>CM059810.1:3575000-4175000 GCA_030435695.1 Brachymystax lenok tsinlingensis
CTCCACCTTAGAGGCAGTGTGTGGAACCTCCCTAACTTTGAGGCATGGAGGCCTTTGCAGCCCTCACAAGTGAGTTCAACCTTTTCGCCCTGGGTTAGAAACAAAAGCATTACAAAATGAATGATGCCACTACAATAATACGATAGTGTATTCTGAGGCAGTGGGCAGCTTGCCCTGGGTGTTAGTCTCTATACCTAGGGCTGAGCCCTAAGCGCTGACTTTGAAAGTGAGTGCTAGGCTACTCAGCAAGGTACACTCAGGGCTGAAGTCCAATGAGAGGGGGTTGTAGTCCTCTCTGGTGGATGACTCGTGTCCACAGCTTCAGAAGCAGGACAAAGTGAAGAAAAATGCATCAGGTCTGTTTCTGTTTCAGGTCTCTACAATGGTTCTGTTATGCCATGTGTTTTATAATATTATTTGTAGAAAGATCATGTTCCCAGTAGATACACTACAACCAATGGGAGCTCTTACCTGGTACATGTGCGCAACGACACAAGTTGGAACTCCAGCTGGGAAACAGGGCAGGTATAGCTCACCCCGAGCGTCTTCAGTATCATGCTCTTCTCCTTCAGCCTTCACAGCATATTCACAAGTAACTCGTGTGCGTCCTATGATGAGGAAGAGAAAGAAATGTGCCAAGATAAAATCTAATTATGAAGAGGAAATGAACTCTTGCAAAAAGAGCGCTCGTACAGAAGAGTACAGTGCCTCAGTTATCTGTTGCGTGTCCCCCAGATTCTTCAAATCATATCCCGACAAGGAGTACTTAACCTTCCACATGAGGTCTGCCTTTAAGGCCTGGTTTGCCCCACTGTCAGGTAGACCCGAACGGTGCACATCAGACAGACACCTGTAGGGGAGACAGAGAGTAAATTAGCAGCTGACTGGATGGTGTCAACCTACTGGCTTACGCCTGAAGAGGCAGATGAGTATATCCAAATATGTTTTATCTAGTGGCATTCCATCATTAGAAATGATTCATTCCATTCAATGCAATTTCACCTTTGAGGACGGACAATAAAGCAAAACAACAAAAATGTGTTGTTTATTCTCCTAAGATATTTGGTTTGGATACTGCTCTCAATTCCAGAGCATATAAAAAAATGTACTGGTAATGTGGAATGTTCAGTCAATGAGCATTATGGGTACTGTTGTCATTCCACAGTTTCCAAATTGGCCTACAAATGCCTACATCATAATCAGTGTCATTGTTACTCTGGGTTATGAAAATTCCCAAAACCCCAAAAACTGAAGAAAAAATAGGGTTAGGGTTAGCGAAAATGCTCTCCTAACCTGCTATGAAAATCACTTTCTATAGAAGTGGCGTGAAAAGAGTGTCCTTTCTTTTATTTATGACCACAAATAATGGGTGGTGGTGGTGTGTCTGCTTTTGAGCCTTGCCTTACCTGAGCAGGTTGGAGAAGGGGGAAGAGCTCCAGAGTTGTTCCTGACGTAGTATATCCTTTGAGAAGGAAGGCAGGACCAGGAGGCACTGCAAGGTGGCGTTAAGGAAGCAAGTGTTGCCAATGTTATGCAACCTGTGACGAAGAAGAAGCAGCCATCAGTACACACATAGAGATACAATGTCCTAGAAACATAGAGTGGCCTATGTCATAAACCTTCATAACTCTAGAAAGTAATGACAAAGGCAGCCATCTTGGTCAGGGATAAATTATATGTAATTCTGGGATTCCTTAAAAGAAGTGGATGTCCTTTAGACCAAGATTGCCATGAAAAAATATCTAATTAAACTGACATGCTTGATTGCGAGCCCTATCCCCATAGTATATCTGACATTGATCTCTAAACAATAAATTACTTATTTTCAGTGCGTCTGTGGTGTGTTGTGGTTTACCCAAGAAGTTACATGTTGACCAGGCCCCCCTGTTCTAGTCTGCCCCCCTCGGTCTTCTCTGACCCGCTTAGCTGGCCCTGGGAAGAGTCCGGCTCCTGGCGGCTGAGACTGGCCTCTGGGGCCTTGGGCTAGAGTGGTCCTGAAGAGACAGAGGTCTGGAGGAAGGAGAGAAACAGGTCTAAAGCCTCCAAAACAGAGATAGATCACTCTACACAGTCTCTCTCTTAAATACTATACTGTAATATAAACACAGTCTGAGTAGTCATGCGTGTCTTGCTGTCCATATAAATGCAGTATACCAAGTAGACCAGGGCAATCGGTTAGTACTATTTTTATCCACTAGATGTGGTTAGAAGACTACAGTTTGAGGAAATTAACTTTCTGTGACTGGGTTTATCAAGTGTCTCAGAGTAGGAGTCTGATCTAGGATCAGTTTTGCCTTTTAGATCATAATAAATCTGATTATTATGGACAGAGAGGACCTGATCCTAGATTACACTCATACTCTTGATTAACACTGGCCCTGGTCTTGTAGCTCTAAACCCAACTCCAAAGAGACTCTAGGATGGCACTACTTATTTCATTTTAATTACCTGACTGTTGCGCCCACTTGGCTGGTGTCTCCATGACAGTCCAGAGGGTTGGTAGGAGAGGAAGAACTAGGGCGGGACACCACTGGAGAGGAATTCACTGAGGAAGGGTGTTTGGCAGGTGACCGGGGGAGAGAGGGCTGTTTAGCAGGAGAGCAAGGCTGAGAGGAATATTTAACAGGAGAGGGAGGTGGATGGAAGGAGGAGAGTTGGTCAGAGGGTGAGGGGTCAGAGGTGGCGGAGGCATTCCGTTCAGAACGGTCAGTTGGAATTGGAGAGGGGGATGAAGTGCCACTCTCCTTCTTCTTTCTTGTCTTCTGCTCCACATCAATTGAATTGGCTTTCTGACGTTTTTTCTGTTGACAAGGAAAATGGATAGTGCTAAATCCCGATCCCCAGCCAATGGAAGAAACACATTTTGTGGGGGGGTCATAAGAACAGGAAGAGGTAGGCCTAAATGAGTGGAACTTAGCTATCTATCCTAAACCTCAAATAACACAGTATAGACAGGTTGCATTGAGTGACATTTGCAAAAGCCAAACTTAATATACATGTCATGTACAATATTATGTATTCGTCAGTCAGAATGTACTTTCACTTTCATTCTTCCCACTAGGTCTAAGAGAAAAATACTACTCCAGAATTTAAGTAGTTGTTAATCGATTAAATAAAATGATTTCATACCTTTTTGCACCAGCAGAAACAAGCCATGTCAACAACCAATGAAGACTGATAAATATACACATTAACCCATTGTTCAAATTGTCTTGAAGACCATTGTGATGTCACCGGTCATGTATGACACCACCGTCTGGCAACCCAATCTAGATTTAACAAATAAAATTCAAGAGTTCAATTATCAAATATGTTTTATTGAAGAGCAAAGTTATGCAGTATACATAACATATTATAGATAATATGCTCCATTGTTTTCTTTATTTTTTTTACATTCATTTTTGTATGTTGTTTCATTGAACGTACCACCATAAAAAAAGGCATTTTAAGTGCCTTCGTCTTCCTTGTTTTTTGATAGCTTCCATGTTGTTTGAAGGTTGGTCAACGGTTTATTGAAATACTAAATGCTTTTTCTCTTATTCACCAGCAGATGGACAAAGGGTTGGTCAAAAGAATGTGAACAGGTGATATAGATTTAGCCTAAACCTCAAACAATCCAGATTGGTTAGGGACAGTTTTCCGTATTCAATCTTGTCCTGATGGCAGCTCTGCCTCAAGGGCCAAATGAATGTGATTGGTTCAATTAAAGCTCAATGGTCAGTGTGCAGAGCTTACAGTGCCCAGTGTGAGTTAAATAAACTTGCTAGGTGCTAAGTTGGTGTTGGATGGAAGGCATAACACAAGGTTGCTGGGTTGAATTTTGTTTACTAACCTCACTCCAACCCCTAAACAATTCTTCTTACCTAAACTTAACCCAACCCTAGTTTGAGTTCCAGATCTGTTTGTGCTGTCTTGACAGTGGTTCTTTCTTTAAAAGTTGCGTCATACTCCAGCACACCTTGCAGGCTGCCGCAGAATTCTATGGCACGTTATTTAACTTGTTAGGGCTAGGGGGCAGTATCCGGAAGTTCGTGGAGTCTGGCGTTCCCAAAGTAAACTACCTGTTACTCAGGCCCAGAAGCTAGGATATGCATATAAATAGTAGTATTGGATAGAAAACACTCTGAAGTTTCTAAAACTGTTAAAATAATGTCTGTGTGTTGTGGCGGAAGAATTGAAATTAGTTGAGTAACATAGATAATTAAAATGTCTTATCTTATAATATGCTTATGTGATATACTTGTTATTAGATTGTATCCCTTCGAACTCTGGTGTTGGCAGTTGCACTTCTTTCCTCAGCTGGGGCTCAGTCCCCTGGGGCCCAGAGAGGGGAGAGGTCAGGCTTGTCTTTCATATGTCCCTGTTGCTATGCAGAATAGCAGAAAGGGAAGAGGTCAGGAGGGGATGTTGTTTTTATATGTGAATGTGTTTTTACCTACTCTTAAACCATGTGAAGGGATGGCGTGATTGATGGGGAACCAATTACTTGTCTCCACAATGTCTGTGCGCCAGTCACTCCCTCCTTTGACTTTGGGGGATGTGTGTGTTAGTGTCTGGAACCATTGTATGTCATCTTTGAGGTTGCACTTATCGTGGGATATTGTATGATCTAGAGGCTCACTCCCCTCAGTGAGCTTGTCCAGGAGTAGGGTCAAGAAGGGGTGTACTTGAGATGGGAGTAGTTGGAGTTGACAATTGATTTAAGCCATTGGATGAATTGGTGTTTCTGTGCTATGAAGTACCAGGAATGAGATCTGAACCTCGTCTTATGGGCCAAACTGAACATAATTTATAGAGAATTATATCTGGCTGGGGGATACTCCTTTCTCATTTAACACCTCTCACCTTGTGACCTGTTCCAAACATCTGTGGTTTGTTAGGTAGACTAGGGGGTGGATCTTGGCTATAAAAGACCTTGGTACTTTTATGTTGGCGCTCTCAACGGACCAGAAAGTGGTGAATTTGTTGAGAAGCCATTGCTATTGCAAAGCTCTTACTATTAAATATGTATTTTAAGTATAACTCTGACTTGTGTGATAAATTTGTCTCTCCTCATTTGATAGTAAAGAAATTAACCACCACAGAGTATAACAGAACTGATATGGCAGGCGAAAACCAGAGAAAAATCCATCAATTGACATCCTATTTACTACAGAGGGCTTTAGCTCCCAGATTGCAGTTCCTATAGCTTCCACTAGATGTCAACAGTATTTAAACATGGTTTCAGGCTTGTTTTTTGAAAAACGAACAAGAAATAGAACTTCTGGCAGGTGGACGTTAGAAGTGACTCTACTCTTTTGTGCTCATGACTGTGTGCGCACTCTTCGTTATTTATCTTTTCTATTGAACAGGCTATTGTCCGTCTGAAATATTATTGTTTATTTACATAATAGGGTACCTGAGGATTGATTAGAAAACCTTTTTAGGTTTTCTCTGTCTGTATATTGACCGAATATAAAGAGGGACTTTATCGAACAAAACGACCATCCTTTGTGTTCCTGGGAGCCTTGTGATTGCAACCAGAGGAATATCTTCAAAGGTAAGGGATTTATTTTATTGCTATTTTGGAATTTTTTTGACGCCTATGGAGGAAGTATGCGGGGCTCTATCCTCAGATAATCAAATGTTCTGCTTTCGCCGAGAAGCCTTTTTGAAATCTGACAACGCGATTGGATTAACAAGAAGTTAAGCTTTTAAATGATGTAAGACACTTGTATTTTCATGAATCTTTAATATTAGGATTTTAGTATTTTGAATTTGGTGCTCTGCAATTTCACCGGACGTTGTCGAGATGGAACGCTAGCGCCCCACAGATCAGTAAGAAGTGTCAGCCATTGTTAGCATTAATGCTAGTTAGTGCTAGTTTGACTTCCAGAGGGTATCTTTGAAAAGCTTTTGACAGCTTTTAACATTGGCTGTACTAGAGAATTGAAAACCGTTTTTTGTAAGAACATATGGGATTAATTTTAAGAAATGTATCTTAATTAATTTTATACATTTTATGGTGTTTCTATTCGAAGAAAAACAAAACCCTCAGAGTTTCCGTTATATGGTGCTGTACAACATGGTTTTACCCGCACAACTAAAATGTACCTGAGATGTACTGTACAATTGTTGAAATCTGCATTTTGTAAGTATTTTTTATTGTTATTTTTTTAACTAAAGCATAAAGAACAGATACTGTGTTAAACTTTAGAGTTCTTAAGTTGGGGAGATTTTCACACCTACAGTAGCCGGGCCCTTCAACTAATCAGAATGCGAGCACACATAGCAAGATGGCGCCGACAGAGATGGTCGCCTCGCTTCAGGTCCTTAGAAAACGATGCAGTTATTTGTTTTTTATGTATTATTTCTTACATTGTTACCCAAAACAATGCTGTCGCCGCAGGAGAGGCAGACGGAGCAGCCTACTGGTCAGACTCAGAAGGCAAGCACACCAACCACCGCTTACGAGCAGATTAGTCGCCAATGTCCAATCTCTAGATAACAAGGTGGACGAAATTTGGGCACGAGTTGCCTTCCAGAGAGACATCAGAGATTGTAACATTGTCTGTTTTACAGAAACATGGCTCACTCAGGATATGTTGTCAGAGTCAGTACAGCCCAAGAGGGCCGGGGTGTATGCCTTATGATTAACGACTCATGGTGTAATCACAACAACATACATAAACTCAAGTCCTTTAGTTCACCTAAACTAGAATTCCTTACAATCAAATGCCGACTGCACTATCTTCCAAGAGAATTCTCTTTGATTATAGTCACAGCCGTGCACATGACAGAATACAAACAGTGCAGCTATTCCCTCCGCAATACAATCAAACAAGCAAAGCGTCAGTATAGAGACAAAGTAGAGTCGCAATTCAACGGCTCAAACACGAGACGTATGTGGCTGGGTCTACAGTCAATCATGGATTACAAAAAGAAAACCAGCCGCGTTGCAGACATCGACGTCTTGCTCACAGACAAATTAAACAACTTCTTTGCTCGCTTTGAGGACAATACAGTGCCACTGACACGGCCCGCTACCAAAGCCTGTGGGCTCTCCTTCTCCGTGGCCAATGTGAGTAAAACATTTAAACGTGTTAACCCTAGCCGCGTCCTCAGAGCATGCGCAGACCAGCTGGCTGGTGTGTTTATGGACATATTCAATCAATCCCTATCCCAGTCTGCTGTCCCCACATGCTTCAAGATGGCCACCATTGTTCCTGTTCCCAAGAAAGCTAAGGAGAGAAAGCACTCACTTCTGTCATCATGAAGTGCTTTGAGAGACTAGTCAAGGATCATATCACCTCCACCCTACCTGATACCCTAGACCCATTCCAATTTGCTTATCGTCCCAATAGGTCCACTGACAATGAAATCGCCAGAAAACTGCACACTGCCGTATCCCATCTGGACAAGAGGAATACCTATGTAAGAATGCTGTTCATTGACTACAGCTCAGCATTTAACACCATAGTACCCCCCAAACACTTCATTAAGCTCGAGACCCTGGGTCTCAACCCCGCCCTGTGCAACTGGGTCCTGGACATTCTGACAGGCTGCCCCCAGGTGGTGAAGGTAGGAAACAACATCACCACCCCGAAACAACATCACCATCCTCAACACCCCACAAGGGTGTGTTCTCAGCCCTCTCCTGCACTCCCTGTTCACCCATGACTGCGTGGCCATGCACGCTTCCAACTCAATAATCAAGTTTGCAGACGACACTACAGTGGTGGGATTGATTACCAACAACGACGAGATGGCCTACAGGGAAGGTGAGGGCCCTCGACGGGAAAGTAGTGGAGAACGTGGAAAGTTTTAAGTTCCTCGGCCTACACATCACGGACAAACTGAAATGGTCCACCCACTCAGACAGCGTGGTGAAGAAGGCGCAACAGCAACAAATTTGGCTTGTCACCTAAAACACTCACAAACTTTTACAGATGCACAATCGAGAGCATCCTGTCAGGCAGCAACTGCACCGGCCAGAACTGCAAGGCTCTCCAGAGGGTAGTGCGGTCTGCACAACGCATCACCGGGGGCAAACTACCTGCCCTCCAGGACACCTACAGCACCCGATGTCACAGGAAGTAAAAAAATATCATCAAGGACAATAACCACCCGAGCCACTGCCTGTTCACCCCGCTATCATCCAGAAGGCGAGGTCAGTACAGGTGCATCAAAGCTGGGACCGAGAGACTGAAAAACAGCTATCTCAAGGCCATCAGACTGTTAAACAGCCATCACTAACATTGAGTGGCTGCTGCCAACATACTGACTCAAATCTCTAGCCACTTTAATTAATAATAACAAATTTGATGTAATAAATGTACTGTATCACTAGTCATTTTAAACAATGCCACTTTATATAATGTTTTACATACCCTAGATTACTCATCTCATATGTATATACTGTATACATATACCATCTACTGCATCTTGCCTATGCCGCATGGCCATCGCTCATCTATATTTTCATATGTACATATTCTTATTCATCCCTTTACACTTGTGTGCATAAGGTAGTCGTTGTGAAATTGTTAGATTACTTGTTGTGACAATAATGCTAGTACGAACAGGGACCCAGGCGCAGAGAAACACAGCAAGCAGAAGTAAGGGTAAATCCAGAACTTTTACTAAGGTCCTCACAGAAAACAAGGCAATATCACACAAACACACTAAACAAACATGAGCCCTAAGCAAAGACGCAGGCAAACTGAGGAACGTAAATAACAAGGCAAAGGGGTTAACAGAGGGGGTAATCAAACACAGGTAAAACCAATAAGAAATAATCAGGGTAAACTGGAAACTAGAAAACAAGATAAGGGTGCCCTCCAGCGGTAACCAAAGGGACAACACGCAACAGTAACAGAAACTGGGACACTTGTTAGATATTACTGCACTGTCGGGACTAGAAGCACAAGCATTTCGCTACACTGGCATTAACATGAGATCTAGGCAGGTAGCCTAGTGGTTAGAGCGTTGGGCCAGTAACTGAAAGATTGCTAGATCGAATCCCTGAGCTGACAAGGTAAAAATCTGTTGTGCTGCCCCTGAACAAGGCAGTTAACCCACTGTTCCTAACCTGTCATTGTAAATAAGAATTTGTTCTTAACTGACTTGCCTAGTTAAATAAAAAACATCTGCTAACCATGTGTATGTAACCAATAAAATTGGATTTGAGGCCGAGGCCACTGGAGCTGCAGACTTAAACAACGCATTCCTGCGTCTCTTCACTGTCAGCAAGGTCTCTAAAATAACCTCCTTTTCTCAAATTCTCTGTCCCTCACAGCCGCTGATTTGAAGGGAATTGGTGGCTGTAAGCTACCAGTTCTTATCAGCTACATCAGTTGTCTGACTAAGCTCTCTCTCTCTATCTATCCTCTCTCCCTCTTCCTCCCCTTCTCCTTCCTTCCTTCCTTCCTTCCTTCCTTCCTTCCTTCCTTCCTTCCTTCCTTCCTTCCTTCCTTCCTTCCTTCCTTCCTTCCTTCCTTCCTTCCTTCCTTCCTTCCTTCCTTCCTTCCTTCCTTCCTTCCTTCCTCCCTCAAGGTGACAGATGTTATCGCTCCCCAGTGCAGGCTACCAGGCGTCTCCTCCAAGGAGCCAGGGTTCTGGTCTAGAAGCACGGTTTCAATTGCTCCTACATTTTTTTCTCCGTACTGCAGTTCAGCAGATGCTAGGCCCAGAAAAACAATTTCCATACATGGCCACAGAATCAAATTTGTCACATTTGAACATTCCTAAGAAGACACCTCTGTCATCCCCTTCGTGCACAAAACATCCATTAAATTATTTAAATAATTGTCTTTGAGGCCAATCATTTTTTTTACATGTTATATTTTTACATGTTACATGTTATATACATGTTATATATGTTATATTACATGTTTTTGGATGATGTAATAACGTCTTCGCTGCTCGCACTGCTTCCTGGGCACACTAAGTGCTACTGTGCATGTGATGTTGGGCTGTGTAAACCGAATGCAAATCGGATATAGATGTCCATGAATCTGCATATGAGAACGTAAATACCTGGAAAACCTCCGACTGCCCGGTAGCATGCAGCTCCTTCTACTAGCAGCTCTCTGACAACCTCACCAACGGTGTCAATGGGATGGGCATCGTCTGTGTCACCCTATGCCAGAGCAACGGGACCCTCAACACTTCTACAGAGGTGGGCCCCAGGGCCAAGAATGTGACCCGAGTGGCCTACAGTGCCACCTGCTGTTCAAATAAGGGAGAGCTGGTGGTAGTGGACAGGGCAGGGAACATGGGTGTGTGTCTGGGCTCAGTGAAGGACTCTGTGTGGGTGGTTGTGAGCTCTACAGCCCAGATCTCTGTCACCAACACTACAGCTGTACCTGTAGTTAGTACTACATCCACCCAGGTCTCTGTCACCAACTCTACAGCTGTACCTGTAGTTAGTTCTACATCCACCCAGGTATCTGTCACCAACACTACAGCTGTACCTGTAGTTAGTACTACATCCACCCAGGTCTCTGTCACCAACTCTACAGCTGTACCTGTAGTTAGTACTACATCCACCCAGGTCTCTGTCACCAGCACCAGAAATGCACCTGTAGTTAGTACTACATCCACTCAGGTCTCTGTCACCAACACTACAGCTGTACCTGTAGTTAGTACTACATCCACCCAGGTCTCGGTCACCAACACTACAGCTGTACCTCTAGTTAGTACTACATCCACCCAGGTCACTGTCACCAACACTACAACTGTACCTGTAGTTAGTACTACATCCACCAGAGGTTCACCTTTGACTCTGTCCCTGTATCTAAGGATCTGTGTGATGCTTTCTCTCCTCCTGTGGAATAGAGTAGAACTATAGAGTTGTATATTAGTTCATGTAGGTAGATGTCATGTGAAAAAGTTGAATCAGTGCAGAGAGAGTTGTGACATTAGATGCAACCAGTATGTATATGTTATGTTGTACTAAAAGACAGGGTGGAAATATGAACTTTTTCTTTGTATTAAATATGTAACTGAAACTATGGAGATGTTGTCACAACTTCAGCTTTTTCATTCTGAGTAACTCTTCACAGTTACTCATATTTGATTGTTGTTCCCCCATATGAGTCCCAAAAGAGGGAAGTGAAGTGGATCTTTTCAGTCATTCAATCAGTTGTCACTCAAAATCTCCTCGACCAATCAGGATCATTAAGAGAGAGGGTGGGAGGTAGTGTAACGGTTAAAATTGTTTGGCCAGCAACCAAAATGTTGCTGCTTCGAATTCCCGAGCCGACTACGTGAAAAATCTGTCGATGTGCCCTTGAGCCAAGGCACTTAACCCTAATTGCTGCTGTAAGTCACTCTGGATAAGAGCATCTGCTAAATGACTAAAAGGTAATTCTGGAGGAGAGCCCCGGTGGTTGCTGTTGTCATCTCATCAATGAAATGTATTTTTAAAGCCCTTTTCTCATCAGCCGATGTCACAAAGTGCTGTACAGAAACCCAGCCTAAAACCCCAAACAGCAAGCAATGCAGATGTAGAAGCATGGTGGCTAGGAAAAAACTCACTAGAAAGGCAGGAACCTAGGAAGAAGCCTAGAGAGGAACCAGGCTCTGAGGGGTGGCCAGTCCCCTTATGGCTGTGCCGGGTGGAGATTATAATAGAACATTGCCAAGATGTTCAAACGTTCATAGATGACCAGCAGGGTCAGATAATAATAATCACAACTGTTGTAGAGGGTGCAACAGGTCAGCACCTCAGGAGTAAATGTCAGTTGTTTTTTCATAGCCGATCCTTCAGAGTATCTCTACCGCTCTTGCTGTCTCTAGACAGTTGAAAACAGCAGGTCTGGGACAAGGTAGAACGTCCGGTGAACAGGTTAGGGTTCCATAGGCGCAGGCAGAACAGTTGAAACTGGAGCAGCAGCATGACCAGGTGGACTGGGGACAGCAAGCAGTCATCAAGCCAGGTAGTCCTGAGGCATGGTCCTAGGTCTCAGGTCCTCTGAGAGAAGAGAGAGAGAAAGTGAAGTAGAAAGAGAAAGAGAGAAAAAGAGAGAGAGAGAATTAGAGGGAGCATACTTAAAATTCACACAGGACACTGGATAAGACAGGAGAAATACTCCAGATATAACAGACTGACCCTAGCCCCCCGACACAAACTACTGCAGCATAAATACTGGAGGCTGAGACAGGAGGGGTCGGGAGACCCTGTCTGACTATACCCCCGGACAGGGCCATCTTCAACCACCAACTTACTACCATGAAGCAAGGCCGAGTATAGCCCACGAAGATCTCCCCCACGATACGAACCCGAGGGGGGCGCCAACCCGGACAGGAATATCACGCCAGTGACTCAACCCAGTGACGTACCCTTCCTAGGGACGGCATGGAAGAGCACCAGAAAGCCAGTGACTCAGTCTAGAGTAACGCTGAGGTCCTTCACAGTTTTATTTGGGATGACTGTACAACCATCAAGATTAATTGTCAGATCCAACAGAAGATCTCTTTGTTTCTTGAGACCTAGAACTAGCATCTCTGTTTTGTCCGAGTTTAAAAGTAAAACATTTGCCAACATCCACTTCCTTATGTCTGAAACACAGGCTTCCAGGGAGGGCAATTTTGGGGCTTCACCATGTTTCATGTAATGTACACCTGTGTGTCGTCCGCATAGCAGTGAAAGTTAACATTATGTTTCTGAATGACATCACCAAGAGGTAAAATATATCATGAAAACAATAGTGGTCCTAAAACGGAACCTTGAGGAACGCCGGCATTTACAGTTGATTTGGACAAACCATCCACAGAGACAAACTGATATCTTTCCGACAGATAAGATCTAAAACTGGCCAGAACTTGTCCGTGTAGACCAATTTGGGTTTCAAATCGCTCCAAAAGAATATGGTGATCGACGGTATCAAAAGCAGCACAAAGGTCTAGGAGCACAAGGACAGATGCAGAGCCTCGATCTGACGCCATTAAATGGTAATTTACCACCTTCACGAGTGCAGTCTCAGTGCTATGATGGGGTCTAAAACCAGGCTAAAGCATTTTGTATACATTGTTTGTCTTCAGGAAGACAGTGAGTTTCTGAGCAACAGCTTTTTAAAAAAAAAGGCCAAGACTATTTTTATCAATGTGTCAAGAAATATAGTATTAAAAAACTTGAGTGTCTCCCTTGATCCTAGGTCCTGGCAGTGTTCAGCTACAGCTAGAGTCTCAGGACAACTGAACTGGAAAAATACTGTCGCTTTGCGACAGTGTCAAAAATGCATTTTGGATTGTTCTTATTCTCCCCAACTAAGTTGGGAAAATAGGATGATCGAGCAGCAGTGAGGGCTCTTCGATACTGCACGGTACTGTCTTTCCAAGCTCGTCGGAAGACTTCCAGTTTGGTGTAACGCCATTTCCATTCCAATTTTCTGGAAGCTTGCTTCAGGGCATGCGTATTTTCTGTGTACCAGGGAGCTCAATTCTTATGACAAATGTTTTTTTGTTTTTACGGGTGCGACTGCCTCTTGGGTATTATGCAAGGTTAAGTTTAGTTCCTCAGTTAGGTGGTTAACACTTTTGTACTCTGATGTCCTTGGGTAGGTGGAGGGAGTCTGGAAGGGCATCTAGGAATCTTTGGGTTGTCCGAGAATTTAAAGCACAGCTTTTGATGATCCTTGGTTGGGGTCTGAGCAGATTATTTGTTGCGATTGCAAATTTAATTAAATGGTGGTCCGATAGTCCAGGATTATGAGGAAAAACATTAAGATCCACAATATTTATTCCATGGGACAAAACTAGGACCAGAGTATGACTGTGACAGTGATTAGGTGTAACGAGGACGCTGAGGCAGAGTGAGAATCCATGTGCGGAAGTTTATTCAGGGCAGGTAGCTGGAACATATACGAGAAGGCAGGCAGAGAGTCAAAACCAGAGTAGCAGTCAGATCTGTCGACATCCACAGGGGAATTCCAAAAGGCATAAGTCAGTAGGCAGGCAATAGATCCAAGCAAAAACAGTCCAAAAAGGTAATCAAAACAGGCAAAACGCTCGGTAAGGCAGGTAAACTGGCAATACTTCGCACAGAGCACAGGTAAGGTTTATGACTAAATAGAAGTCAAACAGGAAATGAGTGCAGAGGAAGCCAAAGGGAGTGGAGCACAGTCAGTACTCAGGTGATGTCTCCCTCTGCTGGTTTGGCATTACAGTAGGTCCGGAGACGTTGGACAAAACCCACTGAGTCTATGATGGCTCCGAAAGCCTTTTGGAGTGGGTCTGTGGACTTTTCCATGTGAATATTAAAGTCACCAAAAATGTGAATATTATCTGCCATGACTACAAGGTCCGATAGGAATTCAGGGAACTCAGTGAGGAACGCTGTATATGGCCCAGGAGGCCTGTAGACAGTAGCTATAAAAAAAGTGATGCATAGATTTCATGACTAGAAACTCAGAAGACGAAAAAAAACAAAATTGCTATTGTAAATGTTAGCAACACCTCTGCCTCCACGGGATGTGCGGGGGATATGGTCGCTAGTGTAACCAGGAGGAGAAGCCTCATTTAAAACAGTAAATTCATCAGGCTTAAGCCATGTTTCAGTCAGGCCAATCACATCAAGATTATGAGCAGTTAATTGACTATAACTGCCTTGGAAGTGAGGGATCTAACATTAAGTAGCCCTATTTTGAGATGTGAGATATCACAATCTCTTTAAAAAATGACAGGAATGGAGGATGTCTTTATTCCAGTGAGATTGTTATGGCCAACACCGCCATGTTTCGTTTTTACCAATTTAGATCGAGGCACAGACACGGTCTCAATGGGGATAGCTGAGCTGACTACACTGACTAGGCTTGGGGCAGACTCCACTAAGCTGGCAGGGTGGCTAACAGCCTTCTGCCTGGCCTGCACCCTATCTCATTGTGGAGCAAGAGTAAGAGAAACTCAGCAAAAACTCAGCAACTCTGTTCATAAACTCAGCAAAAAAAGAAACGCCCCTTTTACAGGACCCTGTCTTTAAAAGATAATTCGTAAAAATCCAAATAGGTTTTAAACACTGTTTCCCATGCTGGTTCAATGAACCATAAACAATTAATGAACTGTCTTTAAGACACTAACAGCTTACAGACGGTAGGCAATTAAGGTCACAGTTATGAAAACTTAGGACACTAAAGAGACCTTTCTACTGACTCTGAAAAACACCAAAAGAAAGATGCCCAGGGTCCCTTCTCATCTGCGTTTAGGCATGCTGCAAGGAGGCATGAGGACTGCAGATGTGGCCATATTGCAGATGTGGCCATACATGTCCGTATTGTGAGACGCATAAGATAGAGCTACAGGGAGACAGGACAGACAGCTGATCATCCTCTCAGGGGTAGACCACGTGTAACAACACCTGCACAGGATCGGTACATCCGAACATCACACCTGCGGAACAGGTACAGGATGGTAACAACAACTGCCCAAGTTACACCAGGAACGCACAATCCCTCCATCACTGCTCAGACTGTCCGCAATAGGCTGAGAGAGGCTGGACTGAGGGCTTGTAGGCCTGTTGTAAGTCAGGTCCTCACCAGACATCACCGGCAACATCACATGGGCACAAACCCACCATCACGGGACCATACATGACTGGCAAAAAGTGCTCTTCACTGATGAGTTGCAGTTTTGTCTCACCAGGGGTGATGGTTCGATTCGTGTTTATCGTCGAAGGAATGAGCTTTACACCGAGGCCTGTACTCTGGAGCAGGATCAATTTGGAGGTGGAGGGTCTGTCATGGTCTGGGGGAGGTGTGTCACAGCATCATCGGACTGAGCTTGTTGTCATTGCAGGCAATCTCAATGCTATGCGTTACAGGGAAGACATCCTCCTCCCTCATGTGGTACCCTTCCGGCAGGCTCATCCTGACATGACCCTCCAGCATGACAATGCCACCAGCCATACTGCTCAATCTGTGCGTGATTTCCTGCAAAACAGAAATGTCAGTGTTCTGCCATGGCCAGCGAAGGGCCCTGATCTCAATCCCATTGAGCACGTCTGGGACCTGTTGGATCGGAAGGTGAGGGCTAGGGCCATTCCCCCCAAAAATGTCCGGGAACTTGCAGGTGCCTTTGTGGAAGAGTGGGGTAACATCTCACAGCAACAACTGGCAAATATGGTGCAGTCCATGAGGAGGAGATGCACTGCAGTACTTAATGCAGCTGGTGGCCACACCAGATAGTGACTGTTACTTTTGATTTTGGCCCCCCTTTGTTCAGGGACACATTATTCAATTTCTGTTAGTCACATGTCTGTCGAACTTGTTCAGTTTATCTCAGTTGTTGAATCTTGTTATGTTCATATAAATATTTACACGTTAAGTTTGCTGAAAATAAACGCAGTTGGCAGTGAGAGGACGTTTCTTTTTTTGCTGAGTTTAGATAAGATGAGAGCACCCCTCCAGCTAGGATGGAGTCCGTCACTCCTCAGCAGGCCAGGCTTGGTCCTGTTTGTAGGTGAGTCCCAGAAAGAGGGCCAATTATCTACAAATTCTATATTTTGGGACGAGCAGAAAGCAGTTTTCAATCTGCGAATGAGTTGTTAGACTTTACTATAGATGTCATCACTCCCCCCTAACTGGGAGGGGGCCAGAGACAATTACTCAATGCTGACACATCTTTCTAGCTGATTTACAAGTCTAATGCTGCGGGTAATGGAGTTGCCAATGACTTCGGCGTCTCAGACCCCGTAATGGGTGGAGGAGAGACCAGAGAAGATTTGGACTCTGACTCCGACTCGTTGCTTAATGGGGAGAACCAGTTGAAAGTTTGTCGGCTGAATGCACGACACCGGTTGAGCATTCCTACAGCATTTCCCTCCAGAAGCCATGAGAAAATTGTCCGGCTGCGGATGACTGTGCCTGGGGATTTATACTACTATCTGTACTTATTGGTGCCACAGACGCTGTTTCAACCTTTCCTACACTTAAATGACTCTTGCCTAACGATTGCGCCCGTTTTTCAATTTTCGCCTAAAATGGCTGCTCAGGCCCTGAAGCAAAGATATGCGTATTCTTGAAACCATTTGAAAGGAAACATTTTTAAATTTGTGGTAATGTGAAAGGAATGTAGGAGAATACAACACAATAGATCTGGTAATAGATAATACAAAGACAAAACCAACCATTCTTTTGTATTTTTTTGTACCATCATCTTTGAAATGCAAGAGAAAGGCCATGATGCATTAATCCAGCCCAGGTGCAATTTAGATTTGGCCACTAGATGGCAGCAGTGTATGTGCAAAGTTTAAGACTGATCAAATGAACCATTGCATTTTTGTTCAAAATGTTGTATCAAGACTGCCCAAATGAGCCTAATGTGTTTATTAATAACTTTTCATGTTCAAAATTGTGCACTCTCCTCAAGCAATAGCATGGTATTCCTTCACTGTAATAGCTACTGTAAATTGGACAGTGCAGTTAGATTAACAAGAATTTAAGCTTTTTGCCAGTATCAGATATGTCTATGTCCCGTGAATTGTTCTTGTTACTTACAACCTCACGCTAATCACATTAGCTTACATTAGCTCAACCGTCCCGTGGAAGGGACACCGATCCCGAATAAGTTTTAATTACCCATGTTCGCAGTCCTGGACCTGAACATGTTGATGTATATTTGGGAGCAAACAGAGGGTCCAAATCAACAGAAAGGGGCATAGGGGAGTTATGGAAACTCCCTGAATTATCATGGGGCTGTTACATATGATATTTAAGATATGTTAACAGATAGTATTTGTTCTCCACTTCCCCTCTATGATCTATATCTTCCTGGTTTGATAGTGTCCTGTCCATCATCACAAATAGCAAGTCCCATTCCCTGGAAAGGAGGACTGTGTTGAGATATACTCTGGACAAGATGACCATGTAGAGACATGGAATGATTTATATTGTGTTGCAGAAAATGGTTTAACAATAACCACTGTAACAATCTCTCAGAAGTATACGTGCGCACCAGCACGGGCACAGTATGTAAACTTGTTCTATTTTTGTATTAGCATAGCCCAAACTACCTGTGTCATTTTGTTGATACTAGAGTTAACACCTACATCAGTTACACAGACAGAGACACACAGATGACTCAGAGACAGAGGTATCACTAGAAGCAGAGCCTTATCATATAGAGGACTTGCAGTTGACGTACGACGCCTCCTGGCAGCCATGTTGGAAGACCACCACATTAATTCTAGAAGCAGAGACTTAATGTATAGTAGACCTACATAGAAAGAAAGACCCAGGCATTGTTGACAATGTCAAAGGTCATCTATGCTGAGCCAGATATGAGCAAGAATGTCAGGTTTGAGAGAGGTGAGATGGAGGAGAGGATTGTGGATATCTACGTCAGTGCAGACACCCTGAGAGACGGTGAGACCAGCACCAAGAGAGAAGAGACAGCAGACACTGCTCCTAATAATGGACCAGGAGACCAGCACTCAGGTAAAACGCACAGACAAAACATAACAGTATATTCTATGTGTCCACAGAGCCTGATAGCTCAAGGAGGAGACTCATCCTAGTTGCTGCAGTGTGTCTGGGGCTGTTTGAGTTTGAGTTCAAGTTCCTTTTTATTTTTACAGGGACAGTGCACATTAATCAACGTTTCATTAAAAGTGCCGGTTTTAGCCTGCCGGCAAATGTTCATCCGCAGTCCCTGAGCAGGTTATTAAAAACAATTACAATACAGACAATCAATGAGCACACGTAGAGCAACATAGGACAAGCAAGACATAGCATGCAGACAGAGCAACATAGCGCAAAAAGCAACAAGACAAAATCCATAAAAGTGTTTCCACACCTCACAAGCTACAGACAACAGACAACATGGAAAGCGACAATACACAGCTAGGGATTATGTTCACAAATCTGATTGACCTTTAGCCATGTCTTAATATTTTTTGTGAAAGTGTTATAGGTGGTGCAGTTATGTGTGTCTGATGGCAGTGTATTCCAGACATGGGAAGCTCTCACAGAGAATGCAGATTGACTAAATGTGCTTTTCCTTAAGGGAACCATACAGTCACCTCTCATGGCAGACCTTGTGGATCTGCTGCCATATGTTTTGGTTTTCTGTTTAACAAAAGTACTGAGTGGAGGGGGAGCCAGGCCATTTAGGATCTTGAATACAAGACATGCGTCGGTGTATCGCCCAAGATTTTCCCAACTCAGGAGCTCATGCTTTCTGAGGATGTAACAGTGATGATGGCTATTGGGCTTCCTATCAAGCACTTTGAGAGCCTGTTTTTAGACTGACTGAATGGGTTTTAATGTTGTACAGCAAGCTTGGGCCCAACTAGTCAAGCAGTATGTTAAGTGGGGGACTTTATAGATTCGAAATACAGTTTTGCTATCTCTGTAGTCAAACAATTTTGTATAAATCGGAAATTAGCTAGGTTGAATTTGGTTATTTGAAGGACCTTTTTCACCTGCTTTTTAAAAGAGAGGTTGGAATCAAGTATGATGCCAAGGTACTTAAAATCAGATACCACCTGGAGGTTTTCCCCTGACACATAGACATCTGGCTCAGTAGCATCTGTTAACCTCTTTGTGAAGAACATGCAGACAGTTTTTTTCACATTGAGATGCAAACACGAGTCACTGAGCCACTTTGTAACCTTGACCATTACAGTAGTGAGTTCTTGTGCAGCTTGTTGTTTGCTCTTTGCATGCACATATATCACTGTATCATCTGCATACATTTGAACTTCAGACCCAGTACAGACAGAAGGCAGATCATTAATGTACAGGCTGAACAGGAGGGGCCCCAGTATTGACCCTTGGGGCACGCCCACATCATAGCTCACTCTGACACATTGAGTTCTGCCTTCAAGGTATGATTTCATCCATCTCAAGGCATCGGGGGAAAAGTTGAACTTGGACAATTTTGTGATGAGAACCTCATGGTTCAGTATCAAAAGCCTTCCTTAGGTCCAGAAACACAGCCCCAACAACGCCCCCTTTGTCCATCTTGGACTTCACATTTTCCAGAAGAAGCAGTTGGCCATTTCTGTGGAGTGTTTCGCTCTGAAGCCAAACTGCATTGAGTGTACTGTGAAGGGGCTGTTGTTGAGGTGGGAAATCAGTTGTTCTGCTACACACTTTTCAACAACCTTCGACACCACAGGTAGTATACTAATGGGCCTGTAGTTACTCACGTCAGCAGGGTCACCGGATTTAAAGATGGTCGTTATTATGGCCGACTTCCATAACCTTGGAAACACCCCGACTAATAGATGTGTTGGTGACCTTAGTAATGGGGCCAATGAGTGACTCTTTGTAGTTTTTAAGAAAGGTAGAGTCCAGCCCAAACACATCTTTGGCTTTAGAGTTCTTTAGTGAGCTAATCACCTTGTTCACCTTTGACTCAGAAACATCCCTTATGATGAAGACAGGTTGAGCGTCATTCACTAGCACTGAGCCCAAGAAACCAGTGGAGGGGTTCTGTGTCAGTACCCTGACAGAGTCAATAAAGTAGGAATTGAAGGCTATTGCTATTTCGACTGCATTCCGTGTTAGATTGTTATTCACCATTATTTCTAGTCTTTTTGCAGTGTTACTATGGTCTTTCCCTGTTAACTTTTTTAGATTCTTCCAGATCAATTTAGAATTTCCCTTTGCTTCACCAATTATGTTAATAAAAAAGTTTGCCTTGGCCTGTCTGATTTCTTTCGTCACCTTATTTCTCAACATGGTAAACCTACATCTGTCGTGTTCTAATTTGGACTTTAGAGATGTTTTTAGAGCATAATCTCGTTCTTTCATCAGTTTCCAGATTTCTCCATTTAGCCAAGGAAGAGTGCTCTTTTGGACAGGTTTGGATTTGATTTTCTTTAGGAAGCCATTTATTGTAGTCTGGATTGTGGATAGAAAAACATTATAGGACAAGAGACCATTCCAGTTTATTCCCTTAATTGCATTTTCAAAATAATTTAATTCACTCTTAGGTATTCTTAGTTGATCAGGCTTTCTAACAGTAGAGAGGTTAAACCTGTTCTTAGAAAGCTTTCTGGCTATAAGTGTCAGATTATGATCAGACAGCCCAGTAACCATATTGAATGATTTAGTCACTCTCTCTGGTTTATTCCTGAACACCAGATCAATCTGCGTTTTAGAGCAACAAGTCACCCTGGTTGGCCCTTTAACTAGCTGTGTAAGGTCAAAGGTATCAGTGATCCGTTTGAGGGTTTTCCTACAAGACTTGTCTTCATAATTAATGTTAAAATCTCCCATTAAGATGACCTCTTTCCCCAAATTACATTCCCTAAGCATGTTATTAAACTGATCAAAAAACACACTTTGGTGGAAGGTGGTCTATACATTCCAATAAGGGTAAAAGACATTTGGGGAGACAGTGTAACATTCAGGCCAATACATTCTAGTTCATTATCACATGCCCCACTCAATTTGTTTACATCGGATATGTTCTTTAATGTAAATCATCAGACCCCCTCCTCTTCCTTAAATCCTGTTTCTCCTGAAAACATTGTAGCCAGGCACAATCAAAGCAGCATATGGAGAGTTCTTATGGAGCCATGTCTCTGAAATGCAGAGGAAGTCAAGGTTGGAGTCTGTGAGAAGATGTTGAATTTGATCACTTTTTGGAATGACACTACGAATGTTCAAGTGCCCCCCTAGTAGTCCCTTGGGCTTAACTCGTGGGTCCCAGATGACTCGAGAGTGATTGACACATTGGAAAAAGTAACATTTTCTGTGTTTTCTGACGGCTGGGTTTAGGCCGTTTTGTTTCGTTTTAATTAGGGGCAGTTCGGTAGTGCAATTAACTATCCCTCCCGCTTGCACTGGATGCGAGGAACTAATTAAAACAGCTTTCGTACCAGAAGCAGAATCAGGGATCGCATATAGCAACTTGGATATTTTTGAAGAGTCAAATTCCATCCTGGAGTTGAGAGAAACCATGGGACCATAGCACTCACCCACCTCCGCAGCGTTGACGATCAGTGGACGAGACCATCCACTGCTTTCCACTCCGGTGAGTAACGCTGGCTCGGTGATGTTAGGCCCAAGACTGAGTTGCACATCCCCGGAGAGTAGGAGGTTAGCGAACAGGTAGTTTAACAATTTCCGATATATTTTGGACTTGTGTTTGTTACGCCTAAGCGGTTCAGTGGAATAGGGAGCAAGGTAGACTTAGCCATTATTCAGAACATTATGGTTTGCAGTGTACTGTCCGCTCCCGTGGGAAGGTGAACCAATGTGTTTGGTGTTGATATTCTCCGGCAGTAGATTGATTGTGTCATCCCAGCAAGGACGCACTGAGATTATCAGTAGAGCAGCTACATAATTGACAATCATAACAATGTACTGGAGATGAAACACATAATTGCGCTTTAAATATTTGCATGAATTACTTAGCTGGGGTCGACAACACCTGATGTTTTAGATAATAACAGCATCTGGAGGAGAAGCAGCACCTGCCACACCACCCTCCCTTCCGTCGACCATTGTGAGAGAACCCATTGGTGACTGTGATTGGGAGTCCCATAGTGCGGCCCGCAATGTTGTGTGTTCTCCTACTACCTGGGATCATAGGCCTGTCTGTCTACTGTGAGTTTGTGTCCAAGTTCATTGATTATCACCTAATTGTAAGAAGTGCTGATTACTAGACCTGTTTACCTGTGTTTTTACCTAGTAGCAATGTGTTTATATTTTGTAGATAACAGAGACATCAAAGATTCTAAGGATAAAATGAACAACTTGTTCCAGAGTTTCTCCCTCTATTAAATAAACACAACTGAAGACAGAGACCAGTTACAGACGAGATACTACAACCTGACTGAAGAGAAAGGCCATATTCAGGCAAAGCTTTTTGTGATTGGTGAGATATAAACTGTGATTAATTAGAAGTAAAATCAACAGAAGTTATATATCAATGGGTTTATGAGTATAAAGATACTGGCTAAGTTTCTCAATGTGTTCAACTTTGCTCTTCAACAGAGCAGCATTGTCAAGAGGGATGGAGATACTTTGACTCCAGTTTGTACTTCCTCTCTACTGAGAAGAAAACCTGGGAGGAGAGCAGACAGGACTGTCAGGGGAGAGGAGCAGACCTGGTGATCATAAACAGCAGAGATGAACAGGTGAGAGAGAGAGAGAGAGAGAGGGGGAGAGAGAGAAAGAGGCAGAGCAAGTATAATTTTAACCAGCACACTAATATGTGGGCAGTATTTTATAAATATAAAAAGTGAAATGAACTTTATCTTTCTCAACAACAGACATTTGTCTTCAACCTCCACCTGAGAGCCTGGATTGGTCTAACTGACTGTTACTGAGGGGACCTGGAAGTGGGTGGATGGCACATCACTGACCACAGGGTGAGAGATTTTACCTTGTGATATGGAGCTAAAAATAGAAAGATGTATTGCTTCCATTCATGTTCATATAAATGTATGTTTCAACTCATGGATGTCATTCCATAAGAACTATAGATGTGTCATAGAAATCAAGTAACATTATTAGATTAAAATGTCATTATATAAAAAAGAAATATTGTAAATGGACCATTCTTGATAATGGTATGCTCATTTTATAGTGTCTCTTTAAAACTGTAAAAACATAGGACTATGTTTATAATTTAGGAGGATGTTTGTACCACAGTGTCTGACTGTCTGGATCTCTGTGGGGGAAGGACAGCCTGATGATAGTGGGCAGGAGGACTGTGCTGAGATATACTATGTAAAGACATGGAATGATGACAAATGTGGCACAAATCACAACTGGATCTGTGAGAAAGTGCTCTCTCTCTCTCTCTCTCTCTCTCTCTCTCTCTCTGATACAGTACTGAATGGTTAAGTGGTGATTCCACCTCGTGGTTAAAGTGAGAGATGAACACACCAAAGAGGAGAAAAAGTTGTATTACAGAGTTGCATATGGGCTTTTTTTTCAATTAGACCTTATTCGATTCTTCCTCACATCCTCTCTCTTTGACTCCTTCTCCAAACACATTGGAGAATACAATCCTAGGGGAGGGACCTTGGACCTTCTCCTCTAATAGAAATCTAGGAAAGACTAATTGAGATAGAGCCTAGTGTCAGAGAGAGACAGAGGAGGAAGAAGAACATTAAGAGAATGAGGAAGAGATAAACAATTATTGTTCTGTTTAGATTTAGAGTATGTAGATGTATTGTACTCTGTAAAATTATTCTTCATTATTTTTCTTAGAAACATGTCCTGTGATTTGCCATAGTCTTATGCTTAGTGAAAAAAAGTGGGTGCAATTATTAACCTATGCTCATCACTATAATAATAAGAATAACAAAGTCACAGATTAATAAATAAAGGAACAATGTTCTTTAACAAGGTCTACCAGATTCCTGATTGAATGTGACTGGATACTTAAAATAGTGTGACCTGGACACACACAGAAGGCAGAAGAGTACTGAGAGGAAACACACAAAAAATATATGCTAATGAAAGGTGATAATGACTCACAACCTTCAAAGTACAAGGGACAATGTGTAGATTAACAACAGCAACACCAAGCACAATGCACCAGTGGACCTATCTGCTACATACCCACACATGGTGTCTATCTGCTGTTGTGTCACTTCCTGGAGGTTGCTGTCTGCTCAAACCACTGGTTAAGGTGTGAAGTCCTCCCTAAACCTATAACACTGTACGTTCTCAGACACAACAGACTGTTAAGCTAAAGCAGCTGTTTAACAGGATATACAACATAATATACTGTCTGTTGTACTGTGTGCAGATCCATGAAGTATCAAAGAATATTTTAAGGGGGCAATTAGAATTTGTCTTTATATGGAGCAGTCTGAGGAGATTTATGCTAATATTGACAGAAAGAACTGTGGACAGGATACTGTTAACAGGAGCATAAATAAACAACCTGAATCTCAGAACACTGGTAAGTACACCGTAGTCATAGAGACACACACAGTCTAAAGTCTAAACCAATGGTTATTATCCCTCCACTTGCCACACAAACTGTTTACCTTAGGATAATGAGGTGGGTCGATGTCCAAAACCCCAAACACAAGTCTTCCAAACTCAGCTGAGTAAAATAAACCTTAACAAACAGATTATTAAGATTTTAAAAACAGAACACAACTTGTCTTCCAAACGATGGTGTCTTACTTCACAAGGGAAAGATTTTGAAACAGTCATTAAAATGATTTATGTGTGGAAAATGATACATGAAATGCTACATACTATGTGTCCCAGGTTAACTGTTCTGAAGTGTTGGAGGCTCCTAAGGTGTATTTTAGGATCTATACTAACTGAAAGTTATTTATATGTTCATGTAGTCCTATGTAACTGCTCACTGTGTACTTCCTGTTGCTGTGAAAACTTGTATGGTTAACAACCACATGCACGTCCCCCTTAACAGGAAGAGAGATGTGGGTGAGAAACCAGCACTTTAAAAGTGCAGCTATTCTTATTTTTTCCTTAACAGATGATACAGAAGAGAATCTTCATACTTGGGATCACTCAATATGGGGTGAATTCTATCTTCCACTTAAGTCATATTTTAAGTTAATGATACTGGGAGACTAAGTGACATTTGACTAAAGCTGAAGTTAGGGTTTACCCATATATCAATCACTTTAGTCCATGTTTGATTGTGTCTCATTGATGCTATGTACAGTATCTGTCTCCACAGAACCTTCCTAGTTGCTGCAGAGTGTCTGGGGCTGCTGTGTGTTCTACTGGCTGGGATCATAGGCCTGTCTGTCTACTGTGAGAAACTCAACTTTATGTTACACTAAACCTCACCTAGACTTTGTCATGTCAGTATATGTGATTTCTGTGGAGCAGTGTATGTTACTGGTTAGGGATGTTGTGTTTGGTTATTATTCCTCTCCACCAGTGGCGGTTGGTGCCATTTACAATGAGGGAGGACAAATAAATGTTTCATGAGCATGGCCTTTTTCTATTACAGCATGTTGGATGACTGTCATTCATATTCCATTCACTATAACAGCGATAGGTTTAGGCTACTACATGATACTCAATGTCCCTTCACCCATCATTATGTTGCCACGACCTAGCCTATAAATGAAAATGTACAAATTAGGTGCATGCAGGTCGAGAGAACATTTTGAAGTGACAGACACATTCAATACCGCCTTGCACACTTGCCTGCATCTAGCTTATCTAGGGTGTAGTCCAACAGTTGCAAACAAGAGTTTCTATTGGACAAATTCAGGGATGTTTATCCCCATTTCTTCCATAAAATGTTTCAACAGAATAGGCAGAATGAATACACCCCTGATCACATGTAAACACAATTCACTTTCATAGCAGCCACTTTTTATTCCATCTCGCAACTATGCGCTCTCCTCCTCTCACCATTTCCCTTCGTGGACTTCAATGCACATCACATCAGCTGTATGTGACTAGCCGAAAAAACCTTTCCAAGCCAAACCATATCATAACCGCTACAAACAGCCTACATCGTTGTCCCCATATTAGCTAAAGTAATGTCATAGTCAACGTCAGTGGGGATTTTACAATGTAAATCTTGGTGGGGAAAGATCTATTTCAAACTCCAGCGAAGCCAATACAAAACACTACACAACACTAAGCAATACATTAATTGGACTATAACGATGACAAATGTTGCCCACAAATTGTTAGGGCCTATATAAAGCTGTCCCAACAGCAGAGTCCCAACAGCAGTCCCAACACCTTACCACTGCTACACCTGGCTATCAGCAGAGCCATGTCTGGCAGTGTCACGATCTTCATGGACGGACCAAGGCGCAGCGTGCCGGGTTGAGTTAAACATGTTTAATTTGTCAACTCACTCAAACAAAAACAACAAAACGAAGCTCAATCACGTGTCGCACCAACGGCACATACACAATAACAGAGTCAACTTCCCACCAGGCTGGAGGGAAAAATGGCTGCTTAAGTGTGGTTCCCAATCAGAGACAACGATAGATAGCTGTCCCTGATTGAGAGCCACACTCAGCCAAAACAAAGAAATACAAAAAGAACATAGAATGCCCACCCCAAATCACACCCTGACCAAACCAAAATGAGACATAAAAAGGCTCCTACAGGTCAGGGCGTGACAGGCAGTGAAACAATTAATTTCGCTGGCTGCCCCGCCACCACAGAAAGCTCTGAGCTAGGCTGAAACACCTGCAGTTTGGTGCTGCCTTACTCAAGAAACCCTGTTTGTATGCAGCTTTACTAACTAAAATATATATATTTCTTGTTTTACATTGTTTGCAAAATGACATTAACAAAATAGGCAAATTATGAATGATGGGTCACCACTGCAACAGAGGTAATTTTGTATTGTTCAGCTTCAGGACTTGTGTTTGCAGAATGTCTGATAAAATCTACTTAAACCTTGTCAGACATCTGACTTTACAAGCAGACATGACCACAAACCATGTTCCCACACTGAAGCACCACATATGTGCACAAAGTCATACAGACCGTGATGTCTGCACATCAGTGGCGGCTGGTGGGAGGAGCTATAGGAGGACGGGCTTTTTGTAATGGTTGGAATGGAATTGATGGAACGGAGGCCAAAATGTGGTTTCCTTGTGTTTGATGTGTTTGATACCGTTCCACAAATTCCATTCCAGCCATTACAATGAGCCGTCACATCAAATCAAACATAATTTTTCACATGCGTTGCAATACCAGGCACTGATGCAACCAGTCAGGATGCTCTCGATGATGCAGCTGTAGAACATTTTGAGGATCTCAGGACCCATGCCAAATCTTGGTCTTGGTGTGCTTGGACCATGATAATTTGTTGGTGATGTGGACACCAAGGAACATGAAGCTCTCAACCTGCTCCACTACAGCCCCATCGATGAGAATGGGGGCGTCCTCTGTCTTCTTTTTCCTGTAGTCCACAATCATCTCCTTTGTCTTGAGCACGTTGATGAAGAGGTTGTTGAGAAAGAGGTTGTTGTCCTGGCACCACACGGCCAGGTCTCTGACCTCCTCCCTATAGGCTGTGAGTACAGGAGGGGACTGAGCACGCACTCCTGAGGGGCGCCCCCGTCTTGAGGATCAGCGTGGCGGATGTGTTGATAACTACCCTTACCACCTGGGGGTGGCCCATCAGGAAGTCCAAGATCCAGTTGCAGAGGGATGTGTTTAGTCCCAGGATCCTTAGCTTAGTGATGAGCTTAGAGGGCACTATGGTGTTGAACGCCGAGCTGTAGTCAATGAATAGCATTTTCACATAGGTGTTCCTTTTGTCCAGTTGGGAAAGGTTAGTGTGGAGTGCTATAGAGTTTGCATCATCTGTGGATCTGTTGGGGTGGTGGGTTTAGGGTTTCTGGGGTAATGGTGTTGATGTGAGCCATGACCAGCCTTTCAAAGCACTTCATGGCTACAGACGTGAGTGCTACGGATCTGTAGTCATTTAGGCAGGTTACCTTAGTCATCTTGGGCACAGGGACTATGGTGCTGCTTGAAACGTGTTTGTAATACAGACTAACTTAAAAAAAATAAACGAGAGCCGCACACTCTAGGAGCTCAGATGCAAAACATGTTATGTCCAACGTTTTGAAAGACAAGCTGTCTTCATCAGGGTATTACAGACTCAGACAGGGAGAGATGAAAACGTCAGTGAAGATAATTGCCAGTTGGTCAGCGCATGCTCGGAGTACACGTCCTGGTTATCCGTCTGGCCCTGCGGCCTTGTGAATGTTGATCTGTTGAAAGGTCTTACTCACAGCGGCTACGGAGAGCGTGATCACACATTCATCCGGAACAGCTGATGCTCTCGTGCATGTTTCAGTGTTACTTGCCTCGAAGTGAGCATAGAAGTAATTTAGCTTGTCTGGTAAGCTCGTGTCACTGGTCAGCCCGCGGCTGTGCATCCCTTTGAAGTCAGTAATAGTTTGCAAGCCCTGCCACATCCGACGAGCGTCGGAGCCGGTGTAATACGATTCGATCTTAGTGCTGTATTGACGCTTTGCCTGTTTGATGGTTTGTCGGAGGGCATAGCGGGATTTCTTTTAATTAAGCTTCCAGCTACGAAGAATATAGATAAAAACTCTCCTGGTAAATGGTGTGGCGAGCAAAACCTTGAGACATCCTTCGAAAGAGTGCACTAGCTGTTTTTTACAAATATACATAGACCACCAACCCTTGTCTTACCAGAGGCTACTGTTCTATCCTGCTGATACAGTGTAAAACCTGCCAGCTGCTTGTTATTCATGTCGTCGTTCAGCCACGACTCTGTGAAACAAAAGATATTACAGTATTTAATGTCCCGTTAGTAGGATATGCATGCTTGTACAGTAGTTTGTCTATTTTATTGTCCAATGACGCGTTGGCTATTAGGACAAATGGTAAAGGCAAATTACCCACTCACCGACAGATCCTTACAAGGCACCCCGACCTTCGTTCTCGATATCTCCGTCTCTTTCTCCTGCGAATGACAAGGATGAGAGCCTTGTCCGGTGTCTGGAGTAAATCCCTCTCATCCGACACGTTCATGAAAAAAACGTCTTTCAATACGAGTTGAGTAATCGCTGTCCTGATTTCTAGAAGCTCTTTTCGTTCATAAGAGACAGTAGCAGAAACATTATGCACAAAATAAGTTACAAATAATAAGTTACAAACAATAGCATAGTTGGTTAGGAAACTGTAAAACATATTGAAAACATAGTCCACATTCCATGCTGACAGATCTAACAACGCCTTTATTGGTGTTTAACACATCAGTTAAATCATATGGTATAGCAATCTGATGGCCATTGGTTGCTGTGTGCAACTCAACTGCAATATAGTTGGCCTGGAACGAGACCGCTCTCTCCTTGCTGTAGTTGATAGATTGAGCAGTGCTGAGCTGTGACCTCAAAGATACAGGAAACCATTAACCCTGCTACTGCTGTCCCTCTTACCTAATCTGACAGCCACAGTTCTCTCTCTGGTTAGCCAGCCTACTTGTTACTATTTGGCCTCAAATTTATTTCAAAGCCATGACTAAGTGTTACTTCTCTGTAAAACTATGTCTAATGGTTAATCTGAAAGTTAACAATGTGTTTTCTGTATTTGCTACCTGCATGTAAATGGAATGACAGTTTTGATCAGATTAGTCAAATAGCTAACTAGGTGAGGTTGTTGCTAGGGGCTGGTGCAGCTGCTGCTGCTGCTGTGAAGTTGTGAAGTTGCTTTTATTGAGATGGAACATAATGGTGAATATAAACACAATATCTATGGATGGAATCAGTAACATAATGGTGAATATAAACACAATATTGATGGGGTGGAGGGAATCAGTAACGTATTAGTGAATATAAACACAATATTGACAGGGGTTAATCATGAGCACCTGTGTGTAGACGACATCACAGAACAGTTTATTCTCTGGTGACTTCGTCTGGATATTGGATACTGTGAAAACCTCAGAGGGAGGAATTACGATTTTTCTCTCTTCAGGAAGCCGAGAGTAATATGTATAGATCTCAAAGCAGGATGTCGATCCAAAATCATCTCTGCTTATTTCCTGCCTAGAGTGCTTGAGGTGTCGAAAATTATATTTTTGTTGACAACGTTTTGATCAAATTACACTTTGGTTCTACAGTAGGTGGTCCTACCAACTCATTGTAGTTACCGCAGCCATAATATTGATTATCAACAGAATCAGGGGCCATGTCAGTGGATAAAGTTACTGTAAAAGTAACATTCAATTACAATACATTACCTTATAAGACTTACCAGTCTGTTTCTCCAATTGAGAACATAGTCTGCTAACTCCTTTGTGCATTAGATTAGGGTCGTTCCACAAATAAAGTTTAGTTTATGTCTTTGTAATATTATGTATATTTTGATAAAACACTATCCCCATCATAAGATTTAAAAGATATTATAGTTTAATTTACCAGACTCGAGCACAATAGAGCAGTGCTGAATTTAACATGTAAATCTTGGTGGGGAAACTCAACCAATTTTCACCAAAACCTCTACACAACACAAAAAAATACATGAATTGTAATATAACGGTGACAAACGATGCCCACAAACTGTTAGGGCCTACATAAAGCTGTCCCGACAGCAGAGATTTCGTTTCGTTTCTTCTTGAGCCACTCCTTTGTTGCCTTGGCCGTGTGTTTTGGGTCATTGTCATGCTGGAATACCCATCCACAACCCATTTTCAATGCCTGGCTGTGCCTGGCTGGGGGAAGGAGGTTCTCACCCAAGATTATGCCTGACCATACCATAACCCCACCACCACCATGGGGCACTCTGTTCACATCGTTGACATCAGCAAACCACTCGCCCACACGACGCCATGCACATGGTCTGCGGTTGTGAGGCCGGTTGGACACTTATGTTAGAGAAATTAACATTACATTTTCTTGCTATAGCTCTGATGGACATTCCTGCAGCATATCAATTGTACACTTCCTCAAAACTCAAGACATTGTGTTGTGTGACAAAATTGCACATTTTTGAGTGGCATTTTATTGTCCACGGTACACGGTGCACCTGTGTAATGTCACACCTGTCAGGTGGATGGATTATCCTGGCATAGGAGAAATTCTCACAAAATTCAGATTATAAGCAAGTGCAAGCAAACGAGCTGCAACAAGGTAGGCCTTCTTTCAGGACTTTCTAAATTGACACCGACAGAATTTCAGATAAATTCAGCAAGATGTTGAGGCCTAAGCTTTACTCCTCTTTATGACACCACAGAGAGAGAGAGAGAGAGAGAGAGAGAGAGAGAGAGAGAGAGAGAGAGAGAGAGAGAGAGAGAGAGAGAGAGAGAGAGAGAGAGAGAGAGATGGTTAGCATACAATAAAATATTTTATTAGTCCTAAAAAGAAGGAAAATACAATCACATGGATCCACTTTTATAGACAATAGGCCAATACTGCTGCACAAACACTGCAATGCGGAAACAAAACAACCCTCGCAATATCAACTGGAGTTACATGGGTCTATGACTGAACTGTCACTGGTAACCATGGTTACACACCAAACAACATTATAGTATCCCTCCTTGTTGGAGGGAATCAGTAAAGCACAGGAGCTAACTGTAATACGCAAAGGAAACAAAACAAAGAAATGTATCATTCATGAGGTTGATGAATAAGATACTAATGAGATAGACCTAAGCAATATGACAGTTGAGATGTACAAACTAAGGGAACGATGAGCGCATAAGAGGCAAGTCATAATTTTGATTGAGACATTAATTAATATAAATACATATATATATATTTTTACATTGTTTGCAAACTGATATAACACAAATGAATACCAAAATAACATGTAAAAAAGAGGCAAATTATAAAAAAAATGTTTTGCTCTAACCCCAACTTACCCCACCTTGTTGAGCTCTAACCCCACCTGTCCTGAATGACAGGTCACCACTGCAACAGAGGTCGTTTTGTATTGTTCAGCTTCAGGACTTGTGTTTGCAGACGGTCTGATAATATGTACATAAGCCTGGTCAAAGATCTGACTTTACAAGCAGACATGACCACAAACCATGTTCCCACACTGAAGCACCACATATGTGCACAAAGTCATACAGACCTTCATGTCTGCACTTCAGTGGCGGCTGGTGGGAGGAATTATAGGAGGACGAGCTCATTGTAATGGTTAGAATGGAAATCATGGAACGGAGGCAAACATGTGGTTTCCTTGTGTTTGATGTGTTTGATACCGTTCCAAAAATTCCATTCCAGCCATTACAATGAGCCGTCCTCCTATAGCTCCTCCCACCAGCCTCTTCTGCTGCACATTGTCCAAGAACACATGCACACACATGATAATGTACACAGCTCTACCTTGGTTCACCACAGGCCCATATTTAACTAAAAGTTATTTAACTAAAAGAAAAGTTAACACCCTCCCTTTCTGTCTTTCGGACGTTCCCCTCGACCCCAAGTCAACCACTGCACCTTCCCTCAACCCCAAGTCAACCACTGCACCGTGTAGTCAGTTGTCATTGTCACAGTCTATCAGGTTCTGTGACTGGTAATGACATCTCTGGATGAGTTCCAGCGATTTCTCAGTAACAGTTTTATTAAAACATTTTGTGGCAGAACCAAGTATCATAATTTCAATAGAATAAAATAGAAAATCTTAATTGCCAATTACATTTTTTTATATTTCATAAAATATATCACATTAGTTAAATATGGAATGACACCAGTTATCAGTCAGTCACCAGGGTGACTTTACTCATAAAATCTGACTGCTGTTTAGCTCTTAACTAGCCTGAGTCCCAGATCTGTTTGTACTGTCTTGATTACCCATATATTGTTGTCACGCCTAACAATGACAGCACAAAAATATCTGGGACTAAGGCTAGCTGTTTCCCACTAAAATGTATTTTTTCTGATATTTTCCCCCTCAGAACCATCACTTAAATTTGAGGCCCTCTTGATTGTGTGACACAGTCATCATCAGACTGAGTTTGATGTGAACCACAACCACAACACAAACAACCTGACTAAGATACATGTAATTCAGTTACCCAGATGTAACTCAAATTAAAGATGAAAGTCTACACTTAAAGCACACCTTGATTGTTTCCTTTCAAGTCCATTGTGGTGGCGTACCGAGCCAAAATGAGGCAAATTGTGTTACTGTCCAAATACTTAAGGACCTGACTGTACACAATATCACATGGTATAGAGTCATATCATGTAGTATATTATCACTTCAGTTGAATCACATGTTTAGAACTGATGAATACTGTGGGAAACAAACATGTTTAGATTAGAAACTTAGGCTGGTGGGAGTCACGTGGTGGCCAGTGTTGTGTTGATTTCACAATTTCTCATCCACTGTGATTGACAGATAATTTTACTTCTATAAGTCATGCAGACGAAGGACAGTGCAGGGAGAAGACACAGTCAGATGCAGAAGTTACTATATTTGAGCACAAGTGTGTTAAGATGTCAGAGGGAGTCTGTTTTATGAACATTTTAACATCTTGTCCATGTTCTGTTATAATCTGCACCCGGCACAGCCAGAAGAGGACTGGCCACCCCTCACAGCCTGGTTCCTCTCTAGGTTTCTTCCTAGGTTTTGGCCTTTCTAGGGAGTTTTTCCTAGCCACCGTGCTTTTACACCTGCATTGCTTGCTGTTTGGGGTTTTAGGCTGGGTTTCTGTACAGCACTCTGTGACATTAGCTGATGTAAGAAGGGCTTTATAAATACATTTGATTGATTTGATATTAAAACTCAGGATTTGAAGACGATGAGCCTGATGCAATGAAGAACACAGACATTGATGGCCAAATACATGCCAACGTAAGAGCCTTCAAGCCCAGTCCAAGAGATGGAGTTGTTGCTTCAGGTAAGATTACGTGCATGCACACACACACACACACACACACACACACACACACACACACACACATACACACAAATAAAATGCACACACAATACATTAAACAGGTGAGATTATTTGGTAGTACTGTAACTATATTTGTCCCAATCCTGGATGATACAGTAAAACACATTACCAATGATCTTACTTTAATCATTTGTGTTTTAGTACATTTTCAGTGGTGGAAGAGACCCTCTGGAGTTGTTGCAGTGTGTCTGCGGCTGCTGTGTGTTCTCCTACTGGCTGGGATCATAGGCCTGTCTGTCTACTGTAAGTTTAGTACGTTGTCACTGAGACTTAAGTAGCCTACTTAATCATACTTATCAATGGTGTGGTAGTTACATGTTTGATTAACCTTTACCTTTTACAGATGGAGTCATTGGTCATCACAAATCAACAGTTACAACACCCTGACAAAAGAGAGAGACCAGCTACATTCCAGTTACAACACCCTTACTAAAGAGAGAGACCAGCTACAGACCAGTGACAACAACCTGACCGAAGAGAGAGACCAGCTACAGACTAGGATTAGGTTCTATGGTGACTGCAGTTCATTTATTTCATTTAGTACATAGAAGAGATGTAGTATCGATATAGACTTTTTAATGCCTGATGTTCTGTTGTGTTCATCTCAGAGAAAACATTTCTAGCAGGATGGTGGAAATTTGGCACCAGCTGCTATTATCAATCTTCCACTGTGAACACAGATGGGGTCTCTCTCTCTCTCTCTCTCTCTCTCTCTCTCTCTCTCTCTCTCTCTCTCTCTCTCTCTGTCTCTCTGTCTCTCTGTCTCATTATGTTGATGGTTGGATACAGTACTGAATGATTAAGTGATGCTGACACCTAGTAGTTAAAGTGAGAGATAAACTCACCAAAGAGTTTAAATATTGCTATTACAGGGTTGAGAAGGAGGGGAGGATATAAGAGGAAAGGGGATAGAAGGAGAGGAATCTAGGAAAGAGTAATTGAGATAAAGCATTAGTTTCAGAGAGAGAGCCATAGAGCAGGGTTTCCCAAACTCGGTCCTGGGGCCCAACCTGGGTGCACGATTTGGTTTTTGCCCTAGCACCACACAGCTGATTCAAATAATCAAAGCTTGATGATGAGTTGGTTATATGAATCACTTGTACTCTGTAAAATGGCTTGTATAAGTTCAAAGTTCAAATCAAAAGATTTTGTTTCATTTTCAATTATTAGCATAAATGGCAAATATCATAAGAACAATAGCAAAGATTAAGTAATAAAGCAACAATGTCCTCCGCTGAGGTCTACCAGCTTGGACACACACAGAGGGCAGAACAGTACTGAAAGGGCACGCACACATACGCACGCACAAAGTCCCTTTTTTTTTTTACTCTGAGAAATAGGCAAGCATAGATTTCCCACACACACTTCTATATATTTCCTCACAGTATAGATAGAAAAAAGGCCCCTATGTGTCATCAGGCCATTGTGATGTATGTGATGAAATAGGTTGCTGGCCACAGAGTACAAGCCATAACGTGATCTCTTTTTGAAGAATGGGGTGTCAAAGCCTCAGTCATGCTATATGATCTATGTGCAAATTCACTGAGTCCAATCTTTTATCTACTAAATTACGTGATCACTTCAATTATATCTTGAATCATTTAAAACATATTTCCATTAGAAGTTATGGTGGGGGGTGTCATGTGGTGGCCAGTGACGTGTTGATTTGACAGTTTCCCCTTCACAGTGGTTGACCGTTTAAGAAATAATGTCATTACCCTAAGTCACACAGACGCAGGACAGTGCAGGGAGAAGACACAGCTACAGACATATATTTGAGTTAAGGTTAGAAGTAGAAGTTACTGTATTTCACCAAAAGTGTGTTAAGATGTCAGAGGGAGTCTATGAAAATTCAGATGGATTTAGAGACGATGAGCCTGATGCAATGAAGAACACAAACATTGATGGCCAATTATATGCCAACGTAAGAGCCTTCAAGTCCAGTCCAAGAGAGGGAGTTGTTGCTTCAGGTAAGATTGAACTCATGCTCACATACATACACACATGAACACACACACACACACAGAGGATGAGGATGAGTAGAGGGTGTTGCAGGAGCAGATGTGACACACTCATAAATTACACACACAATACATTAAACAGATTACCCTGTAGTACTGTAGCTTTATATGTCCCAATCCTGGATGATACAGTAAAACATATTACCAAAGATCCTACTTAAATATTTTGTGATTCAGTACATTTTCAGTGGTGGAAGAGACCCTCTGGAGTTGCTGCAGTGTGTCTGGGGCTGTTGTGTGTTCTCCTACTGGTTGGGATCATAGGCCTGTCAGTCTACTGTAAATTTAGTATGTTTTCACTGAAACTTAAGTTGCCTACTTAATCATACTTATCCATACATGGTGTGGTAGTTACATATTTGAATAACTCTTGCCTTTTACAGATGGAGTCACTGGTCATCACAACTCAACAGAGAGAGACCAGCTACAGACCAGTTACAACACCCTGACTAAAGAGAGAGACCAGCTACAGACCAGTTACAACACCATGACTAAAGAGAGAGACCAGCTACAGACTGAGAGAGATTTTCTTAGCGGGAGGCTTACCAATCTCTGTGAGTAAACCTACAGTAATAAATTATCATTAATCCCACACAACTAATCATGAGTGTTCTTTCATTAAGTCTCCAGTGTGATAAATTGAAGGAAATTTGTATATTCTTCAATATTTTAAAACCTGTCCTGAAGGCTGGCAGAAGTTTGAATCCAGTTGGTACTTCCTTTCTAATGAGTCTAAAACCTGGAACGAGAGCAGAAAGGACTGTCTGGAGAGAGGAGCAGACCTGGTGATCATAAACAGTGATAACGAACAGGTGAGTGGGAGAGGGAGAGGGAGAGGGAGAGGGAGAGGGAGTGGGAGAGGGAGGGAGGGAGTGGGAGTGGGAGTGGGAGTGGGAGTGGGGATGGGTGTGCAGGGGGTAGATATGATCAAACATATACGTCTGTTTATTTATCTTTCTCAACAACAGACATTTCTCTTCAACCTCAAAATGAGAGTCTGGATTGGTCTGACTGACTCTGTTAATGAGGGGACCTGGAAATGGGTGGACGGCAACCCACTGACCTCAAGGTGAGATATGATAACTAATCTATCAATTAGGCTCCATTACGGAGCAGCGGCGCGCTAGCGCCCCACTCCTGACACAACCCGGTGAAATGCAAGGCGGCAAATTCAAAATCCAAAAGTTTAATTATTAAACATTCATCAATATACAAGTGTTGCATAGTCATCAACATCTCTGCTTCTTGGCAAAATCACAGCGTTGTCAGATTTCAAAAAGGCTTTACGGCAAAAGCACAACATTAGATTTTTTGAGGGTAGCACCTCCAATATTTAACCATTAGCATAAAATAAACCAGCGCGGTTCACACAAAACACATTTCACAGCGAAAACAAATCCCTTACCTTTTGAATAACTTCTGCTGAGGGCTTCCCAAGTGTCCAACAAAGACATCCAATGGTTCTTTTGTTAGAAAAAGTCAGTTATTATATCCATAAATCTCTGTTTGATTGGCGCGTTATGTTCAGAAAATCCAACGTCGAATCGCCCATTGAAACGTGAAGAGAACGCATTCAAATATACCTATAAACTTTTCCTAAACAAATCAAAAACCAGTTATAATGCATCCTTAGCTATCCTTTTATGAATATTAGCGATAATATTTCACTCGGATGGTCACCTAAACGTTATATAAGTAAAATAAAGTGGGGCGCGCAGCCAGACTCGCACCCGAGAAAACATGTTGACATTTCAGGTCCCTTGACCATTTCCTCTTCCTATCCGTTCTGTTTACCCCAATCACTGACAGCTAGTGGAAGCTATAGGTACTGCAATCCAGGAGCTGGTTACCATTGAATTCAGTGGGGAGTGTGTCAAACAGAGCAAAGGTCAGCAAAACTTGCATTTCCGGATGGATTTTTCTCTGGTTTTTGCCTGCTAAATCAGTTCTGTTATACTCACAGACATTATGTTAACACTTTTTGAAACTTCAGAGTGTTTCCTATCCAATAGTACTAATTATGTGCATATCCTATTTTCTGAGCCTGAGTGGCAGGCATTTTCCTTTGGGCACGCCAGACTCCATTAAACCTTTTTCTATGCAGGTTACTGATATTGATGATAGCAGTCAACTCAGTTAACTTTATGATGAAAAATGTCTAAATATTAAATTGTATTATTATGTTGTAACTGTGATGTCTTATTGTTGTTAATCCTGTAGGTACTGATATTAACCATGATATGTGACTGTTTTTAACCCTGTGGGTACTGGTATGAACCATGATATCTGACTGTTGTTAACCCTGTAGGTACTGGAATTGACCATGATATCTGACTGTTTTTATCCCTGTTGGTACAGGTATTAAACATGATATCTGATGGTTTTTAACCCTGTAGGTACTGGTATTAACCATGATATCTGATGGTTTTTAACCCTGTAGGTACTTGTATTAACCATGATATCTGATGGTTTTTAACCCTGTAGGTACTGGAATGACAACCAGCCTGATAGTGGAGATCCTAGTGGGGAGGAGGACTGTGCTGAGATACACAAAGATTGGAATCCACTTAAGGAAAGTGAGAAAGTGGTTTAACATCACCATGACACCATACTGTAGCATGCAGTGCACACAACCTCCTCCAACATTCTCTCTCTCTCTCTCTCTCTCTCTCTCTCTCTCTCTCTCTCTCTCTCTCTCTCTCTCGCTCTCTCTCATACACACACTCTGTCTCTCTCACACTCTGCCTCAATCCCAAACACACATTTTCAGACACACACACATACACACAAGCATGCAAATGCACCTATTGTTGTATTTGTTTGTAGTGTCATATTAATAAAAGTCCTACTTATTTCCTGATTGTAGCATCCTGTGTAATATTCGTTTGGTTTCACACGTCATCAGATATAATTTGAAGTTAGTACATTTGACTTTGTGCATAGACATAATTTCCAATTCAAATAATTCTAAAGTATATATTCTAATTTAGGCCTGGTGCAAACATTCTCAACAGTACCAAACCACCATTACATACAGTACACTGTATCACCAATCAGTGAAGGATGTTACTAAGTCATCTTTGCCAGTCAGTCTTTGTTGTCAAGTTACATACAATATCACATGCTCATATTTGACTGCTGTTCCCCAAAAGGGTCCAAAAAGAGTGAAGTGGATATTTTCAGTCATTCAAACAGCTGTCACTCAAAATCTCATCCTCACATGTTAAGCCTACCCACCCTCAATATCCAGTTTGTTGTGTCAAATATATTGTATGGACATTATAATGACCCATGTTAGTAGTCCTGGACCTCCTGAACATGTTGATGTATATTAGGGAGTAAACAGAGAATCAGCAGAAAGGTGAAAGGAAGGTGGAGTTCTGGAAACTCCCTGAATTATCTTGGGGCTGTTACATATGATATTTAATATATGTTAACAGCTAGCCTTTGTTCTCCACTTCCCATCTATCATCTATATCTTCCTGGTATGATAGTGTCCTGTCCATCATCACAAATAGCAAGTCCCATTCCCTGGGCAGGAGGACTGGGTTGTGATATACTCTGGATAAGCTGACCATGTAGAGACATGGATTGATTTATATTGTGCTGCAGAAAATGGTTCAAAATCAACCACTGTAACAATCTCTCACATGCACAAATGCACACACACAAGTACGCAACTTGTTGTATTTTTGTATTGTCATAGCCACAACTACCCGTGTCATTTTGTTGATACTTCCCTAGAGTTAACACCTGCATCAGTCACACAGACAGAGACACACAGATGACTCAGAGACAGAAATATCACTAGATGCAGTGACTTAACGTATAGAGGGCTTGCAGTTGATGTACGACGCCTCCTGGCAGCCATGTTGGAAAACCACCACATTAATTCTAGAAGCAGAGACTTAATGTATAGTAGATCTACATAGAAAGAAAGACCCAGGCATTGTTGACAATGTCAAAGGTGTCACAACATGCCCTTTTGTGTTTATATCACAGCCCCCTCCCTCTCACTCTCTCTCCCACCACAGGTTTTATGATGGTCATAAATACCTTGTAGAAACGTTGGGTTTGGCAGGATTGAGGGGAAAGAAACCTCTGGTAGACAAAGGATCTTCCCCTGCCAAAATTCCTACATCCACAAATTTTGAGAATTAAAAACTATTTATATTTTTGAGAATGTAGAAACGGTCGGTGGGAAATTAAAGAATCAAATCACATTTCAATCAAATGTATTTATAAAGCCCTTTTTACATCAGCCGATGTCGCAAAGTGCTATACAGAAACCTAGCCTAAAACCCCAAATAACAAGCAATGCAGATGTAGAAGCACGAAATCCCGTCAAATTTGTTAATCGTTTGTGATGTAACTAAAGATGGTAGAACAACATAACTGTATCTCTGGAAGTGTACATTCCTCAGTTATTAGATTTACATCTAAATGTTGTGAAACTTATATGATTAAATATGAAACTATTTGTGAGAAGATGAAATGGGATGTTAGCCTTCTAAATGAGAGAATTGTTTTTCACATAAGGTGACAACTAGTCAGTGACCACACCCACGTGAGCACAGACATTATGTCGGCATCATGGACCGACCCCTTTTCCCAGAAGTGTATAAAACCACACGTGTCGAAATGTACATTCATGCCAAGTAGATGCACGTAAGCCGGACGTCACGATTGGTAAAGATACCTACAAACTACTTGTCAAGAGAACGCCAGGACAGAGTCCCCACGTTGAAATGGCTACCACTAGGCCAAGAAGACCAGACAGCGTGGAGTGTTGGCTACACGGCTGGAAATGGTTAAACTCTAAGACTATTGATTCACTACAGATGTGATAAATCCTAGATGCCGTTCTACCTGCCTGCAGCTGGAAATATGCGTTACCTAGGAAAAGAACACCGACAACCGCGGAAGGATCTATTCTAACAGATTTCTAAAGAACATTTCTCTATGCAACGACAATTGGTACGCCTGATGTATCCATAATAAACACGACCAGAGACTTTCTGTCGACTGACTCTCCAGCAGACAGACCGGCGATTTCAACAGAGAGACAACAATGACATACAAGCGTAAATATGTATACATTGCAATTCTTTTAGAATGAGAGCTTGTTAATGTGCAAAGCATTATGATCGCGTTATGATCATAAAATCCACCGTTGAGTCGTCCATTGAACCGTGAAGAGAACACGTTCAAATTATACCTATACACTTTCTAAAAACAAATCAAACATCCTTTTTTGCTGTAATATTTCAACCGGACGATAACGTGAACGATAGGAAAGAAAAATAAAGTGGTGCGCGTTCACAATCTTGCGCGCGTCAAAGCTTGTTTACAAAATTGGTCGCCTGACAATTTCCTGTCCCTATCCGTTCTGGTCACTGCTAGAATTCCCAGTCTTTGTCTGTTGACTGTTGACATCTAGTGGAAGCCATAGGTACTGCAGTCTCAGTCCTACATAAAGTTGTATGCAATAGGCACAATGGAGAAAATGCTCATTTACAAAAAAAACTGCAAATCCGTATGGATTTTCCTCGAGTTTTCACCTGCTATATCACTTCTGTTATACTCACATACATTATTTTAACACTCTTAGAAACTTCAGCGTGTTTCCTATCCAATAGTACTAATTATGTGCATATCCTATTTTCTGGGCCTGAGTGGCATGCATTTTACTTTGGGCACGCCAGACTCTACAAAACCGTTACCAATGCAGCCGCTCCCTAAGAAGTTCATCGAACTGCGTTGCCCGATTTACAATAGGCTTCACGGCGAAAGCATAGCATGAGAATGTCTGAGGACTGCACCCCACATCAACATATTTTTCAACCAGCACAGGCGTCACAAAATCAGAAATAGCGATAAAATAAATCACCTACTTTTGAACATTTTTGCAATCCTACGGGTCCCAGCTACACAATGAATGGTCGTTTTGTTCAATAAAGTCCTTCTTCATTGATTTCAGCAATCCACTCGTTCAACATGCAGACAAAGGAATCCAAAAAGCTAAGTCAAACAACGTTTCTAATTAATCCTCAGGTACACTAAAATGTAAATAACTGATAATATTTCATATGGAAAGTAGTATGTTCAATAGGAAAGGAAAATAATGAAGAGCGCGCCATCATTCATGCGTGACAAAACACTACTTTTCTTAAAATCAAATCAAATGTTATTTGTCACATACGCTTCTAGTTCCGACCATGCAGTAGTATCTAACAAGTAATCTAACAAATTCACAACAACTACCTTATACACACAAGAGTAAAGGAATGAATACGAGTATGTACATATAAATATATGGATGAGCGATGGCTGACCGGCATAGGCAAGATGCAGTAGATGGTATGGAGTACATTATATACATATGAGATGAGTAATGTAGGATATGTAAACATTATATAAATGGAATTGTTTAAAAACAGTCAGATATCATGGTTAATACCAGTACCTACAGGGTTAAAACAGTCAGATAGCATGGTTAATACCAGTACCTACAGGGATAACAACAGTCAGATAGCATGGTTAATACCAGTACCTGCAGGGTTAAAACAGTCAGATAGCATGGTTAATACCAGTACCTACAGGGCTAACAGTCAGATATCATGGTCAATTCCAGTACCTACAGGGTTAAAAACCGTCAGATATCATGGTTAATACCAGTACCTACAGGTTTAACAACAGTCAGATATCATGGTTAATATCAGTACCTACAGGGTTAACAACAGTCAGATATCATGGTTAATATCAGTACCTAAAGGGTTAAATACAGTCAGACATCACAGTTAGAACATCACATACCTAAATAATATACAGACATTTTTCATCTTAAAGTTTACTTTGTTGACTGGTATCATCAGTGACAGTAACCTGTATAGAAAAAGTTTGAATGGAGCCTTATTGACAGATTACCATCTCTCACCCTGTGGTCAGTGGGGTGCCGTCCACCCATATCCAGGTCCCCTCATTAACAATCAGTCAGACCAATCCAGACTCTCTTCTTGAGGTTGAAGAGAAATGTCTGTTGTTGAGAAATTATAATACCTAAACATACATATAATCATATCTATCCTTCGCTCTATCACTCTCTTGCTCCCTCTCTCTTTAGCTGGTCTCTCTCTTTAATCAGGGTGTTGTAACTGATCTGTAGCTGGTCTCTCTCTTTAGTCAGGGTGTTGTAACTGATCTGTAGCTGGTCTCTCTCTGCAGTTGAGTTCTTTGACGCCTTGTTATCGACATCAACAAGGATTGCTGGTCTCACCGTCTCTCAGAGTATCTGCACTGACATAGATATCCACAATCCTCTCCTCCATGTCACCTCTGTCAAACCTTTTGGTCATATCTGACTTAGCATAGATGGCCTCAGACATCTCCAACAACATACTGTGTTTTCTTTCTAACAGGTCTATGTTAGGTCTACACAGGTTCTTAGATATCGTTACCTCTGTCCTGTTGCTGTTTCTGTGCCTCACTGTAAGTGATACTGTTTAAACTGATAATAAACTGTAAAATCAACACATCACTGGCCACCACTTTAGCTTCAAATGGAAACGTGTTTGTTTTACACCGTGCACATCTGTTTTAACACTATAGATACAAAAGTATGTGGACACCCATTCAAATTAGTGGATTTGGCTATTTCAGCCACACCCGTTAATGACAGGTGGAAAAAACTGAGCATACAGCCATGCAATCTCCATAGACACACATTGGCAGTAGAATGGTCTTTCCCAAGATCTCAGTGACTTTTAACGTGGCACCGTCATAGGATACCACTTTTCCAACAAGTCCGTTTGTGAAATTTCTGTCCTGCTAGAGCTGCCCCGGTCAACTGTAAATGTTGTTATTGTGAATTGGAAATGTCTAGAAGCAACCGCGAAGTGGGAGGCCACGCAACACTCTGAGTTCCAGGTGTCCACGTGCTTTTGGTCATGTACTTATTGGTTCAAGATATATTTGAAGTGATAAAAGATACAAGATTTGGACTCAGGGAATTTGCACATAGATCATATAGCATTACTGATGCTTTGACACCCCAGCCTTCAAACAGAAGTCACATTATGGCTTTTACTTTGTGGCCTGCCACCTATTTCATCACATACATCACCAATGGCCTGATGACATATAGGGGCCTTTTTTCTATCTATACTGTCAGTGTGAGGAAATATTCAGAAGTGTGTGTGGGAAATCTATGCTTGCCTATTTCTCAGAGTTTTAAAAAAGGGACTTTGTGTGTGTGTGTGTGTGTGTGTGTGTTTGTGTGTGTGCGCAAGTGTGCGTATGTGTGCATGCCCTTTCAGTACTGTTCTGCCCTCTGTGTGTGTCCAAGCTGGTAGACCTCAGCGGAGGACATTGTTGCTTTATTACTTAATCTTTGCTATTGTTCTCATGATAAAAGACGTTTATGCTAATAATTGAAAATGAAACAAAATCTATATGGTCTGTAGCTGTAGTTACATTACATGTTTTTAATACTTTTGATTTGAACTTATACAAGCCATTTTACAGAGTACAGTATATCTACATACTCTCCTCTACATCTTCACATAGCATTTTTTATTATTTTATGTCTCTGTGATTCATATAACCAACTCATCATCAAGCTTTGATTATTTGAATCATCTGTGTGGTACCAGGGCAAACACCAAAATGTGCACCCAGGGTGGGCCCCAGGACGGAGTTTGGGAAACCCTGCTCTATGGCTCTCTCTCTGAAACTAAGGCTTTATCTCAATTAGTCTTTCCTAGATTCCTCTCCTTCTATCCCCTTTCCTCTTATATCCTCCCCTATTTGAACTCTTTGGTGAGTTCATCTCTCACTTTATCCACTAGGTGACATCATCACTTAATCATTCAGTACTGTATCCAACCATAAACATAATGAGAGAGAAAGAGAGATAGACCCCAGCTGGGTTCACCGTGGAAGATACATAATTGTAGATGGTGCCAAACTTCTACCATCCTGCTAGAGAGGATTTCTCTGAGACAAACACAACAGAACAGCAGGCATTAAAAAGTCTACAAAGGTACTACATCTCTTCTATGTACTAAATGAAATGAATGAACTGCAGTCACCATAGAACCCATTCCTGGTCTGTAGCTGGTCTCTCTCTTCAGTCAGGTTGTTGTAACTGGTCTGTAGCTGGTCTCTCTCTTTAGTCAGGGTGTTGTTGCTGGCCTGTAGCTGGTCTCTCTCTGTTGATTTGTGGTGACCAATGACTCCATCTGTAAATGGGAAAATGTAATCAAACATGTAACTACCACACCATTTATGATTAAGTAGGCTACTTAAGTCTCAGTGACAACGTACTAAACTTACAGTAGACAGACAGGCCTATGATCCCAACCAGTAGGAGAACACACAGCAGCCTCAGACACACTGCAGCAACTCCAGAGGGTCTATTCCACCACTGAAGATGTACTGAATAACAAATTATTAAAGTAAGATCATTGGTAATGTGTTTTAATGTATCATCCAGGATTGGGACACATATAGAGCTAAGGTATTACAGGATAATCTCACCTGTTTAATGTATTGTGTGTGTGTTCAATTTATTTGTGTGTATGTGTTTGTGTGTGTGTGCATGCAATCTTACCTGAAGCAACAACTCCATCTCTTGGACTGGGCTTGAAGGCTCTTACGTTGGCATGTAATTGGCCATCAATGTCTGGGTTCTTCATTGCATCAGGCTCATCGTCTTCAAATCCATCTGAGTTTTAATAGACTCCCTCTGACATCTTAACACACTTTTGCTCAAATACAGTAACTTCTACGTCTTACTGTGTATTCTCCCTGCACTGTCCTTTGTCTGTGTGACTAATAGTAGTGAAACTGTCAACCACAGTGGATGAGAAATTGGGAAAAGATCACAGCACTGGCCACCATGTGACTTGCAGAAGCCTTAGTTTCTAATCTAAACATGTTTGTTTCCCACAATGTTCATCTGTTTTAAACATGTGATTCAACTGAAGTGATAATATACTACATGATATGACTCTATACCATGCTATATTGTGTACAGTCAGGCACGTAACTATTTGGACAGTAACACAATTTGCCTCATTTTGGCTCGGCACGCCACCACAATGGAAACAATCAAGGTGTGCTTTAAGTGTAGACTTTCATCTTTAATTTGAGTAACTGAATGACATTTATCTTTGTCAGGTTGTTTGTGTTGGGGTTGTGGTTTACATTAAACTGTGACACACCTTCAAGGGGGCCTCAAAATTTAGTGTGGTTTCTGAGGGGGAAAATTGCAGAAAAAGATACATTTTAGTGGGAAACAGCTAGCCTTAGTCCCAGATATTTTTGTGCTGTCATTGTTAGGTGTGACAACAATATACGGGTTATCAAGACAGTACAAACAGATCTGGGACTCAGGCTAGTTAAGAGCTAAACAGCAGTCAGAGGTTATGAGTAAAGTCACCCTGGCGACTGACTGATGACTGGTATCATTCCATATTTACAGAATGTGATATATGTTATGAAATATAAAACATTTTAATGCACAATTTCATTCTAATGAAATTATGAGAATTGGTTCTGCCACAATGTTTTAATAAAACCTGTTACTGAGAAATTGCTGGAACACATCCAGTTACGTCATTATCAATCACACAACCTGATAGACTGTGACCATGACAACTGACCACAGTTCAGTGGTTGACTTGGTGTCAATGGAAGGTGCAGTGGTTGACTTGGTGTCGAGGGGAGCGTCAGTGGTTGACTTGGTGTCAAGGGAAGGTGCAGTGGTTGACTTGGTGTCGAGGGGAGCGTCAGAAAGACAGAAAGGGAGGGCATTAACTCTTTCTCAGCATCATCACTTTTAGTTGAAAATGGGCCTGTGGTGAACCAAGGTAGAGCTGTGCACATTATCATGTGTGTGTGTGTGTGTGTGTGTATGTGTGTGTGTGTGTGTGTTCGTGTGTGTGTGTGTGTGTTTTTGTATTGTATTTGGACAATGTGCAGCAGAAGAGGCTGGTGGGAGGAGCTATAGGAGGACGTCTCATTTTAACGGCTAAAATATAATTTGTGGAACGGTATCAAGCACAACAAACATATGAAAACCACATGTTTGCCTCCATTCCATGAATTCCATTCCAACCATTACAATTAGCTCGTCCTCCTATAACTCCTCCCACCAGCCGCCACTGAAGTGCAGACATGAAGGTCTGTATGACTTTGTGCACGTATGTGGTGCTTCAGTGTGGGATCATGGTTTGTGTTCATGTCTGCTTGTAAAGTCAAATCTTTGACCAGGCTTATGTACATATTATCAGACCGTCTGCAAACACAAGTCCTGAAGCTGAACAATACAAAACGACCTCTGTTGCAGTGGTGACCTGTCATTCAGGACAGGTGGGGTTAGAGCTCAACAAGGTGGGGTAAGTTGGGGTTAGAGCAAAACATAGATACATCATTTTTAAATAATTTGCCTTTTTTTGCATGTTATTTTGGCATTAATTCGTGTTATATATCAGTTTGCCAACAATGTAAAAAAAAGTATATATATTTTAGTTAATAAAGATGCATACAAACATGGTTTCTTGAGTAAGGCAGCTCCAAAATGCAGGTGTTTCAGTCTAGCTCAGAGCTTTCTGTGTTGGAGAGGCAGCCATCGAAAGCACAGAGCATAGGTGTTGGTAATTTTCTCTAGTTGAGCCATGATTGGCTCATTGTTCTGTCACTCATGGGGACACTACGTCATCGCATAATCTTCAGAGAGAGCTAGGCAACTCAATCCCCCTACTGCCATGGATTTACATTAGAAGTGCCCATCCAAGAAGGCTCAAGATCATTGACCACAGATTAAATTATGTCAAATCAATAATATTCAAACGGAAAAGTCCACAAACCCACTCCAAAAGGCTTTTGGAGCCATCATCGACTCAGTGGGTTTTGTCTAACGTCTCCAGACCTACTCACTGTCACTGTCATACTCCTGACCTAGTTTTGTCCCATGGAATAAATATTGTGGATTTTAATGTTTTTCCTCATAATCCTGGACTATCGGACCACCATTTTATTAGGTTTGCAATCGCAACAAATAATCTGCTCAGACCCCAACCAAGGATCATCAAAAGCTGTGCTGTAAATTCTCAGACAACCCAAAGATTCCTAGATGCCCATCCAGACTCCCTCCACCTACTCAAGGACGTCAGAGTACAAAAATCTGTTAACCACCTAACTGAGGAACTGAACTTAACCTTGCGTAATACCCTAGATGCAGTCATAACCGTAAAAACAAAAAAAATAACATTTGTCATAAGAATTTAGCTCTCTGGTATACAGAAAATACTCAAGCCTTGAAGCAAGCTTCCAGAAAATTGGAACGGGAAATGGCGATACACCAAACTGGAAGTCTTCCGACTAGCTTGGAAAGACAGTACTGTGGAGTATCGAAGAGCCCTCACTGCTGCTCGATCATCCTATTTTTCAAACTTAATTGGGGAGAATAAGAACAATCCAAAATGTATTTTTGATACTGTTGCAAAGCTAACTAAAAAGCAGCATTCCCCAATAGAGTATGGCTTTCACTTCAGCGGTGATAAATTCATGATATTCGTAGACGAAAAGATCATGATCATTAGAAAGCAAATTACGGACTCCTCTTTAAATCTGCGTATTTCTCCAAAGCTCAGTTGTCCTGAGTCTGCACAACTTTGCCAGGACCTAGGATCAAGGGGGACAGTCAAGTTTTTTTAATACTATATCTCTTTGATGAAAATAGTCTTGGCCTCAAAACCTTCAAGCTGCATACTGGACCCTATTCCAACTAAATTACTGAAAGAGCTGCTTCCTGTGCTTGGCCCTCCTATGTTGAACATAATAAATGGCTCCCTATCCACTGGATGTGTACCAAACTCACTAAAAGTGACAGTAATAAAGTCTCTTGAAAAAGCCAAACCATGACCCAGAAAATATAAAAAACTATCGGCCGAGGTCGAATCTCCCATTCCTCTCATAAATTTTAGAAAAAGCTGTTGTGCAGAAACTCACTGCCTTCCTGAAGACAAACAATGTATACAAAACACTTCAGCCTGGTTTTAGACCCCATCATAGCACTGAGACTGCACTCGTGAAGGTGGTAAATTACATTTTAATGGCATCAGACCAAGGCTCTGCATCTGTCCTCGTGCTCCAAAACCTTTGTCCTCGTGCTCCAAGACAATCACTACATTCTTTTGGAGAGATTGGAAACCGAAATTGGTCTACACGGACAGGTTCTGGCATGGTTTAGATCTTATCTGTCGGAAAGATATCCGTTTGTCTCTGTGGATGGTTTGTCCTCTGACAAATCAACTCTTCATTTTGGTGTTCCTCAAGGTTCCGTTTTAGGACCATCATTGTTTTCATTATATATTTTACCTCTTGGTGATGTCATTCGGAAACATAATGTTAACTTTCACTGCTATGTGGATAATACACAGCTGTACATTTCGATGAAACATGGTGAAACCCCAAAATTGCCTTCCCTGGAAGCCTGTGTTTCAGACATAAGAAAGAGGATGGCGGCAAATGTTTTACTTTTAAACTGGACAAAACAGAGATGATAGTTCTAGGTCCAAAGAAACAATGAGATCTTCTGTTGGATCTGATAATGAATATAGATGGTTGAACAGTCGTCTCAAATAAAACTGTATAAAACAGCATTACTATAGACTGAGTCACTGGCACTCTGGTGCTCTTCCATGTCGTCCCTAGGAGGGGTGCGTCACTTGAGTGGGTTGAGTCACTGACATGATCTTCCTGTCTGGGTTGGCACCCCCCTCGGGTTCGTACCGTGGGGGAGATCTTCATGGGCTATACTCGGCCTTGTCTCAGGGTAGTAAGTTGGTGGTTGAATATATCCCTCTAGTGGTGTGGGGGCTGTGCTTTGGCAAAGTGGGTGGGGTTGTATCCTGCCTGTTTGGCCCTGTCCGGGGTTATAGTCGGACGGGGTCACCGTGTCTCCCGACCCCTTCTGTATCAGCCTCCAGTATTTATGCTGCAATAGTTTGTGTTGGGGGGGCTAGGGTCAGTCTGCCATATCTGGAGAATTTCTCCTGTCTTATCCGGTGTCCTACCTGGCTTGATGACTGATTGCTTTCCCCAATCCACCTGGTCATGCTGCTGCTCCAGTTTCAACTGTTCTACCTGCGCCTATGGAACCCTGACCTGTTCACCAGATGTGTTACCTTGTCCAAGATCTTCTGTTTTCAACTCTCTGGAAACAGCAAGAGCGGTAGAGATACTCTGAATGATCGGCGATGAAAAGCCAACTGACATTTACTCCTGAGGTGCTGACCTGTGCCACCCTCTACAACCACTGTGATTATTATTATCTGACCCTGCTCGTCATCTATGAACGTTTGAACATCTTGGCAATGTTCTATTATAATCTCCACCCGGCACAGCCAGAAGAGGACTAGCCACCCCTCAGAGCCTCGTTCCTCTCTAGGTTTCTTCCTAGGTTCCTGACTTTCTAGGGAGTTTTTCCTAGCCACCGGGCTTCTACATCTGCATTGCTTGCTGTTTGGGGTTTTAGGCTGGGTTTCTGTACAGCACTTTGTGCAATCGGCTGATTCAAAAAGAGCTTTATAAATAAATTTGATTGATGAGATGACAACAGCAACCACCGGGGCTCTCCTCCATAATTACCTTTTAGTCATTTAGAAGACACTCTTATTCAGAGTGACCTACAGGAGAAATTAGGGTTAAGTGCCTTGCTCAAGGGCACATCGACAGATTTTTCACGTAGTCGGCTCGGGAAATCGAAACAGCAACATTTTGGTTACTGGCCAAACAAACTTAACCACTAGACTAACTGCCACCCTCTCTCTTAATGAACCTGATTGGTCGAGGAGATTTTGAGTGACAGCTGGTTGAATGACTGAAAAGATTCACTTCACTTCCCTCTTTTGGTATCCATATAGGGAAACAACAGTCAAATATGAGCATTTGATATTGTGCTTATATGTAACTTGACAACAAAGACCGACTTTCAGAGGTTATTAGGAGAACACATAGCAGCCCCAGACTGCAGCAACTCCAGAGTGTCTCTTCCACCACTGAAAATGTACTGAATCACAAAATATTAAAGATCTTTGATAATGTGTTTCCCTGCATCATCCAGGATTGGGACAAATAAAGGTCTACAGGGTAAGCTCACCTGTTTAATGTATGGTGTGTAATGTGTGTGTGTAATTTGTGTTTGTCTGTGTGTGTGTAATGTGTGTGTGTGTTCATGCACTCTTACCTGAAGCATCAACTTCATCTTTTGGACTGGGCTTGATGGATCCTACGTTGGAATATATTTGACCATCAATGTCTGTGTTCATTGCATTTTGTTTGTTGTCTTCAAATCCATCTGAGTTTTCATAGACTCCCTCTGACATCTTAACACACGTGGTCAAATACAGTGACTTCTACTTCTAACCTCAATTCTAATATACGTCTGTAGCTGTGTCTTCTCCCTGCACTGTCCTGCATCTGTGTGACTTTAGGTAGTGACACTCTTTTTCAGACAACATAAATGTGAAATTAACACATTGGCCACCACGTGACTTGCACCAGCCTTAGTTTGACAATAGAATACATGATATGAGTCTATATCATGCTATATGATGTATTTACGAATTCACAGGGTCCCAATTTTGGATCTGCTAAAATAAATTGGGATCCTATTAATTGACTTATACACTACATATATCCTGACTGAGTTTACAGCACCCCCAGCCTTCAAATGGAGAGCACATTATGGCTCGCACTCTGTGAACGGTTGTGTAGGGGGAAGTTGTCCCTAGATGCTGATTTTATGTCAGTTTTGCATTTCCTCCACAAATGGTTAAGGTTAGGATTGGGGAAGGGGAAACTGATTCTAGATCTGTACAGAGGGGAAACTTCCCCCTGAAGTGTGGAGTCTTTGTTCTATCTATGCTGACTGTGAAGAGTTACTCAGAATGAAAAAGCAGAAGTTCTGACAACATCTCCATAGTTTCAGTTTGACAGATTTAAGAGAAAGAAGAATAAAAAGTATTGTATGTATGTATTATGATAAAAGTTAATATTTCCACCCTGTCTTTTAGTACAACATAACATATACATACTGGTTACGTCTAAAGACACAACTCTCTTTGCACTGATTCCACTGTTCCACATGACATCTACCTACATGAACTATTACACAACTCTATATTGCTCTACTCTATTCCACAGGAGGAAAGAAAGCATCACACAGATCCTTAGATACAGGGACAGAGTCAAAGGACGTAGTACTAACTACATGTGCAGTTCAAATCAAATCAAATTAAATGTATTTACAAAGCCCTTCTTACATCAGCTGATATCTCAAAGTGCTGTACAGAAACCCAGCCTAAAACCCCAAACAGCAAGCAATGCAGGTGTAGAAGCACGGTGGCTAGGAAAAACTCCCTAGAAAGGCAGGAACCTAGGAAGAAACCTAGAGAGTAACAAGGCTCTGAGGGGTGGCTGGAAATAGAGAAAGAAAGAGAGAAAGAGAGAATTAGAGAGAGCATACTTAAATTCACACAGGACACCGGATAAGAGAGGAGAAATACTCCAGATATAACAGACTGACCATAGCCCCCCGACACATAAACTACTGCATCACAAATACTGGAGGCTGAGACAGGAGGGGTCGGGAGACATTGTGGCCCCATCCAACGATACCCCGGTCAGGGCCAAAAAGGCAGGATATAACCCCACCCACTTTTCCAAAGCACAGCCCCCACACCACTAGAGGGATATCTTCAACCACCAACTTACCATCCTGAGACAAGGCCAAGTATAGCCCACAAAGATCTCCCCCATGGCACAACCCATGTGGGGGTGCCAACGCGGACAGGAAGATCACGTCAGCAACTCAACCCACTCAAGTGACGCACCCCTCCTAGGGACGGCATAAAAGAGCACCAGTAAGCCAGTGACTCAGCACCTGACATAGGGTTAGAGGCAGAGAATCCCAATGGAGAGAGGGGAACCAGCGAGGCAGAGACAGCAAGGGCGGTTCATTGCTCCAGTGCTTTTACGTTCACCTTCACACTCTTGGGCCAGACTACACTCAATCATAGGACCTACTGAAGAGATGAGTCTTCAATAAAGACTTAAAGATTGAGACAGAGTCTGCATCTCTCACATGGGTAGGCAGACCATTCCATAAAAATGGAGCTCTATAGGAGAAAGCACTGCCTCCAGCTGTTTGCTTAGAAATTCTAGGGACAGTAAGGAAGCCTGCGTCTTGTGACCGTAGAGTATGTGTAGGTATGTACGGCAGGACCAAATCGGAAAGATAGGTAGGAGAAAGCCCATGTAATGCTTTGTAGGTCAGCAGTAACACCTTGAAATCAGCCTTGCCTTAACAGGAAGCTAGTGTAGAGAGGCTAGCACTGGAGTAACATGATCACATTTTTGGGTTCCAGTCAAGATTCTAACAGCCGTGTTTAAACTAACTAAAGTTTATTTAGTACTTTAACTGGGTATTCGGAAAGTAGAGTCTTGCAGTAGTCTAACCTCGTAGTGGCAAAAGCATAGATACATTTTTCTGTAACATTTTTTAACAGAAAGTTTCTGATTTTTGCAATGTTATGTAGTTGGAAAAAAGATGCCTTGAAACAGTCTTGATATGTTCGTCAAAAGAGAGATCAGGGTCCAGAGTCACACTATTTGAGACGACTGTACAACCATCAAGATTAATTGTCAGATTCAACAAAAGATCTCTTTGTATCTTGGGACCTAGAACAAGCATCTCTGTTTTGTCTGAGTTTAAAAGTAGAACACTTCCTTATGTCTGAAACACCGGCTTCCAGCAAAGACAATTTTAGGGCTTCACCATGTTTCATTGAAATGTACAGCTGTGTCATCCGCATAGCAGTGAAAGTTAACATTATGTTTCCGAATGACATCACCAAGAGGTAAAATATATAGTGAAAACAATTGTGGTCCTAAAACGGAACCTGAAACCTAGCTGTAGTGTTGGTGACAGAGAACTGGGTGAATGTAGTAATAACTACAGGTATAGCTGAAATGTTGGTGACAGAGACCTGGGTGGATGTAGTACTAACTACAGGTACAGCTGTAGTGTTGGTGACAGAGACCTGGGTGGATGTAGTACTAACTACAGGTACAGCTGTAGTGTTGGTTACAGAGACCTGGGTGGATGCAGTACTAACTACAGGTACAGCTGTAGTGTTGGTGACAGAGATCTGGTTGGATGTAGTACTAACTACAGGTACAGCTGTAGTGTTGGTGACAGAGACCTGGGAGGATGTAGTACTAACTACAGGTACAGCTGTAGTGTTGGTGACAGAGACCTTGTTGGATGTAGTACTACCTACAAGTACAGCTGAAATGTTGGTGACAGAGACCTGGGTGGATGTTGTACTAACTACAGGTACAGCTGTAGTGTTGGTGACAGAGACCTTGTTGGATGTAGTACTAACTACAGGTACAGCTGTAGTGTTGGTGACAGAGACCTGGGAGGATGTAGTACTAACTACAGGTACAGCTGTAGTGTTGGTGACAGAGACCTTGTTGGATGTAGTACTACCTACAAGTACAGCTGAAATGTTGGTGACAGAGACCTGGGTGGATGTTGTACTAACTACAGGTACAGCTGTAATGTAGTGTTGGTGACAGAGACCTGAGTGGATGTAGTACTAACTACAGGTACAGCTGTAGTGTTGGTGACAGAGACCTGGGTGGATGTAGTACTACCTACAAGTACAGCTGAAATGTTGGTGACAGAGACCTGGGTGGATGTTGTACTAACTACAGGTACAGCTGTAGTGTTGGTGACAGAGACCTGAGTGGATGTAGTACTAACTACAGGTACAGCTGTAGTGTTGGTGACAGAGACCTGGGTGGATGTAGTACTAACTACAGGTACAGCTGTAGTGTTGGTGACAGAGACCTGGGTGGATGTAGTACTAACTACAGGTACAGCTGTAGTGTTGGTGACAGAGACCTGGGTGGATGTAGTACTAACTACAGGTACAGCTGTAGTGTTGGTGACAGAGACCTGGGTGGATGTAGTACTAACTACAGGTACAGCTGTAGTGTTGGTGACAGAGACCTGGGTGGATGTAGTACTAACTTCACATACAGCTGTAGTGTTGGTGACAGAGACCTGGGTGGATGTAGTACTAACTACAGGTACAGCTCTAGTGTTGGTGACAGAGACCTGGGAGGATGTAGTACTAACTACAGGTACAGCTGTAGTGTTGGTGACAGAGACCTTGTTGGATGTAGTACTACCTACAAGTACAGCTGAAATGTTGGTGACAGAGACCTGGGTGGATGTAGTACTAACTTCACATACAGCTGTAGTGTTGGTGACAGAGACCTGGGTGGATGTAGTACTAACTACAGGTACAGCTCTAGTGTTGGTGACAGAGACCTGGGAGGATGTAGTACTAACTACAGGTACAGCTGTAGTGTTGGTGACAGAGACCTTGTTGGATGTAGTACTACCTACAAGTACAGCTGAAATGTTGGTGACAGAGACCTGGGTGGATGTTGTACTAACTACAGGTACAGCTATAGTGTTGGTGACAGAGACCTGAGTGGATGTAGTACTAACTACAGGTACAGCTGTAGTGTTGGTGACAGAGACCTGGGTGGGTGTAGTACTAACTACAGGTACAGCTGTAGTGTTGGTGACAGAGACCTGGGTGGATGTAGTACTAACTACAGGTACAGCTGTAGTGTTGGTGACAGAGACCTGGGTGGATGTAGTACTAACTACAGGTACAGGTGTAGTGTTGGTGACAGAGACCTGGGTGGATGTTGTACTAACTACAGGTACAGCTGTAATGTAGTGACAGAGACCTGGGTGGATGTAGTACTAACTACAGGTACAGCTGTAGTGTTGGTGACAGAGACCTGGGCCTGGTTTCCCAAAAGCATATTAAGGCGAAATTCATCTGAGAACATTATGATCCTGTGGTAATAATGATGGACTTAGCCTTAAGATGTTTTTGGGAATCCGGGCCTGGGATGTAGAGCTCACAACCACCCCCACAGAGTCCTTCACTGAGCCCAGACACACACCCACGTTGCATGCCCTGTCCACTACCACCAGTTCTACCTTCTTTGAACAGCAGATAGCACTGTAGGCCACCTGGGTTACATTCTTTGCCCTGGGGCCCACGACTGTAGAAGTGTTGAGGGTCCCATTGCCCTGGCATAGGGTGAGTAAGACGAAGCCCGTCCCTTTGACATCTTCGGTTAGGTTGGCAGAGAGCTGCCAGTTTGAGGAGCTGCATGCTAACTGTCAGTCAAAGATGTCCGCCCATTGTTATCAAGGTAATCATCTTCGCATAATCAGATTCATGGACATCTATATCCTGGGTGTATCTGGTTTACACAGCCCAACATCACATGTTCACTAGCACCCAGTGCACAGGGAATAGTGTTAGCAGCAACAATGTCATTAAGTCATCCAGAAACATGCCAGACATTGGATGAAGATAAACATGTTTTTAAAATTTCGGCCTCAGCAACATATATTTGAATAATTCAATGGATGTTTTGTGCACAAATGTGATGACTAAAGTGTCTTATTTGGAATTTTCTAACTTTGATTCTCAATGTGGCTATGTATGGAAAATGTCTTTCTGGGCCCGAGCCTCCGTTAAACTGCAGTACCAAAACAAAACTGTAGGTGCAATCGAAACTGGGCTTCTAGACCAGAACGCTGGTACCTTGGAGGAGACGCCTGGTAGTCCGCACTGGGAGAGGTACAATCTGTCACTTGGAGGGAGGAAGGAAGGGAAGGAGAAGGGGGGTGGGGGCGATAGAGGGAGAGAGAGAGAGCAAGAGCTTACAGCCACCAATTTGTTCAAATCAGTGGCTGTGAGGGAGAGAAAATATGAGAAAAGGAGGCCATTTTATAGTTTTCAAACAAGACCCTTAATTTGCTGACAACGGACAGGGTTACATTCGTTCCTGACAGGGTGCTGGTGGGCGCCATGAGGCTCACCGTACCATTGGCCGCACCGCCCCCCAGTCACCATGGAGATGCTGGCAGGACAGGAAGAAGTGAATCTGCGATCATTGGTGGCTCGGATGGTAAAGGTTCCTCAGGTTCTGTTGGCCGTTTCCAAGGTGTAGGGGACTGAAATGGTGGTAAACTATGGACAAAAGAGGGCTTAGATACTGATGGGTTAAGTAGTGGAAGTATTGATAAATGAGGCCTCAAGGCTATGCTAGTTTTGCTGATTCAAATAACCAACTCATTATCAAGCTTTAATGATTTGAATCAGCTGTGTAGTGCTAGGGAAAAAACTAAACGTGCAGCCAGAGGCCCTCAGTACAGAGTGTCTGAGTCTTAAGCTGACTGCTTTTGACCCTGTTGTAGGTGGGGAATTGTGGAACAGAAACATGACCTGGCTGGTTAGAGTTGGGACACTTTCTTCTTCTTTTCACCTTTTTATCTAATTCCTGAGTAACTTTCTGTTCTACTGGGGGAAGTTCCACCCACATACTGTTCCACCTACATACAAACATAGGCACAGACACATGCATACACACACATGATAACATACGCACTATACACACACGTACACATGGATTTTGTGTTGTAGATATGTGGTTATAGAGTAGGGACCTGAGGGCACACACTTAATGTGTGGTGAAATCTGTTGTGAATGTATTGTAATGTTTTTTAAGTGGTTTCTGTGTAATTTTGCTGGACCCCAGGAAGAGTAGCTGCTGCCTTGGCAGGAACAAATGGGGGTGTATAATAAACCCCAGGAGGAGTATCCGATGCCTTAGCACGAACTAATGGGGATCCAAAATAAATACAAATACATACACCAGACACACACTACCTTCTTATATGGTCTCTTACTACCCTATATCACTGATTAACATATTGGACATATACATCTTAATAATATCTCTGGATGCTTTAAAAAATAACTAATAACCAGACCTGGGTTTAAAAACTATTTTAAATCTGTCAAATACTTTGAGCGTTTGGGACAATTCTATTGGTTCCATTAAGCCAGGCAATGTCAACCAAGCACAGCTAAAGTATGTGGGTCATATTCATTAGGCAAGAAATGGAAGAAAGCAAACAGAAACAGGGAGGGACTAACAGCACCTGTCCAATAAGAATAACGTGAACATTTGCTGTTCTTATGGTGTGCCCTAATACAGTGGCACAGGTCTGCTAATAACCACCAACCACTGACAGACATACAGACAGAGAGGAAGCTGTTATTAAAGGAAGTCAGCGGAATGGCTAAATATGTGTTGGGACAGCAACGCTTGCTAAAATCATCTGAAATTACAATACAATAGGTTCTCTAGCAAAAACTTCCCTAAGCTTACTGTGTCCCAAATGGAACCCTATTTTCTATATGCTGGTGGACCCTGGTCAAAATTAGTGCGCTATACAGGGAATATGGTGCCATTTGATGGTGCCATATGGTGCCATCATTATTCACATTTTGTGTAGGTCTTATGCACTGCATCTGTCCTGAAAACACAGGCCAATTTCATCCATGGATATAAGGTCACCACAAGTAAAACAGGAGATGTAGAAAGAAAAAGGCTTAATTTTAAACTTTAAGAATATAATTTTATTTAATCATACATTCATCATCTGTTCAGTTTCTGAATTAGTTCAAATTAGGTGAAGGTTGGGGTTAAGGTAAGGGTCAGTTAGAGGTTTTGTCTGTAATCTGCTTGTCAATGGAATGCCTGTCAGAAAAGTCCCTCTTGTTGGGTATAATACCTACTTTTACAAGTGTTTGTCTCCCCCTACTGGCTGTTTTCTACAAGCTCAGTTTCTTCCTTCTATTACAGTGACCTTGACCCTTGGAGATAGATAGAGGATTCATCTTTATCTGTTCCATTATAGCTACAATCCATAGAAAAACCAAAAACCAACCCAGTTGACAACCTTGACTACTTTGAAATGGTGGAAGGATGGTGGAAACCCAGGTTTTCTCTTCAGAGGAGAGGATGTAGTAACTGCAGTCAAAGTATCTCCGTTCCTCTTGACAATGCTGCTCTGTTGAAGAGCAAAGGTGAACACATTGAGAAAGTTGGCAAGTATCGTTATACTCACAAACCCATATATATATACACACTATTGCTGTTGATTTTACTTCTAATTAACCACAGTTTATATCTCACCTATCACAAAAAGCTTTGCCTGAGATGGCCTCTCTCTTTAGTCAGGATGTTGTAACTGGTCTCTCTCTGTAGTCATATTCGTTATATAAGAGAATAATGCTTCTCTCGTGAGTTTTTGATGCATCTCTTATCTGGAAAGGATTGATACATATTGCTACTGGTTAAAACACAGTTTCTTATTGCTACTGTAAGTGACAGGCTCCAAAAAACAGTCTATGGCCGCGCACTTCCTCCACGACAGCTGCAGCAGAAGAAACGCCAAGCTACACAGAGATGGAAGAGATTGATCTTCACTGAGTTCCGCCTCATTAGTTTGCACTATATAGATCAACGTTTTTTCTGTGATCGAATCAATATTATATCAGCCCCTTTTCAATGCAACAAAACAAAACACATAACTTTGCAAGATTGAGTCTGTGATTTTGTTGTAGGCAGACGCAGAGCACAATGGAGTAGAATTGTATTTGAAAGGGGGTTGCCCACGAGTGGTCTTTAAATCACCAGCATGTGAATGCGCATTTCACATCAGTTCAGATCCGAGCGCAGAAGCGCTCGTGTGGACATGTCTTGATATTCTTTGCTTGAGGAGTTATTAGCCCAGTTATTGTAATGTCTGCTTCCAACTCACACCCTCAAACACGTAGATCCCCTGAACGTAGCTCACTCTCCAGATCCCAATCACCTGAATTATAATCACACACCTGTAGGTCATTATCACACACTATTTAGTTCAGTTCTTTGCATCCCCTCACTGTGAGGTATTGTTTGTTTTTTTGACACTTCTTTCAGAGCACTGGTTTTACCTGTGATTTACTCTTCCTGTGTATGATAGTTTTTGCCTATTCCCTGCATGTACAAAACATCGGATTTCCTGTTACCTACATATTGCCTGATCTCCCAGACTACGTCACTAGCCTTTTCCCTGCCTGTACTGTTGCCTTTTTGGACCCCCTGTGTATGACCTTCTGCCTGCCCCTGGACCCCCTGGACCCCCTGGACCCAGCTACCTGCCTCTTCCTTTGGCTCTTTGCAATTAACACCTGCTGCGCCCTGCGCTTGAAACCAGCTCCCTGCCTCCCCTCATGTTCATTACAGTTATACATTAGCATAGGTCAGTAATTGGGAGTTACTGCTTCCCACAAGAGCAGACAAGATGGAGGCTACATTTCAAGATGTCTTTGAAACAGGTTTGAATATGCAAATAAGCCAATAGGCAGAAGGGAAGCCTACATTGTCTAATTCTCTATGGTAATAACACATTTTATTTTGTAGAGGTGTCTTGCATAATACAACACAATGCCATTTACAGTCACCTATTTGGCCCATGGTGTTACAGACCAAATAAAAAAATTATGAATAAATGTCAAGCCCTTTATAATGTAAAAGGTTTTAAGCCAATTTGTATATCGCTGATTCATCATTTATGCTAGGGTTCGTGCAGATATCCAAGAATTTTGCAACATTCAGAATGAGACTGATGAGGTAAATAATAATTAATGGATGACTAAAATGATAACGATATATTCTGATATTGAGTGAATCCAGGAAACGGTAACTCATTAAGCAAGAAACTTTTCCCATGGTGCCCCAAGATTACTACATAATTAGTTATATGATTAATTTAACCACATAATAATTGAATCGTCATCGCATGAATGATACAAATGACACAACATAGCGAAACTATGTGAGAGATCTGGCTGGCTCCCGAGGCTACATTCTAAGCAGTACGTAGTATGATTAGAACACAGTTGTTTTAGTCAGTAGTAGCAAGACAGATGTCATACACGGCCTATGTGGTTTGTCTATGAGGCAGGTTGACAATAAACATCAAATAGTTCAACAATTTTAGCCATAGGTTATATTTTAGCCATTGACCTTTTTTTAATTGATCTGATAAATGGGTTTTCATATTCATATGACTGTCTCACACCTGTTAATGGACCATACACTTATTTAGAAGTTGGATTCTGGGGAAATAAACATTTTAAATAGATGTTTGACATATGCTTTGGTCTAGGTAGGCTGCAGTGACATGGAGCATTCTTCACAGTTACCAGAAGAGGAAAGCATTTCACTTAACCAGCTAAAGGCATGATTGACAGAAAAAGCTTAGATTAGGGTTATTCAAATCCAGTCTCACACAGTATGGGATCAATGGAATGCCGATGAAGGCGTTCCATAGGAATCAGTTCCGTGATCGCCTAAATTCAACACATCTGGTCTTCCAGGTCAGTTAAATTAAAAACATGGCTGCGGCATTCCAGGACCACCTACAAGGTGCAGTACTTCTCAACCCTCTCCTCTGGTTACTGTTACTATGGGGAACCTTTTCTCAGTATCAGCAGTGTTGTTGCTGGTGTTGGTCATGTTCACACGTGTGAACAAACAATTCTCAGACGCCATGTGTTTCCTGCCTGTGTGCGTGCATTACAATGTGACCTCTATTGATATGTGCAAGCACACATCCCTCTGTACATACAGTGCATTTGGAATGTATTTTGACACATTAACTTTTTCCACATTTTGTGACGTTACAGCCTTATTCTAATGTGGAATAAAACGTTTTTTCCCCTCATCAATCTACACATAACACCTCATGATGACGAAGATTTTTTAATTTTTTTTATAAAAGATTTAAAACAAAAACTGTAATATGACATTTACATAAGTATTCAGACCCTTTACTCAGTACTTTGTTGAAGCCCCTTTGGCAGTGATTACAGCCTTGAGTCTTCTTGGGTCTGACGCTACAAGCTTGGCACACCTGTATTTGGGGAATTTCTGCAATTCTTCTCTGCAGATCCTCTTAAGCTCTGTCAGGTTGGATGGGGAGTTTCGCTGCACAGCTATTTTCAGGTCTCTCTAAAGATGCTCGATCAGGTTCAAGTCCGGGCTCTAGCTGGGCTACTCAAAGACATTCAGAGACTTGTATCATTAGACATAGTTTACAGAGAGGTAACACTTAGTGAAGGCTATGAAATTATCCAGAGAGAGAAGAGGAAACTGTGTCTGTCAGAGTGAGATGGGATGGAGAGCAGTAGCAGGGTTAGTAGTTTCCTGTATCTGTGAGGTCAGAGCTCAGTACAGCTCTATCTATCAACCACAACGAGGAGAGAGCGGTCTCGTTCAAGGTCGACTATATTGCAATCAGGCTGCACACAACAACCAATGGGCCTCAGATTGCTATATCATATTATGTGGTTAGCTGATATGTTAAACACCTATCCAGAAGTTGTGAGATCCGCGGCTCAGTAATCAGTTGGGGGCCGGGGCTCAGTTAGTATTTCTTGCTGATACAAGATTGTCTTATGTGACTTAGTCATAAGTCTGGGCGTACAGATAAGAGCCATTTGGGTGCGACCTGTACATCCTGTTTTCATATCCTGTTCTCATATATCTACAGGAACTTAGATGGGTGGAAACATGCAGGAAGGAACAAACAACGGTGGCAACGCCAGCTATCTTAATCTGAACAGACAAGCTAAATCAGCTTTTACACACCATGTTCCATCCCTGTTTCCACCCATCTGCTAAACTGCCACAATGACAAAATAGGTTGTAATTTTTCTATAAGAAGAGAGAGAGACAACTCTGCTTGTTGTGCTTTCCTAACGATGCACTGTTGAGTGGTTGTTATTAATTGCTTCATTTTTGCTAATCTTATAATAAAGTTGTAGTTAGAGGAATCTACAGTCTTTTGTCCTATAGAATTGCTACCACAAATGACACATGCAAAGTTACATATTGGTAAATAAATGACATGTATCTTAACTTTGTGTGTTGTAGTTTACACCAAACTCACCCTGACAACTCTCTCTCTCGCACACCTTCAAGAGGGCTTCAAACTTGTTAGCAGGGGGTTTCTGAGGAGGGAAAGATCATGAAAGATACCTGTTAGGGACAGTTACAAATTAAATTGGGTGGGGGGTGTCTACCAGTCAACTGTCTATCCTGCCCTCTATCCACCATTCATAGTGACAATAGTGGTAGATGGATTGTTTGTCCAGATCTGCAATAGGCTAACTAGCAATCATACCACACATAAAAACATTCAACGCTGCATCAATGTTCAATATAAATCCACAACAACAAATAAGAATTGCTGATAGGCAGCGGACAGGCCAGTTGCATCATTGTGCATAAAATAACAGTAAAGGCATGAGAGACAGCTCAAAAAGATCCCCTATTGATCTTGCTTAGGGAAAATACAATTATCCTACCTAGACTAGCCTAAGACACCAAAAAACAATGAAAAATTGCATTACTGTTCTACTCTAGGCTGTAGACTGCAGTAAAAATGTCATAATAAGCCCTGTAATTTGATTGTTTCATTTCATTCATTCCATTTGAATCAGTTGTGGGTCTACTCTGACAGATTCTAGAAAGGCACAGCAGCAGGCCAGTCTGGCTGTGTTTTTACTGCTGATACTGATGCGCTCTGTTGCTGATCATCATTCTGTCAAGTTGTTCTTTGTAGTGTGGCCACATAGGCCTATGCTCCCAGCAGGCCCAGTTATTCATAAAAACTCAACACACCATCTGCCTGCTTTCTGATCCGAGTGGCTAATCCTCAACCTCTAACCTAAAGCTTAAATATAGCCTAAATACTTTTAAAATGTATCACCTTTTATGTGTGGCATAAACATAAGTAGTCACAATGTTTTAGTGTGATTAGGATACTTTAAAAGTCTCCTTTAACCTCTTGGAGATAATTAAGGAGCGCTGGGGCTCTAGCGCCCTTTTCCCGACATTACCCGGTGAAATGTAAGGCGCCAAATTCAAAATCCAAAAGTTGAATTATTAAATATTCATCAATATACAAGTGTTGCATAGTCATCAAAAGCTCTGATTCTAGGCAATATCACAGTGTTGTCAGACTTCAAAAAGGCTTTACGGCGAAAGCACAACATTTGATTGTTTGAGGATAGCACCTCTCCTATTTTCCACATTAGCATAAATTTATATCCGGCACGGGTCACACAAAACCCATACAAGAGCTAAAATAAATCACTTACCTTTCGAAGAACTTCTGCTGAGGGCATCCCAAGTGTCCAACGAAGACATCCAATGGTTCTTTTGTTAGAAAAAGTCATTTATTATATCCATAATTCTCAGTTTGGTTGGCACATTATGTTCAGAAAATCCACCGTCGAGTCGCCCATTGAACCGTGAAGAGAACGCGTTCAAATTCTACCTATCAACTTAATCCAAACAAATCAAACATAATTTTTAATGTATCCTTAGGTATTCTTTTATGTATCTTTCCTATAATATTTCAACCGTATTATAGCCTGAACAATAGGAAAGGAAAAAAACACAGAGCGCGCGAGACCGTGAATGCGCATGTCATTCTATTGAGTTCTGGGGTCCACGTCTAAATTCTTCTTCTATTCGCTTCCAATTCAACCTAAAGTCTTGAAACCCTGTCTAAAGACTGTTGACATCCAGTGGAAGCCATAGGTACTGCAGTCTGTGACCTAGATAACGTTGAATCCCATAGGCAGCCAGGAGAAAAAGGTCATCTAAAAAGAAACTGCAAATCTGGATGGATTTTCCTCGGGTTTTCGCCTGCTATATCAGTTCTGTTATACTCACAGATTATTTTAACGGTTTTAGAAACTTCAGAGTGTTTTCTATCCAATAGTACTAATTATGTGCATATCCCAGTTTCTGGGCCTGAGTGGCAGGCATTTTACTTTGGGCACGCCCGACTCTCCAAAACCGACACCACTGCTGCTGATCCCTAAGTAGTTGCTACCTGCACATGCTCATCTACTCCCCCCTAATATGATTCCAGCATCCAAACTGCACACCGGCCATTCCATTCCACCAAAAAATGTAAAGACATTTGGAGATTGTCAAGCCAAGACTTTAATACTGAGTAGGGAGGGTTATATTTTCTGTTTGTCGGGATTGACATACTCTATTTCATTGTGGTGTTGAAAAAGCAAACCATGATGATAAGCACTCAAAGTTAGTAATTGGTATGCAGTTATGCGTTGCTTATTGATTGGTGGAAAATGTGTTGCATATATATTATATAATTAAGCAATACGGCCCGAGGGGGTGTGGCGTTGCGTCGTGCATAAGAACAGCCCTTAGCCGCGGAATATTGGCCATAAATCACAAACCCATGAGGTGCCTTATTGCTATTATAAACCGGTTACCAACTTAATTAGAGCAGGAAAACTAAATGAATTGTCATACCCGTGGCATATAGTCTGATATACCATGACTTTCAGACAATCAGAATTCAGGGCTCAAACCACACAGTTTATAATTCTAAATATAGCACCAAAATGTTGAAAATCTGATATCCCCCTAGCTGATCATTATCTGAAGCTGGCTCTGATCATAGTGTAATAAAACAGGCAGAGAGAGTTGGCTCGTCTGTGGTGGTCGGCGAACCCTCAACCTTCTGGCCCGTTAGCCCTGCGTGGCGCCCACTGTGGTAAAGTTGATATCCACGTTTATAAACACAGGATTGCTACAGTTATTGTTTATAGTGGTAATACCTTTTTTTGTAGATTTTAATAGTGGGGAGGGTCTGCACATTTTTAGACAGTACAAGGGGAAGGTTATGTGAAAATATTCTTTACGTTAAGGAGGGGGGTGAATCTTTTTTTATGGCACCTCAAGTTAGCGAGACAGTACAAACAGTTTTGGGACTCAGGCTAGGAAAGATCTAAACAGCAGTCAGAGGTCATGAGCGCCTGATGACTGACTGATGACTGGTGTCTTTCCATATCACAGGAGGTTGGTGGCACCTTAGTTGGGGAGAACGGGCTCGTGGTAATGACTGGAGTGGAATCAGGGGAAGGGATTCAAATATATCAAACACATGGTTTCCATGGTTTGATGCCATTCCATTTTCTCCGTTCCAGACATTATTATGAGTCGTTCTCCCCTTCAGCAGCCTCCTCTGTTCCACATTTACCAAATGTGATATATTTTACATAAATATTTAAATTGACAATTAAGATTTTCTATTTTATTCTATTGAAATTATAATACTTGATTCTGACACAACGTTTAAAATTAAACATGTTGCTGAGAAATAGGTAGAACTCATCTGGTGATGTCATTACCAGTCACACAAACTGAGAGACTGTGACCATGACGGTGACCAAATGACCACACATTGCAGTGTTTGTCTTGGGGTTGAGGGTGTGTGAGAACGACAGAACCTTAACTCTTTCTCAGCAGCATCACTTTTAGTTTTAAATGGCGCTGTGGTGAACCAAAGTAGAGCTGTGTACATCCTCATGCATGTGTACGTGTGCAGACATGAAGATCTGCATGACTTTGTGCACATATTATCTTGGTGCTTCAGTGTAGGAACACGATTTGTAGTTATGTCTGCTTGTAAAGTCAGAAATCTGACCAACTATAAGTAGATATTTTCAGTCTGCAACACACACGTCCTGAAGCTGAACAATAGAGGAATCTGCATACAGTCTATTCACACTTGTCATATCCTCTCTGCCTCTGTCTGGATTTTGCTGCTCCTCAGCTTCCTGTGGTAAAGGCTTCTTCTTCTTCATCTTCCTTGTCTCAGTGTTACCATAGCTCTGACTGGAGGAGTCACCAGGTCATACTGACTAGGCTCATTCACAACATCTTAAGATATGGGGAAAACGTGCGTAGTCGTAGTTATAATTTTTTTTGTGGCGGTGGAATCGGCATTGACCCTGGGTCTTTACTTTGGACGGGTGAGATTATTTTATTTTATCCATATGCAACTGTCATTGTTGTCTTCCCCTAAATATTAGGTGTTCCAGAATAGTCAACACAATATATAGTGGAACATTGTTTACATTGTTTATAGTTCTCATTCTGAATTCATTATTTGACATGTTAAGCTTCATAGTTTGATCATCTATATTGACATCAGACATGGGTTTAAACACTTGAAAAATAATTTCAAATACTTTGAGTGTTTTCTGGAGTCTGCCTGAAGTACCAGATGGGACATTTCTATTGGTTTATTGAGTCAGGCAAGCTAATTATTTGTACGATATTTGAAAGCCAGGTCGGATTGACATTATCATCAAAAGCCCAAGTTCCTGTACTATCTGTTGAATATATCTGATATGATAGAACATACATTGCTGTTCAAAAGTTTGGGGTTACTTTTTGAAAGAAAGGCACATTTTGTTGTCCATTAAAATAACATCAAATTGATCAGAAATACAATGCAGACATTGTTAATGTTGTAAAGGAGTATTGTAGGTGGAAATGGCTGATTTTTTATGGAATATCTACATAGACTTACAGAGGCTCATTATCAGTAACCATCACACCTGTGTTCCAATGGCACGTTGTGTTAGCTAATCCAAGTTTATCATTTTATAAGACTGATTAATCATTAGAAAACACTTTTGCAATTATGTTAGCACAGCTGAAAACTGTTGTTTGTGGGTTCAAATACAGGCTAAAAATGGCAAAAAACAAAGACCTTTATCCTGAAACTCGTCAGTCTATTCTTGTCAATCAAATTGCCAAGAAACTGAAGATCTCGTACAATGCTGTCTACTACTCCCTTAAAAGAACAGCGCAAATTGGCTATAACCAGAATAGAAAAAGGAGTGGAAGGCCCCGGTGCACAACTGAGCAAGAGGACAAGTACATTAGAGTGTCTATTTTGAGAAACAGACACCTCAAAAGTCCTAAACTGGCAGCTTCATTAAATAGTACCCAGGCAGAGTGGTCAGGTGGGCGGGCTCAGGGTCAGGGTCAGGACAGGCAAGGGTAAAAACCAGGAGGACGAGAAAAGAGAGACTGGGGAAAAGCAGGCGCTGATACAAAAACCGCTGGCTGACTTGACAAACAAGATGAACTGGCAACAGACAAACAGAGAACACAGGTTTAAATACACAGGGGATAATGGGGAAGATGGGCGACATCTGGTGGGGGGTGGAGACAATCAGAAAGACAGGTGAAACAGATCAGGGTGTGACACATAGAAGTTTTGGGCCATGAATAGAGGGCCTTTTGGGTAACTCAGTGAAACATAATTATTTATTTCAACGAATGTTAAGATGCGGTCATAAAGAACACAATAATTTTCAAAAAATCTTTTATTTTATTTTACCATCTCCAGAGGTTAAAGTATGAAAAGTAACTATAAAAGGTGACAATTAAAGTAACAGGGTTGACCGTGACATGGTGGACGATTTCATCTTAAAACCTCTTACGGATCATTGGGGCACTAGCGCCCCATTCCCGACACTACCCGGGGAAATGTAAGGCGCCAAATTCAAAATCCCAAAGTTGAATTATAAAACATTAATCAATATACAAGTGTTGCATACTCTTCAAAAGCTTAGACTCTTGGCAATATCAAAGCATTTTCAGATTTCAAAAAGGCTTTATGGCAAAAGCACAACATTTGATTGTTTGAGGATAGCACCTCACATATTTTCTGCATTAGCATAAAATCATAACCAGCGCGGGTCTCACAAAACACATGAAAGAGCTATGATCTCCTTGATGATCTTCTGCTGAGGGCAAGCCGTTTCTTTTGTCAGAAAAAGTCATTGTTTATATCCATAAATCTCAGTTTGGTTGGCACGTTATGTTCAGAAAATCCCCCGTCGACTCTCCCATTGTACAGGGAAGAGAAATGAATGTTTTATCTATCTGTAGGTAACAGGGTTGACGTGCCATGCTCTAAGCACTTTCCCCACAAAACACCAGATAATGGCAAAACAATAGTAAACACTGCTCACTTGCTTTTACACTTTTGAAAAAGTAATAAAAAAACCTAAAAGTTTAACAGTATTAAAGAGAGTTCAGACTAACAGACTTGTAAACCTGAGGGACAAATGCAAATTCATCACCATCAAATAAAATAAAATGAATCATCTTTAGAATTGTCAAAGCAACAAAATAACCACGGTTTACAATGATGGTGATAACTTGGAGAAATGTCAGTTGAAGTGTATTTAAATCTTTGCAGAAGTCAGACAAACATGACAAACATGACAAACATGACGTGGGACATCTAATTTATTTGATTGAAAACACTCTATTATTATTATTATTTAACCAACTCCATATTGTTCCTCCCAAACCAATCTAATTCTTTCTACACTTTTCCATTACACAAATTTCTCTGCCATTCATTTTTTAAATAGTTTATTTCACCTCTATTTAACCAAGTAGTTCTCATTTACAACGGCAACCTGGCCAAGATAAAACAAAGCAGTGTGACACAAACAACAACACAGAGTTTCACATGGAATAAACAAACTTACAGTCAATAACACAATAGAAAATATATATATACAGTGTGTGCAAATGAGGCAATAAATATGCCGTAGTGGCAAAGTAATTACAATTTAGCAATTAAACACTGGAGTGACAGATATGCAGAAGATGAATGTGCAAGTAGAGATACAGGGGTGCAAAGGAGCAAAAAAATAAACAACAATATGGGGATGAGGTAGTTGGATGGGCTATTTATAGATGGGCTATGTACAGGTGCAATGATCTGTGAGCTGCTCTGACAGCTGATGTGGAACTCTATGTCCGTATAACAGAGGATTCTCTACATGCATGGCTGGGTGTTTAAATCACATTTTTTCCTAATTACCCAATTAAAATTATTAAGACATTCAAACGACCAATATTGAGGAAAAGTTCCTCCCATATATATCCCACATACATAACTTCTACAATACACCTGCCCAGACACTATTCTAAAACAATTCTAATCTTTCAATTGCTCCCATCGAGTCTTACATCTCTTAACCCAAAACGGTCAAGGCTCCCTCTGTTCTATAATCACCTCTTTCCTTCCTTAGATACTTACCATGAAACCAGACCCACAGATGGTGAGTATGGAATTTTAGTTAGTGTGTGAATCAACTGTTAAATTGATTGTTTATTCATAATGTCCACACATAATGTTACAAGGACATAAAAGTCACTATATATATGAAAACTATCCAAATCTATTGCACAAAAGATTTAGCCGCCTTTAAAAAAAAAAAATATATATATATATATCTTTTTTTCTTCAAGGGAAGTAACAGAGAACTAGTGAGTCTTATGAAGTAATGTATTGAAACTAAATGTTATTTTTGCAGAATACTTTCCCACTGGACATTGCCCCTGAATCTATTGATGACCAATATGATGGCTGCAGTGACTACATGCACAATGAGGTGAGCAATGTCTATCTCCCAAATGAGAAAAAGACCAATTCAGACTTCAATAATGCCTGGAACGAAGCAGGAGAAAATGCCAAACCATCTATCCATGGTCTGCAAAAAGAACATTCCATGGCTATATATGTGTACACAAATGAAAAGCCCAAGATCTACCCGGACTTCAACAGAAAAGTTAGAGAAAGTAGATCTAATTATGAGACATTCCAGTACCATTCCCTGCACTTCTATCTAACTGAGGCCATTAAAATGCTGAATCGAAGTCATACTTCATGTAGGACCACCTACCGTAGAACCAATGTAACTTTTGATCAGGATGTTGTCAAAAAAACTATCCGTTTCGGCACCTTCACCTCGAGCACTCTAGACAGGGAAATAGGCAGAGATTCATTTGGAGGGAAGTCCTGCTTTGAGACCTCCACATGTTTTGGAGCTGACATATCAAATTACTCTCGGTATCCTGAAGAGAGAGAAGTCTTAATTCCTCCCTATGAGGTATTCACAGTGACCAACATCCAGACGAAGTCAACAGAGAATAACCTGTGGTGTGAAGTCGTCTACACATTAGTGAGCGCTGGAGTTCAGAGTGACTTGAATTGCAAGTTGCAAAATGGTGCAAAATCAAATATGAGAAGCAGCTTTTCTGCATTCAACTGCACTTCAGGAAAAGGCTACATAATGCTCTATATTATATTGATAATTACTGTATATCACTGATCATTCCCCCACCAATGTACAATTAAGGAAAATGTTTTTGTTTTTTTTATGTTTACTTTCCTTCTTTCAGTTGTAATGATCCTGTTAAAGACTGTTTAACCTGCATTGTTTCCTCAGATTAAGATCAAGAGTTATAAAAAAAAAAATATGTTATGGTACTTTGCGGACATTGAATAGAATTGTAATTTGTGATTAGTTGACATTTGTTAGCATGTGCACTGTGTTTGTTTATATCCACCATTATGTAACTGATTCCCTCCACCCCATCAACATCGTGTTAATATTCACCATTATGTTACTGATTCCATCCATCAATATGGTGTTTATATTCACCATTATGTTACTGATTCCCTCCACCACCATCAATATGGTGTTTATCTTCACCATTATGTTACTGATTCCCTCCACCCCACCAATATGGTGTTAATATTCACCATTTTGTTACTGATTCCCTCCATAAATATTGTGTCTATATTCACCATTATGGTACTGATTCCCTCCACCCCATCAATATTGTGTTAATATTCACCATTATGTTACGTATTACCTCCACCCCATCAATATTGTTTTCATTTTCACCATTATGTTACTGATTCCCTCCACCCTATCAGTGCACAAATATAAGACATTTAAAACAAATGTTAGTTTTCTCTTATTTGTTGACATTTAATCTAATGGTGTTTTGTTATTTGTTGACATTTAATGAAATGGTACTTCGTTATTTTTTTACATTTAATCTAATGGTATTTTTTTTTACATTTAATCATATTTTGTTGTTTGTTGACATTTGTTAACATCCTTCTTCCTATTGTAAAGATCCTGTAAAATAAATTGGTTTAACCTGTAATGATTACTGTTGTTCCTTGTCTCATAGCACTCACTCTTGTGACAGGTCGGGCGCCTGCAGCCTGACCTCAGATGTCAGTCTAATGGTGTTTCCTCTGACATATTGGTGAGGTGGGATCACCAGCGGTCCACCTACGACAACATCCGGTGAAATGCAGAGCGCCAAATTCAAATTACAAAAATAGTCATATTAAACATTCAAGAAAATACAAGTTTTGTACACCATTCAAAAGCTTAGAGTCCTGGTAATCGAACCACGTTGTCGGATTTACAGTAGGCTTTACGGCGAAAGCAGAACATTCAATTATCTGACAACAACAACCCCACAACATATTATTCAAACCAGCACAGGCGCTACAAAATCAAATATAGCGATAAAATAAATCACGTACCTTTGAAGATCTTCCTCTGTTTGCAATCACAGGGGTCCCAGGAACACAAATAATGGTTGTTTTGTTCCAAAAAGTCAGTTTAGTTGGCACCACAGAGTTCTGTAATCCAGTCGTTCAACATGCAGACAAAGAAATCCCCAAAGTACCGGTAAAGTTCGTCCAAACAAGTCAAATGATGTTTCTAATTAATCCTCAGGGTGTCAAATATCTAAATAAACGATAATATTTCAGAGGGAGAATAGTCTGTTCAAAAGGGATAAATAATTACGAAGAGTGTCACGCGCAAAACAGTCACGCACAAAACAGTAGTGTCCGTTTCAACAGCCACTTAAAATAACTTACATTTCTTGTTTGTTTTTCAGAAAGCAAGCCTGAAACCATGTCTAAAGGATGTTGACATATAATGGAAGCCATAGGAACTGCAATCTGGGAGCTAATTCCCTCTATAGGCAATAGCAAGTCAATGGAATAACTGTGACATTTCCTCTGATTTTCACCTGTCATATCAGTTCTGTTATACTCACAGACATTATTTTAACAGTTTTAGAAACTTCAATTATTACTACCAATTATATGCATATCCTAGCTTCTGGGCCTGAGTAACAGACAGTTTACTTTGGGCACGTCAGACTCTCCGTACTTCCAAACACTGCCCCCTAGCCCGTAGAGGTTAAGGAAAGGAAAGGGAAAGTGGGATACCTAGTCAGTTGTACAACTGAATGCATTCAACTGAAACGTGTCTTCCAAATTTAACTCAACCCCTCTGAATCAGAGAGCAAGCAGTGTGTTAAGAAGTTGGAGGCTAGGCGGGTCATGACCCTCTCACAAGCCCATTGAGGAATTGCAGCGCTGAGACAAGGTTGTAACTAGAAACTGGGGAGAAAATAGAGTAAATACTATAATGAAAATAAAAATAAAAAAAGGAATCACTTGACAAAGTTTTACAGAGAAGTAACACTTAGTCATGGCTTTGAAATGAACTTGAAGCAAAATTGTAACAAGTAGGCTGGCTAACCAGAGAGAGAAGAGAAAACTGTGTCTGTCAGAGTGAGAAGGGAGGGAAATCAGTAGCAGGGTTAGTCGTTTCCTGTGTCTGTGAGGTCAGAGCTCAGCACTGCTCAATCTATCAACCACAACGAGGATAGGACGGTCTCGTACCAGACAGACTATATTGAAGACAGGTTGCAGCCATTAACCCATGGCTGCTGGCCAAGTCATCGATATGGAGTGGTTAGCTGATATGTCATAACATCTACTGTCTATCCACAGGTTAACTCTCATAACATCTACTGTCTATCCACAGGTTAACTCTCATAACATCTACTGTCTATCCACAGGTTAACTGTCAAAACATTTACTGTCTAAGGACAGGTTAACTGTCATAACGTCAACTGTCTATCTACAGGTCAACTGTCATACCATCTACTGTCTATCCACAGGTTAACTGTCATAACATCTACTGTCTATCCACAAGTTAACTTGTTAGGGAGTGGCAGCTGAGGGGTCGGTTTTGGAGAGCCTTGTGTGCCCAAAGTAAAATGCCTCCCATTCAGGACCAAAAAATAGGATATGCACATATAGCAGGCGAAACCCAGAGGAATTTCTGTCCTGGAAAAAGTGATTTTGACACATTGCTCATTTGGGAACCCCTCCCTCATGAAAATGACCATATATAGGCATATGAATGCAGTACCCATCGCTTCCTTTAGATGTCAACAGTCTCGAGACAGTGTAAATTTTCATTTTGGATGCTTTAGACCAGAGAATGAGAGCAAACCAGGAAGTGACTCATTTACGTAAACAGTACCCAGCGTGCGCTCCCGAGGAGGCACGCTGTGTCTTTTTTACCGTCTTTATCGATCAGTTTATATTCCGGTTGATTTATAATAGTAAATATACGTAAAAGTGTTCCTAAGGATACATTTAAAACTATGTTTGATTGTTCTTGGACAAGTTTATAGGTATAAGATGAACGAGTTTGCGTCACGTTTCAATGGACTAGTGGAGGCTGTCGTTTCTGATTATAATGCGCAAACCAAATGGAGGATTTATGGATAAAATACATTACTTTTTCTAACAAAAGAACCATGGATTGTCTTCGTTGGACACTTAGGATGACCTCAGCAGAAGTTCTTCAACAGGTAATTGATTTGTTTTCGCTGTGAAATGTGTTATGTGTCTGCCATGATGGCTAATCGATTCATGGCTATGGGAAAAATATGTGAGGTGCTACCCTCAAACAATCAAATATGCTGCTTTCGCCGTAAAGCCTTTTTGAAATCTGACAACGCTGTGATATTGCCAAGAAACAGAGCTTTTGATGAGTATGGAACACTTGTATATTGGTGGATGTTTAATAATTCAACTTTGGGATTTTGAATTTGGCGCCTTACATTTCACCTGGTAGTGTCGGGAGCAGCCCGCTAGCGCCCCAGCAATCCCTGAGAAGTTAACTGTCATATCATCTACTGTCTATCCACAGGTTAACTGTTATAACATCTACTGTCTTTTCATAAGTTAACTGTCATAACATCTACTCTCTATCCACAGGTTAACACCAGCAGGGTTCATTTATATTTGAAGTTGAACAAGTACTCCTTTTACAGAGACATGAGAAAATAAAATAGTGTCCCACGACTGTTTTTTCTGACAAGAAAAGAGTGTCCTTAAATGTTATGGGCAATACCTGTGAATAGGCTTCATGTTGTTTTGACTACGCCCTGAGCTATGCAGAAAAAACTATTGTGGATCATATCTTTGTCATCCTGCTTTAGGTCTTGGGTGGTGCTATCATGTTGTACTTTCATTTTGCACATTGACTTACTATTGTTTTCATCATATTTGGCCTCACAAACAGGAAGCTGCAGCGAATAAGGGATTGGTAAACAATTCATCACCCAAACAGGGACCTGTTAGGTCTGTATAAAGAGAACGCCACTAAAGAATGTTACTGTTACAGAACACAATTTTTCCGCTGGACATGGCAGCTGATTCTGTTGAAGACAAATATGATGGCTGCAGAGACAAAGCTTTTAAGAGGGTGGATAGCTACTACCTCCCACATGAGAAAAACAACACCACTAACTTCAGAAGAGCCTGGGACATAGCAGAGAAACATGCATCTATTCCAAAAGATGGTCTGCAAAAAGTGCATTCCATCTCTATGTATTTGAACACAAATAACTAACCCCAACCTCCCTCTGAATCTATCTACCTAGACTTCAACGAAGCAGTTAGACAAGGCAGTTACGGAAATGGAACATCATTCCAGTACCATTCCCTGCACTTCTATCTAACTTCTATCTAACTTAGATTACTTGTTAGATACTACTGCATGGTCGGAACTAGAAGCACAAGCATTTCGCTACACTCGCATTAACATCTGCTAACCATGTGTATGTGACAAATAACATTTGATTTGATTTGATTTAACTGACGCCCTTAAGATTTTCAAACAAAGTCAAACAACATGTAGGACCACCTACCTTAGAACCAATGTAACTTTTGATCAGGATGTTGTCAACAAAGAAATGCACTTTGGTTATTTTGTCTCAAGTTCTATACATAGAAACCTAACATACACAACAACTGAAGTATTTTATTAAAGAAATGTAATATACACAACAACTGAAATATTTTATTACAGAAATATAATATACACAACAAATTTATATTTGAAGTTGTAATTTTATTCAAAGTTGTATTTATATTCAAAGTTGTATTTATATTTGAAGTTGTATTTATATTTGAAGTTGTATTTATGTGTGTGTGGCCGTGTGTGGCCGTGTGGCCACACCTGCGTTGCGATCTTTATTTGTTTCTTGTTTTGCCAGTTGCAATACGATAATAAAAGTATGTACACTGGAACCCTCGCTGCATCTTTGTCCGTTCCATACGAAGATCGTGACAAACAAAATGTAATATACACAACAACTGAAATATTTTGTTACAGAAATATAATATACACAACAACTGAAATATTTTATTACAGAAATGTAATATACACAACAACTGAAAAATTTTATTCAAGTAATGTGAATAAATGATGGTTAATAAGTGATAATCGGTAATGGGCAGTCACTACCATCATGGGACTTTTATTAATTGTTTTATTCTGTGTTGTTACAGAATTCAAGCCACATGACGCACAGTGTATTTAATGTTAACTGAAATCCGTGATTCTTTTTTAATAATCGAACTGAAACCGAACCAACCTCAAAAAGCACTAATAACTCAGCACTACTACCTATCGTAGAACCAAAGTATATTTTGATCACAACGTTGTCATCCTGACAGGTTGCATCACTGCCTGGTATGGCAACTGCTCGGCCTCTGACCGCAAGGTACTACAGAGGGTAGTGCGTATGGCCCAGTGCATCACCGGGGCCAAGCTTCCTGCCATCCAGGACCTCTATACCAGGCGGTGTCAGAGTAAGGTCAATAGAATTGTCAAAGACTAGTCATAGACTGTTCTATCTGCTACCGCACGGCAAGCGGGATGGGAGTGCCAAGTCTAGGTCCAAGAGGATTCTATACAGCTTCTACCCCCAAGCCATAAGACTTGCCCCCTCTGCTACTCTCTGTTATTATCTATGCATAGTCACAGATAGTCCCGCTATTGTTATTTACTGCTGCTCTTTAATTATTTGTTACTCTTATCTCTTACTTTTTATTTTAGGTATTTTGTTAAAACTGCATTGTTGGATAAGGGCTGGTAAGTAAACATTCACTGTACAGTCGTGGCCAAAAGTTTTGAGAATGACACAAATATTAATTTCCACAACGTTTGCTGCTTCAGTGTCTTTAGATATTTTTGTCAGATGTTACTAAGGAATACTGAAGTATAATTACAAGCATTTCATAAGTGTCAAAGGCTTTCTTTGACAATTACAAGAAGTTGATGCAAAGAGTCAATATTTGCAGGGTTGACTCTTCTTTTTCAAGGCCTCTGCAATCCGCCCTGGCATGCTGTCAATTAACTTATGAGCCACATTCTGACTGATGGCAGCCCATTCTTGCATAATTAATGCTTGGAGTTTGTCCGAATTTGTGGGTTTTTGTTTGTCCACCCGCCTCTTGAGGTTTGACCACAAGTTCTCAATGGGATTAAGGTCTGGGGAGTTTCCTGGCCATGGACCCAAAATATCAATGTTTTGTTCCCCAAGCCACTTAATTATCACTTTTGCCTTATGGCAAGGTGCTCCATCATGCTTCATCAGTTCATTTGCATGATATTTAGGGACTTTGCAATTAATTGCAATTCATCTGATCACTCTTCATGACATTTTGGAGTATGTGCAAATTGCCATCCTACTTCTCAGGCAGCAGACATTCTCAAAACTTTTGGCCACGGCTGTAAGGTCTACCTGTTGTATTCGGTATTTATTTGATTTGATTCACGGTATATTTGAAGAAATCAAATGTTTAGCAAATAAAAGAATGGACTCAGTGAATTTGCACATTGATCATATAGCATTACTGAGGCTTTGACACCCCAGCCTCCAAACAGAGGTCATGTTATGGCTTGTACTCTGTGGCCAGCCACCGATTTCATCACATAAATCACCAATGGCCTTTTATCTTTCTATGCTGTCTGTGTGAGGAAATATTCAGAAGTGTGTGACATCAGTGTGGAGGGTTATTCAGAAGTGTGTCATTTATGCCATTTATGCTAATACTTGAATATGACATAAAATAAAATAACAACAAGCATAATGTGACGGGTCTCTGACATGTAGGTATGGCAGAGTCAGGCGCGGGACAACAACTGAGTATTCAAACAACTTTACTCAAAAATAACGGTATCGAATACAATACACTATGTGATAATAATTACCACAATAACACGGACCACAAAACAACAAACAATCAATCACAAAGACATGGGGGGAACAGAGGTTTAAATAAGGAACATGTAATTAAGTGATTGGAAACCAGGTGTGTGTAATGAAGACAAAACTAACAGAAAAATGAAATGTGGATCGGCGGTGGCTAGAAGACCGGTGACGTCGACCACCGAACGCCGCCCGAACAAGGAGAGGGACCAACTTCGGCGGAAGTCGTGGCAAATTACATAAAATGTACATTTATGTCATTTAGCAGAAGCCCTCATCCAGAGCGATTTACATTAGAATACAAACTATTTATACAAGCATTTTAAAGATTGCATGTCTACATACTCTCCTTTATTTTTGTTCTCTTAATTTTCTTCTTCCACCTCTATGTCTCTCTGACACTAAGGCTCTATCTCAATTAGTTTTTCCTAGATTCCTCTCCTCGTGTCTCCTCTCCTCCTATCTCCTCTCCTCTTTCTCAACACTATTAGAAGAGAAAGTCCAAGGTCCCTCCCCTTGGACCATATTATCCAATGTGTTTTGAGAAGGAGGTGATGAGGAACGATGCGTGGAGGAATCAAGGAAGGATGAATTGAGAAAGAGCCTTTGGCAAGTCTGTAATACCAGAGATATAACTTCAAGTAGCACTGACGTGTCAAGTGAGAGGTGTCAAAGCCCTTTAGCCGAACAATGGCAGGAGAATCAAACAGGCTACCCCAACCAAATGCAGAGGGCTTTGAAGCTGTACAGTACCCTCTGTATGTAAAAATGATAAGGCAAGAAAAGAGTACAAAATGAACCTCCTTATGGACAATCAAGATACACTTCTTCCACACAGACCAATCCCCTGGCATGGCACAGTGCTATATTAATAAACAAATTAGGCATATTTGGGCAGTCTTAATACAACATTTTGAACAGAAATGCAACGATTCATTGAATCAGTCTAAAATATTGCACATACACTGCTGCCATCTAGTGGCCAAAATGTAAATTGTGCCTGGGCTGGAAAAATACATACTTGTCCCAAAGCCACTCCTGCATTGTCTTGGCTGTGTGCTTACAATCATTGTCCTGTTGGAAGGTGAACCTTTTGCCCCAGTTTGAGGTCCTGAGCGATCTGGAACAGGTTTTCATCAATGATTTCTCTGTACTTTGCTCTGTTCATCTTTCCCTCGATCCTGCCACCACCGTGCTTCACCGTAGGGATGGTATTGGCCAAATGATGAGCGAGCATCATTTCATGCTTTCCTCAACACATGGTTTCCGAAACACGTGACGCTTGGCATTCAGGCCAAAGAGTTCAATGTTGATTCAGACCAACAGACCAGACAATCTTGATTCTCATTGTCTGAGAGTTCTTTAGGTGCCTTTTGGCAAACTCCAAGTGGGCTGTCAAGTGTATTTTACTGGGGAGTGGCTTCTGTCTGGCCACTCTACCATAAAGGCCTGATTGGTGGAGTGCTGCAGAAATGGTTGTCCTTCTGAAAGGTTCTCCCATCTCCACAAAGGTACTCTGGAGCTCTGTCAGAGTGACCATCAGGTTTTTGGTCACTTCCCTGACCAAGGCCCTTCTCCCCCGATTGCTCAGTTTGGCCAGGCGGCCAGCTCTAGAAAGGGTCTTGGTTGTTCCAAACTTCTTCCATTTAAGAATGATGGAGTCCACTGTGTTCTTGGGGACCTTCAATGCTGCAGACATTTTTTGGTACCCTTCGCCAGATCTCTGCCACGACACAATCCTGTCTCGGACCTCTACGGACAATTCCTTCAACCTCATGGCTTGATTTTTGCTCTGACATGCACTTCAATGCAAAAACAATTTACAACTGACACATGGGCCTTGACGTCTGATGAATTGAGATCTCTATCTATTTGATATGAGACTATCGAGTGGTGCGTCTCCTGCTCTTCCAGGGGGAAGACTTTATATAGACAGACGTGTGCCTTTCCAAATCATGTCCAATCAATTGAGTTTACCACAGGTGGACTCCAATCAAGTTGTAGAAATATCTCAAGGCTGATCAATGAAAATAGGATGCACCTGAGCTCAATTGCGTTTCTCATAGCATATGGTCTGAATACTTATGTATATATTTTTTAGATTGTCATTATTGGGTATTGTGTGTAGATTGCAAAAATTATGATAACAATTTTATACATTTTAAGAATAAGGCTGTAACGTAACATGTGGAAAGATTGAAGGGTCTGAATACTTTCTGAATGAACATAACATGTAAAAAGTAATAACAAACGTTTCCTGATCTTCCATAATAACTAGCTGCTATACTGGTAGTATAGATGATAGGAACGCTATGAGACTATTTTCAGCATGTTGCAACTGTGAAATATAGTTATGAACACTTTTCCAGAAACAAGGCCTAAAATCATGTTTGACGCAATTTGTAAGTAATAACTAGCTGCTATACTGGTACTATAGATGATAGGAACGCTATGAGACTATTTTCAGCATGTTGCAACTGTGAAATATAGTTATGAACACATATGTCTCTCAGATATAGGACTTGCTGTTAGTGACGATGGACAGGACACTTTCATACCAGGACGATATAGATCATCGATGGGAAGTAGAGAACAAAGGCTAGCTGTTAACATATATTAAATATCATATGTAACAACCCCAAGATAATTCAGGGAGTTTCCAGAACTCCACCTTCCTTTCACCTTTCTGCTGATTTGGATGTTCAGGAGGTCCAGGACTACAAACATGGGTCATTACAATGGCCATACAATAGATATTAGACTACAAACAGCTCCAAGTGGATATTTAGGGTGGGTAGTCTTAACCAGTGAGGAGGAGATGGCGACAGAAACGGCCGCATGTCACGATCTGGTAATGGAGCGGACCAAAATGCAACGAGGGTTCCAGTATATCTTTTAACTTCTTAGGGAGCAACTCCCGAGGTGACGGTTTTGGAGAGCCTGGCATGCCCAAAGTAAAATGCCTCCCACTCAGGCCCAGAAAATAGGATATGCACATAATTAGTACTATTGGATAGGAAACACTCTGAAGTTTCTAAAAGTGTTAACATAATGTCTGTGAGTATAACAGAACGGATATATCAGGCGAAAACCAGAGGAAAATCCATCCAGAATAACTGTTTTTTGTGACCATTGGTCTGTTTGACAGTCTCCCTATAGATTTCATAGGCAAGCAGCTCCGAGATTTCAGTACTTATGGCTTCCACTAGATGTTAACAGTCTCTATACAAAGCCAGGAAACGATGGCCCTGACCAGAACGGATAGGAAGAAGATTTAGTCAAGGGAGCTCAGATGTCAACAAGCTTTGGCGGGCGCGCAACTGAATGCGCGCTCCACAGTTTTTTCCTTTCTTATCGTTCAGGTTACAATCTGGTTGAAATATTATAGTAAATATACATAAAAGAATACCTAAGGAAACATAAAAAATTATGTTTGATTTGTTTGTAGAAATATGATAGGTATAATTTCAACGCGTTCTCTTCACGGTTCTATGGGCGACTCGACGGTGGATTTTATGAACATAACGCGCCAACCAAACGGAGATTTATGGATATAATAAATTACTTTTTCTAACAAAAGAAGCATGGATTGTCTTCGTTGGACACTTGGGAAGCCCTCAGCAGAAGTTCATCAAAGTTAAGTGATGTTATATTAGCAATTTTATGCGTTTTGTGAGACCCGTGTTGGGTTATGGATTTATGCTAATGCATAAATATTAGAGGTGCTACCCTCAAACAATCAAATGTTGTGCTTTCGCCGTAAAGCCTTTTTGAAATCTGACAACGCTGTGATATTGCCAAGAGGCAGAGCTTTTGATGGCTATGAAACACTTGTATATTGATAAATGTTTTATAATTCAACTTTTGGATTTTGAATTTGGCGCTTTACATTTCACCGGGGTGAGCGATCAGCCTGGAAGGAGGGTGCCGGCTCAGCGCTCTTGGTCTACTACTCCGTAAGAGGTTCATTAACGTAGTGAAACTGGCACAAAACAACAAACAATGAAACAGACCGTAACGCTGGTGTGGCACACACAGGCGCACACACACAGAAATACAAACAATGACCCACAATCCCAGTGGGGAATATACAAACTTAAATATGGTCCCCAATTAGAGGTAACGAAACTCAGCTGCCTCTAATTGGGAACAATCAACGAAACCAAAACAAAGAAATACACCACATAGAACACGTCCTGACCAAAAACACCATAGAGAAGCCAAAAAGGGCTAACTATGGCCAGGACGTGACAGTACCCCACCCCAAAGACGCGGACTCCGACCGCGACCAAATGTCAATGGGGGGGGGGTTTCGGGTGGGTCTTCGCCTTTGGTGGCGGCTCCGGTGCGGGGCGAACTGGCCCGAGACGACGCACTGGAGGTCCAGTGCGTGGAGCCGAAACAGGACGTGCCTGGCTCTGAATGCACACTGCGAACCTGATGCGTGGAGCAGGGACAGGCCGTGCCGGGCTCTGGATGCGCTCAGGGGACCTGATGCGTGGAGCAGGGACAGGCCGTGCTGGGCTCTGAAAGCGCATAGGAGACCTGATGCGTGGAGCAGGGACAGGCCGCGCCGGGCTCTGGAAGCGCACAGGGACCCTGGTGTGTGGAGCAGGAACAGGACGTGTCGAGCTCTGCACCGGACGTACTGGGCTGTGGAGACGCACCGGAGACACAGTGTGCAGAGCCGGCGCAGGATATCCTGGTCCGAGGAGGCGCACTGGAGACCAAGAGCGCTGAGCCGGCACCCTCCTTCCAGGCTGATCACTCACCCTAGCCCGACAGATGGAGGAGCTGGAATGTCACGCACCGGGCAATGAACCCGCACTGGAGACACCGTGCGCTACACCGCATAACACGGTGCCTGACCAGTACGACGCTCCCTCCAGTAAGCACAGGGAGTTGGCTCAGGTCTCCAACCTGGCTCAATTAAACTCCCCGTGTGCCCCCCCAAAAAAACATTTAGGGGCTGCCTCTCGGGCTTCCTTGCTAGCCGTGTTCCCTCGTAATGCTGCCTTTCCGCCTTAGCTGCCTCCAACTCCTCCTTAGGACGGCGATACTCCCCAGCCTGCCTCCAGGGTCCCTCACCATCCCGGATCTCCTCCCATGTCCAGGATTCCTGATGTGCACCCTTCTTGGTCTTTTGGTGGTGGGTCATTCTGTCACGATCTGGTAATGGAGCGGACCAAAATGCAGCGAGGGTTCCAGTATACATCTTTTAATTAACGTAGTGAAACTGGCACGAAACAACAAACAATGAAACAGATCGTAACACTGGTGTGGCACACACAGGCACACACACAGAAATACAAACAATGACCCACGAACCCAGTGGGGAATATACAAACTTAACTTCTTAGGTCTCCAAAACGGTCACCTCATGCGCTGCTCCCAAAGAAGTTAAATATGGTCCCCAATTAGAGGTAACGAAACTCAGCTGCCTCTAATTGGGAACCATCAACAAAACCAAAACAAAGAAATACACCACATAGAACACAAAAAACCCTGATCACGTCCTGACCAAAAACACCATAGAGAAACCAAAAAGGACTAACTATGGCCAGGACGTGACACCGCAGCTCTGTTCTCTCTTAACGAACCTGATTAGTCTCAGTAGACAGGAAGTACCAACTGGATTCAAACTTCTGCCAACTGGACACTTAATGAAAGAAATCAGACTCATGATCAGGTGTGTGGGATTAATTCGAATTTATTACTGTAGGTTTACTCACTGCAACTTGCAAGCCTCCCGCTAAGAAAATCTCTCTCTGTCTGTAGCTGGTCTCTCTCTTTAGTCAAGTTGTTATAACTGGTCTGTAGCTGGTCTCTCTCATTTGTCAGGTGTTTATAACTGGTCTGTAGCTGGTCTCTCTCTGCAGATGAGTTGGTCTTATAGGCTAAGAACCTCTTAGAGACCCCGTCGTCTGTCACAACAACACATTTTATCATTAAAAGAGATAATCACAGACCTGCTGTTGAATTGTAGGAATTGTACCTTAAGACTTGGACAGACAGGCCTATGATCCCAGCCAGTAGAACACACAGCAGCCCCAGACACACTGCAGCAACTCTGGAAGATGTCTTCCCTAAGCTATCAGGGTCTTTGGACACAGGTACTGTACACAGCAAATTCAATGAGACAAAATCGAACATGAACCATATTGTTTAGGGATCATCAACTAGACACATTTCTGTCTTGAACAAATGGTCAGGGGTCCGGAAAATAATTGCATATAATTAGCAGACTGCAAGAAGCCAAAACTGATTTAACATTTGACTAAAACGTAATATTTTCAAACCTTGCTTACATTAGTGTGTCTCTCTATTATACTTTGGAACAGATTTCCTGAATTAAAGTCAATAAGAGCTGATTTCCTGGGTATCTGCTACAGTGGTTCTTCCTTTAAAAGTTAAGAGTTCATGCTGCGACCGTTTCTGGTAGATGGTAGCATTTTGTCATTGCACCACACTGTAACAAGGGGGAGTTAGAACACTGATCCATCGGTTGTCTAAACTGTGGCATTTAATGGAGGCTTTTTCAGTCTGAAAGTCTCTCCTCCGGCACTAGAGTCTATCAGGCAACAACAAAACTTGCCGGTGGTCCTAGAGTTAAGAGAGAACTTGGGTAAATACAATGGGGGAATTACATTTGACATGTGGACTGATGATTTAAAAAAAAAATGTAAGGCCCTTCATAAAAGACCAAAATTGGTTTTAAAAAATGTGATAAATAAAAATATATTCCACCGTCTCTTGCGCATGTCATTTTCCTTTCATAACGCATCCTTAAATTCAAAACAATTATTATTATTATTATTAAAATTATTAACCCTGCATCATAATTATATAAAAGCCCATTCACCTCCAGTCAATGTGCTAATTCTAGTTAGCATTGGCTCACGAAACTACCTCTAACTTCCTTCATGCTGGATACAGTCATAAGAATATTATCCGCAAGCTCAGCTAACTCTGGGGAAGTCGAAAAAGGGGATCATTGCCTAAATCCTGAAGTTTCCCGTTAATTCATGTGACGGCATGGATATTCAGCTAGCGGGATACACGCTGCACCGGCAAGATAGAACAGCACACTCCGGTAAGACGAGGGGGGGCAGTCTGTGCATATTTGTAAACAACAGCTGGTGCACGAAATCTAAGGAAGTCTCTAGATTTTGCTCGCATTAAGTATATTGTGATAAATTGCAGGCCACACTTCTTGCCTAGAGAGTTTTTCTCTACTTTTCGTGGCTGTTTATTTACCACCACAGATGGATGCTGGCACTAAGACCGCACTCTGTCAGCTGTATAAGGAAATAAGCAAACAGGAAACCACTCACCCAGAGGCGGCGCTCCTAGTGGCTGGAGACCTTACTGCAGGGAAACTTAAATCAGTTCTACCAAATCTCCATCAACATGTTAAATGTGCAACCAGAGGAAAAACAATTCTAGATCACCTGTACTCCACACACAGAGACACGTACAAAGCTCTCCCTCGCCATCCATTTGGTAAATCTGACCATAACTCTATCCTCCTGATTCCTGCTTACAAGCAAAAATGAAAGCAGGAAGCACCAGTGACTCGGTCTATAAAAAAGTGGTCAGATGAAGCAGACGCTAAACTACAGGACTGTTTTGCTATCACAGACTGGAACATCCTCCGATGGCATTGAGGAGTACACCACATCAGTCACTGGCTTTATCAATAAGTGCATTGCTTAGTCCATAGTGAAATAGGCTACTTTTCCTCCCCTAACATTAGTTACTTAATATCTGTTGCATTTCGCTCCTCTTTTAGCCAGCATTTAATCAATGCAGGCAAACACTTAGCAAGCTCATACTAAATACTATTCATACTAAATCACTTGTCCCTGCCCCTGCCTGGTGCCAGGCCCAAAAGATCCAGCTTCAGGCTCAGCAGCCCTGTCTCCCCACACCCCTGAACCAGCCCAACTCCCAAATTAAGAAGGAGGTGAGCAGCATCGTGTTGAATGACATGTCAGCTGGCATAATTGCAGGTACTGCAATGCATTGTGGACAGGAATGTGATTCTCCAGTCAGGAACAATCTCACTTGACACAGAGGCAACCAATATCAGAGCCTTAAAGGAAGAGATGCAGGCTCTTAGAGATGGATCTCTCCTGTCTGAGGCAACACTGATTGCTACGCAAATGGACGTTGTTGCACCTCAATTTAGTAAGGAACACAGCCACCAGAAGAAAAAGAAGAGATTCCATGATGAGACATCTCAAGAAGAGACAGCTCAAGACAGTGCAGCAACAGTGTTTCGGAAACACAGTGTTTTTACTACTATGTACAACATCATAAGTGACTTGGACACTAGGTTCCAAACCACTGCAAAAATTGTAGATTCATTTTCTGCTGTTCTGAAAGTTGGGCAGATTAGTGAGGATAAAGTCCTGTCTGTGTGCCAACCACTGATCATGAAGTATTCCAGAGATCTTACACCTGAGCTTCAAAATGAATTAAGACACCTGAACACTGTATATGCTGCCACTTTCCCCCCTAACTTGTCCCTTCTTGGTCTCCTGAATGCAATTTGTAAGATGCAGCTGCAACGCATTTTTGGAGAAGTGTGCATTGCTTCACGTATATTTTGCACACTGCCTGTGACTGTTGCTGGTGGTGAGAGAGCATTCAGTAAGCTAAAACTGATAAAAAAAACTATTTGAGGTCCACTATGTTCCAGGACAGACTTTCAGTCTTCCCATGCTCTCCATTGGAAGTCAGTAAGCTAGAAAGCTGGACTTCAAAGACTTGATCAGTGACTTTGCTAGGTTTTTGTCTCAGTAGACAGGAAGTACCAACTGGATTCAAACTTCTGCCAGCCTTCATGACAGGTTGGTTCTACAAGATGATTAACATGAATTTCCATCAACTTATCACACTGGACATTTAACAAAAGAATACAGACACACTATGAAGTGTATGGGATTAATTTATTACTGTAGGTTTACTCACTGAGATTGGTAACCCTTCCGCTAATAAAATCTCTCTCAGTCTGTATCTGGTCTTTCTTTTTAGTCAGAATGTTGTATCTGGTCTGTAGCTGGTCTCTGTCTTTAGTCAGGTTGTTGTATCTGGTCTGTAGCTGGTCTCTCTCTTTAGTCAGGTTGTTGTATCTGGTTTGTAGCTGGTCTCTCTCTTCAGTCAGGTTGTTGTATCTGGTCTCTAGTTGGTCTCTCTCTCATTAGTCAGGTTGTTGTATCTGGTCTCTAGCTGGTGTCTCTCTGCAGCTGAGTTCGTTGAGACGTTGCTGTTTGCAACAGCAATAAAGAACTACTATAGCTGAATTAGAATAACTATATATACACTGAACAAAAATTATCCCGTAAATGTTCCATACGCACAAATAGCTTATTTCTCTCAAATTTTGTTTACATCCCTATTAGTCAGAATTTATCCTTTGCCAAGATAATCCATCCACCTGACAGGTGTGGCATATCAAGAAGCTGATTAAACAGCATGATCATTACACAGGTGCACCTTGTGCTGGGGGCAGTAAAAGGCCACTTTAAAATTTGCAGTTTTGTCACACAACACAACGCCACAGATGTCTCAAATTTTGAGAGCGAGTGCAATTGGCATGCTAACTTCAGGAATGTCCACCAGAGCTGTTGACAGAGAATTGAATGGGACTGAATGATATGTCCCCACAAGGTTAGTTGTACAAGGTTGTGTGTGTGTTTGTGTGTGTGTGTTACCTGAGTGCTGGTCTCCTGGTCCATTATTAGGAGCAGTGTCTGCTGTCTCTTCTCTCTTGGTGCTGGTCTCACCGTCTCTCAGGGTGTCTGCACTGACGTAGATCTCCACAATCCTCTCCTCCATCTCACCTCTGTCATACTTGACATTCTTGGGCATATATGGCCTCAGACATCTCCAGCAATGTCCAACAACTGGTCCTATCGTTGCCCCTGAGTCTGTATCTGCCTCTGCCTCTGCCTCTGCCTCTGTTTCTGCTCATCTGTCTCTGTCTCTGTCTCTGTCTCTGCTTCTGCGTCTGCCTCTGCCTCTGCCTCTGCCTCTGCGTCTGCGTCTGTATCCGTCTCTTCTCTGAGTCTGTGCCTGTTTCGGTCTCTGGTCTGTGTCTATGTATGTATCTGTCTCTGCTTTGTTTCACGGTGGTTGAGTTTGGGACATTTTCTTCTCCTGTTCATCTTTTAATCTGAATCCTGAGTACGGTGAACTTACTTATCAGGAGTCTAATGTACTGACCTCATGTTGTGTCTAATTTACTGACCTCATGTTGCATCTAATGTACTGACCTCATGTTGTGTCTAATGTACTGACCTCATGTTGTGTCTAATGTACTGACCTCATGTTGTGTCTACTGTACTGACCTCATGTTGTGTCTACTGTACTGACCTCATGTTGTGTCTAATGTACTGACCTCATGTTGTGTCTAATGTACTGACCTCATGTTGTGTCTAATGTACTGACCTCATGTTGTGTCTAATGTACTGACCTCATGTTGTGTCTAATTTACTGACCTCATGTTGTGTCTACTGTACTGACCTCATGTTGTGTCTAATGTACTGACCTCATGTTGTGTCTAATGTACTGACCTCATGTTGTGTCTAATGTACTGACCTCATGTTGTGTCTACTGTACTGACCTCATGTTGTGTCTACTGTACTGACCTCATGTTGTGTCTAATGTACTGAGAGCCGCACAATCTAGGAGCTCAGATGCAAAAATGTTATGTCCAACGTTTCGACAGGCAAACTGTCTTCATCAGGGTTATTATAGATCAGTAGTCTCTTACCTTGGGGTGGTCAGTGGGGTGCCGTCCACCCATTTCCAGGTCCCTTCAGTAACAGAGTCATTTAGACCAATCCAGACATGACTGACTGATTTAACCCCCTTGATAAATGTATGTTGTTGTGACACAGAAAACAACATTGTTAATGTAAAGTTTTCTTTCTCTCTCCCTCATCTGTTGTTTATGATCACCAGGTCTGCTCCTCTCTCCAGACAGTCATGTTTGCTCTCCTCCCTGTTTTCTCAGTAGAGAGTAAGTATAAATTGGAGTCAAAGTATCTCCAAAACATAAGGTTCCAAAACATGGAATGATGACAAATGTGGCACAAATCATAACTGGATCTGTGATCAATAACCTACTGTGACAAAGTCCTTGCTCTCTCTCTGTCTAACTCTCTCACTCATTCACTCATTCACTCACTCTGTCTCTCTCTCTCATGTTGATGGTTGGATACAGTGCTGAATGGTTAAGGGATGATTCCACCTAGTGGTTAATGTGAGAGATAAACACACCAAATAGGTGAAATAGTTGTATTACAGGCTTGCCTATTGGCTCTTTCTCAATTATCATTCCTCAATTCCTCCTCACATCCTCTATCCTCCTCTCCTTCTCAAAGCACATTGGAGAATACAATCCTAGGCGCGTGATTGTGTGCATGTGTTCGTGTGAGAGATATAGTGGTTATTGTTAAACTATTTTCTGCACCACAATATGTATCATTGAATGTCTCTACATGGTCATCTTGTCCAGAGTATATCTCAACACAGTCCTACCCAAAGAATGGGACTTGCTATTTGTGATGATGGACAGAACACTATCATACCAGGAAGATATAGATCATAGAGGGGAAGTGGAGAACAAAGACTAGCTGTTAATATGGTGTTTATATTCACCATTATGTTACTGATTCCCTCCACCCCATTAATATTGTGTTAATATTCACAATTATGTTACTGATTCCCTCCACCCCATCAATAGTATGTTTATATTCACCCTTATGTTACTGATTCATTCCACCCCATCAATATTGTGTTTATATTCACCCTTATGTTACTGATTCTCCCCCATCAATATTGTGCTTATATTCACCATTATATTACTGAATTCCTCCATCAATATGGTGTTTATATTCACCATTATGTTACTGATTCTCCCCCATTAATATTGTGTTTATATTCACCATTATGTTACTGATTCCCTCCATCAATATTGTGTTTATATTCACCATTATGTTACTGATTCCCTCCATAAATATTGTGTTTATATTCACCATTATTTAACTGTTTCCCTCTATCAATATGATGTTTATATTCACCATTATGTTACTGATTCCCTCCATCAATATAGTGTTTATATTCACCATTAAGTTACTGAGGCTACCCGGAACACATCCCAGTCCACGTGATCGAAGCAATCTTGAAGCGTGGAGTCTGAATGGTCAGACCAGCGTTTGATAGACCTAAGCACGGGTGCTTCCTGTTTTAGTTTCTGCCTATAGGAGGAGAGCAAAAAATGGGGTCATGGTCAGATTTGCCAAAAGGAGGGCGCGGATGCATTGTATGCATTGCGTAAGTTAGAGTAGCGGTAGTCGAGTGTGTTACTCGCTCGTGTACTGCAATCGATATGCTGATAGAATTTTGGTAGCCTTGTTCTCTGATTATATTTGATAAAAATCCCCAGCTACAATAAATGCAGCCTCAGGATATATTTTGCATAAAGTCCAGTGAAGTTCCTTGATGCTCATCTTGTAATCCGCTTTCGGGGGATATACATGCCTGTGATGATAATTGAAGAGAGTTCTCTTGGGAGGTAATAAAGTCGGCATTTGATTGTGAGAAATTCTAAGTCAAATGAACAAAAGGACTTGAGTTCCTGTATGTTGTTACAATTACACCATGGGTCGTTAACTTCTTAGGGCTAGGGGACAGTATTTTGAAGTTCGGATGAAAAACGTGCCCAAAGTAAACTGCGTGTTACTCAGGCCCAGAAGCTAGGATGTGCATATAATTAGTAGCTTTGGATAGAAAACACTCTGAAGTTTCTAAAACTGTTAACATAATGTCTGTGAGTATAACATAACTGATATAACAGGCAAAAACCCGTGCAAAATCTATCCGGGATGTCTGAATCAGTCATGTCACACTGTTTTCAATTGGCATGCTACTCAAAGCAGGGTATTTTAGCTCCCAGATTGCAGTTTCTATGGCTTCCACAACAGTCTTTAGAAAAAGGTTGGAAGCTTCAATCATGAAAATCAAGGGAGTAAGACCACTTGTTCCTGAGTGTCCTGTTTTGGATTTTGCGCGCAACAGGGAATGCGCGCTCAGTTCTTTTTCTCTTCTATTCAGCAGGTTATATTCCGTCTGAAATATTATAGTGTATATTCATTTTAGGGTATCTGAGTATAGATTACAAATACTTTTTTCGACCAACTTTACGGGTACTTTTGGGATATCGTTTGTCTGCATGGATGAAAACCTTTGGGCAGGTGGATTACTGAACAAAACGCGCCAACCAAATGGAGCTATATTGATATAAAGAGGAACTTTATCGAACAAAAGGACCTTTTATTGTGTAACCTGGACGATTTGATATGCCATCAGAGGAAGATCATCAAAGGTAAGCAACTTATTTTATGCTATTTTTGAGTTTTGTGACACCTCTGCTGGTTATGCTATTATGCTAATTGAGTTTTTGAATGGGGCGCTGTCCTCAGACAATCAAATGTTCTGCTTTCGCTGTAAAGCCTTTTTGAAATCTGACAATGCTGTTAGATTAACAAGAGTCTAAGCTTTTGATGACTAAGCAACATGATTTTGAATTTGGCGCCTTGCATTTCACCGGGTAGTGTCAGGATTAGCGCCCCAGTTATCCCTAAGTTAAGAGTGTAAAGTGTCTTAATTAAATGTAATATTTTATAAAATATTTCACATTTAGTCAAATGTGAAATTATACCAGTCATCAGTCAAGCATCAGGGTGACTTCTGACTACTGTTCATCTCTTTCCCACAAACTGTTATATTTTCTGATATTTTCCCCCTCAGAACCCACACAAAAGTTTGAGCCCACTTGAAGGTGTGAGACAGTCATCAGGGTGCAAACCACAACCACAACACAAACAACCTGACAAAGATAAGATGTAACTATGCTGGTGTCATCATTACTGTAATAGATATTCATTATCATTTTGATTTCTTAAATATATTGTGTTTTATAGTAGCGAGTAGGTTATCATGCCAGTTATCTATCTGCCAAACTATGATCTCTGTTAGTCAACATGATGGCTGCTGAAGCTTCCTTCATAGCCAAGTCCCTCCCCATCTCTCATCTAAACCAAAATGAGGTTGGCCACGTTCCAGGCTGACTATATTGATGTCGCCTTCCAGATCTCACAACTCCTGGATAGGTGTTTAACATATCAGTTAACCACATCACATGATATAGCAATCTAATGCCATTTGTTGTTGTGCGCATCCTGACTGCAATATAGTTGGCCTGGAACGAGACCGCTCTCTCCTCGTTGTTGTTGATAGACTGTGGAGTGCTGAGCTGTGACCTCACAGATCCAGGAAACTATTAACCCTGCTACTGTTCTCCCTCCCACCTCACTCTGACAGCCACAGTTTCCTGTTATCTCTCTGGTTAGCCAGCCTACTTGTTACTATTTGGCCTCAAGTTTATTTCAAAGTCATGACTAAGTTACTTCTCTGTAAAACTATGTTCAATTATTATTTTTTTCTCCCCAGTTGCTAGTTACAACCTTGTTTTAGCACTGCAACTCTTCAATGGGCTCAGGTGAGGCAAAGTTCAAATCAAATCACATTCTATTGGTCACATACACATGTTTAGCAGATGTTATTGCGGGTGTAGCGAAATGCTTGTTCTTCTAGCTTTGATCTAACTAATATCTTACAATTTCACAACATATACCCAATACACACAAATCTAAAGTAAAGGAATGGAATACACAATAGATAAATATTTGGACAAGCAACGTCAAAGCGACATAGACTAAAATACAGTAGATAAGTATAGAATGCAGTAAATACATATGAGATGAGTAATGCAAGATATGTAAACATTATTAAAGTGACATTTTTAAAGTGACTAGTTTTCCATTTATTAAAGTGGCCAATGATTTCAAGTCTGTGTATGTAGGCAGTAGCCTCTCTGAGCTAGTGATGGCTATTTAACAGTCGGATGGCCTTGCGATAGAAGTTGTTTTCAGTCTCTTGGTCCCAGCTTTGATGCACCTGTACTGACCTCGCCTTCTGGTTGGGGGCAGGGACAGGCAGTGGCTCGGGTGGTTGTTGTCCATCATCATCTTTTTGGCCTTCCTGTGACATCGGGTGCTGTAGGTGGCCTGGAGGGCAGGTAGTTTGCCACCGGTGATGCGTTGTGCAGACCGCACCACCCTCTGGAGAGCCCTATGGTTGTGGGTGGTTGTTGTCCATCATCATCTTTTTGGCCTTCCTGTGACATCGGGTGCTGTAGGTGGCCTGGAGGGCAGGTAGTTTGCCACCGGTGATGCGTTGTGCAGACCGCACCACCCTCTGGAGAGCCCTATGGTTGTGGACGGTGATGTAGCCCGACAAGATGCTCTCAAATTGTGCATCTGTAAAGGTTTGTGAGGGTTTTTGGGAACAAGCCCATTTTTTTTAGCCTCCTGAGGTTTGCACGAATGTTGCCATCTATCCACGGTTTCTGGTTAGGGTATGTTTTAATAGTTACAGAGGGTACAACATCTCCTATACACTTCCTTATAAACTCATTCACCGAATCAGCGTATACGTTGATATTATTCTCGGAAGCTACACGGAACATATCCCAGTACGTGTGATCAAAAAAGTATTGAAGCATGGATTCCGATTGGTCAGACCAGCATTGAATAGTCCTTAACTTACAGATCATGAAGTCAGCTAATTTCCACTCCATTCATATGCAAATTAATTACATTCATACACTGGCTTGTCTGAATGTCATGTTTTTTTAATCTGCACTTCCCATATCTACACTGAAATAATATAATTTCAGTAGTCCTCTATTATGATTTATTTTCTATCTCGCATAACTCATATATGTATCTATTGTAGGTCCTAGGATACAACAATGAATAATGTTGATCAAATAAATACCATCAAAGGATACAACTTACAGTAATGAACACCTTGTGAAACAGCTGTGAAAACCAATCTGGCAATATTTAAGATTTTACAAGGTACCCAAAAGTAGTTTGAAGTTATGTTTTCATTTTATTAGCAAATCAAAACTTGTTTAACTTAAGGCTAGGCGTCCCACATCCAGTGAAATTGGAGGGCGCGCAATTCAAATAAATAATTGTAATATTAAACATTCATGAACATATAAGATACTTGTATCTGTTGAAAGCTTAATGTCTTGTTAATCTAACTACATTGTCCGATTTAAAATAGGCTTTACAGCAACGCATACCATGCGATTGTCTGAGGACGATGCCCCACATCAACATATTTTTCAACCAGCACAGGCTTCATAAAATCACAAATAGCGATTAAATAAATCACTTGCTTTTGAAAATCTTCCTCTGTTTGCAATCCAAAGGGTCCCAGCTAAAAGATGAATGGTCATTTTGTTATATAAAATCCTTCTTCATATCACAAAAAGTCAGTTTAGTTGGCATCATCGATTTCAGTAATCCACTCGTTCAACATGCAGACAAAGGAATCCAAAAATCTACCGCTAAACTTTGTTCAAATAAGTCAAACTATGTTTCTATTTAATCCTCAGGTACCCTAAAATGTAAATAAACTATAATATTTTATACGGAAAGTAGTATGTTCAATAGAAAAGTAAAATTAGTAAGTGCGCGTCCTCTTCATCTCACACCGACAGACTGATTTTCCACCGGGACTCTCTCTTCCAAAGCTCAAAATTCCTCCTTGTTTTGGAAGAAACAAGCCTGAAACAAGGAACAAAGACTGTTGATATCTAGTGGAAGCCATAGGAATTGCAATTTGGGAGTTGGAATTACATAGGATCCATAGTCTTCCATTATAAGAGCCTGGGACCTTTGGATTTTCTCCTGCCATATCAATTGTGTTATAGTCTCATACATTATTTTAACATTTCTACAAACTTCAAAGTGTTTTCTATCTAATGCTACTATATGCATATCCTGGCTTCTGGGCCTGAGTAACAGGCAGTTTACTTTGGGCACGTCAGTCAGGCGGAAATTCTGAAAAATAAACCCTATCCTGAGAAGTTTTTAAATAAAGGTGAAATAAAAATTAATAAAACGATTTTTGGGATGTCTCATGGTCTGACAAACACCTCTCTAGCTCTGCCACCTTTCAAGTGCAACCTCTCTAGCTCTGCCACCTTTCAAGTGCAACATCGAAGGATGCGGTGGATTGAAACTCATCCACTGCAAAAAACTGTTATCTCTAGTTTAAACTAAACGATTTTGCTGGGGATTTTTTTATTATGTTAGGTTGACGCACCGGTGCATCAATCAACTCTAGTGGGATTTATACTGTCTTCACACACTTAAATTTGTGCCTGTTATTTTGCTCTTTCACTCTCTCTCTCTCTTTCTCAAAATAGTGTAGTATCTTACCATCTTGAGTCCATACCAAAATACATCATAGTGAAGGTTAGGATCTTGTGTCTTGCCATGATGTCAAAATATATTGGTCCAATGTCAACTTGTAATGGAGATTAGTTGTCTTTTAAGATACAGAATCAGCATTGAAATGTTCAATTTTCAGGGAGCCTTGTTATACCATGGGTCTTGTGGTTATTTTCACAGTCCCTCCTCTCTTGCTGAGAACAGGCATAAACAGATACATGTACCCCTCAAACACAATAGCACAGTGCACACACACACACACATACAGGCAGGAAACACAACAAGGCTTCTGAGAAAAGTTTATTCACATTTCCAGGGTTTCCCAACCTTCTCCTCAGGGACCACCAGACGTTTCACATTTGGCAAACTGGCAAACCTGATTCAGTCTACTAACCATCATTCCCTTGACTGTAGCACCTAATCCAGCAGACATATCTGTAGAGTGATGTGCATTTGCATATTTCAATAGAGGTCACATTTTAACACCCACACACACAGGCAAGAAACACCACATGGCTTCTGAGAAGAGTTTGTTCACATTTCTTTCATACTGATCTATGTGTGAACATGACCAACACCAGCAACAACACTGCTGATACTGAATAAAGGTTCCCATAGTAACAGTACACAAAGACCCTTAACTTCTTAGGGAGCGGTGGGGCGCTAACAAGTGTTTCATAGTCATCAAAAGCTCTGCTTCTTGGCAATATCACAGTGTTGTCAGAATTCAAAAAGGCTTTACGGCGAAAGCACCACATTTGATTGTTTGAGGATAGCACCCCACATATTTTTCCCATTACCATAAATTCATAAGATTTCACGGTTCACAGAAAACACATTTCACAGCGAAAACAAATCAATTACCTTTTGAAGAACTTCTGCTGAGGGCTTCCCAAGTATCCAACGAAGACAATCCATGGTTCTTTTGTTAGAAAAAGTAATGTATTATATCCATAAATCTCCGTTTGGTTGGCGCGTTAGAATGAGAAAATAGAGTCCATTGAAACGTGAAGAGAACTCGTTCAGCTTATACCTATAAACTTGTCCAAGAACAATCAGACATAATTGCTAATGTATCCTTAGGAACACTTTAATGTATATGTTGTACAATATTTCAACCTCAATATAAACTGGGCGACAAGAAAGGAAAAAAACAGAGAACGCGCCACCAGGGAGCATGCATTTTCTTGTAAGGGCATCTGTGGGGACACTTCCTTACTCGTCTTCTTCTCTGCTCTAAAAGCAGCTAAGAATAATCAGAACACTTTCTCGAGACTGTTGACATCCAGAGGAAGGATAGGTACTGCATTCATATGCCCTTATATGGGCATTTTCATAAGGGAGGGGTTCCAAATGAGCAATGTGTCAAAACCACTTTTTCCAGGACAGAAATTCCTCTGGGTTTTGACTGCCATATCCGTTCTGTTTTACTCACAGACAAATGGTTAATTTTAGAAAATTCAGAGTGTTTCCTATCGTACTAAATATGTGCATATCCTATTTTCTGGGCCTAAATGGGAGGCATTTTACTTTGGGCATGCCAGGGTCTCCAAAACGATCACCTCATGCGCTGCTCCCTAAGAAGTTAACAAAGTTGACGAAATTAGGGCAAGAGCTGCTTTCCAAAGAGATATCTGGAATTGTAACATACTCTGTTTCTCGGAGACATGGCTAGCTGGGGACATGCTGTTGGAGTCCGTACAGCCAATGGGATTTTCAGTGCATCGCGCCAACGGGAACAAACATCTCTCTGGTAAGAAGAAGGGCGTGGGTGTATGTTTCATGATTAACCTGTTACGGATCCAATCCCTTGAACGGGATCGATTTCGACAACACCCGGTGAAATGCAGAGCGCCAAATTCAAATTACAAAAATACTATTTTTAAACATTCATGAAAATACAAATGCTGCACACCCTTCAAAAGCTTAGACTCTTGTTAATCTAACAGCATTGTCAGATTTCAAAAAGGCTTTACAGAGAAAGCAGAACATTTGATTGTCTGAGGACAGCGCCCCACTCAAAAACTCAATTAGCATAATTGCATAACCAGCAGAGTTGTCACAAAACTCAAAAATAGCATAAAATAAGTTGCTTACCTTTGATGATCTTCCTCTGATGGCATATCAAAGCGTCCAGGTTACACAATAAAAGGTCCTTTTGTTCGATAAAGTTCCTCTTTATATCAATATAGCTCTGTTTGGTTGGCGCGTTTTGTTCACTAATCAACCTGCCCAAAGGTTTTCATCCATGCAGACAAACGATATCCCAAAAGTACCCGTAAAGTTGGTCGAAAAAAGTATTTGTAATCTATACTCAGATACCCTAAAATGAATATACACTATAGTATTTCAGACGGAATATAACCTGCTGAATAGAGGAGAAAAAGAACTGAGCGCGCATTCCCTGTTACGCGCAAAATCCAAAACAGGACACTCAGGAACAAGTGGTCTTACTCCCTTGATTTTCAAGATTGAAGCTTCCAACCTTTTTCTAAAGACTGTTGTGGAAGCCATAGAAACTGCAATCTGGGAGCTAAAATACCCTGCTTTGAGTAGCATGCCAATTGAAAACAGTGTGACATGACTGATTTTGCACGGGTTTTTGCCTGTCATATCAGTTATGTTATACCCACAGACATTATGTTAACAGTTTTAGAAACTTCAGAGTGTTTTCTATCCAAAGCTACTAATTATATGCATATCCTAGCTTCTGGGCCTGAGTAACACGCAGTTTACTTTGGGCACGTTTTTCATCCGAACTTCAAAATATTGCCCCATAGCCCTAAGAAGTTAACGACCCATGGTGTAATTGTAACAACATACAGGAACTCAACTCAACTCACAATCAAATGCCGACTTTATTACCTCCCAAGAGAACTCTCTTCAATTATCATCACAGCTGTGTATATCCCCCGAAAGCGGATTACAAGATGGGCATCAAGGAACTTCACTGGACTTTATGCAAAATATATCCTGAGGCTGCATTTATTGCAGCTGGGGATTTTAACAAATATAATCAGAGAACAAGGCTACCAAAATTCTATCACCATATCGATTGCAGTACACGAGCGAGTAACACACTGGACTACCGCTACTCTAACTTACACAATGCATACAAGGTCCCCCCGCGCCCTCCTTTTGGCAAATCTGACCATGACCCCATATTTTTGCTCTCCTCCTATAGTAACATAATGGTGAATATAAACACCATATTGATAGAGGGAAACAGTTAAATAATGGTGAATATAAACACAATATTGATGGAGGGAATCAGTAACATAATGGTGAATATAAACACAATATTGATGGAGGGAATCAGTAATATAATGGTGAATATGAACACAATATTGATGAGGTGGAATGAATCAGTAACATAATGGTGAATATGAACACAATATTGATGGGGGAGAATCAGTAACATAAGGGTGAATATAAACATTATTGATGGTGTGGAGGGAATCAGTAACATAATGGTGAATATAAACACCATATTAACAGCTAGTCTTTGTTCTCCACTTCCCCTCTATGATCTATATCTTCCTGGTATGATAGTGTTCTGTCCATCATCACAAATAGCAAGTCCCATTCTTTGGGCAGGACTGTGTTGAGATATACTCTGGACAAGATGACCATGTAGAGACATTCAATGATACATATTGTGCTGCAGAAAATGGTTTAACAATAACAACTATATCTCTCACACGAACACATGCACACAATCACGCGCAAAGTATGCAAACTTGTTCTATTTTTTGTATCAGCATAGCCACAACTACCCGTGTCATTTTGATGATACTTCCCTGGAGTTAACACCTACAGCAGTCACACAGACAGAGACACACAAATGACTCCGAGACAGAGATCACTAGAAGCAGGGACAATAGAGGGCTTGCAGTTGACGTACGACGCCTCCTGGCAGCCTTGTTGTATAACTACCACATTAATTCTTAATGTATAGTAGACCTACATAGGTCAACCCTATAAGTGGAGAAGGTCCAAGGCCCCTCCCCTAGGATTGTATTCTCCAATGTGCTAAGAGAAGGAGAGGAAGATAGAGGATGTGAGGAGGAATTGAGGAATGATAATTGAGAAAGAGCCAATAGGCAAGCCTGTAATACAACTATTTCACCTATTTGGTGTGTTTATCTCTCACATTAACCACTAGGTGGAATCATCCCTTAACCATTCAGCACTGTATCCAACCATCAACATGAGAGAGAGAGACAGAGTGAGTGAATGAGTGAATGAGTGAGAGAGTTAGACAGAGAGAGAGCGAGGACTTTGTCACAGTAGGTTATTGATCACAGATCCAGTTATGATTTGTGCCACATTTGTCATCATTCCATGTTTTGGAACCTTATGTTTTGGAGATACTTTGACTCCAATTTATACTTACTCTCTACTGAGAAAACAGGGAGGAGAGCAAACATGACTGTCTGGAGAGAGGAGCAGACCTGGTGATTATAAACAACAGATGAGAGAGAGAGAAAGAAAACTTTGTATTAACAATGTTGTTTTCTGTGTCACAACAACATACATTTATCAAGGGGGTTAAATCAGTCAGTCATGTCTGGATTGGTCTAAATGACTCTGTTACTGAAGGGACCTGGAAATGGGTGGACGGCACCCCACTGACCACCCCAAGGTAAGAGACTACTGATCTATAATAACCCTGATGAAGACAGTTTGTCTGTCGAAACGTTGGACATAACATTTTTACATCTGAGCTCCTAGATTGTTCGGCTCTCAGTACATTAGACACAACATGAGGTCAGTACAGTAGACACAACATGAGGTCAGTACAGTAGACACAACATGAGGTCAGTACATTAGACACAACATGAGGTCAGTACATTAGACACAACATGAGGTCAGTACATTAGACACAACATGAGGTCAGTACAGTAGACACAACATGAGGTCAGTACAGTAGACACAACATGAGGTCAGTACATTAGACACAACTTGAGGTCAGTACATTAGACACAACATGAGGTCAGTACATTAGATGCAACATGAGGTCAGTAAATTAGACACAACATGAGGTCAGTACATTAGACTCCTAATAAGTAAGTTCACCGTACTCAGGAATCAGATTAAAAGATGAACAGGAGAAGAAAATGTCCCAAACTCAACCACCGTGTTACTCTTTCATCATCTTCCTCTTTTGACATTTCCCTTTTATTCTGGGATGACATCATAAACAGTTAGTCACAGACTCAGAGCAGAGACAGATAGAGACAGACAGAGTTTGTTTCAAAGGGGAAATTATATCACCTGAACCTGAGTAGAAGTTAGGATATAGTCCAAAAAAACTGTAGGACACCAGAGACCGAAACAGACACAGACTCAGAGAAGAGACGGATACAGACGCAGACGCAGACGCAGAGGCAGAGGCAGAGGCAGACGCAGAAGCAGAGACAGAGACAGAGACAGAGACAGATGAGCAGAAACAGAGGCAGAGGCAGAGGCAGAGGCAGAGGCAACGATAGGACCAGTTGTTGGACATTGCTGAGGCCATATATGCCCAAGAATGTCAAGTATGACAGAGGTGAGATGGAGGAGAGGATTGTGGAGAACCAAGAGAGAAGAGACAGCAGACACTGCTCCTAATAATGGACCAGGAGACCAGCACTCAGGTAACACACACACACAAACACACACACAACCTTGTACAACTAACCTTGTGGGGACATATCATTCAGTCCCATTCAATTCTCTGTCAACAGCTCTGGTGGACATTCCTGAAGTTAGCATGCCAATTGCACTCGCTCTCAAAATTTGAGACATCTGTGGCGTTGTGTTGTGTGACAAAACTGCACATTTTAAAGTGGCCTTTTACTGTCCCCAGCACAAGGTGCACCTGTGTAAAGATCATGCTGTTTAATCATGTAACAATGAGCCAGAGACGTTCGGATCCATGTGCAGTTTACTTTAATCAAGGAAGGTCAGACAGGCAAAAACTCAGAGAACAGCGTGAGGGTGTCAGAGGGAGTCCAGAGACAGAGTCGGTATCAGGCGTAGGTCGGGGCAGGCGGCAGGCGGGTAATCAGGAAACGAAAACACAGTCCGAGGTCAAAAACAGGGAATCAATCGAAGGTTCAGAAAGAGTGCTCAGAAATGACTAGCCGGGGCAGTACAAGACTTCGCAAGGCATTGGAGCCTGGAGAGGGAATATATACAGGAGAGAAGTGGATGCAGCTGTGCAGTAATTAGGCCTAGGTACGGGACAGATGGGAAATGTAGTTAATACTCTGGTGATGGTGTTCTTTGGTGATCGGAGAGAGCCACAGAGGTGCGATCCATGACAGAGCCCCCCTCCTGCGAGCGGCTCCTGAAGCGAGGACCGGAACGACGCCGAGGTCTACCACGGGGTCTGGGAGCAGGTCTTCCAGGGTAGTTCTGGTGAAACTCCGTGATGAGTGCGGGGTCCAGGATGTCTTGGGATCTTTCCCAGGATCGCTCTTCAGGACCGTACCCCTCCCAGTCGATGAGATATTGCAGTTCCCTACCTCGGCGTCTTGAGTCGAGTATCTTCTTTACTAGGTAGGCTTCCTCGCCGTTGATGATGATAGGAGGGGGGAGCTCTCTTCTGCAACCTCGTCCTGGTCCCTCTCTCCTCGCGGACCACCGGCCGGTTTGAGTAATGACACATGAAAGGTAGGAGAGATGCGGTAAGTGGATGGCAAGGCTAGACGGTATGACACCGGGGTTATTTGTCTGAGAATCTTAAACGGACCCACGTACCTAGGACTTAGCTTCTTGCTGGGAAGCCGAAGACGGAGGTCCCTGGATGACAACCACACCCACTGTCCAGGAGCGTACTCGGGTCCCTCTCTCCGGCGACGGTCAGCCTGCTCTCTGACTCTTCGCACTGCTCGTTGGAGGTGTACGTGAGCGTTGTTCCAGGTCTCCTCACTTCTCTGCAACCAGGCGTTGACAGCTGGAAGGTCAGTTGGCTCCCCAGACCAGGGGAACAGAGGAGGTTGGTAACCTAGCACACATTGGAAAGGGGTAAGACCTGTAGAGGGTTTGAGCAAGGAGTTTTGGGCGTATTCGGCCCACATGAGGAAACGGCTCCAGTCTTGCTGGTTCTGATGACAGTAGGTGCGCAGAAAGCGTGTGAGTTCCTGGTTAAGCCTCTCGACCTGTCCATTAGCCTGTGGATGATAACCGGAAGTTAAGCTGACATTGATGTTAAGCCGCCCGCATAACGCCTGCCAGACCCGAGAGGTGAACTGAGGCCCCCCGGTCCGAAACTATATCCTCAGGCAGCCCATAGAGTCGGAAAACCTGCTGTACCAAGGCCTCCGCTGTTTCTAATGCTGTGGGCAGTTTGGTCAAGGGGATGAACCTACAGGCCTTGGAGAAACGGTCAACCACGGTCAGAATGGTCGTGAAGTTCTGGGAGAGGGGTAAGTCTGTGACAAAGTCAATGGCAATATGTGACCAGGGACGCTGTGGGATGGGTAGTGGTTGAAGTAGTCCTGCTGGTTTCTGATGAGAGGATTTGACAATGTTGCACGTGACGCATTGATGTACGAAGGTGATGACATCGGCCTGGAGCGTAGGCCACCAGAAACGGTTGGTCACAAGGTGGGTAGTAGCCGTGATCCCAGGATGTCCCGTTAGGAGTGTTGTGCACCCATTGTAATACTCGTTTACGGAGGCTGGGTGGCACGAAGGTGCGATCAGGAGGGCATTCAGGCGGTGAAGGTTCCTCCTCTGAGCTGCGGAAATCTCGGTCATTATGTCCCACTGTACCGGAGCGAGAACCAGTGTCGTGGGAATGATGGGATCTGGCGTGGATGGACTTGAGGGACTGTCAAACTGTCGGGACAGAGCGTCGGCCTTGCCATTCTTGAGCCTGGGCGATACGTGACCCTGAAGTCGAATCTGGTGAAGAATAGCGACCACCTGGCCTGTCTGGGATTCAGTCGTTTGGCGGCCTTAATGTATTCCAGGTTCACGGTGGTCAGTCAAAACTGTAAACGGCCGACGAGCTCCCTCCAACCAATGCCGCCATTCCTCGGCGACCTTCATGGCAAGGAGTTCCTATCACCCACATCATAATTCCGTTCCGCCGAGGTGAGCTTTCGGGACTGGTAAGCACACGCGGAATAGCTTGGCTGGGTTACCATGGCGTTGTGACAGCACGGCCCCGATTCCTGTATTGGAAGCGTCTACCTCCACAATAAACTCCCGTTCGGGATCTGGCTGGTGCAAGATGGGGCCGTGGTGAATCTCTCCTTGAGTTGCTTGAATGCTGCCAGACTCTCAGATGTCCACTGTAACCGTTGCCCTCCACCCTGAAGAAGAGACGTGAGTGGCGCTGCTGTGATGCTGAAGTTCCTGATAAACCGACGGTAGAAGTTGGCGAAGCCCAGGAAGCGCTGTAACTCCTTTACCTTGGTGGGTTGTGGCCAGTTGACCACTGCCTCTACCTTGCTGTTGTCCATGGTCACTTCCTTGGCGCTGATAATGTATCCCAAGAAGGAGATCCGTGTCTGATGGAACTCGCATTTCTGGATCTTGGCGTATAGGTGGTTATCAATCAGACGTTGAAGTACAGCTCTGACATCCTGTACGTGGGTCTCGAGTGTCTCCGAATAGATCAGGATGTCGTCGATATAGACAATGAGCTTCTGGTTCAGCATGTCTCGGAAGATCTCGTTGACAAATGATTGGAACACTGAGGGACTGTTGGCGAGCCCGAACGGCATCACTAGATACTCATAGTGCCCGGTGGTGGTGGAGAATGCCGTTTTCCACTCGTCCCCTTCCTTGATCCGAATCAGGTTATATGCATTGCGCAGGTCCAACTTGGTGAAGAACCTGGCAGTGCGGAGCTGTTCGAGGGCGGCTGGAACTAATGGCAATGGGTAGCGAAACTTTACGGTGATCTCGTTGAGGCTGCGGTAGTCGATACAGGGACGTAGTCCTCCGTCCCTCTTCTTCACGAAGAAGAATCCGGCTGAAGCAGGAGAGATGGATGTACGGATGAAACCCTTGGAAAGTGCCTCCTCTATATAGCTCTTCATGGCGTCGGATTCGGGTTGTGAGAGAGGAAATATTCTTCCTCGTGTGGGAGAGGTTCCTGGAATGAGATCTATAGCGCAGTCACCGGGCCTGTGAGGTGGAAGCTGAGTAGCCCTACTCTCACTGAACGCCAGAGCGAGGTCATGGTACTCCACGGAACCTTCTGTAGATCTGGGTTCTCGGACTGAGTAGGAGTAGGAGTGGTCCTAGTCAGGGGGTGCAGGCAGTTCTCCTGGCAGGTCTTGGACCACTGGACTATCTGTTTCTCAGTCCATGAAATGGTTGGGTTATGCTTCACCAGCCACGGCATACCTAGGATGATGGGGTGTTGTGGGGATTCAATGGTGAGCAGCTGGATCGTCTCGGTGTGCAGGGTGCTAGTATTGAGGGTGATTTCTTGTGAGATGTATTGGATCTTCCCGGAGCCCAAAGGACGTCCGTCTAACGCTTCCACTGCTAACCGGGATTGACATGGAAGGAGAGAAATATGATGAGCTTTGGCGAATGACTGATCAATGAAATTTCCCGCTGCTCCTGAATCTATCAAAGCAGTGGTATTTATACTTTCTTCACCAAAGTGCAGGGTTACGGCTAGTTCAAATGATCTAGAAGAATAGGAGTTGGCACTCACCCTAGCAGAGTCTTGGGATGGGGGTCTGTTTGGACATGTCGCCCTCATGTGGCCAGATCCTCCACAATACAGGCATAGACGATGACGTAATCTTCTCTCCCTCTCTTCGGGCGTGAGCCGAGTGTAGCCGATCTGCATCGGTTCAGCTTCGTGACTAGCGAAGGCAGCTCGCAACGCGATACAGCTGGGGCACACGCCGAGCTCGCATCAGATTGTCGAGGCGAATTGTTAAGTCCATGAATTGGCTAAGTGATTTCCTCCTCCCGACATGCTAGCTCCGCTTGTAGACCGGTGTTAAGTCCCCTGCGATAGAGTAACTTCAACGGAGCCTCCTCCCAACCAGTTTGTGCAGCCAGGGTGCGGAAGGAAAGGGTGTAATCGGCAGCGGTAGATTCCCCTGGTGTAGAGAGAGTAGCAGCTCGCCCGGCTCCTTTCCGTCGGCTGGATGCTCAAACACCTCTCTGAACTGGCGCCGAAAGCAGTCATATGAGGGGAATGACAGGTGTCCACCCTCCCATAGCGCAGTCGCCCAATCCAGTGCCCTACCGGTCAGCAACGAACACACGAAGCGATACTCGGCTGTCGTCGGTGGGATATAGGGCAGGTTGTTGGTCGATAAACAGAGAGCACTGCAGGAGAAACCCTTTACATCTCGCCGCTGAACCATCATATTTCTCCGGCAGGGACAGACGCGGAGAGCCAGACGGAGTACTCACATGGAATCGGAGAAGCCATAGAACCAGCGGGAAGAGTTGAGGTCGCGATCGGAGTGGTGAGTGTCTGTACGGATCTCACTAGCTCCTCGGTCAGCGAAGTGAGTTTCTCAAGCTGCTGCTGGTGGGTAGCCAGCATAGAGGCTTGAGATGATACCTCGGATGTAAGTCGATACACGGCTGCTGGATCCTGTATTGGCGAAGTCTTCTGTAACAATGAGCCAGAGACGCTTCGGATCCATGTGCAGTTTACTTTAATCAAGGAAGGTCAGACAGGCAAAAACTCAGAGAACAGCGTGAGGGTGTCAGAGGGAGTCCAGAGACAGAGTCGGTATCAGGCGAGGTCGGGGCAGGCGGCAGGCGGGTAATCAGGAAACGAAAACACAGTCCGAGGTCAAAAACAGGGAATCAATCGAAGGTTCAGAAAGAGTGCTCAGAAATGACTAGCCGGGGCAGTACAAGACTTCGCAAGGCATTGGAGCCTGGAGAGGGAATATATACAGGAGAGAAGTGGATGCAGCTGTGCAGTAATTAGGCCTAGGTACGGGACAGATGGGAAATGTAGTTAATACTCTGGTGATGGTGTTCTTTGGTGATCGGAGAGAGCCACAGAGGTGCGATCCATGACAAATCAGCTTCTTGATATGCCACACCTGTCAGGTGGATGGATTATCTTGGCAAAGGATAAATTCTGACTAATAGGGATGTAAACAAAATTTGAGAGAAATAAGCTATTTGTGCGTATGGAACATTTATGGGATCATTTTTTTCATCTCGTGAAACATGGGACCAACACTTTACATGTTACGTTTATATTTTTTGTTCAGTGTATATATAGTTATTCTAATTCAGCTATAGTAGTTCTTTATTGCTGTTGCAAACAGCAACGTCTCAACGAACTCAGCTGCAGAGAGACACCAGCTAGAGACCAGATACAACAACCTGACTAATGAGAGAGAGACCAACTAGAGACCAGATACAACAACCTGACTGAAGAGAGAGACCAGCTACAAACCAGATACAACAACCTGACTAAAGAGAGAGACCAGCTACAGACCAGATACAACAACCTGACTAAAGACAGAGACCAGCTACAGACCAGATACAACATTCTGACTAAAAAGAAAGACCAGATACAGACTGAGAGAGATTTTATTAGCGGAAGGGTTACCAATCTCAGTGAGTAAACCTACAGTAATAAATTAATCCCATACACTTCATAGTGTGTCTGTATTCTTTGTTAAATGTCCAGTGTGATAAGTTGATGGAAATTCATGTTAATCATCTTGTAGAACCAACCTGTCATGAAGGCTGGCAGAAGTTTGAATCCAGTTGGTACTTCCTGTCTACTGAGACAAAAACCTAGCAAAGTCACTGATCAAGTCTTTGAAGTCCAGCTTTCTAGCTTACTGACTTCCAATGGAGAGCATGGGAAGACTGAAAGTCTGTCCTGGAACATAGTGGACCTCAAATAGTTTTTTTTATCAGTTTTAGCTTACTGAATGCTCTCTCACCACCAGCAACAGTCACAGGCAGTGTGCAAAATATACGTGAAGCAATGCACACTTCTCCAAAAATGCGTTGCAGCTGCATCTTACAAATTGCATTCAGGAGACCAAGAAGGGACAAGTTAGGGGGGAAAGTGGCAGCATATACAGTGTTCAGGTGTCTTAATTCATTTTGAAGCTCAGGTGTAAGATCTCTGGAATACTTCATGATCAGTGGTTGGCACACAGACAGGACTTTATCCTCACTAATCTGCCCAACTTTCAGAACAGCAGAAAATGAATCTACAATTTTTGCAGTGGTTTGGAACCTAGTGTCCAAGTCACTTATGATGTTGTACATAGTAGTAAAAAACACTGTGTTCCCGAAACACTGTTGCTGCACTGTCCTGAGCTGTCTCTTCTTGAGATGTCTCATCTTCTTTTTCTTCTGGTGGCTGTGTTCCTTACTAAATTGAGGTGCAACAACGTCCATTTGCGTAGCATTCAGTGTTGCCTCAGACAGGAGAGATCCATCTCTAAGAGCCTGCATCTCTTCCTTTAAGGCTCTGATATTGGTTGCCTCTGTGTCAAGTGAGATTTTTCCTGACTGGAGAATCACATTCCTGTCCATAATGCATTGCAGTACCTGCAATGATGCCAGCTGACATGTCATTCAACACGATGCTGCTCACCTCCTTCTTAATTTGGGAGTTGGGCTGGTTCAGGGGTATGCGGAGACAGGGCTGCTGAGCCTGAAGCTGGATCGTTTGGGCCTGGCACCAGGCAGGGGCAGGGACAAGTGATTTAGTATGAATAGCTTGCTAAATGTTTGCCTGCATTGATTAAATGTTGGCTAAAAGAGGAGCGAAATGCAACACTAAGAATTGAAGAAGATATTAATGAAGATTTCCTACCCCGACCTATCATCACTGTAGTGTGTTCCCTAGAGTTGTGAGTATGGGGTGGTACCTAGCAGACTGGCTAAGGGCAGGAGAGGGTTGGCGGTTTTTGGGAATATGGGGAACCTTGAGCTGCATCATAGTTTTGATGATCTTTTTTATACATCCTGATTCAACACCTCCGGTACAAATTAGATGATGTCGCTGACAGGTTTAAGAAGTAAAAGACAATTTATATAATACCCGACACCTCATGAATAAGGAGGATATAAAAATGGAGTCCAAATAGGTGATTATGTGAGATTTAAGGTAAATATTAAACATTTCCCTAATAGAGCAGGAATATGGGTGCATAATAAACTGTTTAAGATTATTCAGGACTTTGTGATACCTTATATATTTTTGTTTGGGACTCACTTCATCTTGTTCCTGGCCTAGATAATTAAACATACTTGGGGACCAGGGTATGTGAACGGAAAGTGATCCCGATGGGGTTTTTAACAAAGTTTGGATATTAATGACTGTAAAGTAGATGTAGTAGTAACCCTCCAAAGAGTCATAGAAATAGACACGGAATGAAAGTATTGGGCTTACGCTGATGATTATGGACACGATTTTCCTTGTTCACTAATCCAGTTGGTAGAGACCAACTTCATGAAAGACCCAGGTCTTGTAGTGGATCTCAATAGATGTAAGTCTGTTGTTAATGTGACTGATTTGGGTTCAGAATGATAGGAGACAATTCTCAACCTCACAGCTCCTATACCTGATGTGTGGTGGTCTTGTACCAATAAAGGAGGCCTAAGACAGGCATTACCTAAAGGGTGGAGGGGCACTTGTGTTCCGGTATTATTGGTCCAACCAGTTAGGATTAGACATCAGAGGCCAAGTCTGGACGGGATAACTAGAGAAAGGAGAAATCTAGGTTCTAATGAAGGCAGTTCTATTTGGATGGATGCCAAGTTCCAGACGAATACAAAGCTATGAATCAGATTGTGGAGGGTTTTATCACTACGTTCTTCTGGTGGGTAACGATAACTAAAAATGTTGATTGGATTAATTATATGTATTATAATCAACAAGGATTTGTGAATAAGACTAGAGATGCAGTGATGGGAATCTCTGAACAATTATCCACCACCTCCCTCATGACCTGGCAAAATAGGTTGGCTCTAGATATTTTATTGGCTGAAAGGGTGGCGTCTGCAGAATGGTGGGGGAATAATGTGCTGTACCTTCTTCCCCAACAACACAGCTCCAGACAGATCAGTGACCAAGGCCATGGCTGGTTTAACCACATTAGCTCACAAATTAGCGGAGAACTCTGGGGTAGATACTTCTCTGACGAGTTGGTTTGACAATCTGTGTGGACAATGGAAAAATGTCATGATTACTGTGTTGTGGGCAACTTTCACCTGTATGACTGTGTTGGTTTTGTGTGGGTGTGGTTTGATTCTGTGTGTGAGAGGTTTTGTGTCTAGGTCTCAGGAAAAGGCGGTGATGATTCTCCATGGCCCTGCCAGACTCAGACCATGTGAGGACAGATACATGCCTTCTAGATTGACAGAGAATGCTGTTGGTTTTAATCCAGAGGAGTCTGAATTAGATGAAACTATTTTTAATGTTTAGTAATGTTGTCTATTTGATAAAGGTTATAATGAAATTCCTAAACAGAAAGGTTTTGATTGGAAGTAGTAATAGACCTAACGTTAGATTTCTTGTTTGTATTTTTATTACATATATAATGGTTTTATTTATAGATGTGGTGTTATTTCTTTGTAAGTTTTTGTTTTTGTTTGGAGTGGTGTCATTTATTTTATTTTCAGTGGATGATTTTTAGTCAAAGGGTGGATTGATAGGGATGTTTATAAGTAAGGACTAAGAATATTCCATTCGGAAAATGTATGCTATAGGGTTATAAAACAATGATAATCCAATTGATGTGTGTGTGTCTAGCATTTGTGTATACAGTATAGAGACTGGGACAAGGTGGTACAACTTGCCATAAGGAGTATCTGTGAGAACAAAGAATTCTTTGTGAAACCAGATTGCAGGAGAGAGGGCTTCTCATCCTTGGTAAGGAAGGAACTGATAGGAACTGTTTAGATTTGACTTATGTTGTAAGATTGGGATTTGCCCCTGAATGTGTACTGTGGGAAAATATTATTTCCTAGAAGGGGTGGGGCATTTGTACCATTGGTGTTCAGCTTAATGCTTATACAGTATAAAAGACTGTGTTCACATTTCGTGGACAGAATTCTCATAAATAAATAATCTGACCAAAATTGCAGATATGGGACTTTGTCTAATTTGTCATTAACTAGAGTTTTACAACCTCTAGGAATTATTCAAAGCCTGATTGATCGTTTATGTCAACAATTGAGAACAAAATTCTCATGACAAACTGCCATTAGCATGCAGCTCCTCAAACTGGCAGCTTTCTGCCAACCTCACCGATGATATCAAAGGGACAGGCATCGTCTGAATCACCCTATGCCAGGGCAGTGGGACCCTCAACACTTCTACGTGGTGGGCCCCAGGGCAGATAACATGAACCTGGTGGCCAACAGCATCACCTGCTGTTCAAAGAAGGTAGAACTGGTGGTGTGTGTCTGGGCTCAGTGAAGGACTCAGCGGGGGTGGTTGTGAGCTATACAGCCCAGGTCTCTGTCACCAACACTACAGCTGTACCTGTAGTTAGTACTACATCCTCCCAGGTCTCTGTCAACAACACTACAGCTGTACCTGTAGTTAGTACTACATCCACCCAGATCTCTGTCACCAACACAACAACTGTACCTGTAGTTAGTACTACATCCACCCAGGTCTCTGTCACCAACACTCCAGCTATACCTGTTGTTATTACTACATCCACCCAGGTCTCTGTCACCAACACTACAGCTAGGTTCCAGGTTCCGTTTTAGGACCACAATTGTTTTCACTATATATTTTACCTCTTGGTGATGTCATTCGGAAACATAATGTTAACTTTCACTACTATGCGGATGACACAGCTGTGCATTTCAATGAAACTGTCACGATCTTCATGCGGGACAGACCAAGGCGCAGCGATGCTTCCAGTATACATTTTATTTATGACGAACGTAACTGGCAAAATAACAAAATGAACGTAACGAAGATCGTGAAGTTGGACATAACTAAAAACACAACAAGCTATGCACAAACAATAACCCACAAAACCTGTATGAAAACCCCAAACATATATATGGTTCCCAATTAGAGACAACGACACACAGCTGCCTCTAATTGGGAACCATTACCCCAACATAGAAATATAACACCTAGAACATAAAAACCCCTACACCAAAAACAAAACTAACCACACCAGCCTGTCTTCTCAGGCCTGGACGTGACAGTACCCCACCCCCAAAGGCGCGGACTCGAACGCGCCACAAGTCCATGGGGCGGGTCTTCGGGTGGGTTTTTTAGTCCCAGGTGGCGGCTCCGGCTGATCCGAGGTCATGCACCGGAGGCCCTGGGCCATTTGCAGGACTGGGGACCCTCTCTGGCGGCCCCGGATTGGGGACCCTCTCTGGCGGCCCCGGACTGGGGACCCTCACTGGCGGCCCAGGACTGGGGACCATCTCTGGCGGCCCCGGACTGGGGACCCTCACTGGTGGCTCCGGACTGGGGACCCTCACTGGTGGCTCTGGACTGGGGACCCTCACTGGCGGCTCCGGAATGGGGACCCTCACTGGCGGCTCTGGACAGGGGATCTTCTCTGGAGGTCCCGGACAGGGGATCTTCTCTGGAGGTCCCGGACAGGGGACCTTCTCTGGAGGTCCCGGACAGGGGACGCGCACTGGCCCTCTGGTGCGGGGAGCAGGAACCGGCCGTACTGGGCTCAATAAACGCACAGGCACTCTGGTGCGGGGAGCAGGAACCGGCCGTACTGGGCTCACTAAGCGCACTGGCACTCTGGTGCGGGGAGCAGGAACTCGCCGTACTGGGCTCACTAAGCGCACTGGCACTCTGGTGCGGGGAGCAGGAACCGGCCGTACTGGGCTCATTACGGCGCACTGGCACTCTGGTGCGGGAGCAGGAACCGGCCGTACTGGGCTCACTAAGCGCACTGGCACTCTGGTGCGGGGAGCAGGAACCGGCCGTACTGGGCTCATTAAGCGCACTGGCACTCTGGTGCGGGGAGCAGGAACCGGCCGTACTGGGCTCATTAAGCGCACTGGCACTCTGGTGCGGGCAGCAGGAACCGGCCGTACTGGTCTCATTAAGCGCACTGGCACTCTGGTGCGGGGAGCAGGGACAGGACGTGCTGGGTCCACGACGGGCACAGGGATCCTGGAGCGTAGAACAGGGACAGGATGTGCTGGGTCCACGACGGGCACAGGGATCGTGGAGCAGGGACAGGACGTGCTGGGTCCACGACGGGCACATGGATCCTGGAGCATGGAGCAGGAACAGGACGTGCTGGACTCTCTAAGCGCACATGGGGCCTGGTGCGCGGAGCCGGAACAGGACGTACTGGGCTGTGGATGCGAACCGGAGACCCCACATGCAGAACCGGTGCAGGATATCTTGGTCCAAAAAGGTGTACTGGCGACCTAGTGCGCAGAGCCGGCACCACTCTACCAGTTAGCACACTCACCGTAGCCTGACAGATGAGTGGAGCTGGAATCTCTCGCACAGGGCTGTGGACACGCACCGGAGACACAGTACGCAGAACCGGTGCAGGATATCCTGGTCCAAGGAGGCGCACCGGAGACCAGGAGTGCTGAGCCGGCACCACTTTTCCAGGCTGCACACTCACCCTCCCCTGACAGATGAGTGGCGCAGGAATCTCGCACCCGGGCTTGTGAACGCCAAGACTGGAGATACCGTGCGCAAAACTGCATAGCACGGCGTCCTACCAGTGCGACGCTCCCTCCGACGCTCCCTCCAGAGAGCACGAGGAGTTGGCTCAGGAGTCCCTCCTGAACCGGCCAAACTCCTCGTGTGCCCCCCCCCCAAAAAAAGTTTTTGGGGGCTGCCTTTCGGGCTTCCTAGCCAGGCGAGTTCCAATAAACTTCTCTCGCTCCGGATCCCATGCTCCATAAAATTCCTCATAGTATCGCCGCTCCGCCGCCGCTGCTTCCAGCTCCTCTCTAGCACGGCGATACTCCCTTGGTTGAGTCCAGGGTCCGTCCCTAAACAATTCCTCCTCCCAAGTCCTGAACTCCCGAGTCACTCGCTGCTTGGTCTTCTTGTGGTGGGTTATTCTGTCACGGTCTTCATGCGGGACAGACCAAGGCGCAGCGATGCTTCCAGTATACATTTTATTTATGATGAACGTAACTGGGAAAATAACAAAATGAACGTAACGAAGATCGTGAAGTTGGACATAACTAAAAACACAACAAGCTATGCACAAACAATAACCCACAAAACCTATACGAAAACCCCAAACATATATATGGTTCCCAATTAGAGACAACGACACACAGCTGCCTCTAAAAGGACGTACCGGACTGGGACGACGCACTGGTGGCCTGATGCGTGGAGCCGGAACAGGACGTACCGGGCTGGGACGACGCACTGGAGGCCTGATGCGTGGAGCCAGAATAGGACGTACCGGGCTGGGACGACGCACTGGAGGCCTGATGCGTGGAGCCAGAACAGGACGTAGACCCTCCTCTCGGCGCCTGAGCTGCAGCTCCCTCCTTGCCACGACCTCTCTCTAGTATCCCTCCTTAAACTGCTCATAACTCCTCCTTTCGGGCTGTGGCTCTCTCCTCAGCCCGACCGATAGCCCCATGTGCCCCCCCCCTTCCTTGGCCGTGGACCCCGGCGTCGCCGCTGTGCTTCCTCTCTCCATGGCTTCTCCCGCCAAGGAAGGGTCTCACAGCCCTCCATTATCTCCTCCCAGGTCCAAAACTGCTTCTTCTCCACCATAGGGGCACGCTGCTTGGTCCTGGTATGGTGGGTCATTCTGTCACGAACGTTAGGAGTAACGGACCAAGGAGCAGCGTGTGTTGAGTTCCGCATATTTTAATGAGCTTCTTCTTGAGCCACTCCTTTGTTGCCTTGGCCGTGTGTTTTGGGTCTTTGTCATGCTGGAATACCCATCCACGACCCATTTTCAATGCCCTGGCTGAGGGAAGGAGGCTCTCACCCAAGATTTGACGGTACATGGCCCCGTCCATCGTCCCTTTGATGCGGTGAAGTTGTCCTATCCCCTTAGCAGAAAAACACCACCAAAGCACAATTTTTCCACCTCCATGTTTGACGGTGGGGATTTTGTTCTTGGGGTCATAGGCAGCATTCCTCCTCCTCCAAACACGGCGAGTTGACGGGCATGTATATGTGCTTTCTTGAGCAGGGGGACCTTGCGGGCGCTGCAGGATTTCAGTCCTTCACGGCGTAATCTGTTACCAATTGTTTTCTTGGTGACTATGGTCCCAGCTGCCTTGAGATCATTGACAAGATCCTCCCGTGTAGTTCTGGGCTGATTCCTCACCGTTCTCATGATCATTGCAACTCCACGAGGTGAGATCTTGCATGGAGCCCCAGGCCGAGGGAGACTGACAGTTCTTTTGTGTTTCTTCCATTTGCAAATAATCGCACCAACTGTTGTCACCTTCTCACCAAGCTGCTTGGCGATGGTCTTGTAGCCCATTCCAGCCTTGTGTAGGTCTACAATCTTGTCCCTGACATCCTTGGAGAGCTCTTTGGTCTTAGCCATGGTGGAGAATTTGGAATCTGATTGATTGATTGCTTCTGTGGACAGTTGTCTTTTATACAGGTATCAAGCTGAGATTAAGGAGCACTCCCTTTAAGAGTGTGCTCCTAATCTCAGCTCGTTACCTGTATAAAAGACATCTGGGAGCCAGAAATCTTTCTGATTGAGAGGGGGTCAAATACTTATTTCCCTCATTAAAATGCAAATAAATGTATAAACATTTTCACATGCGTTTTTCTGGATTTTTTTTGTTGTTATTCTGTCTCTCGCTGTTCAAATAAACCTACCATTAAAATTATAGACTTATAATTTCTTTGTCAGTGGGCAAACGTACAAAATCAGCAGTGCATCAAATACTTTTTTCCCTCACTGTAGTTAATGTAATTAGATGTCATGTGAAACAGTGGAGATCAGTGCAGAGAGAGTTGTGTCATTAGATGTAACCTGTATGTATATGTTATGTTGTACTAAAAGACAGGGTGGAAATATGAACTTTTTATCATAAAAATGTGAAGGGTTTTTATTCTTCTCTGTATTAATTCTGTCAAACTGAAACTATGGAGATGTCACAACTTCTGCTTTTTCATTCTGAGTATCTCTTCACAGACAGCATAGATAGGGTCTTTGCTCTATGTGTTACAGATCTAGAATCAGGTTGCCCTCCCCAAATCCTAACCTTAACCATTTGTGGTGGAAATTCAAAATGGACTCCCCTTGCACCGCCAGTCACAGAGTTCAAGACCTAATTATCTCTCCATTTGAAGGCTTGGGGTGCTGTAAACTAAGTCAGGATATATTTTTTTAGGGGATATGTGAATTTATCAAAAAATGTGGACCCTGTTAATTCACACATACATCATATTGCATGATATAGAGTCATATCATGAGGTATATTATCACTTCGGTTGAATCATATGTTTAAAACTGATGAGCACTGTGGGAAACAAACATGTTCAGATTAGAAACTAAGGCTGGTGCAAGTCACGTGGTGACCAGTTTCCCCTTCACTGTGGTTGAAATTTTAAAAAATAGTGTCACTACAGTAAATCACACAGACGCAGGACAGTGCAGGGAGAAGACACAGCTACAGACGTACATTAGAGCTGTGGTTATAATTTGAAGTTACTGTATTTGAGCACAAGTGTGTTAAGATGTCAGAGGGAGTCTATGAAATCCCAGATGGACTTGAAGACGATGAGCCTGATGCAATGAAGAACACAGTCATTGATGGCCAATTATATTCCAATGTAAGAGCCTTTAAGCCCAGTCCAAGAGATGGAGTTGTTGCTTCAGGTAAGATTGCATGCATACACACACGCGCGCGCACACACACACACACACACACACACACACACACACACACACACACACACACACACACACACACACACACACACACACACACACACACACACACACACACACACACACACACACACACACACACACACACACCTGTAGTTCTGAAAGGCACAGCTCTGGTATGTCTCCTCCTCCTGATGCTGTCAGGGTTTTGTTGCTCTGTTTGAAAATGTCTGTCAATTGTTGTGGTGATCAGAGTCCCAAATCCTGCAAACACACAGACATATACACACACACACACACAAACACACACACAGACACACACCAACACAAAAACACACGCACACACACAAACACAGAAATACACACACACACAAACACACACATACAAACACACACACACACACAAACACACACACACACATACACAGAAATACACACACACACACCAACACAAAAACACACGCACACACACAAACACAGAAATACAAACACAAACACACACATACAAACACACACACACACAAACACACACACACACACATACACAGAAATACACACACACACACACAGAAACACACACACACAAACACACACACACACAAACACACATACACACAAACACATACACTAACAAACTAACAAACACACACACACACCAACACACAAACACACACACACACAAACACACACACACACACAAACACACATATACACCCACACACAAACACACACACACACACACACACACACACACACATTACACACATTAAACAGGTAAGGTTACCCTGTATTACAATAGCTTTATTTGTCCCAATCCTGGATGATACAGTAAAACATATTAGCAAAGATTACTCCACTTACTTTAATCATTTGTGATGAAGTGCATTTTCAGTGGTGGAAGAGACACACTGGATTTGCTGCAGTGTGTCTAGGTCTGCTGTGTGTTCTCCTATTAGCTGGGATCATAGGCCTGGCTGTCTACTGTAAGTTTAGTATGTTGTCTTTGAGACTCAAGTAGCCTACTTAATCATACTTTATCATCAATGGTGTGGTAATTACATGTTTGATTAACTTTTCCTTTTTACAGATGGAGTCATTGGTCCTCACAACTCAACAGAGCGAGACCAGCTACAGGCCAGTTACAGCTTTCTGACTAACGAGAGAGACCAGCTGCAGACCAGTTACAACAAATTGACTGAAGAGCGAGACCAGTTAAAGACCAGGGTTAGGTTCTATGGTGAGTGGAGTTCATTTATTTCATTTAGAACATAGAAGATATGCAATATCTTTGTAGATTTTTGAATGCCCACTGTTCTTTTGTGTTTACCTCAGAATAACCCTGTCTGGATGGATGGTGGAAGTTTGGCACCAGCTGTTATTATGTCTCCTCCACGATGAACACAGCTGGGGCCGGTCAGAAGGAGTGCAGAACAATGGGAGGAGAGTTGGTTTTTATAAACAGCAATGAAATTACTATTCAACATGTATAACCAAATGCATCGCAAATGTTCAAATGTTCATTCATTCACTGTCAATTTATAAAATACATTTCCTGTCAGAAACGAAAGTTTGCATGAGATTTTATGAACTCAACAAAAAAAGAAACATCCTCTCACTGTAAACTGCATTTATTTTCAGCAAACTTAACACGTGACAAGCTCAGTCCGATGATGCTGAGACACACCCCCAGAGACCATGATGGAGCACCTTTTGCCAGTCTTGTCTGGCCCAGTGACGGTGGGTTTTTGCCCATAAGCTACATTGTTGCCAGTGATGTCTGGTGAGGACCTGCCTTACAACAGGCCTACAAGCCCTCGGTCCAGCCTCTCTCAGCCTATTGCGGACAGCCTGATTACTGATGGAGGGATTGTGTGTTCCTGGTGTAACTTGGGCAGTTGTACCTGTCCCGCAGGTGTGATGTTCGGTTGTACCGAACCTGTGCAGGTGTTGTTACACGTGGTTTGCCCCTGCGAGGACGATCAGCTGTCCGTCCTGTCTCCTTGTAGCTCTGTCTTAGGCATCTCACAGTACGGACATTTCAATTTATTGCCCTGGCTACATCTGCAGTCCTCATGCCACTTGCAGCATGCCTAAGGCACGTTCACGCAGATGAGCAGGGACCCTGGGCATCTTTCTTTTGGTGTTTTTCAGAGTCAGTAGTGTCCTAAGTTTTCATAACTGTGACCTTAATTGCCTACAGTCTGTAAGCTGTTAGTGTCTTAACGACCGTTCCACAGGTGCATGTTCATTAATTGTTTATGTTTCATTGAACAAGCATCGGAAACAGTGTTAAAAAGCTTTATAATGATGATCTGTGAAGTTATTTAGATTTTTACGAATAATCTTTGAAAGACAGGGTCCTGAGTTTATATACCTATACAATAATATATTATGCTACTGCTATTTTACTATGACTATTATAATACTACTGTTATACTACTACTACTATACTACTACTACTACTAGTACTAGTACTACTACTACTACTACTGCTATACTACTGTTACTACAATACACCTACTACTACTACTTCTACTTCTGCTACTACTACTACTACTACTACCACCACTATACTACTACTACACATATTATACTACCACTACTATATTAGTACTACTCCTACTACTAGTATTATACTACTATTACTATACTATTACTACTACTGCTACTACTACTACTACTACTACTACTACTACAACTACTACTACTGCTACTACTACTAATACTACTACTACCACTACTATACTACTAGTATGCTACTACTATTATACTACTACTATCATACTACTACTACTATACTACTAGCGTGGAACCCCGTATTATCGACATATACAACAACGTTTAAGAAATATATTACCTTCAACTGTGTTATTCTGTGATCAAGCCATCACAATTTTGTGATTATTGGTGTTGTAAAAATGTTAGCTAACGGGTTAGCAATTAGCTTGTTTGATATTTCAGTGGAAATACTACTACTATCAGCTTTTCGATAAGCGGTTGAGCAAAAAAAATACATCCCGTATTACCAGTGATTGGCCACCTTACAATTTTGTTCAATTACAAGACATATACGTTTAATTCACAAAAGAGACACCAACTTCGTCTCCGAAGTGTTTACTAGATAGGTGGCTAGACTTCAAATTGAAAATAAAATGTATTGCCCATCAAATTTACATTTCATAGCCCGGTGCACCCTCCTGTGGTCTCTTTGAAAGGGTGCTCAGACCACCAACATCCTCTACAGTGTTGAAACCAAATAATGTCTCATAATTTGTTTTACAGATTCATATTTTGTTTTTAGTAGATAACAGATTAATATTAAAATATAATGAATGAGTATGAATCATTTACATAAAATACAACTTTAATTTCAGTTATGTGCATTGACATACACATTGAAAACACTGTTGGAGATGCACTTGGAAAGTAAAGGAAGAAATTATTTGAATAAATATATATATTATATTTTAGACATAATTTTGACATATTTATTTTCCTAATAAATAATTGCATATGAAAACAAACAAAACAAACAATTAAATATTGACCTCCATCCCTATATTTGTCACAGAAAAAAAAAAAAAACTGCAGTGGAACCAGTGATGTCAGAAGTCACAGCACACCCATGGCACCTCGAACTCACACTCCTGCGGGGAGCTTGCTGGCAGAGCACTGCAGGTGGTGTCTTGTTTTATATAAAAAAAAGAAAAAAACACAGAAAATGTATTAACATGGTTTGCAAATGTAGAAGTACTGCAGCAATACTAGTAATTGACACAACTGACAGAGAAAAACAACCAGATGATGGTGGAGCCTTGGGTGGCGTGACAGAGGTGGCTGCTGGAGCTGTTCTCTTCTATTTCTGTGCTACAGATAGAAAAAGTTGGGTTAGACAGAGCATGTTTCATGAAAACTATTTCCAACTTTTTACATCAATACCTCTGCATGAAGCTGCAGACGTTTTGGAGGAGGTGGACATGCCTTGAGGGCTGGTGCTATGGGACTGTAGATATGTAAAGAGAGAAAAAGGTTTAAACATTGCAGTTTTATAAAAAACATAACCAACAGTATTCAACATGAGTTTACCTGTGGAGGTGGCTGAATTCAAATTGCAGGGGGCAGGGACACGAGACGAGGCTGCTGTGGTGTGACTAGGGGAGATGGAGGAGGTTGTTAGTCCAGAGGAGGCCGCTGCGGTGGTGACAGACAGGGAATGGGGGGGGTGCATCGTGATGGTGGATGAAACCGCTGACAATGGCTTGGAGGAGCTAGTGTTTGTGGGGTTGAGGGGCCAACAATGGTGTGGCTTAGAGAGCAGGCACGTGGCCTACTTCTGCAGCTGGAGGCTCCTGCGGCTCCTACATGTGTTGCACACTGGGAGGCACTGGCGGTGGTGACGCAGCTGTCAGGAGGGATTCCAGCGGGGCGTCCAGCAGAGGCAATGGCATCAACGGTCTCATCCATAGCAGCCCTCTCCTGTGCCCTCTGTGTTCTAAGGGCTGCCCGATGCTCTTTCTCCTCTGCCTCGACCCTCTCCTTCTCACCCTTCTCCTGCCACTGGCACGTGTATTCCTCCCCGGTGAGGCATGCGGCGACCACTGGGAGTCTTCTGTATCGTTAGGATGTTCCCCAGGTCCTTCGCTGTCAGCCCCTCTATTAGGGGGTGCTCTTCTAGGGCTGGGACTGGAGCAGGGGCTGGGGATCCTCCTGTGGTTGCTGGGGAGGAGGTCTCCAGCTACCTTGGAGAACTCAGCCATTCAAGGGCCAAACTATGACACGTCCAGCGTCTACAGGGCATGGGTGCAGTGTGGTGGAAGACAAAGAAATCTTCCCTTAGTGCTGACACCATCACCTCCGGGTCCAAGTGGATCTTGTGCACATCCAAGAGAAGAAGGAGAGAGCGCTCTTTCACTGTATGCTTAATGAAGTGATCAGACCACTTCCTGAACAGGTCCCCGCCAATGTAGCCTCTGTTTGACCGTCCATACAAGGCTTGGGGGGACCTCCCAGTGTGTTGTAGCCGCCGGCAAACACTTTGGGTAGATGATAAACGGGGGGGACATCATCTCTCTCTGACTCGTCCTCTCTCTCTGAACCAGGCCAGCTCGGTGATGTGCTCCTTGGTCCCCAGAGCCTGCTGGTACACGTCTTTCACCCCTTGGGGGGCCAGAACTTTGTGCCTGCTCTGACCATTACAAGATCCAGACTCATCACACTGATAGATTTGTCTGGGTTTCTCCCTCAACCCACTCTCCTCCAAGTGCTTCTCATAAGAAGTGAAAAACGTGTCCATGGTGTCCAGCCTCCTCATGCTCAGGTTCTTGTGCCTCCTCCTGAACATTTCCCACCTCCTCTTCCCCAGTGGGGGATTGTCTTCCCTGGGTGCCGAAACCTAGAATAGATTAGAATGTAAATTCTCCATCCAGGATGACATTTTTTATTTTGACATCACAATACACATACACATTTACATCACACATTGAGAACAGTCAGTATAGCATTCTACATACATAAACCCATAGAACACCAGATACCTGCGGATTTCATCAGCCTGGTGAAGGGGAACCCAAGAAAATGTTCATCCTCGGTGCAAGCAATGTGGGTGGTCCACTGCGACCACCATGGGTCAACCGGCCGGGGGTCTGCCGAGGTACACCATGTACCTTGGTAGATAAGAAAATAAAACTGTTACTAGCAGATACAATTCACATACACGTGGTAATCTCCTAAAAACAAAATATGCCTAAACTTGGCAGCTTGGCAGATTCCAAAGCTTGGAAAATTCCAGAAAATGATGTCATGGCTTTAGAAGCTTCTGATAGGCTAATTGACATAATTTGAATCAACTGGAGGTGTACATGTGGATGTATTTCAAGGCCTACCTTCAAACTCAGTGACTCTTTGCTTGACGTTATGGGAAAATCGGCAAAGACTTCCCCAAAAAATGTTTTGACCTCCACAAGTCTGATTCATTCTTGGGAGCAATTTCCAAACGCCTGAAGGTACCACGTTCATCTGTAAAAACAATAGTACGCAAGTATAAACACCATTGGAAAATGCAGCCGTCATACCGCTCAGGAAGGAGACGCGTTCTGTCTCATTGAGATGAATGTACTTTGGTGCAAAAAGTTCAAATAAATCCCAGAAAAACAGCAAAGTACCTTGTGAAGATGCTGGAGGAAACAGGTACAAGCACAGGTACAAATATCTATATCCACAGTAAAACGAGTCCTATATCGAAATAACATGAAAGGCCACTCAGCAAGGAAGAAGCCACTGCTCCAAAACCGCCATAAAAAAGTCAGACTACGGTTTGCAACAGCACATGGGGACAAAGATTGTACTTTTTGGAGAAATGTCTTCTGGTCTGATGAAACAAAAATAGAACTGTTTTGCCATAATGACAATCGTTATGTTTGGAGGAAAAGGGGGGAGGCTTGCAAGTTGGAGAACACCATCCCAACTGTGAAGCACGGGGGTGGCTGCATCATGTTGTGGGGGTGCTTTTCTGCAGGAGGGACTGGTGCACTTCACAAAATAGATGGCATCATGAGGTAGAAAATGATGTGGATATATTGAAGCAACATCTCAAGACTTCAGTCAGGAAGCAGGAAGTTAAAGCTTGGTTGCAAGTTGTTCTTCCAAATGGACAATGACCTCAAGCATTTTTCCAAAGTTGTGACAAAATGGATTAACTTCTTTGGGAGCAGCGCACGAGGTGACCGTTTTGGAGAGCCTGGCGTGCCCAAAGTAAAATGCCTCCCATTCAGGCCCAGAAAATAGGATATGCACATATTTAGTACCATTGGATAGGTAACACTCTGAATTTTCTAAAATTGTTAACATTTTGTCTGTGAGTATAACAGAACGGATATGGCCCTTGGAATTTCTGTCCTGGAAAAAGTGGTTTTGACAGATTGCCTCATTTAGAACCCCTCCCTTATGAAAATGCCCATATAAGGGCATATGAAAGCAGTACCTATTGCTTCCTCTGGATGTCAACGCCAACCAAACGGAGATTTATGGATATAATACATTACTTTTTCTAACAAAAGAACCATGGATTGTCTTTGTTGGACACTTGGGAAGCCCTCAGCAGAAGTTCTTCAAAAGGTAATTGATTTGTTTTCGCTGTGAAATGTGTTTTCTGTGAACCATGAAGGCTTATGAATTCATGGTAATGGGAAAAATATGTGAGGTGCTACCCTCAAACAATCAAATGTGGTGCTTTCGCGGTAAAGCCTTTTTTAAATCTGACAATGCTGTGATATTGCCAAGAAGCAGAGCTTTTGATGACTATGAAACACTTGTATATTGATGCATGTTTAATAATTCAACTTTTGGATTTTGAATTTGGCGCGCAAGCGCCCCACCGCTCCCTAAGAAGTTAAGGACAACAAAGTCAAGGTATTGGAGTGGCCATCACAAAGCCCTGACCTCCATACCATAGACAATTTGTGGGCAGAACTGAAAAAGCATGTGCGAGCAAGGAGGCCTACAAACCTGACTCAGTTACACCAGCTCTGTCAGGAGGAATGGGCCAAAATTCACCTTGTTCAAGCTTGTTCAAGGCTAGCCGAAATGTTTGACCCACGTTAAACAATTTAAAGGCAATGCTACCAAACACTAATTGAGTGTATGTAAACTGCTGACCCACGGGGGTATGTGATGAAAGAAATAAAAGCTGAAATAAATCATTCTCTCCACAATTATTCTGACATTTCACGTTCTTAAAAATAAAGTGGTCATCCTAACTGACCTAAGACAGGGATTTTTTACTAGGATTAAATGTCAATAATTGTGAAAAACTGAGTTTAAATGTATTTGGCAAAGGGGTATGTTAACATCAACTGTACATTGTAACATTTGACAAAATACTTCCTCTATATAGTTGTTGTAAGATGAAACACAGCCAACAGTGATAGCTGTCAAAAAGTTCCTTGTTCAAAGTAGAAACGACCCGTCAGACGACTCCAATTTTGATACGGTAAAGCTTGACAACGTTCAGCTTTTTTCGTGACATGTATTATCTAACACTTACAATTCATTTATTTTTTGGTTACTAAGCAGTTTTATCAACATTTAGTAACCAAGCTAGTAACATTAGCAAATCCATTATCTATATTTCAGATTTAAAAGTTGGATATTAAATTATGTGTGGTCTGTTGCGCAGTCAAATTTTACAACATACAGCTTCTCCCTCAATATATGTATATATATATATATATATATATATATATATATATATATATATATATATATATATATATATATATATATATATTACTTTTTGAAAACTCTCATAACCTCACAAGCTCCAGCAGAAAAACTGACTGTTTTGGAGAGCCTGGCGTGCCCAAAGTAAAATGCCTCCCATTTAGGCCCAGAAAATGGGATATGCATATATTTAGTACCATTGGATAGGAAACACTCTGCATTTTCCAAAACTGTTAACCATTTGTCTGTGGGTCAATCAGAACGCATTTGGCAGGCAAAACCCTGAGGAATCTCTGTCCTGGCAAAAGTCATTTTGACACATTGCTCATTTTGGAACCCCTCCCTATCCAAAATGACCATATATAGGCATGTGAACGCAGTGCACGTCGCTTCCTTATGATGTCATCAACCACGAGACGTTGTTTTACTCCATCTTGGAGGAATTTCGGCCATTGATACACAGCATGGAATGAGGACACCACGTTATGAAAACTCTTCACATTGCGCGCTCACGAGAAGGCGCGCTGTGCCTTATTTATCGTCTTTAGCGCTCAGTTTATATTCGGCTGATTTATAATAGTAAATATACGTAAATATGTTCCTAAGGATACATTTAAAACTATGTTTGATTGTTTTTGGACAAGTTTATAGGTATAATTTGAACGAGTTGGCGCCGCCTTTCAAAACAGGAGTGGAGGCTGTCGTTTCTGATTATAACGCGCGAACCAAATGGAGGATTTATGGATAAAAGACGTTACTTTTTCTAACAAAAGAACCATGGATTGTCTTCGTTGGACACTTAGGATGACCTCAGCAGAAGTTCTTCAACAGGTAATTGATTTGTTTTCGCTGTGAAATGTGTTATGTGTGTGCCATGATGGCTAATCGATACATGGCTATTGGAAAATATGTGAGGTGCTAGCCTCAAACAAATGAATGTGCTGCTTTCGCCGTAAAGCCTTTTTGAAATCTGATAACGCTGTGATATTGCCAAGAAACAGAGCTTTTGATGAGTATGGAACACTTGTATATTGCTGGATGTGTAATAATTCAACTATCGGATTTTAAATTTGGCGCTTTAGATTTTAGCTGGTAGTGTCGGGATGAGCCCCGCTAGCGACCCACTGGTAATTGAGAATGCTTAAGAGGATAACCTAACTCAACTTAAATTGTAATGAAAATCAATGATCAGCTGGCTTGAAGGGTGTATTTAGTCGCAAAACTTACCGTTATCTTCCAGTCCATTTAAGTTTTGAGCTCGAGGTGATTTAGTCCTCCAACCACTAGAGTGTCCGAAGTTAGGGGTGTCTGATTTTGGGGGGGGAAATTAGCTACAGTACAGTACTACTACTACTACTACTACTACTACTATTATGCCATTATTATTATACTACCACTATCATGATACTACTATTGTACTACAACTAATATAATACTACTACTATACTACTGTACTAATACTATACTACTACTACTATTATACTACTTATATTATACTATGACTATTATACTACTAACATTATAGTACTACTATTATACTACTACTATTACACTACTACGATTATAATACTAATATTATACTACTCATTTTATACTACTACTATTATTCTGCAACTATTATACTGCTACTAGTATGCCACTACTACTATTTTAATACAACTATTACACTACTACTATTATACTACTACATTTGTACTATGACTATTATACTACTACTATTATACAGTGGTGTAAAGTACTTAAGTAAAAATACTTGAAAGTACTACTACTTGAGTTTTTTTGTGTATGTTTTTTTACTTTCTACTTACTTTTCCAGCAGTGGTGGAAAAAGTACCAAATTGTCAAAGTAAAGATACCTTAACAGAAAAGGACTGAAGTGAAAGTGAAAGCCACCCAATAAAATACTACTTGAGTAACAGTCTAAAAGTATTTGATTTAAAATATACTTAAGTATAAAAAGTAAAAGTATAAATCGTTTCAAATTCCTTTTATAAAGCAAACTAAACGCCATCATTTTCTTGTTTTTATAATTTACAGATTGCCATGGGCATGCTCCAACACTCAGACACAATTTACAAACAAAGCATGTGTTTAGTGAGTCTGCCAAATCAAAGGCAGTAGGGATGGCCAGGGATGTCCTCTTGATAAGTGTGTGAATCAGACAGTGTTCTTGTCCAGCTGAGCATTCAAAATGTAACGAGTACTTTTGGGTGTCAGGGAAAAGGTACTAAGTAAAAAGTATATAATTATCTTTAGGAATGCAGTGAAGTAAAAGTGCTATTATACTACTACTATTATACTACGACTATTAGAATAATACTATTATACTACCACTATTATACTACTACTTCTGCTACTACTACATTACTACTTCTACTATGTATGTCTCTGCCATGGAGATTAAATAATGGCTATTGTTTTTCTGCCAAAATGATATTATAGATACTCAATTATGAATTTAAGAAGAATGTCTGGAATGGTTCTCTTAAAAAAGACGGAATCTGGCAGTGGGTTGACAACACACCGTTTACAACTACGTGAGTGATTGACAGTTCTTACTGTCTTTTACTATCTGTTTCTCTGTTGTTGAAATGACATTTTTACAGTCCGGTAATCTCACCCCCAGCTGTCTGTGTCTGTGTCTGTGTCTGTGTCTGTGTCTGTGTCTGTGTCTGTGTCTGTGTCTGTGTCTGTCTGTTTACTGGTAGTGTCTTGTAAATATCATGTTGATGGTTGGAAACAGTGTTGAATGGTTAACGAGTCAAGTACCAGTGGGTCACTAGCGGGCTCATCCCGACACTACCAGCGAAAATCTAAAGCGCCAAATTCAAAATCCGAAAGTTGAATTATTAAACATCCAGCAATATACAAGTGTTCCATACTCATCAAAAGCTCTGTTTCTTGGCAATATCACAGCGTTGTCAGATTTCAAAAAGGCTTTACGGCGAAAGCAGCACATTCATTTGTTTGAGGCTAGCACCTCACATATTTTCCAATAGCCATGTATCGATTAGCCATCATGGCACACACATAACACATTTCACAGCGAAAACAAATCAATTACCTGTTGAAGAACTTCTGCTGAGGTCATCCTAAGTGTCCAACGAAGACAATCCATGGTTCTTTTGTTAGAAAAAGTAACGTATTTTATCCATAAATCCTCCATTTGGTTCACGCGTTATAATCAGAAACGACAGCCTCCACTCCTGTTTTGAAAGGTGGCGCCAACTCGTTCAAATTATACCTATAAACTTGTCCAAAAACAATCAAACATAGTTTTAAATGTATCCTTAGGAACACTTTTACGTATATTTACTATTATAAATTAGCCGGAATATAAACTGAATGCTAAAGACGATAAATAAGACACGGCGTGACTTCTCGTGCGCGCGCAATGTGAAGAGTTTTCAGAACGTGTGGTCTTCATGCCATGCTGTGTTTCAATGGTCTAAATTCATCCAAAATGGAGTAAAACACCGTCTCGTGGTTGATGACATCATAAGGAAGCGACGTGTACTGCATTCATATGCCTATATATGGTCATTTTCAATAGGGAGGGGTTCCAAAATGAGCAATGTGTCAAAATGACTTTTTCCAGGACAGAGATTCCTCAGGGTTTTGCCTGCTATATGTGTTCTGATTGACTCACAGACAAATGGTTAACAGTTTTGGAAAATTCAGAGTGTTTCCTATCCAATGGTACTAAATATATGCATATTTTCTGGGCCTAAATGGGAGGCATTTTACTTTGGGCACGCCAGGCTCTCCAAAACAGTCACCTCTGCTGCTGGTGCTTGTGAAGTTAAACAATAACTCTAAAGTGTGCTCCAGTGAGTCCAAAAACATAAACACCTGTAGCCGAAACACCATAACCTGTTTCAAAGACTGGTGTTTGAAACGGCATAACCTGTTTCAATGCCGGGTGTTTGAAACGACATATCCTGTTTCAAAGCCAGGTCTTTGAACTGACATAACCTGTTTCAAAGGTGGGTGTAAACTTCCCAAACCTCAAATAATTCTCGCTCCAATAGTTAATTGGGAATAAAAAACGGTACTTTCGGAATCGTTACCCTTGTTGACAGAGAAAAAAAGTTGCGTAACTTGATTAAACATTCATTTAAGAAGTACGCCATGCTCAAAAATAGAATCAACAAGGCGCTCTTCTTTAAGGGAAACCACCACCGCTATATTCATCCGTGACGCATAAATAACATTTTCATAGCCTATCTTCTCTCCTACGGCGACCAGAAACTCCTCCACAATGACAGTAGCTTCAGTAACACACCTGAAACTGTGCCGTCCCCATGTGGCTGGCCATCCCCGCCAAAGCCCAGCATGCACTAAACCCTCAGCATGCAGAGTGAGAGTGAGAGTGAGAGTGAGAGTGAGAGAGAGAGAGAGAGAGAGCGAGAGAGAGTAGATGGGTGTACAGGGGGTAGATATGATCAAACATATACCTCTATGTATTTATCTTTCTGAACAACAGACATTAATCTTCAACCTCAATAAGAGAGTCTGGATTGGTCTGACTTACTCTGTTAATGAGGGGACCTGGAAATGGGTGGACGGCACCCCACTGACCACAGGGTGAGAGATGATAACTAATCTGTAAATAAGGCTCTGACTGTTTTTAGCCCTGTAGGTACTGGTATGACCCACAACCTGATAATGCAGGTCCTACTGGGGAGGAAGCCTGTGTTGAGATACAACAAGATCCGAGTCCTCTGAAGGCATGGAACGACTTGTCATGTGACAGGAAACTCAACTGGATTCGTGAGAAAGTGGTTCAACATCACCATGACAGCATACTGTAACACATACAGCAGCCTACAGTGCACATAACTTCCTCTCTCTCTCTCTCTCTCTCTCTCTCTCTCTCTCTCTCATATATATATATATCTCTGTCGAAAACCCACACACATGTTGTATTTCTTTTGTATAAGCATATTAATAAAAGTCCAACTTATTTCCTGACATATCTTTCTGTGTACCAGAGTACATTTTACTTTGTCCACACTCTGCATGCAGTGCATTTCATCAATTACAATTCAAATACATTCTTCTTACTTGCTACAGATATTTACATGCTCCAATTTAGGCCTGGTCCAAATTTTCTCAACAGTACCAAACCACCGTTTATGATTTGACTGTATCACCAATCAATGAGTGTAGAAGAGATATCAAAGGGTAACAAAGAATATTACTAAATCAATCTTTGTTGTCAAGTTACATATAAGCACAATATCAAATGCTCATATTTGTGCAGAGAGAGTTGTGTCATTAGATGTAACCAGTATGTATATGTTATGTTGTACTAAAAGACAGGGTGGAAATATTAACCTTTCGTCATAAAACATGTGAAGAGTTGTTATTCTTCTATTCTCTTATATCTGTCAAACTGAATCCATGGAGATGTCAGAACTTCTGCTTTTTCATTCTAAGTAATTCTTCACAGTCAGCATAGATAGAACAAAGACCCCTATATGGCCATTGGTGGCTGGTCACACTGCAGGGCGAAGTTTCCCCTATGTACAGATCTAGGATCAGGTTCCCCTTCCCAATCTTAACCTTAACCATTTGTGGAAGAAATGCAAAACTGACCTAAAATCAGCATCTAGTGTCAACTTCCCCCTACACCACCGGTCACAGAGTGAGAGCCATAATGTGCTCTCCATTTGAAGGCTGGGGGTGCTGTAACCTCAGTCAGGATATATGTAGTGTATATGCCAATTAAGAGGATCCCAATTTATTTTAGCACATGAAAAATTAGGACCCTGTGAATTCACACTTATAGCATGAAATAGAGTCACATAATGTAGTATATTGTCAGACTAAGGTTGGTGGGAGTCACATGGTGGCCAGTGTTGTGTTGATTTCACAATTTCCCCTTCACTGTGGTTGACCGATAAAGAGTTTCACTACCTTAAGTCACACAGACGCAGGACAGTGCAGGGAGAAGACACAGCTACAGACGTACATTAGAGTTGAGGTAAGAAGTAACTGTATTTCACCACAAGTGTGTAAAGATGTCAAAGGGAGTCTATGAAATCCCAGATAGATTTGGAGACGATGAGCCTGATGCAATGAAGAATACAGACATTGATGGCCAATTATATGCCAACTTAAGAGACTTCAAGCCCAGTCCAAGAGATGGAGGAGTTGCTTCAGGTAAGATTGCACGAACACACACACACACAAATTACACACCCTGTATTTAACAGGTGAGATTACCCTGTAGTACTAGACCTTTATTTGTCCCAATCCTGGATGATACAGTAAAACACATTACCAAAGATCTTTAGTCATTTGTGATTCAGTACATGTTCAGTGGTGGAAGAGACCCTCTGGAGTTGCTGTAGTGTGTCTGGGGCTGCTGTGTGTTCTAATAATCTTTGACAGTCAGTCTTTGTTGTCAAGTTACATGAAAGCACAATATCAAATACTCATAGTTTCTTCACTTCCCCTCTATGATCTATGTCTTCCTGGTAAGATAGTGTCCTGTCTGTCATCACAAATAGCAAGTCCCATTCCCTGGGCAGGAGGACTGTGTTGAGATATACTCTGAACAAGATGACCATGTAGAGACATGGAATGATTTATATTGTGCCGCAGAAAATTCTTTAACAATAACTATTGTATCTCTCACACGCACACAACTACGCACACAAGTATGCAAACTTGTAAATAAAATTGTATTAGAATAGCCACAGCTACCCGTGTAATTTTGTTGAAACTTCCATAGAGTTAGGACCTACAGCAGTGACACAGACAGAGACACACAGATTACTCAGAGACAGAGAAATCACTAAAAGCAGAAAATTAAAGTACAGGGGGCTTGTTCTGTAGTTGACGTATGACGCCTCCTGGCAGCCATGTTGGAAGACCATAACATTAATTCCAGAAGCAGAGACTTTTATTTATTTTAGACCTACATAGAAAGAAAGATCAAGGCATTGTTAAAGATGTCAAAGGTCATCTACGCTGAGCAAGATATGCACAAGAAGGTCAAGTTTGACAGAGGTGAGATGGAGGAAAGGATTGTGGATATCTACGTCAGTGCAGACACCCTGAGAGACGGTGAGACCAGCACCAAGAGTGAAGAGACATCAGACACTGCTCCTAATAATGGACCAGGAGACCAGCACTCAGGCAACACACACACACACAGACACAAACAAAATGTAAAGTCTCTTGTATGTGTCCACAGAGCCTAATTGCTCATGGAAGAGACCGTTCCTAGTTGCTGCAGTGTGTCTGGGGCTGCTGTGTGTTCTACTGGCTGGGATCATAGGCCTGTCTGCCTACTGTGAGTTTGTGTCCAAGTTCATTTGTAAGAAGTGCTGGTTACTAAGCCTATTTAACTGGTGTTTTACTTTGTAGATAACAGAGCCATCAAAGATTCTGAGGATAAAATGAACAACTTGTCACAGAGTTTCTCCATTTATAAAATCAACGCAACAGCAGAGAGAGACCAGCTACAGACCAAATACAACAACATGACTCAAGAGAGAGACCAGCTACAGACAATCTACAACAACCTGACTGAAGAGAAAAGCCGAATTCAGGCAAAGCTTTTTGTGATAGGTGAGATATAAACTGTGATCAATTAGAGGTAAAATCAACAATAATTATATATCAATGGGTTTATGAGTATAAAAACGTGTTCACGTTTGCTCTTCAACAGAGCAGCATTGTAAGGTTGGATGGAGATACTTTGACTCCAGTTTGTACTTCCTCTCTACTGAGATGAAAACCTGGGAGGAGAGCAGACAGGACTGTCAGGGGAGAGGAGCAGACCTGGTGATCATAAACAGCAGAGAGGAACAGGTGAGAGAGAGAGAGAGAGAGAGAGAGAGAGAGAGAGAGAGAGAGAGAGAGAGAGAGGTGGAGCAAGTATACTTTTCATCAGTACACTAATATGTGTGCAGTATTTTATAAATATATTAAAAGTTACATTTTTTTTGTCTTTCTCAACAACAGACATTTCTCTTCAACCTCCACCTGAGAGCCTGGATTGGTCTGACTGACTCTGCTACTGAGTGGACCTGGAAGTGGGTGGATGGCACATCACTGACAACAGGGTGAGAGATTTGACCATTTTACCTTGTGATATGGAGATAAAAAACAACAGTGATGTATTGCTTCCAATCATGTTCATAAAAAATGTATGTTTCCACTCATGAATGTCATTCAATGAGAACTATAGATGTATTATAGAAACTAGGTAATATTTACATATGAAAAGGTGATCGAAATGTGTTGATGGCCCATTCTTGATAATGGTATGCTTATCTTATGGAGTGTGTCTTTAAAACATAGGACTATGTGTATAATTGAGGAGGATGTTTGTTCCACATTGTCTGACTGTCTGGATCTCTGTGTTGTTTAGGTACTGGGGGAAAGGACAGCCTGATAATAAAGGGCAAGAGGACTGTGTTGAGATATACTATGGACAAGATAACCCTGTAAAGACATGGAATGATGACAATTGTCACAAAAAACATGACTGGATATGTGAGAAAGTGGTGTAATAATAACACCCAGTAACAAACCTTCTCTCTTTGTCTCTCTGTGTCTCTCTTTGTCTCTCTGTGTCTCTCTGTGTCTGTTGGTGTCTCTCGGGTGTCTCATTGTGTCTTCCTTTGTCTCTCTCTCAATTCAATTCATTTCAAGGGTTATATTGGCATGGGAAACATATGTTAACATTGCCAAAGCAAGTGAAGTTGATAATATACAATTGTGAAATAATAACTAAATGAACAGTAAAAATTACAGTCACAGATGTTCCAGTAGAATAAAGACATTGCAAATGACATATATATATATAGACTGTTGTAACAATGTGCACATGTTTAAAGTACAAAAGGGAAAATAAATAAACATAAATATGGGTTGTATTTACAATGGTGCTTCTTCTTCACTAGTTGCCCTTTTCTTGTTGCAACAGGTCACAAATATTGCTGCTGTGATGGCACATTGTGCTATATTTACCCAGTAGATATGGGAGTTTATCAAAATCGGGTTTGTTTTCAAATTCTTTGTGGATCTGTGTAATCTGAGGGAAATATGTATCTCTAATATGGTCATACATTTGGCAGGAGGTTAGGAAGTGCAGCTCAGTTTCCACCTTTTGTGGGAAGTGTGCAAATAGCCTGTCTTCTCTTGAGAGCCAGGTCTGCCTACGGCGGCCTTTCTCAATAGCAACAGCCATAAAGGGCAATGGGTTCTATAACTGATTCAAGTCTTTTTAGCCAGATCTTAATTGGTATGTCGAATTTTATGTTCATTTTGATGGCATAGAAGGCCCTTCTTGCCTTGTCTCTCAGAACATTCACAGCTTTGTGGAAGTTAACTGTGGCGCTGATGTTAAGGCCAAGGTATGTATAGTTTTTTGTGTGCTGTAGGGCAACAGTGTCAAGATGGAATTTGTATTTGTGGTTCTGGCGACTGGACCTTTTTTGGAAGACCATTATTTTGGTCTTTCTGAGATTTTTTTTGTCAGGGCCCAGGTCTGGCAGAATCTGTGCAGAAGATCTAGGTGCTGCTGTAAGCTCTCTCTCTCTCATATATAGTTATTATTTTAATAGTTGGAAAAGGTCCTGAATGGTTAACACTTTAGGCTAGGCATCCCGCTAGCCGGACACCTGTCGACAACTTCCGGTGAAATTGGAGGGCGCACAATTCAAATAAATAATCATATAAATTATGGATATTAAACATTTAAGTACATACAAGTATCTTATATCGGTTAACAGCTTAAATTCTTGTTAATCTAACTGCATTGTCCGATTTACAATATTGTCAGAATACGTGGTGTAGTTGGTGGAAAAAGTCAGGCGCAGGACAGCAGAGATGAGCAACACAATGTAGTTTACTTAAGAAATAACAAAAATGTAACAATACCAAGTCCACCAAATGGACTGACATAGATATGAACAATAACGCACACAAACATGGGGAAAACAGAGGGTTAAATAATGAACATGTAATTGGGGAATTGAAACCAGTTGTGTATAAAACAAAGACAAAACCAATGGAAAATGAAAAGTGGATCGACGATGGCTAGAAGGCCGGTAACGTCGACCGCCGAACGCCGCCCGAACAAGGAGAGGGACCAACTTCGGCGGAAGTCGTGACAAATAGGCTTTAAAGCGAAAGCATGCCATGCGATTGTTTGAAGACGGCGCCCCACATCAAAATATTTTTCAACCAGCACAGGCTTCATAAAATCACAAATAGCGATTAAATATTCACTTACTTTTTGAAAATCTCCCTTTGATTTGCAATCCAAAGGGTCCCAGCTACAACATGTATGGTTGTTTTGTTAGATAAAATTCTTCTTTATATCTAAAAAGGTCTGTTTAGTTGGCGCCATCGATTTGATTGATCCACTCGTTCAACATACAGAGAAAGGAATCCAAAAAGCTACCGCTAAACTTTGTCAAAACAAGTCAAAAGGAATTTCTATTTAATCCTCAGGTACCCTAAAATATAATTAAACTCTAATATTTCATACAGAAAGAAGTATGTTCAATAGAAAAGCATAATTGGCAGGTGCGCGTCCTCGCACGCGCAAACTGATTTCCAACTCTGACTCCCAATACTAAAACTCTAAATTCTTCCTAGTTTGGGAAGAAACACGCCTGAAACCTTGAACAAAGACTGTTGACATCTAGTGGAAGCCATAGGAATTGCAATATATTAGCTGGATGTGTATATGACACTATACCTTCCATTGTAAGAGCGTGGGATTTCAAAAAAAAAAGATCTGGTTCGATTTCTTCGGATTTTCTCTTACCATATCTATTGTGTTATAGTCTCATACATTATTTTAGTGTTTTATATCCAATGGTACCAACTATATGCATATCCTGGCTTCTGGGCCTGAGTAAAAGGCAGTTTACTTTGGACACGTCAGTCAGGCGTAAATTCAGAAAAATGACCCTAGCCTGAAGAAGTGATGATTCCACCTAGTGGTTAAAGTGAGAGATGAACTCAACATAGAGGTGAAATAGTGGTATGACAGACTCTGTCTCAATACATATTGAATAATAGAATCCTAGGGGAGGGACCTTGGACCTTCTCCTCTAATAGGGTTGAAAGGAGGAGAGGAGACAGGAGGAGAGGACTCTAGGAAAGAGTAATTGAGATACTGAGAGGGTACACTCACACACAAAAACAATGCTAATGAAAGGTGAGAATGACTCACACCCTTCACTGTAGAAGGGTCAATGTGTAGGTTACCAATGGCAACACCAAGCACCAGAGGACCTGTCTGCTACATACCCACACACTCACGCATGGTGTCTATTGGGGTCTCCACCTTCTCCCTCTCTGTTCTCTGTCTGTGGACCACAGCAGGTGGCAGGATGTTTCCAGGCTCAATCCACCAATAAGAAACAGACCTGAAATGTGTCCTTAATGGCACCCTATTCTCTATTTAGTGAACTACATAGGGAAATAGGATGCCATTTGTGATGCAGGCTTGTAGACCAGACAGTTGTGTGTAACATCCTCTCCATCCCTTGTTCATTCTGTTCCCTGACATCTTTCTTCCTCTTTTTAATGGTTTTGGAAGGTTAATTATGATCCAACCCTTCATTTTGGTGTCGTCACCTATTGCGCTCCAGTCATTAACACGCTCACATCCTCCCCAATGAAGGTGCCACCAACCTCCTGTGACACACACACCTAACTACACAAACACTAAAACCATATAATAAAACAACACTAGTGAAGTTTTGATAGATTTTCTTCTGTGTCTCAGTGGGTAAAATCATCCGTCTGGGCACAGACATCATTTCAACGTCTAGTTTTGATTTGTTCAGTTGTCAGCGTTAGTGATGTGAGATGTGTGTATGTGTGTGTGTGTGCGCGTGTGGGTGTGCTAGTGTGTGTTTGTGCATGTTCCTCTGCAGATGGAAGAACAAGACTCTACAGGCTGGCTGCTGTGTGTTTAGGAGTGCTGTATATTCTACAAGTCACTCTCAACATCTCCCTGAGACTTGCTTTCTGTGAGTGAGGATGTGTCCCAAATGGCACCCTATTTATATTACTTTTGACCAGAATAGGCTGCCAGGAATAGGGTGCATTTGGAACATATTTCATTATCTAAATACAGCAAGTATCACAAGAGACCAGTTACAGATGAAACTTGACGTTACATTGCTAGTGGGACCTGTGGTTTGAAACAAACATAAAAACTGTAGACAACGTCAATAGAGAATTGAGATCTAGAATCAACTTCTCCTCCCCCAATTCTAACCTTAACCATTTAGCAGGGGGAAATGCAAAACTGAGTGAAAACTAGTGAAAACATTACCCGACTCCATGTGTTATTTTAGCCTGCTTCACAGAAGAGAGAGACCAAACAGAGGCCTGTTACAACACCAATGGCCTGGCGCATGACAGAGACCAAGAGAGGTATCACTGACCTGTTACAGAGGCAGAAAGACCAGCTGCTGAAGGAGAGAGAACAGTGCAGGCAGAACAGAAACCAGTTAGAGTGAGAGAGAACACTTACTGAGGGACAGAGACCAGTTACTGAGGGAGAGAGACCAGTTACTGTGTGGGAGAGACCAGTTACAGAGGGAGAGAGGCCAGTTACTAAGGACAGAGACAATTGAAAGTGTGGGAGACCAGTTACTGAGGGAGATTGTTCAGTTACAGAAGGAGTGAGAAGAGTAACAGAGGAAGAGCCTGCATGTCACATAGATCTGCCTGAAACTGGGACAGGGGATGAGTAGAAAAAACTATATTTAGTGGAAATTGTTTTCGAACAGGTTTATGCAGTGTAAGCAACCTGCTCTGCTAACCATTCATTCACTTGAGCATCGCCTAACCTGCTACCTGTTTCTTTGGCTATAGCTCTCTGGAACCTCTCCTTCCCCCATAAGACCCTGGGTTAGAGGGGGTATAAAAAATGTTTTTCATCATCTGCTCCGCCATCCTTCTTGCCTCTCTGATGTACAATAACATTAATGAGCCCCTTTCAAATAACGAGAACATTTCATTTTCTTTTTTAAATATTTTTTCCCCAGGTATTACATATCCATTCAGTTCAGGATACGTAGCAGGATATTAGATATTAAAATTACGTTTTTTTACAGGATCATTACAATGGAAAGAATGATGTTAACAAATGTCAACAAATAACAAAATACCATTAGAATAAATGTCAACAAATAAGAAAAAAGGAACATCTTTGATGGGGGACAATCTGGAACTCAATGGTGAATATAAACACAAAATTGATGCGGTGGACGGATTCTGTAACATAATGGTGAATGTCACAGTAGAGTAGGCCAGAAGGCTAAACTGGAAAACCTAACCTCTATCAAAATAAAAATTTGGCAAAGCCGCAAAAGTTCTTCTGTGCAAGGGTGTTCATTTACAAAGTGATTTGCGAAAAAAAAAAACAGTACTGCCATCAAAAGTATACCTTACGGGGACAGCTTACAACCATGCTGCCCCATCCAGAGCTCAATACAAAATGGCCTCTCCCCCTTGAACTGAAAGAGAGGCTCCTTTTGTAGGGGAAGCCCCTCCCCTCAGAACATAGCCAACACAAATTAATTATCTTCATTAAGCAATTACCTTTATCAAAGCCTAGATTCAGCTAAACATACTGAATTACATACATTGAGACACGTTTTTCAAGATACCAAAGTTACTGAAGGAGAGAGTCCAGTTACAGAGGGAGAGAGAACAGTTTCTGAGGCAGAGAGACCAGTTAATGAGGGAAAGAGAACAGTTACTGAGGGAGAGAGACCAGTTACTGAGGGAGAGAGACCAGTTACTGAGGGAGAGAGACCAGTAACTGAGAGAGAGAAACCAGTTACTGAGGGAGAGAGACCAGCTAGAGGGAGAGAGACCAGTTACAAAGGCAGAGAGAGCAGATACTGAGGAATGGACACCAGTTGCTATTGTGAGAGAGATCAGTTCCTGAGGGAGAGAGATCAGTTACTGAGGGAGAGAGATCAGTTACTGAGGGAGAGAGACCAGTTACTGAGGGAGAGAGACCAGTTACTGAGGGAGAGAGACCAGTTACTGAGGGAGAGAGACCAGTTACTGAGGGAGAGAGACCAGTAACTGAGGGAGAGAGACCAGTTACTGAGGGAGAGAGACCAGTTACTGAGGGAGAGAGACCAGTTACTGAGGAAATATGGGTCAAGGTCAGGGTCAGGGTTCTGACCAATGAGAAGGTGGTGCTGGAGAAGAGGCTCTCAGAGTTTGGTGAGTAGTCAAGTTAGTTACTAGGATTGCATTCCTCTACTCTAACCTTCTTTCTCCTGAAGTGTGCTCTTGTGGTGTACACTTAGACACTGGATAAATTCTGATTCTCTACCCTTCTCCAGAAGTATGCATTGGATTGGTGCAAACATGGCTTGAGGGAGTTTCCACCATATTCCTCACACTAGTTCATTGAGGTGAAGAGTATCAACAGTTATTTACAACGTTAGAATTAGTTGCGTGACATACAGAAGATTTCTCCAGCAGAACTAAACAGGAAAATCAGGAAAAGGAAACTTGTCACAATAATCTTGACTTTCTCCAGATGTGTGCACTTGTTCACTTTCCTTCCTGGATTTGAATAGAAATGACTGGTATATGGGAATTCACTCTAGTGCCATACCTACACCAACCCAATGCTTTTAGATTTGTGGGAAGTACTGGACGAACACACACTTCCGGAGAAAGGAGATATTATTTTAACGCAATCCAGATTAGAATATTTAAAAACCAATATGGTGGACATTGTGTGTGTAGAATGTATGTACTTGAACAGTGGTGGAAGAGAGGGACATTGCAGTCCCAATGATGACGACTGTGTTGAGGTGTACTGAAGGATGGAGGCTGTTGGGATTCAGATGTTACTTCCTGTCTACTGAGAGGAAAACCTGGGTTTACAGCAGACAGGACTGTCTGGAGAGAGGAGCAGACCTGGTGATCATAAACAGCAGAGAGGAACAGGTGAGTGAGAGAGAGAGATTTATATGCGTATGAATCAGGTCAATAATTAATCCTCACATTTCCCACACACACTTCTCAATATCTCCTCACACTGATGACTTTATGGCCATCGAGTGCAAGCCATCACATCACTTCCTTATGAACAATGCCACAAACAGTATAACTTTGCAAAGTATAACTTCTGCTTAACTTCTAGGGGATCAGTGCACGACTTGACCGTTTTGGAGAGCCTGGCGTGCCTAAAGTAAAATGCCTCCCATTCAGGCCCAGAAAATAGGATATGCACATATTTGGTACCATTGGATAGGAAACACTCTGAATCTTCCAAAACTGTTAACCATTTGTCTGTGAGTAAAACAGAACGGATATGGCAGGCGAAACCCCGAGGAATTTCTGTCCTGGAGAAAGTGGTTTTCACAGAGTGCCTCATTTGGAACACCTCCCTCATGAAAATGCCCATAAAAGGGCATATGAATGCAGTACCTATCGCTTCCTCTGGATGTCAACAGTCTCGAGAAAGTGTTTTGATTCTGTTCAGATGAAATAGAGCAGAGAAGAAGAGGAAATAAGGAAGTGTCCCTTTGGCACTCTATACGACTGGACGCGCCCTCTCGGGAAGCGCGCACTGTGTTTTTTTCCGTCTTTAGAGCTCAGTTTATATTCCGGTTGATTTATTATAGTAAATATACGTAAAAGTGTTCCTAAGGATACATTTAAAATGATGTTTGATTGTTCTTGGACAAGTTTATAGGTTTAATTTGAACGAGTTCTCGTCACGTTTCAATGGAGTAGTCGACGCTGTAGTTTTTGATTATAACGCGCGAACCAAATGGAGATTTATGGATAAAATACATGACTTTTTCTAACAAAAGAACCATGGATTGTCTTCGTTGGACACTTAGGAAGACCTCAGCAGAAGTTCTTCAACAGGTAATTGATTTGTTTTCGCTGTGAAATGTGTTATGTGTGTGCCGCGCTGGCTAATGAATTCATGGCTATGGGAAAAGTATGTGAGGTGCTACCCTCAAACAATCAAATGTTGTGCTTTCGCCGTAAAGCCTTTTTGAAATCTGACAACGCTGTGATATTGCCAAGAAACAGAGCTTTTGATGAGTATGGAACACTTGTATATTGGTGGATGTTTAATAATTCAGCTTTTGGATTTTGAATTTGGTGCCTTGCATTTCACCTGGTAGTGTCGGGAGTGGGGCGCTAGCGCCCCAATGATCCCTAAGAAGTTTTAAAGGTGATTGGATACTTAAGACATTCTATCAACTGTAGTGGACCAAAGACAGATATCCGAGGTACCTGGTGGAGAAGCACATTAGACCAACTACTTAACTACTTGTCAGTACAGTTAGAATCATACAGTAGATATTACCATTAGGAGTCAGTTAGAAAGGTATTCATACAGTAAATATTACTATTATGAGTCAGTTAGAAAGGTAATCATACAGTAGATATTACCATATTACCGACCCCTCCTGTCTCAGCCCCCAGTATTTATGCTGCTGTAGTTTATGTGTCGGGGGTCTAGGGTCCGTCTGTTATATCTGGAGTATTTCTTCTCTTATCTGGTGTCCTGTGTGAATTTAAGTATGCTCTCTCTAATTATCTCTCTCTCTTTCTTTTTTTTCCTTCTCTCTCTCGGAGGACCTGAACATTAGGACCATTCCTCAAGGCCTACCTGGCCTGATGACTCCTTGATGTCCCGAGACCACCTGGCCGTGCTGCTTCTCCAGTTTCAACTGTTCTGCCTGTTTTATGAATATTTTAAAATCTTGTCCATGTTGTTATAATCTGCACCCGGCACAGCCAGAAGAGGACTGGCCACCCCTCACAGCCTGGTTCCTCTCTAGGTTTTAGCCTTTCTAGGGAGTTTTTCCTAGCCACCATGCTTTTACACCTGCATTGCTTGCTGTTTGGGGTTTTAGGCTGGGTTTCTGTACAGCACTCTGTGACATCAGCTGATGTAAGAAGGGCTTTATAAATAAATTTGATTTGCTTTGATTTGACCATTAGTAGTCAGTTAGAAAGATGTGTGTGTGGGGGGTTAGGAATGTCATACCAAGGATAATTTAGCTATTTGATTTTAAATTGTAAGACTCATTGAAGTATAAAAAGAAATACAGAAAAAATATATATTTGCTAAAAAATTATTTTGTCTCTTGCTGCTATTAGCCCATGCAAACGCATTGATTAACGAATTCACTACATGGAACAGATAGTCCCTAAAATCTGAAAAGGAAGTTTGTTCTGAAATCTCTCTCCTATCAGAGTTATAAGAAAGATCAAGAAACATGTATTACTTTACATGTATTTCAACCATAGTTTTGTCAATAATTTAGAATATTGGTGTGCATATAAAAGGTGTGATTTATCAAACAATCCCACCAACTTCATACGTACACCAGTAGGAGATGACCTTTGATGAATAGCATTTGTTCTCAGCCTCAGTGCTCATGCAGGACCTTGGATATTCGGATTACAAACGCACCTAATTAACTATATATGGTAAAAATCATCCCTTTAAATCCTCTGAGAATATAAAAGTAAGAGAGGATCATTAGGACAATTCAAGTTGCTTTAGCAGTGGCGAATGTACTTCAAATGAGCAGTCAACACTCACCAATAAGCCATCCAACCTCAACAGCTCCTTCCTGTAGGTGTTGAAGCCAACATTGCAGTTCTACAGATTGAACCAGTAGTGGTTCCAACGGGCCACCTTGCCACCACATTCAGCAGCGCTTTTTTGTTGTCATATAACCGATGACCTGCACATTAAGAGTGGAAGCCTTTTCTGTTCACATTGTTGAACTGGTTTTGGGATGGTGTTGGGGATGTGGGTGCCGTCTATTGATCCATTTGTAATTGAGAATCCATTGATGGGAAAGCCTAACTCGCTCTAATAAATTTATCAGAACAGGAACATTTTACATTTAGATAGAAATTCAAAAGCAAAATTGGTCCTCCTGTGTGCTACCTACAGTGCCTTCAGAATGTATTCAGAACACTTGACTTTTACCACATTTTTATTCTAAATTGTAATTAAATAGTTTTTTCCCCTCATCAATCTACACACAATACCCCATAATGACAAAGCAAAAACTGTTTTTTAGACATTTCTCTGACCCGTTACTCAGTACTTTGTTGAAGCATCTTTAGCAGTGATTACAGCCTCGAGTCTTATTGGGAATGATGCTACAAGCTTGGCACACATGCATTTGGGGAGTTTCTTCCATTCTTCTCTGCAGATCCTCTCAAGCTCTGTCAGGTTGGATGGGGAGCGTTGCTATTTTCAGGTCTCTCCAGAGATGTTCGATTGGGTTCAAGTCCGGGCTCTGGCTGGGCCACTCAAGGACAGTCAAAGACTTGTAAGGTGAACCTTCTCTCCAGTCTGAGGTCCTGAGCGATCAGGAGCAGGTTTTCATCAAGGTTCTCTCTGTAATTTGCTCCGTTCATCTTTGCCTCGATCCTGACTAGTCTCACAGTCCCAGCAGCTGAAAACCATCCCCACTGCAAGATGCGGCCACCACCATGCTTCACCGTAGGGATGGTGTCAGGTTTTCTCCAGATGTGTTGCTTGTCATTCAGGCCAAAGAGTTCAATCTTGGTCTCATCAGTCCAGAGAATTTTGTTTCTCATGGTCTGAGAGTCTTTAAGTGCCTTTTGGCAAACACCAAGCGGGCTGTCATGTGCCTTTTACTGAGGAGTGGATTCCATCTGGCCTTAAAGGCCTGATTGATGGAGTGCTGCAGAGATGGTTGTCCTTCTGGAAGGTTCTTCCATCTCCACAAAGGAACTCTGGAGCTCTGTCAGTCCCAAAAATCACAATAAAAATCCAGCTCCACCGCCACCTCTGGATCCTACTGCACACACCTGCAGTGGAACCAGTGCTGGCAGAAGTCACAGCACACCCATGGTACCTCGGACTCACACTCCTGCAGGGAGCTTGCAGTCAGATAACGCTCTCCGCAGCGAGCACAGCAGGTGATATATATATATATAATATGTTTGGTCTGTTGCGCAGTCAAATTTGACAACATACAGCGTCTCCCTCAAAATGTGTATATACAGTTGGTGGTCAGCTAGCTAGCCACCGTTACAATCACTGTATAGGAGTTGACTGTCTCACTAATCAACGAGTGTAGTATAGATATCAAAGGATATCAAATGATGTTACTTAATAATCTTTGACAGTCCGTCTTTGTTGTCAAGTTACATATAAGCACAATATCAAATGCTCATATTTGATTATTGTTCCCCTACATGGGTCCCAAAAAAGGGAAGTGAAGTTGATATTTTCAGTGGTTCAAGCAGGTGTCACTCAAAAACGTCTAAACCAATCAAATTCCTTAAGAGAGAACAGAGCCCTGGTGGTTTCTGTTGTCATCTCATCCTCACTGTTTAGGACTACCCACCCTCAATATCCACTTGGAGCAGTTTGTAGTGTCAAATCTATTGTATGGACATTATAATGACCCATGTTTGTAGTCCTGGACCTCCTAAACATGTTGACGTATATTTGGGAGTAAACAGAGGGTCCAAATCCGCATAAAGGTGAAAGGAAGGGGGAGTTCTGGAAACTCCCTGAATTATCTTGGGGCTGTTACATATGATATTTAATATATGTTAACAGCTATCCTTTGTTCTCCACTTCCCCTCTATGATCTATATCTTCCTGGTATGACAGTGTCCTGTCCATCATCACAAATAGCAAGTCCCATTCCCTGGGCAGGAGGACTGTGTTGAGATATACTCTGGAGAAGCTGACCATGTAGAGACATGGAATGATTTATATTGTGCTCCAGAAAATGGTTTAACAATAACCACTGTATATCTCACACATGCACACGATCACACACACAAGTAAGTAAACTTGTTCTGTTTTTTGTATTAGCATAGCCACAACTACCCGTGTCATATTTATGATACTTCCCTAGAGTTAACACCTACAGAAGTCACACAGACAGAGACACACAGATGACTCAGAGACAGAGATATAACTAGAAGTAAAGACGTATAGAGGGCTTGCAGTTGATGTATGACGCCTCCTGGCAGCCATGTTGGAAGACCACCACATTAATTCTAGAAGCAGAGACTTAATGTATAGTAGACCTACATAGAAAGAAAGCCCCAGGTATTGTTAAAGATGTCAAAGGTCATCTATGCTGAGTCAGATATGAACAAGGTCAAGTTTCACAGAGGTGAGATGGAGGAGAGGATTGCGGATATTTACGTCAGTGCAGACACCCTGAGAGACGGTGAGACCAGCACCAAGAGAGAAGAGACAGCAAACACTGCTCCTAATAATGGACCAGGAGACCAGCAAACAGGTAACACACACACACACACACACAAACAAAACATAGCAGTCTCTTATATGTGTCCACAGAGCCTGATAGCTCAGGGAAGAGACCCTTCCTAGTTGCTGCAGTGTGTCTGGGGCTGTTGTGTGTTTTACTCGCTGGGATCGTAGGCCTGTCTGTCCACTGTGAGTTTGTGTCCAAGTTCATTGCTTATCACCTAGTTGTAAGAATTGCTGGTTACTATGCCTATTTACCTGGTGTTTTACCTAGTAACTATGTGTTTATACTTTGTAGATAACAGAGCCATTAAAGATTCTGAGGATAAAAGGAACACCTTGTTCCAGAGTTTCTCCCTTTATAAAATCAACGCAACTGAAGAGAGCGACCAGCTACAGACCAGATACAACAACCTGACTAAAGAGAGAGACCTGCTACAGACTAGATACAACAGCCTGACTACAGAGGAAAGCCATATTCAGGCAAAGCTTTTTGTGATAGGTGAGATATAAACTGTAACTGTAATAAAATAATTATATATTAATGGGTTTTTGAGTATAGAGATACAGACTAAGTTTCTCATTGTTCAACTTTGCTCCGCAACAGACCAGCATTGTCAGGAGGGATGGAGATACTTTGACTCCAGTTTGTACTTCCTCTCTACTGAGAAGAAAACCTGGGAGGAGAGCAGACAGGACTGTCAGAGGAGAGGAGCAGACCTGGTGATCAAACACAGCAAAGAGGAACAGGTGTGTGTGTGTGTGTGTGTGTGTGTGTGTGTGTGTGTGTGTGTGTGTGTGTGTGTGTGAGAGAGTGAGTGAGTGAGTGTGTCAGAGAGTGAGTGAGAGACACAGACAGACACAGACAGAACTTTATCAGTACACTAATATGCAGAGGTGGGACCAAGTCATTGTTTTACAAGTCACTATTAAGTCTCACGTCTTAGCACTCAAGTCAAGTCCTAAACTTTGAGTTGAGTCCTAAACAAGTCATAAGGTTCTCTTCACCAAATGGAATACCATTTCATATTTTTAACAAGAGTAATAGTTAGTAAATTACATTTACGCAAATCATAAATGCTTTTAAAAATATCTATATATTTATTACTTTCCAAATAAACATATTTCCATGGTAGCCATGAGAAAAAGAGACATACCCCCCCCGTGTCGTGTGGGGTGGTTGCTCTCCTGTAGATGAATTAAGCAGCAGAGTATCTGCTGGCCATCCAACATGGCGATTCACATAGAAATACACCACCTACAACAGCCAAGATCCTTTGCCGTGTAGAATAGAGAATCGAGTACAGATCCATATATTACAGTTTTCCAGATAGAAATGCATCTGAATGCAGTGCCTCAGATGAAATAAGCTGCCGTTCTTCATTCATTATCAATGGAGAAAACTCAAAACTGCAGAGGACAGCAGAGAGAGGGATAGTGGGATTTGTGTGAAGCATGAACACAGTCAGAGGTTCAAGCACTCGCCGTAATCAGCAGGTTAGGAAGAGTACACAACCATTCTAGGAGGCACTCTCACACAAATCAAATCATCAAATCAAATCAAATTTATTTATAAAGCCCCCCTTACATCAGCTGATGTCACAGAGTGCTGTACAGAAACCCAGCCTAAAACCCCAAACAGCAAGCAATGCAGGTGTAAAAGCACGGTGGCTAGGAAAAACTCCCTAGAAGGCCAAAACCTAGGAAGAAACCTAGAGAGGAACCAGGCTGTGAGGGGTGGCCAGTCCTCTTCTGGCTGTGCCGGGTGCAGATTATAACAGAACATGGACAAGATTTTAAAATGTTCAAAAAACAGGCAGAACAGTTGAAACTGGAGAAGCAGCACGGCCAGGTGGACTCTGGACATCCAGGTAGGCCTTGAGGAATGGTCCTAATGCTCAGGTCCTCCGAGAGAGAGAGAGAGAGAGAAAAAAGAAAGAAAGAGAGAGATAATTAGAGAGAGCATACTTAAATTCGCACAGGACACCAGATAAGAGAAGAAATACTCCAGATATAACAGACGGACCCTAACCCCGACACATAAACTACTGCAGCATAAATACTGGGGCTGAGACAGGAGGGGTCGGGAGACACTGTGGCCCCGTCCGACTAAACCCGGACAGGGCCAAACAGGCAGGATATAACCCCACCCACTCTGCCGAAGCACAGCCCCCACACCACTAGAGGGATATCTTCAACCACCAACTTACCATCCTGAGACAAGGCCGAGTATAGCCCACAAGATCTCCGCCACGGCACCAGAAGCCAGTGACTCAGCCCCTGTAATAGGGTTAGAGGTAGAGAATCCCAGTGGAGGGTAACGGGCCAGGCAAAGACAGCAAGGGTGGTTCGTTGCTCCAGTGCCTTTCCGTTCACCTTCACACTCCTGGGCCAGACTACACTCAGTCATAGGACCTACTGAAGAGATGAGTCTTCAATAAAGACTTAAAGGTTGAGACCGAGTCTGCGTCTCTCACATGGATAGGCAGACTATTCCATAAAAATTGAGCTAAAATGGAGCTATTTGTTCTTTTCCAGCTCCAAACAGCGTGGTGGCGAGTCAATCTGCAAGTCTAATCTAGGCAAGCAGTGAGGAGCGCACATAACAATACAGGCTCCAGATATCACAAGCCTGCAAAAATCATCAAATCAAATCAAATGTATTTATAAAGCGCCCCTTACATCAGCTGATGTCACAGAGTGCTGTACAGAAACCCAGCCTAAAACCCCAAACAGCAAGCAATGCAGGTGTAAAAGCACGGTGGCTAGGAAAAACTCCCTAGAAAGGCCAAAACCTAGGAAGAAACATAGAGAGGAACCAGGCTGTGAGGGGTGGCCAGTCCTCTTCTGGCTGTGCCGGGTGCAAATTATAACAGAACATGGACAAGATTTTAAAATGTTCATAAAACAGGCAGAACAGTTGAAACTGGAGATGCAGCACGGCCAGGTAGGCCTTGAGGAATGGTCCTAATGCTCAGGTCCTCCGAGAGAGCAGAAGAAAAAAAAAGAAAGAGAGAGATAATTAGAGAGAGCATACTTAAATTCACACAGGACACCAGATAAGAGAAGAAATACTCCAGATATAACAGACGGACCCTAGCCCCCCAACACAAAAAAGAAACCCATGAAACAAACAAGTTACACACACTCATAAACACACAAACTCTTGTGATGGATAGCTGCCGGCTATATTAGCCACAACTTCCTGTACTTTGAGCAGCTTCAAATGTCGAACAAAGTTTGGCTCGGTCTGTAATTTTCTTCCCGCATGTTTTGCAAGTTGCAATCCGTTTTTGTTGATACAGCGTTGTCTTTATATCTGAAAATAATAATTTGGGGTATCATCTTTCCAAGGGCTCCATCTGAATTCACCCACCAACGTTCCTCTGCACTGCCACACACAACTTTTTCTCAGCTGGCACAATTTGATTGGCTGTCCGATTCAAACTGTAATTTTTTAAATGACAAGTTGATGCGCTGCACACTATTTTTAATAGCATCAGTTTGGGGAGGGTATCAAGTCAGTTTGGGGAGGGTATCAAGTCAGGTCAAGAGTCATTGGTGTTAATGTCAAAGCTGAGTTGCAAGTCATCATATTTGTGACTTTAGTCTGACTCGAGTCCAAGTCATGTGACTCGAGTCCACACCTCTGCTAATATGTTTGTAGAATTTTATACATTGATGAAGGGTGACGTAATCTTTATCTTTCTCAACAACAGACATTTGTCTTCAACCTCCATCTGAGAGCCTGGATTGGTCTGACTGACTCTGTTGAGGGGGCCTGGAAGTGGGTGGATGGCACATCACTGACCACAGGGTGAGAGATTTGACCATTTTACTTTGTGATATGGAGATTAAAAACAATTATATATTGCTTCTAGTCATGTTCATCAAAATGTATGTTCCAACTCATAGATGTCATTCAATGCTAACTACAGATGTATCGTAATATTTTTATTTAAAAATGTTATTTAAATATTATAAAAAATATATTTTTAGATTATCATTGTTAATGGTCCATTCTTGATAATGGTATGCTCATTTTACAGAGTGTGTCTTTCAAACATAGGACTATGTCTATAATTGAGTAGGATGTTTGTACAACAGTGTCTGACTGTCTGGATCTCTGTGTTCTTTAGGTACTGGGGGGCAAGACAGACTGATCATGCTGGTCATTTCTTTGGGCAGGATGACTGTGTTGAGAAATACTATGGACAAGATAACTATGTAAAGACATGGAATTATGACAAATGTGGCACATGTCATAACTGGATCTGTGAGAAAGCGGTGTGATAATAACCTACTGTAACAATCTCTTTCCCTCTCTCTCTCGTAGTTATTATGTTGATGGTTAGATACAGCACTGAATGGTTAACTACTTAGGGAGTGGGACGCTAGCGCCCCACTCCCGACACTTCCCGGTGAATACAACTCAATCCAAAAGTGGAATTATTAAACATTCATCAATATCCAAGTGTTTCATAGTCATCAAAAGCTCTGCTTCTTGGCAATATCACAGCGTTGTCAGATTTCAAAAAAGCTTCACGGCGAAAGCACTACATTTGATTGTTTGAGGATATCACCTCCAATATTTTCTCCATTAGCCTCAATTAGCATAATTTCATAAACCAGGCGGTTCACACAAAACACATCTCACAGCGAAAACAAATGCCTTACCTTTTGTAGAACTTCTGCTGAGGGCTTCCTAAGTGTCCAACAAAGACAATCCATGGGTATTTGGTTAGAAAAAGTAATTTATTATATCCATAAATCTCCGTTTGGTTGGCGCCTTGTGTTCAGAAAATCCACCGTCGAATCGCCCATTGAAAGGTGAAGAGAACGCGTTCAACTAAACATATCAACTTTTCCTCAACAAAACAAAAAACAAATCTAATGCATCCTTAGCTATCCCTAACTATCCTTTTATGAATAAAAGTGATAATATTTCACTTGGATGGTCACCTAAACGTTATATAAGTCAAAGAAAGAGGAACACTCATCAAAACGTGTACCCGATGAACGTGCAACCTGGAATGTGCTCCTCCGATGAAAACCCCTGCCTATTCAACAGATTCGGGTCCACTGCTTAGCTTTTTTATATGTGAAATGCTGACATCCTGTGGAAGTCATAGGTACTGCATTTAGGGTCCTGGTCTATTTACTTTTCAATAGGCTGGCTGTCAAAGTTTGCCTTAAGCCATCAGAATGAAATATCTGGATGGAATTTTCACGGGTTTTTGCCTGTTAAATGAGTTCTGTTATACTCACAGACATGATGTTAACACTTTTGGAAACCTCAGATGTTTCCTATCCAATAGTACTAATTATGTGCATATTGTATTTTCTGAGCCTGAGTGGCAAGCATTTTACTTTGGGCATGCCAGACGCTCCAAAAACGTCACCCCACCTGCTTCTCCCTAAGAAGTTAACGAGTCAAGTACCAGTGGGTTGCTAGCGGGCTCATCCCGACACTACCAGCGAAAATCTAAAGCGCCAAATTCAAAATCCGAAAGTTGAATTATTAAACATCCAGCAATATACAAGTGTTCCATACTCATCAAAAGCTCTGTTTCTTGGCAATATCACAGCGTTGTCAGATTTCAAAAAGGCTTTACGGCGAAAGCAGCACATTCATTTGTTTGAGGCTAGCACCTCACATATTTTCCAATAGCCATGTATCGATTAGCCATCATGGCACACACATAACACATTTCACAGCGAAAACAAATCAATTACCTGTTGAAGAACTTCTGCTGAGGTCATCCTAAGTGTCCAACGAAGACAATCCATGGTTCTTTTGTTAGAAAAAGTAACGTCTTTTATCCATAAATCCTCCATTTGGTTCGCGCGCGTTATAATCAGAAACGACAGCCTCCACTCCTCCATTGAAACGCGGCGCCAACTCGTTCAAATTATACCTATAAACTTGTCCAAAAACAATCAAACATAGTTTTAAATGTATCCTTAGGAACAATTTTACGTATATTTACTATTATAAATCAGCCGGAGCATAAACTGAACGCTAAAGACGATAAATAAGACACGGCGTGACTTCTCGTGCGCGCGCAATGTGACGAGTTTTCAGAACGTGTGGTCTTCATGCCATGCTGTGTATCAATGGTCTAAATTCATCCAAAATGGAGTAAAACACCGTCTCGTGGTTGATGACATCATAAGGAAGCGACGTGCACTGCATTCATATGCCTATATATGGTCATTTTCAATAGGGAGGGGTTCCAAAATGAGCAATGTGTCAAAATGACTTTTTCCAGGACAGAGATTCCTCAGGGTTTTGCCTGCTATATGCGTTCTGATTGAATCACAGACAAATGGTTAACAGTTTTGGAAAATTCAGAGTGTTTCCTATCCAATGGTACTAAATATATACTTTGGGCACGCCAGGCTCTCCAAAACAGTCACCTCTGCTGCTGGTACTTGTGAAGTTAACCTCTAGTCTTAAAGGGACAACCTTTCATTTAAGAGATGTAGTATTTAGCATTTTATGTATCAATTTCCACAAGTATGTCATTTCAAAAGCTTTCTCTTGTGAAGTAAGCACGTTCATTTGGAAGACACATTGTATTCTGTTTTTGAATATTAATAATCTGTTTGTTACAGTTTATTTTACTCAGTTGACTTTTGAAGCCTTGGGGCATGGGGCATTGGCCAACCTCATCACATTATCATAAGCTAAATTGTTTGTGTGGCAATTGGAAGAATACTAACTATTGGTTTAGACTTCCATATGTGTCTCTATGACTACGGTGTACTTACCAGTATTCTGAGATTCAGGTTGTTTATCTATGTTCCAGTTCACAGTATCCAGTCCACAGCTCTTCCTGTCAACATTAGCATAAATCTCCTCAGACTCTTCCATACAAAGTAAAATTCGAATTACCTCCTTAAAATATACTGTGGTACTTTATGGATCTGCACATAGTACAACAGACAGTATATTATGTTGTATATCCTGTTAAACAGCTGCTTTAGTTTAACAGTCTGTTGTGTCTGAGAATGCACAGTGTTATAGATTTAAGGAGGACTTCACACCTTAACCAATGGTTTGAGCAGACAGAAACCTCCAGGAAGAGACAAAACCAGATAGACACCATGCATAAGTGTGTGGGTATGTAGCAGACAGGTCCACTGGTGCATTGTGTTTCCATTGGTCACCTACACGTTGTCTCGTGTTTAGTGAAGGCTGTGAGTCATTATCACCATTCATTAGCATCATTTTGTGTGTGTGTGACCTCTCAGTACTGTTCTGCCCTCTGTGTGTGTCCAGGTCACACTGTGTCCCACCGTGCACATCCGTTTGAAACATTCAGTATGATTCAATATAGAATTGAAGGGATCATATATTTTAGCAGATAAAAAAATTGCACATAGATCATACTGTATTACTGAGGCTTTGACACCCCAGCCTTCAAACAGAGGTCACGTTATGGCTTGTACTCTGTGGCCAGCCACCTATTTCATCACATACATCACCAATGGCCTTATGTCATACAGGGGACTTTTTTCTATATATACTGTTTTTCAGAAGTGTGTGTGGGAAATCTATTCTTGCATCTTTCTCATAGGTTTAAATGGGGGACTAGAGATATGTGTTTTTTTGCTTGGCCTGCGTCTCAATCCATCTCATCCGCCTATTTCACACTTCCACATCTCCGGTGAAAGGTGGCAGAGATGGAGGGGTTGTTTTTTAGACCATGAGACGTCCCAAAAGTCTTCTCACAAAAACGTCTGTCAACTATTATAACCCCTCTTAAGGAGTGTGGTGCGCTAGCGCCCCAATTCCCCCCACTCCCGACACTACCTGGTGAAATGTAAGGCGGCAGATTCAAAATCCAAAATATGAATTTTTAAATATTCAACAATATACAAGTGTTTCATACTCATCAAAAGCTCTGGTTCTTGGCAATATCACAGCGTTGTCAGATTTCAAAAGGCTTTACGGTGAAAGCACTACATTTGATTGTCTGAGGCTAGCACCATCAACAATTTCACCATATTTCTATTAGCATAAAAACATAGGCTGGCGCTATGCACAGATTATACATTTCACAGCGAAAACAAGTTTCTTACCTTTTGTAGAACTTCTGCTGATGGCTTCCTAAGTGTCCAACGAAGACAATCCATGGGTATTTGGTTAGAAAATGTCATTTATTATATCCATAAATCTCCGTTTGGTTGGCGCTTAGTGTTCAGAAAATCCACCGTTGAATCGCCCATTGAAAGGTGACGAGAACGCGTTGTACAAAACCAAATCTAATACATCCTTAGCCATCCTTAACTATCCTTTGATGAATAAAAGTACTCATATTTCACTTGGATAGTCAGCTAAACGTTATATAAGTCAAAGAAAGAGGACCGCTCATCACAACGTGCGCCCGAGGAAAGTTGTACTCTCTAAGCGGTCGCCTCATATAAACGTCATCCTATTGAACAGATAAGGTCTCACTGCTTAGCTATTTTATATGTGAAATGCCGACATCCTGAGAAGGGAACCTTTCAAAGTTGACCTTAAGTTGACCAGAATGAAAATCCGGATAGAATTTTGACGGGTTTTTGCCTGTTAAAAGAGTTGTGTTAGGCTCACAGACATTTTAACACTGTTGGAAACCTCAGAGTGTTTCCTATCCAATGGAAATAATTATTTGCATATTGTATTTTCTGAGCCTGAGTGGCAAACATTTTACTTTGGGCATGCCAGACGCTCCAAAAACGTCACCCCACCTGTTCATGCCAGAGTGGTTAAAAGCTGAGACTCTCTAAAGAACACGATGGTTTCGTCCGTTATAAATTATTATAACCACTCTATCGAAAGCTGAGACTCTCTGAAGAACACAATGGTTTCCTCCGTTATAAACTATTATAACCACTCTATTGAAAGCTGAGACTCTCTAAAGAACACAATGGTTTCCTCCGTTATAAACTATTATAACCACTCTATTTAAAGCTGAGACTCCAAGAGGAGGGACCTTTGACTTTCTCCTCTAATAGTGTTGAGAAGGAAGAGAGGAGACTGGAGAAGAGGAGAGAGGAGGAGAGGAATCTAGGAAAGACTAATTGAGATAGAGCCTTAGTGTCAGAGAGACATAGAGGAGGAAGAGGAAAATTATTAAGAGAATAAAAACAAAAAAACAATGAATTGTTTTAGATTTAGAGCATAGTATGTAGACATGCAATCTGTAAAATGTGTGTATTAATAGTTTTTATTAGAATGTCGCTCTGGATGATGACTTCTGCTAAATGACAAAAATGTAAATAAAAAAAAATGTGATTGGATTGTTAAAATAGTGTCATTTGCAGTTGGACACACACAGAGAGCAGAACAGTACTGAGAGGGCACGCTCAAATGAATGCATGAGCACACACACAAGTCTGAAGTTCCCCTTTTAAAACCTCTAAGAATGTAGCAAACATCGATTCATAGGTCATAATAGTTTATAACGGAGGAAACCATCTTGTTCATGAGAGTCTCATCTTTCAATAGAGTGGTTATAATAGTTTATAATGGAGGAAACCATTGTGTTCTTTAGAGAGTCTCAGCTTTCAATAGAGTGGTTATAATAGTTCATAATGGAGGAAACCATTGTGTTCTTTAGAGAGTCTCAGCTTTCAATAGAGTGGTTATAATAGTTAATAATGGAGGAAACCATTGTGTTCTTTAGAGAGACACAACCAGTAAACAACTAGAGAGAGAGAGAGAAAGAAAGAGAGACAAAGCATTTTAAGCCTATCACAGGGATAACCAATAATTACTGTGTGATTGGTTTCTCACAGACCCAGTGTTGTTCAACACATGGTCCATCCTTCCAACTCTTCAATGGGTCTGTTGCTGTCTGTGAGATCTCAACACAAGCCACCTTGTCATTCAAGTTATTAGGTTCCCCTTCCATCCAATACCTATAAACCACACAGTGAATCAGAGTTGAAAATCGTCTAAAACATCATAGAGAATCAGTCCGTTAACCAGTCTGGGATGAACAGGTGGGGTGACGTTTTTGGAGCGTCTGGCATGCCCAAAGTAAAATGCTTGCCACTCAGGCTCAGAAAATACAATATGAAAATAATTATTAGTATTGGACAGGAAACATTCTGAGGTTTCCAAAAGTGTTAAAATCATGTCTGTGAGCCTAACACAACTCTTTTAACAGGCAAAAACCCGTCAAAATTCTAACCGGAATTTTCAGCCTGGTGGGTTAAGGTCAACTTTGAGAGATGCCCTATTGAAAGTGAAAGGAGCAGGATAGTCAATGTAGTACCTATGGCTTCCTCAGGATGTCGGCATTTCACATATAAAATAGCTAAGCAGTGGAACCTAATCTGTTGAATAGGATGACGTTTATATGGGGGGAGCACGTTTTAGGTAGCACAATTCTCGGGCACACTTAGTGATGAGCGGTCCTCTTTCTTTGACTTATATAACGTTTAGGTGACCAACCAAATGAAATATGATCAGTTTTATTCATAAAAGGATAGTTAAGGATAGCTAAGGATGCATTTGAATTGTTTTTTTTTTTGTTGAGGAAAAGTTTATAGGTTTTGTTGAACGCGTTCTCTTTACCTTTCAATGGGCGATTCAACGGTGGATTTACTGAACACTAAGCGCCAACCAAACGGAGATTTATGGATATAATAAATGACATTTTCTAACCAAATACCCATGGATTGTCTTCGTTGGACACTTAGGAAGCCATCAGCAGAAGTTCTACAAAAGGTAAGAAACTTGTTATGTTTTTATGCTAATGGTAATATGGTGAAATTGTTGATGGTGCTAGCCTCAAACAATCAAATGTAGTGCTTTCGCCGTAAATCCTTTTTGAAATCTGACAACGCTGTGATATTGCCAAGAACCAGAGCTTTTGATGAGTATGAAACACTTGTATATTGTTGAATATTTAAAATTCATATTTTGGATTTTGAATCTGCCGCCTTACATTTCACCGGGTAGTGTCGGGAGTGGGGGGGAAGTGAGGCGCTAGCGCACCACCACTGCCTAAGTGGATTTATTAATGAACATGCACCTGTGGATGGTCACAGTTATGAAAACTTAGGACACTAAAGAGGCCGTTTTACTGACTCTGAAAAACACCAAAACAAAGATGCCCAGGGTCCCTGCTCATCTGCGTGAATGTGCCTTATGCATGCAGCAAGGAGGCATGAGGACTGCAGATGTGGCCAGGGCAATAAATTGCAATGTCCGTACTGTGAGACGCATCAGGGAGACAGGACGGACAGCTGATCGTCCTCGCAGTGGCAGACCACGTGTAACAACACCTGCACAGAATCGGTACAGCCGAACATCACACCTGTGGGACAGGTACAACTTCCCAAGTTACACCAGGAACGCACAATCCCTCCATCAGTGTTCAGAATGTCTGCAATAGGCTCAGAGAGGCTGGACTGAGGGCTTGTAGGCCTGTTGTAAGGCAGGTCCTCACCAGACATCACCGGCAACAACGTAGTCTATGGGCACAAATCCACCGTCACGGGACGAGACAAGACTGACAAAAAGTGCTCTTCACTTACGAGTCACAGTTTTGTCTCACCAGGGGTGATGGTTGGATTAAGCATTTATCGTCGAAGGAATGAGCATTACACCGAGGTCTGTACTCTGGTGCGGGATCGTTTTGGAGGTGGAGGGTCCATCGAGGTCTGGGGCGGTGTGTCACAGCATCATCGGGCTGAGCATGATGTCATTGCAGGCAATCTCAATGCTGTGCGTTACAGGGAAGACATCCTCCTCCCTCATGTGGTACCGTTCCTGCAGGCTCATCCTGACATGACCCTCCAGCAGGACAATGCCACCAGCCATACTGCTCGTTCTGTGCGTGATTTCCTGCAAGACAGGAATATCAGTGTTCTGCCATGGCCGGCAAAGAGCCCGGATCTCAATCCCATTGAGCACGTCTGGGACCTGTTGGATTGGAGGGTGAGGGCTAGGGCCATTCCCCCCAGAAATGTCTGGGAACTTGCAGGTGCCTTAGTGGAAGAGTGGGGTAACATCTCACAGCAACTGGCAAATCTGGTGCAGTCCATGAGGAGGAGATGCACTGCAGTACTTAATGCAGCTGGTGGCCACACCAGATACTGACTGTTACTTTTGATTTTGACCCCACCTTTGTTAGGGACACATTATTCCATTTCTGTTAGTCACATGTCTGTGGAACTTGTTCAGTTTATGACTCAGTTATTGAATCTTGTTATGTTCATACAAATATTTACACAAACTTTCGTTTCAGACATGAAATGTATTTTATAAATTGACAATGACATGAACATTTGCGATGCAGTTGGTTATACATGTTGAATACTAATCAGAGAAGTAGATGATAATAAAGAAACAGTAGTATTGTATTATTAATAATGTATTATCTATTACCTGTTCTTCTTTGCTGTTTATAACAACCAACTCTCCTCCCATTGTTCTGCACTCCTTTTGACCGGCCCAAGCTGTGTTCATCTTGGAGGAGACATAATAACAGCTGGTGCCAAACTTCCACCATCCATCCAGACAGGGTTTTTCTGAGATAAACACAACAGAACAGCGGGCATTGAAAAGTCTACAAAGATATTACATCTCTTCTATGTTCTAAATGAAATGAATGAACTCCACTCACCATAGAACCTAACCTCTGTAGCTGGTCTCTCTCTTGGGTCATGTTGTTGTAGCTGGTCTGCAGCTGGTCTCTCTCGTTAGTCAGAAGGCTGTAAATGGCCTGTAGCTGGTCTCTCTCTTCAGTCAGGTTGTTGTAACTGGTCTGTAGCTGGTCTCTCCCCAGCGTGAGTTTTTTTATGCACGTGATGATGTTATGACGTTCTCTCCATTCTAGAATGTGATTGTTATTAAACAATACATTTAATCCGTGCTGCCCTCAAAACAAGGAATTTTGCCTGTTTTAATTTATAGGCTGTTTCAACTTCAAATGATTTTCTAACCAGTTTTAATTTTCTAAGAACAGTTTGAATTGAGGTGTGTTCCGCCTCCTCATTCATTCACATAAAAATAGTCATTTTTACTTTTGCAGACTTTTTTGGACATTTCTGACCCGGACAAAATTCCCCAAGCATTTCCTAATTGTTTGTGCAGTTCAAGTCTGCATACATTTTCTCATCTCGCGTCTGAACAGGATCTACACACGTGTTCACATTTTCCATCTTTTGCCAGCATCGCAGTCATTGTTGTTTTCGTTACTAAAATTAACTTCGGAAATGTGTGCGTTTCTATCAAAGTAAGTGCCTTATTACATTATAATAGTTTCAGTATGTCGTGTTATGTCATTTCTATTGTAGCTCACTGTATATATGGAGCATAATATATTTGTGTGTATTCCTTATAACCGCGGACATGTGAGGTAACGCTACTAATTTCATAACCGTTATGGTGTTATATTCAATCTTGCTTAGGTAGCTAGCTACATTCTTCTATCAGCTCTGTAAAACAATGCTAGTTGCGTCAGAAAAGTATTAGCTTATGTTGTATTTTGAAGCTACCCTGGCCTTATGCCTCCCAAGTGGCGCAGCGGTCTGTGGCACTGCATCTCAGTGCTAGAGGCATCACTACAGACACCCTATGTTCGAATCCAGGTTGTATCACAACTGGCTGTGATTGGAAGTCCATAGGGCGGAGCACAATTGGCCCAATTTTGTCAATGCAGTATTCTATTTTCATAGCAGTGTTTTATTATGTTACTTCTTTGTAATATTGTTTTATTTCTATATCCTGATATTGTATTCTAATGAATAAATCCTCTTTATTCTGTACTTTCAGAAACCACAAACAGTATTTGCCAATATCATAACTGGAACTGGACATCTTTTGAGCTGAAGATTGAGGCCAGCTTTTGTATGCTAGCGTACACTCCTTGACAGCTTTACTGAAAGAAAACACAGCAAGAAAACACATAGGCCAATATGTAATAGTCGTCAATTGTTTTGCAGTATTGGTGGTGGTTGGTTCAACAACAACTTGTTTTACTAGAGGAAAAAAACCTGAATATGCATAACCCATATTTAATATTCATGCAGTGACTGAACAACAACTACACCTCTAAAGGCATAGTATCATGGCAGGTCACCTGTCAAGCCACCTGTCAGGTCAGTCAGTCACTTATTGCTGCAGATGTGCTCAATAGTGCTTGAGCATATGATACTCCTCAAAGCATGGTGAAACACATAGAGGTGTATCACAAGCTAAACACATGTATTTTGTCAACTTCCTTTGCTCACTTCTCCTGGTGCCAGACAGGCAGACTTTGCAGTGCCTCCGTGTGTGGCTACCTTGAGCAGCAGTTTGAGGGACTTTGCAGGGGAAATGCCATTCAGTGAGGCGTAGGGGATTGTCCGCAGCAGGGCGACCCCCAGTGGATGGGCGCCGAGGGGTGTGGTGCTCTTCCAGCAGCTCTCTTATGAGGTTCTCTCTATACTTTTGGTAGGTAATTACTTTACCTATGAGGGAGTGGGGAGGATGAGGAAAGTTAGAGGATGATGAGGCAGTGGGTAGGTGGGTGAGATATTGTCACTATAATTGCATAATGTATTTGTATGTGAACTGTACATCCAATTACAAAAATACCTTGTTCAGTAATCATCTCACCTGTTAGTTGGCGGTGAACTATGCTGCCGTTGAGGACAGCAGTGTCGATAAGATGGAAAAATATCTTCTTATACCACTTGGTCGTTTTCCGAGGGCATTCCACAAAGCTGTTTATCATGTCCACCTTATCCACTGCCCCCATTTTGAGGTTATAGTCAAGCACACAGTCTGGTTTGATCTTTCTCTCTCCCGTCAGGTGGTCTACCTTCCTTGTGGCTGACATGGTTGCTGTATGGACAGCGGAGAGGACATGGACGTCTCGTTTGTCAAGCCAATTTAATGCCAGCTGTTGACCGTTCTCCTTGAACTCCACCACCCCTCTCTGTATCTTCCTGCATCCGAATGCTGGCAATTGTCCACGTACAAAGTGTGTCCCTTGCCGAGATGAGGAGCCAGCATGGTCATCACCATGGACCCGGACACCCCAAGCCCCTCATAATGTTTGAAGTCTGTGGTGGACCCTGTGTAAACTATAATGTCCAGGAACAAATCCTGTCTTCACGTCGCACATGACAAAGATCTTGACCCCAAACCTGTGCCTTTTGGAGGGAATATATTGACGGAACGCCAGCCTACCTTTCCATAACATCAGGGACTCATCAATGCATAGGTCCTTGAATGGCACAAAGACCCGACCAAATGCTGATGTCAGGCTGATAAGAAAATGTCTTATTTTGTATAACGGGTCACTTAGGATGGCAGTAGCATTGTTAGGAAGCGGCCTTTGGAAAAAAGGGTGGCAAAAAAGGGAGTTGCAAACATAAGATCTGTGCTCCAGTATTCTCTTAGGGAGGTCTTCTTTACTATCCCCATGAGGAGGACTGTCACCAGGAAAGTATACATTTCACTAATTGTGGTTGTCACCCATTTAGCGAGTTTCCCCCTCACTCCTGGCTCTCTCTTCTCCTGTAGCTCCAAGGCATAGCGATTGGTCTCCTCTACTATGTTTCCCACCAGCTCTTCTGTCAGAAACAACTTGAAGCACTCTGCCTCAGTTGGAAATGGCAAGGGGCGTTGCACTCCAGACTGGGACTCGTCAAAGCAAACAGCAGGGCCAGGAGGGGTGAAATGACTGGCGGCCTTCCAGCTACCACATAACTCCTGTACTTCATCCACTGTCGGTCTGCCTCCATCACCACCAGCATCTTCAAAGGGACCTGGTACTTCGCCAGTTGAGAAGGGAACCTCAAATTCAGGGTTCTCAATGGCTACAAGGTTGGGGGGCAGCTCCTCACTGTCACTGTCAGAATCAGATTCTTGACTTTCAAACTCAGACTCATTGTCACAATAAAAAAAAATCTCCAGAATTTCCACATTCCACATTCCACAAAAATCATGCATTCCGATTTTTCCATAGATTGTAATGGGCACATTATCTGTGTGTAAAATATTCCAGCTGTGTAGCCATGTTTGTTGACATACAATGCATTCTGGGTTTCACGTAATCGTCTGTTTGACCAAAGATGTTATAGCAAAATGAGGTGAGTAAGGGTTCACAAATTATTTGAGGACTTCCGGAAATTAATGGTGGGATGTGAACGATGGTAGACGACACTTCAACGTGCATACTATAAACAGACCAAACTCATCTTGTCTTCTCTTATTATCTTTGTTTTCTGTGAGGAAAAAGAGCATGGCTGCGCGCTGAAACTCGTTTACTTTCGACGTCTAGAAAGTGTTTTACCTAATTATGTCGGTCAATGGTGAGCTCACCCGTGATGTGATTAATTACACACAGTAATTGCTATTAACTAATTCATATTGTAGTTTATGTCAGCCGAGAGTTAGAAAATATGACCACTTGTGTTGCGTCAATCTTTCCTCAGTTAGCGCTACGAAAAATGTAGCCTACATTTTTCCGGATAGGGTGGTTGTGTTATGCTGTAGCTACTTCTCTGAATGTCTGAAAGTTGAATCCAAAAATAAACTGCTCACATTCTGGACATAACTTTGTAAGGACTGTGTTTGTGTAAATAGTTTCTGAAAAAAGTGTGGCCAGCTCATTTGTTGATTGTTGTCATTCGAAAATGGCATTCTAAATAAACATTCTAAACGAATGTTCTAATCACAAGTATGAGATTGTACACTTCAGGGACCACTGTAGAATGATCACAGCCATGTGATGGTACGTGTGAAAGGGCTAAGTAGGCTACTTAAAGGAGTTGTATAAGGCTCACAGACATGATTTTAACACTTTTGGAAACCTTAGAGTGTTTCCTATCCAATGGTAATAATCATTTGCATATTGTATTTTCTGAGCCTGAGTGGCAAGCATTTTACTTTGGGCATGCCAGACGCTCCAAAAACGTCACCCCACCTGTGCTTATTCAACAGATTAGGTCCCATTGCTTAGCTTTTTTATATGTAAAATGCTGACATCCTGTGGAAGCCATAGGTACTGCAGGATCCTGGGATATATACTTTTCAATAGGGGATCTCTCAAAGTTTGCCTTAAGCCATCAGAATGAAATTTCCGGATGGAATTTTCACTGGTTTTTGCCTGTTAAATGAGTTCTGTTATACTCACAGCCATTATGTTAACACTTTTGGTTTCCTATCCAATAGCAATAATTATGTGCATATTCTATTTTCTGAGCCTGAGTGGCAAGCATTTTACTTTGGTCATGCCAGACGCTCCAAAAACGTCACCCCACCTGTTCATGCCAGAGTGGTTAAGGGAGCGGCAGCAGTGGTGGGAGTTTTGGAGAGTCTGGCGGGCCCAAAGTAAAATTCCTGCCACTCAGATCCAGAGACTAGGATATGCACATGGAAAACACTCTGAAGTGTCTAAAACTGTTAAAATAATGTCTGTGAGTATAACAGAACCGATATGGCAGGCGAAAACCAGGGGAATTTCTGGCCAGAAAGAGTTTTTTTGTGACATGCCCTCTTTTCCAATGTGTTTCTATGGGATCTGCTGTAATCCAGGACCCAGATTGCAGTACATAGGGCTTCCACTAGATGTCAACAGTCTTTAGACAAGGTTTGATGAGTTTACTTTGAAAAACAACCTGATAGAAGAAGAATATGTAAGTGGATAGAGGAAATGCCTTTTGGGTTTTGAGCACGAGAAAGTGAGCGCACTCATCGTTTTTTTACTTTTCTATTGCTCAGGTTATCATCCGTGTGAAATATTATAGTTAATATACATAAAGGTGTACCTAAGGATACATTATAAATGATGTTTGATTTGTTTGTACAAAGTTGATAGGTATATTTGGAACACTTTCTCTTCCCTGTACAATGGGCAAGTGGACGGTGGATTTTCTGAACAGAAAGCGCCAACCAAACAGAGATTTATGGATACTCTTTCTAACAAAAGGAACATAGATTGTCTTGCTTGGACACTTCAGTTTGCCCTCGGCAGAAGATAATCAAAGGTAAGCAATTTATTTTAGCTGTTTTTATGTGTTTTGGGACACCCGTGCTGGTTATGATATTATGCTAATGCAGAAAATATGCGGGCTCTGTCATCAGACAATCAAATGTTCTGCTTTCGCCGTAAAGCCTTTTTGAAATGTGACAACGCTGTGAGATTGCCAAGAGTCTAAGCTTTTGAAGAGTATGCAACACTTGTATATTGATGAATGTTTTATAATTCTACTTTTGGATTTTGAATTTGGCGCCTTACATTTTTCCGGGTACTGTCGGGACCAGCGGCCCAATGATCCCCAAGTAGTTTAACCATTTCTAAATAACACTTTTTCCTGTTGCAAATGTAGTCAATGTTTCAGATGAAGGAATTGATGATATCTGCTCCTAGGTTTCTAATACATGGTCATCTATGTCTCCCTTATTGTACTTACCAGTGTCCCCAGCTTGAGGAAGTTTATTTATGCTCCTAACTACTTAGGCAGGGGTGGTGCGCTAGCGCCCCAATTCCCCCCCACTCCCGACACTACCCGGTGAAATGTAAGGCGGCAGTTTCAAAATGCAAAAGTTGAATTATTAAATATTCATCAATATACAAGTGTTTCATACTCATCAAAAGCTCTGGTTCTTGGCAATATCACAGCGTTGTCAGATTTCAAAAAGGCTTTACGGCGAAAGCACTACATTTGATTTTCACCACATTTTCCATTAGCATGAAATCATAACTTAGCGCGGTCCACAGAAAATACATTTCACAGCAAAAACAAGTGCCTTACCTTTTGTAGAACTTCTGCTGAGGGCTTCCTAAGTGTCCAACGTAGACAATCCATGGGTATTTGGTTAGAAAAAGTCATTTATTATATCCATAAATCTCTGTTTGGTTGGCGCATTGTGTTCAGTAAATCCACCGTTGAATCTCCCATTGAACGGTGACGAGAACGCGTTGTACAAAACCTATAAACTTTTCCTCAACAAAACAAAAACCAAATCTAATTCATCCTTAGCTATCCTTAACTATCCTTGTGTGAATAAAAGTGATAATATTTCACTTGGATGGTCACCTAAACGTTATATAAGTCAAATAAAGAGGACCGCTCATCAAAACGTGTGCCCGAAAAACGTGCAACCTGAAATGTGCTCCTCCGATGAAAACCTCTGCTTATTCAACAGATTAGGTCCCATTGCTTAGCTTTTTTATATGTAAAATGCTGACATCCTGTGGAAGCCATAGGTACTGCAGGATCCTGGGATATAGACTTTTCAATAGGGGATCTCTCAAAGTTTGCCTTAAGCCATCAGAATGAAATTTCCGGATGGAATTTTCATGGGTTTTTGCCTGTTAAATGAGTTCTGTTATACTCACAGACATTATGTTAACACTTTTGGTTTCCTATCCAATAGCAATAATTATGTGCATATTCTATTTTCTGAGCCTGAGTGGCAAGCATTTTACTTTGGTCATGCCAGACGCTCCAAAAACGTCACCCCACCTGTTCATCCCAGACTGGTTCCGTATCCTGTCCACAGCTCTTCCTGTCCACATTAGCATAAATCTCCTCAGACTGCTCCATCTAAATGCTAATTCTAATTGCCCCCTTAAAATATATTTTGGTACTATATGGATTACTGGTAGACTTTGTTAAAGAACACTGTTCCTTTATTTATGAATCTGTGACTTTGTTATTCTTATTACTAAAGTGATAAATGAAAACATAGGCAGCCTACTTAATCACTTTTTATAGCTACTGTTTACAGGTCTCCTGGGCCATATATAGCGTTCCTCACTGAGTTCCCTGAATTCCTTTTGGACCTTGTAGTCATGGCAGATAATATACATTTTTTTGGTGACTTTAAAATTCACATGGAAAAGTCCACAGACCCACTCCAAAAGGCTTTCGGAGCTATCATCGCCTCAGTGGGTTTTGTCCAACATGTCTCCCCGGACCTACTCACTCCGGACCTACTCACTACACACTGTCATACTCTGGACCTAGTTTTGTCCCATGGAATACATTTTGTGGATCTTAATGTTTTTTCTCATAATCCTGGACTATCGGACCACCATTTTGTTAATTTTGCTATCGCAACACATAATCTGCTCAGACCCCAACCAAGGATCATCAAAAGACGTGCTATAAATTCTCGGACACCCAAAGATAGGACATCAGAGTACAACAATTAGTTAACCCCCTAACTGAGGAACTCAATTTAACCTTGTGCAATACCCTAGATGCAGTCGCACCCCTAATAACAAAAAACATTTGTCATAAGAAACTAGCTCCCTTGTATACAGAAAATACCCGAGCTCTGAAGCAAGCTTCCAGAAAATTGGAACGGAAATGGCACTACACCAGACTGGAAATCTTCCAACTCGCTTGGAAAGACAGTACCTAGCAGTATCGAAGAGCCATCAATGAATTTATTTTTGATACTGTCGCAAAAGCTAACTAAAAAGCAGCGTTCCCCAAGAGAGGATGGCTTTCACTTCAGCAGTGATAAATTCATGAACTTCTTTGAGGAAAAGATCATGAACTACACAAAATGGTGCCGGAAGAAATGGCAGCCGTTTTACGGGCGCCTAACCAATTGTGCTATTATGTGTTTTTTTGTGTGTTATTTGTAACTTATTTTGTGCATAATGTTTCTGCAACCGTATCTTACAGCAAAAAATATCTTCTGGATATCAGGACAGCGATCACTCACCTCGGATTAGATGAAGATTTTTTCTTCAACAAAGAGGAAGCAAAAGATATTCTCCAAACACCCAACAGGTCCGACATCCACGCTATTTACAAGAGGAAGCGATGCAGGTACAGAGGACAGAGAGCCGGGTGCCTGGTCAGGACCCGGAGAAGGCGATTGGGAAAGCTGCCGCTACCGTCAATACTACTCGCCAACGTGCAATCATTGGACAATAAATTAGACGTGGTACAATCACGAATATCCTACCAACGGGACATAAAAACTGCAACATTCTATGTTTCACGGATTCGTGGCTGAATGACGACATGGATATTCAGCTAGCGGGATACACGCTGCACCGGCAAGATAGAACAGCACACTCCGGTAAGACGAGGGGGGGCAGTCTGTGCATATTTGTAAACAACAGCTGGTGCACGAAATCTAAGGAAGTCTCTAGATTTTGCTCGCATGAAGTAGAGTATATTGTGATAAATTGCAGTCCACACTACTTGCCTAGAAAGTTTTCAGCTGTACTTTTCGTGGCTGTTTATTTACCACCACAGACGGATGCTGGCACTAAGACCGCACTCTGTCAGCTGTATAAGGAAATAAGCAAACAGGAAACCACTCACCCAGAGGCGGCGCTCCTAGTGGCTGGAGACCTTAATGCAGGGAAACCTAAATCAGTTCTACCAAATCTCCATCAACATGTTAAATGTACAACCAGAGGGAAAAAACATCTAGATCACCTGTACTCCACACACAGAGACACCTACAAAGGTCTCCCTCGCTCTCCATTTGGTAAATCTGACCATAACTCTATCCTGCTGATTCCTGCTTACAAGCAAAATGAAAGCAGGAAGCACCAGTGACTCGGTCTATAAAAAAGTGGTCAGATGAAGCAGACGCTAAACTACAGGACTGTTTTGCTATCATAGACTGGAACATCCTCCGATGGCATTGAGGAGTACACCACATCAGTCACTGGCTTTATCAGTAACTGCATTGAGGACGTCGTCACCACAGTGACTGTACGTACATAGCCCAACTAAAAGCCATGGATTACAGGCAACATTTGCACTGAGCTAAAGGGTAGAGCCGCCGCTTTCAAGGTGCAGGACTCTAACCCGGAAGCTTATAAGACATCCTGCTATGTTCTGCGACGAACCATCAAACAGGCAAAGCGTCAATTCAGGGCTAAGATTGAATCGTTTTACATCGGCTCCGACGCTCGTCTTATGTGGAAGGGCTTGCAAACTATTACAGACAACAAAGGGAATCACAGCCGCGAGATGCCCAGTGACACGAGCCTACCAGACGAGCCAAATCACTTCTATGCTCGCTTCGAGGCAAGCAACACTGAGGCATGCATGAGAGCGTCAGCGGTTCCAGACGACTGTGTGATCACGCTCTCCGTAGGCGACATAAGACCTTTAAACAGGGCAACATTCACAAGGCTGCGGGGCCAGATGGATTACCAGTGCTCCGGGCATGTGCTGACCAACTGGGAGGTGTCTTCACTGACATTTTCAACGTGTCCCTGACTGAGTCTGTAATAGCAACATGTTTCAAGCAGACCACCATAGTCCCTGTGCCCAAGAACACCAAGGCAACCTGCCTAAATGACTAAAGACCAGTAGCACTCACGTGCGTAGCCATGAAGTGCTTTGAAAGGCTGGTAATGGCTCACATCAATACCATTATCCCAGAAAATCTAGACCCACTCCAATTTTCATACCGCCCAAACAGATCTACAGATGATGCAATCTCTATTGCACTCCACACTGCCCTTTCCCACCTGGACAAAAGGAACACCTATGTGAGAATGCTATTCATTGATTACAGCTCAGCGTTCAACACCATAGTACCCTCAAACTCATCACTAAGCTAAGGATCCTAGGACTAAACACCTCCCTCTGCAACATAATCCTGGACTTCCTGACGGGCCGCTCCCAGGTGGTGAGGGTAGGTTGCAACACATCTGCCACGCTGATCCTCAACACTGGAGCCCCCAAGGGGTGCGTGCTCAGTCCCCTCCTGTACTCCCTGTTCACCCACGACTGCATGGCTAGGCACGACTCCAACACCATCATTAAGTTTGCAGACGACACCACAGTGGTAAGCCTGATCACCGACAACAACGAGACAGCCTATCGGGAGGAGGTCAGAAACCTGGCCGGGTGGTGCCAAAATAACAACCTATCCCTCAACGTAACCAAGACGAAGGAGATGATTGTGGACTACAGGAAAAGGAGAGCCGAGCATGCCCCCATTCTCATCGACGGGGCTGTAGTGGAGCAGGTTGAGAGCTTCAAGTTCCTTGGTGTCCACATCACCAACAAACTAGAATGGTCCAAACACACCAAGACAGTCGTGAAGAGGGCACAACAAAGTCTATTCCCCCTCAGGAAACTAAAAAGATTTGGCATGGGTCCTCAGATCCTCAAAAGGTTCTACAGCTGCAACATCGAGAGCATCTTGACTGGTTGCAACACTGCATGGTACGGCAATTGCTCGGCCTCCGACCGCAAGGCACTACAGAGGGTAGTGCGTACGGCCCAGTACATCACTGGGGCTAAACTGCCTGCCATCCAGGACCTCTACACCAGGCGGTGTTGAAAGAAGGCCCTAATTGTCAGACCCCAGCCACCCCAGTCACAAACTGTTCTCTCTACTACCGCAAGGCAAGCGGTACTGGAGTACCAAGTCTTGGACAAAAAGGCTTCTCAACAATTTTTACCATAAGACTCCTGAACAGGTAATCAAATGGATATCCGGACTATTTGCATTGTGTGCCCCCCCAACCACTCTTTTACACTGCTGCTACTCTCTGTTTATCATATATGCATAGTCACTTTAACTATACATTCATGTACATACTACCTCAATTGGCCCGACCAACCTGTGCCCCTGCACAATGGCTAACCGGGCTATCTGCATTGTGTCCCGCCACCCACCACCCGCCAACACCTCTTTTACGCTACTGCTACTCTCTGTTCATCATAGATGCATAGTCAATTCAACCATATCTATGTGTACATACTACCTCAATCAGCCCGACTAACCAGTGCCTGTGTATAGCCTCACTACTGTTATTTTTCACTGTCTTTTTACTGTTGTTTTTATTTCTTTACTTACCTATTGTTCACATAATACATTTTTTGCACTGTTGGTTAGAGCCTGTAAGTAAGCATTTACCTGTAAGGTCTACACCTGTTGTATTCGGCGCACGTGACAAATACAGTGAGGGAAAAAAGTATTTGATCCACTGCTGATTTTGTACGTTTGCCCACTGACAAAGAAATGATCAGTCTATCAATTTAATGGTAGGTTTATTTGAACAGTGAGAGACAGAATAACAAGAAAAAAATCCAGAAAAACGTTATAAATTGATTTGCAATTTAATGAGGGAAATAATATTTTGACCCCCTCTCATTCAGAAAGATTTCTGGCTCCCAGGTGTCGTTTATACAGAAAAAGAGCTGAGATTAGGGGCAAACTCTTAAAGGGAGTGCTCTCCAAGGATGTCAGGGACAAGAATGTAGACCTACACAAGGCTGGAATGGGCTACAAGACCATCGCCAAGCAGCTTGGTGAGAAGGTGACAACAGTTGGTGCGATTATTCACAAATGGAAGAAACACAAAAGAACTTTCAGTTTCCCTTGGCTTGTCAGTCTCCCTTGGGCTCCATGTAAGATCTCACCTCGTGGAGTTGCAATGATCATGAGAGTGGTGAGGAATCAGCCCAGAACTACACGGGAGGATCTTGTCAATGATCTCAAGGCGGCTGGGACCATAGTCACCAAGAAAACAATTGGTAACACATTATGCCGTGAAGGACTGAAATCCTGCAGCGCCCGCAAGGTCCCCCTGCTCAAGAAAGCACATATACATGCCCGTCTGAAGTATGCCAATGAACATCTGAATGATTCAGAGGACAACTGGGTGAAAGTGTTGTGGTCAGATGAGACCAAAATGGAGCTCTTTGGCATCAACTCAACTCGCTGTGTTTGGAAGAGGAGGAATGCTGCCTTGACCCCAAGAACACCATCCCCACCGTCAAACATGGAGGTGGAAACATTATGCTTTGGGGGTGTTTTTCTGCTAAGGGGACAGGACAACTTCACCGCATCAAAAGTACGATGGACAGGGCCATGTACCATCAAATCTTGGGTGAGAACCTCCTTCCCTTAGCCAGGGCATTGAAAATGGGTTGTGGATGGGTATTCCAGCATGACAATGACCCAAAACACATGGCCAAGGCAACAAAGGAGTGGCTCAAGAAGAAACACATTAAGGTCCTGGAGTGGCCTAGCCAGTCTCCAGACCTTAATCCCATAGAAAATCTGTGGATGGAGCTGAAGGTTCGAGTTGCCAAACGTCAGCCTCAAAACCTTAATGACTTGGAGAAGATCTGCAAAGAGGAGTGGGACAAAATCCCTCCTGAGATGTGTGCAAACCTGGTGGCCAACTACTATAAACGTCTGACCTCTGTGATTGCCAAGGGTTTTGCCACCAAGTACTAAGTCATGTTTTGCAGAGGGGTCAAATACTTATTTCCCTCATTAAAATGCAAATCATTTTATAAAATTTTTCATGTGTTTTTCTGGATTTTTTTGTTGTTATTCAGTCTCTCATTGTTCAAATACCATTCAAATTATAGACTGATCATTTCTTTGTCAGTGGGCAAACGTACAAAATCAGCAGGGGATCAAATACTTTTTCCCTCACTGTAGGTGTCCTGGAGTGCAGGTAGTTTGCCCCCGGTGATGCGTTGTGCAGACCGCACTACCCTCTGGAGAGCCTTGTGGTTGTGGGTGGTGCAGTTGCCGTACCAGGCGGTGATACAGCCCGACAGGATGCTCTCGATTGTGCATCTGTAAAAGTTTGTGTGTTTTCTGTTACAAGCCAAATTTCTTCAGCCTCCTGAGGTTGAAGAGGCACTGTTGCGATGATCAAGGTGAAGTCCATTTTTGTTCTCACCCCCTTTCATAGACTTACACAGAAATCATGACAACTTCCAGAGGACGTCCTCCAACCTATCAGAGCTTATGCAGCATGAACTGAAATTGTCCACCTTATCAAAGGATCAAAGAATGAAACTAGTACTGAAAGCATAAGCTACAGCTAGATTGCACTGCAGGGCATAAAATGTGGTGAGTAGTTGACTCAAAGAGAGATAAAGACAATAGGTGAACAGTTTTGAACAAATTAACTTATTTAAAAAGGAAGTAGAAGCGAGAGATAGAGGTTTCATACATTTTTTCAATTTCATCTTCATTTACTTAGCTATCAAATGCAGCTAGCTAGTTTAGCCAACTCAAAACAACTTGCTCAAACAAAGGAATACTATGTTAGCTAGGTGGCTATGACTATCCAACACAACACTGGAACTCTTTCAAGTCAAGGTAAGCTTTTGGTTTTATTAATGTATTGCCACTGGGGCCTGCAGATGTAACTGCTAAACTGCTTAGTGACTGTGATGTTACTGCATGATTGTAGCGGGTTTACTAACACATATATTAGCTATGTTGACTAGGATGTTACTGTAGCTAATATGGTGACAACGATGTAGGCTGTGTGCAGCGATTAGGATATAGTTTGGCTTGGAATGTTTTTTTCTGCCTGGTCACATAGACTTTATGTGTTGTGCATTCACAAACGAAGGGAAAAGGTGAGAGGAGGAGAGCGCATAGATGCGAGAAGGACTACAACGTGGCTGCTATGAAAGTGAACTGTGCTTACACGTGCTCAGAGGTGTATTCATTTAGCCGATTCTGTTGAAAAACGTTACTTAAATGGAAGAAAATGGACCGAAACTGGGATAAACATACCTGAATTTGTTGGACTAATGATTACACCCTAGATCAGCTGGATGCAGGCAAGAGTGTGCAAGGCGGTATTGAATGTGTCACTGTCTGTCCATGTGTCACTGTCTGTCACCTCAAATATTTATCTGGACCTGTGAGCACCTACATTGTAATTTTAATTCATAGTCTAGGTTGTAATAACCTCATGATGGGTATAGGGAAAAGTTTTGTATCATGTAATAGCTTAAACCTATCGACATTACATTGAACTGGGTGAATGGAATATGAATGACATTCATCCAATATGCTGCAATAGAAATAAGGCCATCCTCATGAAAAAAGTATGTTCTCCCTAATCATAAATGGCACTGACCTCCACTGGTGTGCGTGTGTGCGGGAGTGTTAAAAATTATTTGGGATCGGTGGGACTCTAATTCCAATTACAAAAATAGTAATATTCAACATTCATGTAAATACAAGTTTTGTACACTATTCAAAATCGAACCGCGCTGTCGGATTTACAATAGGCTTTTACGGCGAAAGCAGAACATTCGATTGTCCGAGGACAGCACCCCACTTCCAACATATTATTCAAACCAGCACAGTCGTTACAAAATCAAAAATAGCGATCAAATAAATCACTTACCTTTGAAGATCTTCCTCTGTTTGCAATTCCAAGGGTCCCAGGAACACAAAGAATGGTCATTTTGTTTGATAAAGTATTTCTTTATATCCCAAAAAGTATGTTTAGTTGGCGCCATGGAGTTCTGTAATCCAGTCATTCAATATGCAGACAAACAAGACAAACGATGTTTCTAATTAATCCTCAAGGGGTCAAATATCTAAATAAACAATAACATTTCAGACGGAGAATAGTCTGTTCAATAGGGAAGAGAAATAACGAAGAGCGCACACCACATTCACGCGAGCAAAACTCTTTTCATGAGCCACCTGGAAAGACTACAATTGCTTGTTTGTTTTTTCAAAAAACAAGCCTGAAACCATTTCTAAAGACTGGTGACATCTAGTGGAAGCCATAGGAACTGCAATCTGGGCGCTATTGTCATGTATAGTCAATAGGGAGTCAAAGGAAAGACTGTGACCTCAGAAAAAGAAAAACAATTGCCTGCTATATCAGTTCTGTTATACTCAAATACATTATTTTAACAGTTTTAGAAACTTCAGAGTGTATTCTATCCAATACTACCTGTTATTTGCATATCATAGCTTCTGGGTCTGAGTAACAGGCAGTTTACTTTGGGCACATTAGACTCTCCGTACTTCTGAACACTTCCCCCTAGCCTTAAGAGGTTTTAAAGTTAAAGATGTTACATCATACTAGATCTCATTTAAAAAATGCTAACCTCAACCTGTAGTGATGAGAGGTTAGCATGTCTTGGGGGTATTATATTTGTGAGTCTGTATCTTTCTCACTCATTATTATTCACAATTCATTCAGGACTATCCATAATCATGGTAACATCCACATTTATGTAGAAGTGTTTAGATACATATTATATACTTATTTACAATAAAAGTGACTCCAAAATTACACTACATTATTTACTATTAATTTCTGGTAGGCACAAAATAATCTGAAACACAACCAAAACTAACAACAAATTCATCCAACAAGTTTGTAGAGTCACAAACTGGATGTAGTCATTGCATGCTAGGAATATGGGACCAAAAACTAAACTTTTGACTACTTTAATACACATTTAAGTGAATTTGTCCCAATTATTTTGGTCCTTTAAAATGGGGGGAATATGTAAAAAAATTGCTGTTATTTCTAAACGGTTCACCTGAAAATACCCTCAAATGAAATCTGCCGGTCTGCACTTTAACCTCATGGGGATTGTATCATTTCAATTCCAAAGTTCTGGAGTACAGAGGCAAGAAAGACAAGAAAGGACTCCTGTATAGTTGGGAATGGTTGTAGAGGTAACAGGAAGGAGTTCCGTTTTTGTGCCCGACAGGATACAGCAAGACTCAGAGCCCAAAGACGGTATCTCGGAGATAGGTCATGGGGGAGACCTATCATTTTCTTTTTGATTTATTATTTAAATAAACACTCTTGAAACCGAGCTAATCCTTCTCTGTCCGTGTCTGATCTTGGTAAACGTCTTGACCAAACCCCCTGGTCTGCCACAGTATGTAAACGTCTGACCCACTGGGAATGTGATGAAATAAATAAAAGCTGAAATAAATATCTCTCTACTATTATTCTGACATTTCACATTCTTAAAATAAAGTGGTGATCCTAACTGACCTAAGACAGGGATTTTTTATTAGGATTAAATGTCAGTAATTGGGAAAAACTGAGTTTAAATGCTTTTAGCAAAGGTGTATGTCAACTTCCGACTTCAACTGTAGTTAACTGCAATAGGCTATATGTGTAAATTAAAATTCACTACTGACCAAGGAATGTTTGATCAGAACCCCATCCAGCTCTCTGTTTCTGACACCTGTTCCTGTTCTCTGTTAATGATCAGCAAAGGCCTCATTTATCAATCGCGTGTAGAAACAAATCTGTGAGTAAACTACGCGTGGGATTTTTTCCACGTAAAGTCTGAGATTTATTTGAACATTTGCTTGAGAGTGTGCTAAGTTTACACACAGCCATGGACATGAGTAGGCACAGTGCCATGTGGTGGAATAAGGAAACTGCTTGTCAAGCATGGGGAAAATGTATGCTCAAAAATGTGTGAAATTGTGAGAGGAATAATTCAATCATTTTTCGATTTAATTTCCATTGTGAATTAATGCAACAGATCTTGACAGGCTATATATAATCAAATCAAACCAAATTGTATTGGTCACTTACACATATTTAGCAGATGTTATTGCAGGTGTAGTGAAATGCTTGTGTTCCTAGCTCCAACAGTGCAAAGACTGCAATAATGGAAATGGAATTTGAGATGCCTGATGTTGCTCTGTTAGAAGATTTGGCACACGATGCATTTTGCAAACCACGTTTTTAAAGGCCGATGGGACTTTTTTCCAGAAAGTACAGATTGGCTCATCAGATATCGTTTCCCAAAACCAATCGTATAGGATCTTTGAAGATTTAAGACCTACATAAGGAAAAAACATGCCATTCCGGTTCTCATCAAGTGCCATCCAGCCTCAGGTTTTTGCCAACGGGCACTTTTCATATCCCTCGATGAGCTAATGTTTTGAATGCAATCATCAGCAAAAGTAACTGTAACATACCATTTCCATACACAATTACACAGGTTTAGATCAAAAGGGGTTTCTTTCCCATCAATGGATTCCCAAATACAAACAGAACAGACGGCACCCACATCCCCATCACCGTGCCAAAACCAGTTCAACAATGCAAACAGAAAAGGCTTCCACTCTTAATGTGCAGGTGATAGGTCATACGACAACATAAAATTCTGCTGAATGTGGTGGCAAGGTGACCCGTTGGAACGCACGACATGTTCATTCTGTAGAAGAGCAATGTTGGTCTATACACCTACAGTAGGGAGCTGTTGAGGATGGATGGCTAATTGCCTACTCATTTCAAGTAAATTTGCCATTCACATGCAACTTCAATTGTCCTAACGGTCCTCTCTTTGCAGCTATGTGTGACAATATAGCTAGTACAAACTCGAACCCAAGTGCAGAGAAACACAGCAGGCAGAGGTGAGGGTAACATTTACTCCAGAACATTTACTGACGTCTTCACAGCAAAAAAAAAAAAAAAAAAAGCAGAAACGAAAACAAAGCAATGTCACATGAGTACACTACACAAAAGCAGAGACTTGAGCAACTGGCCCTGTCACAGAGGGACTAAATAGTCATAAACCAGGTGAACCCAATAAACCCAATCAGGCTCACCTGGACACTAGTAAACCTAAGGGTGCCCTCCTGTGGCACCCTCAGGGAGTACACTTCAAGTTGACCTCTAACCTGTGACACTGTGATATTATTTTTACTGGTCAAACCACAACTGAGTGAGACAAATAAAACCTTTTGGTTGTACTGAATCTCTGATACTAGCACCTGTATTGCAATCGCAAATGTTTTTTTAATTCTAAGGCAACTCTGCAATACAAATTTTTCTCGTCTTTGGTGTGTTCATCTCTCACTTTAACCACCAGGAGGAATCTTCACTTAACCATTCAGTACTGTATCCAACCATCAACATAATAATAACAATAACAGAGAGAGAGCCAGAGTGTTATTGTTACGCCACTTTCTTACAGATCCAGTTGTTTTTCTTGCCACAATTGTCATCATTCCATGTCTTTACAGGGTCAACTTGTCCATAGTATATCTCACCACAGTCCTCTTGCCCTTGACTATCATCAGGCTGTCCTCGATCCCAGAACCTAAACAACACAGAGATCCAGACAGTCAGACAATGTGGGACAAACATCCTCCTCATTTATACACATAGTCCTTTGTTTTTGCAGTTTTGAAGACAAATTCTGTAAGATGAGCATACTATTATACAAAATATAATGACATTTTAATCAAAAATTATTACTTGATTTCTGTGATACATCCATGAGTAGAAACACACATTTTGATGAACATGATTAGAAGCAATATATCATTGTTGTTTTTTATCTCCATATCACACGGTAAAATGGTCAAATCTCTCACCCTGTGGTCAGTGTTGTGCCATCCACCCACTTCCAGGTCCCCTCAGTAACAGAGTCAGTCAGACCAATCCAGGCTTTCAGGTGGAGGTTGAAGAGAAATGTCTGTTGTTGAGAAATATAAAGATTGTCAATTTTAAGATATTTATAAAATACTGCACACATATTAGTGTACTGATAATCCTTTTCTCTCTCTCTCTCTCTCTCTCTCTCTCTCTCTCTCTCTCTCTCTCTCTCTCTCTCTCTCTCTCTCTCTCTCTCTCTCTCTCTCTCTCTCTCTCTCTCTCACCTGTTCCTCTCTGCTGTTTATGATCACCAGGTGTGCTCCTCTCCTCTGACAGTCCTGTCTGCTCTCCTCCCAGGTTTTCTTCTCAGTAGAGAGGAAGTAAAAACTGGAGTCAAAGTATCTCCATCCCTCCTGACAATGCTGCTCTGTAGAAGAGCAAAGTTGAACACAATGAGAAACTTACACAGTATCGTTATACTCGTAAACCCATTTATATATAATTATTGTTGATTATTTCTCACCTTTTGTCTGAATACGGCCTTTCTCTTCAGTCAGGTTTTTGTATCTGTTCTGTAGCTGGTCTCTCTCTTCAGTTGCGTTGATTTTATAAAGGGAGAAACTCTGGAACAAGGTGTTCCTTTTATCCTCAGAATCTTTAATGGCTCTGTTATCTACAAAGGATTAACACATAGTTACTAAGTAAAACACCAGGTAAATAGGCATAGTAACCAGCACCTCTTATAACTAGGTGATAAGCAATGAACTTGGACACAAACTCACAGTAGACAGACAGGCCTATGATCCCAGCCAGTAGGAGAACACACAGCAGCCCCAGACACACTGCAGCAATTAGAAAGGTTCTCTTCTCTGAGCGTTCAGGCTCTGTGGACACATACAACATAATGTCATGTTTTGTGAGTGAGGGTGTGTTTTACCTGAGTGCTGGTCTCCTGGTCCATTATTAGGAGCAGTGTCTGCTGTCTCTTCTCTCTTGGTGCTGGTCTCACCGTCTCCCAGGGTGTCTGCACTAACGTAAATATCCACAATCATCTCCTACATCTGACCTCTGTCAAACTTGACCTTCTTGTTCATATCTGGCTCAGCATAGATAACCTTTGACATCTTTAACAATGTCTGGGTCTTTCATCCTATGTATGTCTACTATCCATTAAGTCTCTGCTCTAGAAATAATGTGGTGGTCTTCCAACATGGCCACCAGGAGGTGTCGTACGTCAACTGCAAGCTCTCTATACGTTAAGTCTCTGCTTCTAGTGATATCTCTGTCTCTGTCTCTGAGTCATCTGTGTGTCTCTGTCTGAGTGACTGCTGTAGGTGTTAACTCTAGGGAAGTATCAACAAAATGACAAGGGTAGTTGTGTCTATGCTAATACAAAAAATCAACATGTTTACATGCTTGAGTGTGTAATTGTGTGTGTACTTGTGTGCAGTCATAGACTGTTCTCTCTACTACCGCATGGCAAGCGGTGCTGGAGTGCCAAGTCTAGGACAAAAAGGCTTCTCAACAGTTTTTACCCCCAAGCCATAATACTCCTGAACAGGTAATCAAATGGCTACCCCCACAACCCTTATATTATGCTGCTGCTACTCTCTGTTTATCATATATGCATAGTCACTTTAACCATATCTACATGTATATACAACCTCAATCAGCCCGACTAACCGGTGCCTGTATGTAGCCTCGCTACTGTTATTTTTCACTGTCATTTTACTGTTGTTTTTATTTCTTTACTTACCTATTGTTCACCTAATTCCTTTTTTGCACTGTTGGTTAGAGCCTGTAAGTAAGCATTTCACTGTAATACCTGTTGTATTCAGCGCATGTGACATAAACTCTGATTTGATTTGCGTGTGTGCGTGTGAGAGATTGTTGTAGTGTTTATTGCTAAACCATTTTCTGCAGGACATTATAAATCATTCCATGTCTCTACATGGTCATCTTGTCCAGAGTATATCTCAACACAGTCCTCCTGCCCAGGGAATGGGACTTGCTATTTGTGATGATGGACAGGACACTGTCATACCAGGAAGATATAGATCATAGAGGGGAAGTGGAGAACAAAGGCTAGCTGTTAACATATATTAAATATCATATGTAACAACATCAAGATAATTCAGGGAGTTTCCAGAACTCCCCTTCCTTTCACCTTTCTGCTGATTTGGACCCTCTGTTTACTCCCAAATATACATCAACATGTTCAGGAGGTCCAGGACTACAAACATGGGTCATTATAATGTCTAGACAATAGATTTGACACTACAAACTGCTCCAAGGGGATATTGAGGGTGGGTAGTCTTAACTAGTGAGGATGAGATGACAACAGTAATCTTAACCGCTAGACTATCTGCCTCCCTCTCTCTTAATGAACCTGATTGGTCAAGATTTTGAGTGACAGCTGGTTGAATGACAGAAAATTTTCACTTCACTTCCTTCTTTTGGGACCCATATAGGAGAACAGTCAAATATGAGCATTTGATATTGTGCTTATATGTAACTTGACAACAAAGACTGACTTTCAGAGGTTATTAGGAGAACACACAGCAGCCCCAGACACACTGCAGCAACTCCTGAGGGTCTCTTCCACCACTGAAAATGTACTGAATCAAATTATTGAAGATCTTTGGTAATATGTTTTACCCTATCATCCAGGATTGGGACAAATAAAGCTAGAGTACTACAGGATAAGCTCACCTTTTAAATATATTGTGTGTAATGTGTGTGTGTGTGTGTCATTTGTGTGTGTTCATGCAACCTTACCTGAAGCAACTCCATCTTTTGGACTGGGCTTCAAGTCTCCTACGTTGGCATATAATTGGCCATCAATGTCTGTGTTCTTTATTGCATCAGGCTCATCGTCTCTAAATCCATCTGAATTTTCATAGTCTCCCTCTGACATCTTAACACACTTCTGGTCAAATACAGTAACTTCTACTTCTAACCTAAACTCAATATACGTCTGTAGCTGTGTCTTCTCCCTGCACTGTCCTGGGTCTGTGTGACTTATGGTAGCGAAGCTCTTTAACAGTCAACCACAGTGTGATATTAACACAACACTGGCCACCACGTTATTCTGTCTATGCTGACTGTGAAGTGTAACTCAGAATGAAAAAGAAGAAGTTCTGACAACATCTCCATTGTTGCAGATCTAAGAGAAAGAGGAATAGAAAATATATAATATTTACAGTTTTTCTCATTTGCTAAGACACACTAAATGAAACTGAGATCTGCTTGATCTTCATCATCACATTTTTAGCACAGCAGAAGTCTTCTCTTGCAAATGTTTTAACACTTTTTCATTTGTTTCACACATTATTCACACCCTTTGTCAAAACAGTTACATCTGATCTCATTGAAAGACCCCGAACTCTATTGGATTCACTGTGTTGAACAAAAGGAAAACATCTATTCACAGCTGATAGAAAGTACCTGCATAATTATAAATCTCTATGCACCTGTGTGAAACTCATTTGCACAACTCTTCAATCAGCAATCAGTCCTCATCCATCTATAAAAGATGCCACCTCTGTGTTGCTATTTGCAAGCATGGATCAAAGAGGCCATAGGCACGGAAGGAGACCAAGAGGCCATGGCAGAGGGGCCCGAGGAAGAGGAGTTTGTATGCGTGGTGGAGGAGCTGCAGCAGCAAGAGGACGAAATCGAGCTCAAGTTTCAAATGAAATTCGGGCAACAATTATTGACCATGTCATCAATCATGGCTTGTCCTTCAGAGAGGCTGGACAAAGGGTCCAGCCCATTCTGAGTCGGAGCACTGTGGCATCTATTGTCAGGCTTTTTCGAATGAGAACAGGTAATTCACAGTGTTACTGTAATGTATACCACTGTGTATTTCAGCTTTACTGTATTGCCCTGTTAGCAAAACAAACTGTGTCTACAGTAATGCAGATGTTTTATCAATCCCATTTATGTGACTGTCATACAGTAATGTCAATTTTGACATGCTTTTTGCTTTTACTTTATAGAATCCACACATTACCACACACTGGTGGCAGAGGAAAGATATTTAGTATTGAACAGGAGTCTGCCATTGTAGATATGGTAGTGGCAAACAATGCAATCAGACTGCGTGACATCCAGGCAGCAGTAATTGCAGATCAGGGAGCATTTAGAAATATAAACAGTGTGAGTTTGGCAACTATAGATCGAGTCCTTAAACGAAACCATGTCAGAATGAAGCAGCTGTACAGAGTTCCATTTCAAAGAAACTCTGACATCGTAAAGGAGGCACGATTCCAGTATGTGCAGGTACAGATTTTTTATTGTAATACCTTGTTTACCATAGTTACATGCGACTGGAATAATTTGCTTTATGAATTTGCTCTTTTCTTAGAGAATAATGGAGCTTGAAGCTGAAGGGGCACATCACAAATTCATTTTGTGGATGAAGCCGGCTTCAACCTCTGTAAAGTGAGGAGACGCGGGAGGAACATCATTGGGCAGAGGGCCACTGTCACAGTGCCAGGTCAGAGGGGTGCCAATATCACCATGTGTGCTGCCATCTCCAATGATGGGGTCCTTTGCCACATACCAACTATTGGCCCATACAATACAGAACGCCTCATCACATTTCTTGATGCATTGAAAGAAATACTGATTCCACCCGAAGAGAGGGCTGTTGAGGCCTGGCATGACTCTGTATGTCATAATTTGGGACAATGTGGCTTTCCACCACTCTCGCCTTGTGAATGAATGGTTTGCAGCACAGCCTCGTATTATGATGCAATTCCTCCCTGCATACTCGCCTTTTCTGAACCCAATCGAGGAGTTCTTCTCTGCTTGGAGGTGGAAGGTGTATGATCACCGCCATATGAGCAGATGCCTCTCCTGGAGGCAATGAATGCTGGTTGCCTGGCAATAGGTGCAGAGGACTGCCAGGGATGGATACGCCATGCAAGGAGATATTTCCCTCGGTGCATTGCAAGGGAAAACATTCAATGCGATGTTGATGAGAACCTGTGGCATAATCGTCAAGAACGAATGGACTAAATGTGAAATATAAAATATATATATATATTTTTTTGAAAGGTATTTCCACCCATAAGTTTCCTTTGGTAGCTTTTTTTTCCAGTATCCATTTGAGTTTGTAAAGTATCATATTTCATATTGATGGCTGTATTTTTGTTGTCCATTGTGTAATGATTGATTGAAAGGATAATTAATTTGACCACAAGTTGTGGTGTTTGATGGAAATATTTGCTTATGTTGCATGTTTTTAATGTTTTGTGAGTGTTAGAGCATTTTGCTAACAAAATGAGTCCTTTTGGCCATTGAGCTTCAGTTTTATCCTGTGTGTTAACTGTTTTGAAAATGTGATGTCAGAGTGGGCAAATGTGTTTAAGCAATCGAGAAAAACTGTAAGTACAACATAACATTTACATACTGGTTACATCTAATGACACAACTCTCTTTGCACTGATTAGATACAGGGACAGATACTGACTACAGGTACAGCTGTAGTGTTGGTGACAGAGACCTGATGGGACGTAGTACTAACTACACATACAGCTGTAGTGGAGGGGAGATGGAACACACAGGAACAGAGAGAGACAGAGACAGAGAGAGAGAGCTTAGTCAGACAACTGAGATAGTGGTGGTAGTGGTGGTAGTAGTAGTGGTAGTAGTAGTGGTGGTAGTGGTGGTGGTTGTAGTGGTGGTAGTGGTGGTGGTAGTAGTTGTGATAGTAGTGGTGGCACCATCTCTGACCAGCAGAGCTGGTATCTTACACCAACCAAGTACTTACACCAACCAAGTCCTTTCCAAGTCCTTACTGACCGTAACAGAGATGCTGGAAGTCTTTTCTGAGTGGAGGCCTGTCTCTGGAAGAGGCTAGGTGATGATTTGGTGGTGGTGCTGTTGCTTTCTCCCCGCAGACGCACGACAAACTCCCCCTGCAAGACTCTGGCCATGGTAACCAGGAAGTCCCCACCACCGGTGCCGCCTAGCAACTTCAGAGATCCGTAGACTTCTGCCCCTGACCCCGAGGCCTCGACCAGGGCCAAGATGAAGATGACAGTCACTACTGAAGACGGGTACTTCTGTGATTCATTGTTACCTGTTAGAGGATGGCCCTCTTTGAAATTGTAGCCAAAATGAACAGAGCTCTGACCAATTCTGACACAGAGAATATACAGTGAGGGAAAAAAGTATTTGATCCCCTGCTGATTTTGTACGTTTGCCCACTGACAAAGAAATGATCAGTCTATCATTTTAATGGTAGGTTTATTTGAACAGTGAGAGACAGAATAACAACAAAAAATCCAGAAAAACGCATTTGTGAAAAATGTTATAAATTTATTTGCATTTTAATGAGGGAAATAAGTATTTGACCCTCTCTCAATCAGAAAGATTTCTGGCTCCCAGGTATCTTTTATACAGGTAACGAGCTGAGATTAGGAGCACACTCTTAAAGGGGGTGCTCCTAATCTCAGCTTGTTACCTGTATAAAAGACACCTGTCCACAGAAGCAATCAATCAATAAGATTCCAAACTCTCCACCATGGCCAAGACCAAAGAGCTCTCCAAGGATGTCAGGGACACGATTGTAGACCTACACAAGGCTGGAATGGGCTACAAGACCATCGCCAAGCAGCTTGGTGACAACAGTTGTTGCGATTATTCGCAAATGGAAGAAACACAAAATAACTGTCAATCTCCCTCGGCCTGGGGCTCCATGCAAGATCTCACCTCGTGGAGTTGCAATGATCATGAGAGTGGTGAGGAATCAGCCCAGAACTACACGGGAGGATCTTGTCAATGATCTCAAGGCAGCTGGGACCATAGTCACCAAGAAAACAATTGGTAACACATTATGCTGTGAAGGACTGAAATCCTGCAGCGCCCGCAAGGTCCCCCTGCTCAAGAAAGCACATATACATGCCCGTCTGAAGTTTGCCAATGAACATCTGAATGATTCAGAGGACAACTGGGTGAAAGGGTTGTGGTCAGATGAGACCAAAATGGAGCTCTTTGGCATCAACTCAACTCACTGTGTTTGGAGGAGGAGGAATGCTGCCTATGACCCTAAGAACACCATCCCCACCGTCATACATGGAGGTGGAAACATTATGCTTTGGGGGTGTTTTTCTGCTAAGGGGACAGGACTTGGGCCATGTACCGTCAAATCTTGGGTGAGAACCTCCTGCCCTCAGCCAGGGCATTGAAAATGGGTCATGGATGGGTATTCCTGCATGAAATTGATCCAAAACACATGGCCAAGGCAACAAAGGAGTGGCTCAAGAAGAAGCACATTAAGGTCCTGGAGTGGCCTAGCCAGTCTCCAGACCTTAATCCCATAGAAAATCTGTGGAGGGAGCTGAAGGTTCGAGTTGCCAAACATCAGCCTCGAAACCTTAATGACTTGGAGAAGATCTGCAAAGAGGAGTGGGACAAAATCCCTCCTGAGATGTGTGCAAACCCGGTGGCCAACTACAAGAAACGTCTGACCTCTGTGATTGCCAACAAGGGTTTTGCCACCAAGTACTAAGTCATGTTTTGCAGAGGGGTCAAATACTTATTTCCCTCATAAAAATGCAAATCAATTTATACAAATTTTCACATGCGTTTTTCTGGATTTTTTGGTTGTTATTCTGTCTCTCACTGTTCAAATAAACCTACCATTAAAATTATAGACTAATCATTTCTTTGTCAGTGGGCAAATGTACAAAATCAGCAGGGGATCAAATACTTTTTTCCCTCACTGTAGATATCTTAATGCTGTGATGAGGAGGGAATATTTGGAGAATGGACTATGTCTGAAATGGAATCCTATTACATAATGATCTACTGTTGACCAGGGATCAGGGCTCACCACTCTCCACTATGCTGACCTATGACCTTCAGTAAGACTGACTTCCCATAATCCTGTGTTGTTGTTTGAGGTCAGAGAGACACAGTGTAGGTTCCTACGGTATGGATGGTCCCCAGAGGACCGCTGGCCTCACTGTTACTCTGAGACACACCTTAAGAGAGGAGAGGGACATCTGGTTATCACAAACTTATACCTGGACAGGTGACGTGTACAGTAAATCCAGTCACACCTGGCTGTCACACACAAACCTGAATGGCTTGTGAGAGTGAAGGAGAGGGATCCTCCTGTGATGTAAGCATTTAGGTTTCTCATAGACTCGTCTACTGTGAAGGTGAAATGATCTGCCTTTCCTCGGCTTCTTACCGCCTGTAGAACAGTCACCTGGAGGAAGAGGAGGGGTTTATAGACAATACATTAGATATGTTAATAACACAATTACCTAGAGGAGGAGGAGGAGGAGGAGTAGGAGGAGGGGTTAATAGACAATACATTAGATATGTTAACAACACAGTCACCTGGAGGAAGAAGAGGAGGAAGAGGAGGAGGAGGGGTTAATATACAATACATTAGATATGTTAACAACACAGTCACCTGGAGGAAGAGGAGGAGGAGGGGTTAATAGACAATACATTAGATATGTTAACAACACAGTCACCTGGAGGAAGAAGAGGAGGAAGAGGAGGAGGAGGGGTTAATAGACAATACATTAGATATGTTAACAGCAAAGTTGAGGTCATTGTTAGGGTGTACAGTCAGAGTGACTGACTGACTGAACACTGAGCAAGAGGACATTGGTCTATAGCCTGTAAGTCAATACATCATCATGTCTGTGCTGCAGTGGAGGCGTCCTCGATGACGCTGGTGGCCCGGTGCAGATCCTCCTTGGTGACCTCAACCTCACAGAAGAGTGTCAGAGAGAGAATAATGTCAGAGAGAGTGAGAAAGACTGACCCAAACTTAAGGAAAAAGGTTTGACTATGTACAGACTTGGCCATCCTGTTGGAGGCTCCGTCCTGACTTGTCCATATGGCTGAAGCTCTGCCCATGGAATGGCTACAATGACAACAACTGGAGCGATGGTTGTCAGTCAGCATGAAGGTCACGAGGGGAGAGGAGAGGAGAGGAGAGGAGAGGAGAGGAGAGGAGAGGAGAGGAGAGGAGAGGAGGAGAGGAGAGGAGAGGAGAGGAGAGGAGAGGAGAGGATAAAGGATAAAGGATGAAAGTAAAGGGAATGAAAGGATGGGAGTAAGGAAAGAAGATACACTGAGATGCAAAGCGAGAGAGAGACAGAAAGAGAGAGAGACAGAAAGAGAAAGAGAAAATAGTGTCAGAGAGAGAGACAGAGAGAGAGAGAGAGAGAGAGAGAGAGAGAGAGAGAGAGAGAGAGAAAGAGAGAGAGAGAGAGAGAGAGAGAGAGAGAGAGAGAGAGAGAGAGAGAGAGAGAGAGAGAGAGAAAATTGTGTCAGAGAGAGACAGAAAGAGAGAGACAGAAAGAGAGAGAGAAAATAATGTCAGAGAGAGAGAGACAGAAAGAGAGAAGTGTGTCAGAGAGAGAGACAGACGAGTGTCAGAGAGAGACAGAAGTGTCAAAGAGAGAGAGACAGAGAGAGACATACGAGTGTCAGAGAGAGACAGAAGTGTCAAAGAGAGAGACAAAGAGTGTCAGAGAGAGAATAATGTCAGAGAGAGAGAGAAAGACTGAGCTTTGACTATGTACAGACTCAGTGAGCATAGCCTTGCCATTGAGAAAGGCAGCTGTAGGCAGACATGGCTCTCAAGAGAAGACAGGCTATATGCACACTGCCCACAATATGATTTGGAAACTGAGATGCACTTCCTGACCCCTGCCAAATGTATGATCATATTGGAGGGGAGACGCATTTTTCCCTCAGATTACACAGATCCACAAAGAAATTGAAAACAAACCCAATTTTGATAAAATCCCATATCTACTGGGTGAAATTACACAGTGTGCCATCACAGCAGCAAGATTTGTGGCATGTTGCCACAAAAAAAGGTGAACCAGTAAAGAACAAACACCATTGTACTTTCACTATTTGCACATCGTTACAGAACTATATATATACATAATATGACATTTGAAATGTCTACTCTTTTGGTACTTTTGTAACTGTGAGTGTAATGTTTACTGTTAATTTTTATTGTTTATTTCACTTTTGTTTATTATCTACTTGCTTTGGCAATGTTAACATATTTTTCCCATATCAATAAAGACCTTGAATTGAATTGACAGAAAGAGAGACAGAGAGAGAGAGAGAGGGAAGAATGTGTGTGTGAGAGAGAGAGAAACAGAGAGATGGAGAGAGAGTGTCAGAGAGGGAGACAGAGAGATAGAAGAGTGTCAGAGAGAGAGAGAGAGAGAGAGAGACAGGAAGAGACAGAAGTGTCAGAGAGAGAGACAGAGAGAGAGAAGAGTGTCAGAGAGAGAGAGAGATTGAGAGAGAGAGAGAGAGAGAGAGAGAGAGAGAGAGAGAGAGAGAGAGAGAGAGAGAGAGAGAGAGAGACAGAAGTGTCAGAGAGAGAGAGGAGTGTCAGAGAGAGAGTGAGAGAGAGAGTGACACAGAAAGAGAGACACAGAGAGAGAGAGAAAGAGAGAGGAGAGTGTCAGAGAGAGAGACAGAAAGAGTGAGAGAGAGAGTGAGAGAGAGTGACACAGAAAGAGAGACACAGAGAGAGAGAGAGAGAGAGAGAGAGAGAGAGAGAGAGAGAGAGAGAGAGAGAGAGAGAGAGAGAGAGAGAGAGAGAGAGAGAGAGAGAGAGAGAGAGAGAGAGAGAGAGAGAGAGAGAGACAGAAGTGTCAGAGAGAGAGAGGAGTGTCAGAGAGAGAGTGAGAGAGAGAGTGACACAGAAAGAGAGACACAGAGAGAGAGAGAAAGAGAGAGGAGAGTGTCAGAGAGAGAGACAGAAAGAGTGAGAGAGAGACAGAAATAGAGAGAGAAGAGTGTCAGAGAGAGAGAGGGCAACTTGTGAAGAACAAACACCATTGTAAATACAACCCATGTTTATGCTTATTAATTTTCTATTTTGTACTTTAAACATTTGCACATCATTACAACACTGTATATATACATAATATGACATGTGTAATGTCTTTATTCTTTTGGAACTTCTGTGAGTGTAATGCTTACTGTTAATTTGTATTGTTTGTTTCACTTTGTATATTATCTACCTCACTTGCTTTGGCAATGTTAACATATGTTTTCCATGCCAATAAATCCCCTTGAATTGAAACATTGAATTGAATTGATAAAGAGAAAGAGAGAGAGAGACAAAAAAAGAGAGAGAGAAGAAAGATAGAGAGATAAACAGTAGTGAAAGCCCTAGTAACCACAGACTTGGTGCTTTCTATGAGGCTGGTGGGAGGAGCTATGGAATGGAATTCATGGAACAGAGTCAAACGTGGTTTCTATATATTTTATGTGTTTGACACCGTTCCATGGATTCCATTCCAGCCATTACAATGAGCCTGTCCTCCTATATCTCCTCCAATCGTCAAAGCACCTTTGCTAGATTCTATAGCACTAGCAATACTGAATAGATGTGGTATAATTAATCAATAAGGCCCGAGGGGGTGTGGTATATGGCCAATATACCATGGCTAAGGGCTATTCTTAACCACGACTCAATGCGGAGTGCCTGGACACAGCCCTTAGCCGTGGTTTATTGGCCATACATCACAAACCCGAGGTGTCTTATTGCTATTATAAACTGGTAACCAACATAATTAGAGAAGTACAAAAAAAATGCTTTGTCATACCTGTGGTATACAGTCTGATATTCCTCGGCTGTCAGCCAATCATCATTCAGGGCTGGAACCACCCAGTTTATAATACAACATCAGTGACAACTTTAGTGACACATTGTACAACAATGGAGCCATTTTATCCAAACACAAACGTTGCTGGAATGCACACATTCAACATTCTGTTCTCCAGCGTTCTTGAGAGAACAACGTCACCCACTTTAATCTGTAGAAATCTGTGATTGTGTGTCAATGTATCCTGCTTCTCAAGGCTTCCGCTGTTACGACACAGTCACCCACAGGGCCAACTGTTAACATCCACTGTATGTGCATACGTGTTTGGGTGTGTCCAATGTGTTGACATTCTGAACGACAGCAATCCATCAGTATTTATCAATAGAAACTTTGTCCTGAACAAACACAGAGGGGTTATTCATCTGACATATTACTGTGTTATGGAGACAAAAGAGAGTGTTCAGTGTGTGTGTGTGTGTGTGTGTGTGTATTATAATGTGAGCTGTACGGATCTGTGCAAACAGACATCACTGTACATATACAGTATAGTTGTTGGATTAGGTGCTACCTCTACAATGGCTAGACTCCAGCATAAACTACACAGTCAGCCGCTGTGATACCAAACAGATACCAAGCAGTTACCCTGGTAACCTTTGACAATTCCCCCCTCTGGCTACATACAAATATAATAACAATCTGAGCTAAATGATGTCTAGTATGACTATACCTGACTATCACACAAGTATATTACATTGTAATGAAGAACAGGAAGTTAAAGATTTATCCAAATTGAAAGAGAAAGTAACTTTAAGGTTCTCTTTCAGTCCAAATAAATGCATGACTGGGATGACAGAGAGAACTGATCCACTGTAAGAAGAGTTTGATTGAAGAGCTCCTTGCATCACCAGTTACAGTTCTAGTACAGGTGAGTGCTTCTCAATTTGACAGGATGTGATGTTTTATTCCAGTCTTAGGAACAGGGATCACTTGTTGCATCACTTGGGATGTTGAATTAAGAGTTAATTTCATTATTTTTTTGTGTTTGATTATACTTTGAACATGCTGTAGATTTGAGGTCAACAACTTCTGCAACATGGGTGGTGGGTATCTTAATTGATGGTGAGATTTTTGTATAATGTTTTACAATGACAACAGTTTTGTATGTAGCTGTAACTTATTTGTATGTAAAGTCACAATGGAAATGTTTCTTAACCCTTCACTGGTTTTGTTCTCATCTTTAGATGTGAAGAGCACTGAGAAGAAGAAAAACACAATCTGTGTCTTGATGTTGATTCTCTGTCTTCACTTTGGACTGGTGAAACAGGTACCCTAAGAAAAATACAACCTCACACTTAATATTTAATTTACCTAGTTTAGTTGATTTTTCCTTGCTTATAATACATTATTTCATATCAGGAAATGAAGTAGAGTAAACGCAAAGCCAATGAAATATAGTTGCATTGTAACATATTTGTTACACGTTCATACAACTTTACATTTAACGCCAGCAGGGTTCATTTATATTTTTAAGTTGAACAAGAACTGCTTTTACAGAGACATGAGAAAATAAAATACTGTCCCACAACTGTTTTTTCTGAGAAGAAAAGAGAGTCCTTAAATGTTATGGGCAATACCTGTGAATAGGCTTTATGTTGTTTTGACTAGACCCTGAGCTATGCAGAAAAAACTATTGTGGATCATATCTTTGTCATCCTGCTTTAGGTCTTGGGTGGTGCTGTCATGTTGTACTTTCATTTTGCACATTGACTTACTATTGTTTTCATCATATTTGGCCTCACAAACAGGAAGCTGCAGCGAATAAGGGATTGGTAAACATTTTATCACCCAAACAGGGACCTGTTAGGTCTGTATAAAGACAACGCCACTAAAGAATGTTACGGTTACAGAACAAGATTTTTCCGCTGGACATGGCACCTGATTCTGTTGACGACAAATATGATGGCTGCAGAGACGAAGCCTTTAAGAGGGTGGAAAGCTACTACCTCCCACATGAGAAAAACACCACCACTAACTTCAGAAAAGGCTGGGACATAGCAGAGAAACATGCATCCATTCCAAAAGATGGTCTGCAAAAAGTGCATTCCATCTCTATGTATTTGTACACAAATAACAAACCCCAACCTCCCTCTGAATCTATCTATCTAGACTTCAACAAAGCAGTTAGACAAGGCAGTTACGGGTATGGAACATCATTCCAGTACCATTCCCTGCACTTCTATCTAACTGACGCCATTAAGATTCTCAAACAAAGTCAAACAACATGTAGGACCACCTACCTTAGAACCAATGTTACTTTTGATCAGGATGTTGTCCACAAAGAAATGCGCCTCGGTTATTTTGTCTCAAGTTCTATACATATGACCTTATACGATTTTGGACACAAATCCTGCTTTGAGATAAACACATGTTTTGGTGTTAACCTGACATATTACTCGGCCTATGCAAATGAGGGGGACGTTTTGATTCCTCCCTATGAGGTATTCAAAGTGACCAACATCCAGACAAAGTCAGCAGTCAGTAACCTGTGGTGTAAAGTCGTATACACTCTAAAGAGCACTGGGAAATGGAAGAGTGACCTGAATTGTAAAGCAGTAGATACAGGCTACTGCTACATAAAGCTATTAACTATGTTCATAGTCACAATAGTGTTTATATATTTACAACACTAAATCAGACAGCACAGTTAGCAGCTCTGTAGAGATGAGATGATTATTTAGAATGAAAGAATGAAGTCATCAAATCAAAGAAATGTAATATACACAACAACTGAAATATTTTATTCAAGTAATGTAATATAAACAACAACTGAAATATTTTATTAAAGCAATGTAATATAAACAACAACTGAAATATTTTATTTAAGTAATGTGAATAAATGATGGTTAATAAGTGATGAGCGGTAATGGGCAGTCACTACCATCATGGGACTTTTATTCATTGTTTTATTCTGTGTTGTTACAGAATTCAAGCCACATGATGCACAATGTATTTCATGTTAAAAAAAAAAAGATCAGAACTGAAATCTGTGATTATTTTTTAATAATCGAACTGAAACCGAACCAACCTCAAAAAGCACTAATCACTCAGCACTACTACCTATCTTAGAACCAAAATGTATTTTGATCACAACGTTGTCATCATGACGGGTTGCATCACTGCCTGGTATGGCAACGGCTCGGCCTGTGACCGCAAGGTACTGCAGAGGGTAGTGCGTATGGCCCAGTACATCACCGGGGCCAAGCTTCCTGCCATCCAGGACCTCTATACCAGGCGGTGTCAGAGGAAGGTACATAGAATTGTCAAAGACTCCGGCCACCCTAGTCATAGACTGTTCTGCTACCGCACGGCAAGCGGGACAGGAGCGCCAAGTCTAGGTCCAAGAGGCTTCTATACAGCTTCTACCCCCAAGCCATAAGACTCCTGAACAGCGAATCAAATGGCTACCCTATTTGCATTGCCCCCTTCTACGCTGCTGCTACTCTCTGTTACTATCTATATAGATACACATATATAGCAGTAAATAACAAGATATTGTTATTTACTGCTGCTCTTTAATTATTTGTTGCTCTTATCTCTTACTTTTTTTATTTTAGGTATTTTGTTAAAACTGCATTGATGGTTAAGGGCTGGTAAATAAACCTTTCACTGTAAGGTCTACCTGTTGTATTCGGTATTGATTTGATTTGATTCAAGATATATTTGAAGTAATCATATATTTGATCAAATAAAATACTGTGAATTTGCACATCGATCATATGGCATTACTGAGGCTTTGACACCCCAGCCTTCAAACAGAGATCACGTTAATCCTTTTACTCTGTGGCCAGCCACCTATTTCATCACATACATCACCAAGGGCCTTACGCCATATTAGGGCCTTTTATCTTTCTATGCTGTCTGTGTGAGGAAATATTCAGAAGTGCGTGACATCAGTGTGAAGGGTTATTCAGAAGTGTGTGTGGGAAATCTATTCTGCATCTTTCTCATAAGTTTAAAAGGGGAACTGTGTGTGTGTGTGTGTGTGTGTGTGTGTGTGTGTGTGTGTGTGTGTGTGTGTGTGTGTGTGTGTGTGTGTGTGTGTGTGTGTGTGTGAGCTTTCATGCGTGCGTGTCTTCTCAGTACTGTTCTGCCCTCTGTGTGTGTCCAACTGCAGGTCACACTGTTTTAATGATCCAATCACAAAAAAGCAGGAAGCAAGTAGACCTGCGAGGATATTGTTCCTTTATTACCTAATCCTTGGACTACATTGGTCATGCCCAACTGAAATCTAATTAACATAATTAAGAAATCCCCATCAAAATCTGTCTGTTTAAACTAGAGATATGTGGTCTTTTGCATGGGCTGCGTCTCAATCCATCTCATCCGCCGATTTTGCTCTTCCACATCTTCGGTGAAAGGTGGCAGAGCTAGAGCGGTGTTTGTCAGAGATGTCCCAAAAATCGGTCTTCTCACAAAAATTACTATCAACTATTTTAACCACTGTATTAAAACTTCTTAGGGAGCGGTGGCAGTGTTGGGTGTTTTGGAGAGTCTAGCGTGCCCAAAGTAAAATGCCTGCCACTCAGGCCCAGAAACTAGGATATGCACATAATTAGTACTATTGGATAGAAGTTTCTAAAACTGTTAAAATAATGTCTGTGAGTATAACAGAACTGATATGGCAGGCGACAACCAGAGGAAAGTCCAACCCAAAAAATGTGTTTCTGAGAAATGGCTCCTATTCCAATGGGTGTCTATAGGATATGCTTAAATCCAGCTCCCAGATTGCAGTTCCTATGGCTTCCACTAGATGTCAACAGTCTTTAGACCAGGTTTGAAGCGTTTACCTTGAAAAACAGCGGAATAGAAGAAGATTATATAAGTGGAGTGAGGAAGTGCCTTATGTGTTTTGCGCGCGAGACCGTGAGGGAGCTCCTCAGTATTTTCCTTTTATATCGCTCAGGTTATTATCCATGTGAAATATTATAGTTAATATGCATAATAGTGTACCTAAGGATACATTATAAACAATGTTTGATTTGTTTGGACAAAGTTGATAGGTATATTTTGAACGCTTTCTATGTCCTGTACAATCAACGAGGGGACGTTGGATTTTCTGAACAGAACGCGCCAACCAAACGGAGCTTTATGGATATAAACAGGGATTTTTTCGAACAAATGGAACATTGATTGTCTTGCTTGGACACTTCGGTTTGCCCTCAGCAAAAGTTCTTCAAAGGTAAGCAATTTATTTTAGCTCTTTTTATGTGTTTTGTGACAACTGTGCTGGTTCTGAAATTATGCAAATGCTGAAAATATACGGGGCGCTGTCCTCAGACAATCAAATGTTCTGCTTTCGCAGTTTGAAATCTGACAACGCTGTGAGATTGCCAAGAGTCTAAGCTTTTGAAGAGTGTGCAACACTTGTATTTTCATTAATGTTTTAAATGAGTATATTTGTAATTTGGCGCTCTGCTTTTCACCGGATGTTGGCAAAATCAAACCCGTTCACGGGATTGGATCCGTAACAGGTTAATAAACCAATTAGGCATATTTGGGCAGTCTTAATACAACATTTTGAACAGAAATGCAACGATTCATTGGATCAGTCTAAAACTTTGCACATACACTGCATCCATCTAGTGGCCAACATGTAAATTGCGCCTGGGCTGTAAAAATACTAACTTGTCCCAAAGCCACTCCTGCATTGTCTAGGCTGTGTGTTTAAAGTCGTTGTCCTGTTGGAAGTTGAACCTTTCGCCCCAGGTTGAGGTCCTGAGCAATCTGGAACAGGTTTTCATCAATGATCTCCTGTACTTTGCTCTGTTCATCTTTCCCTTGATCCTGACTTGTCTTCCAGTCCCTGCCGCTGAAAAACATACCAACAGCATGATGCTGCCACCACCTTGCTTCACTGTAGGGATGGTATTGGCCGAATGATCAGCGGTGCATGGTTTCCTCAACACGTGACGCTTGGCATTCAGGCCAAAGAGTTCAATGTTGGTTTCATCAGACCAGAGAATCTTGTTTCTCATTGTCTGAGAGTTCTTTAGGTGCCTTTTGGCAAACTCCAAGTGGGCTGTCAAGTGTCTTTTACTGAGGAGTGGCTTCTGTCTGGCAACTCTACCATAAAGGCCTGATTGGTGGAATGCTGCAGAAATGGTTGTCCTTCTGAAAGGTTCTCCCATCTCCAAAGAGGAACTCTGGAGCTCTGTCAGAGTGACCATCAAGGTTTTGGTCACTTCCCTGACCAAGGCCCTTCTCCCCCGATTGCTCAGTTTGGCCAGGCGGCCAGCTCTAGAAAGGGTCTTGGTGGTTCCAAACTTTTTCCATTTAAGAATGATGGAATCTACTGTGTTCTTGGGGACCTTCAATGCTGCAGACATTTTTTGGTACCCTTCCCCAGATCTCTGCCACGACACAATCCTGTCTCGGACCTCTATGGACAATTCCTTTGACCTCATGGCTTGGTTTTTGCTCTGACATGCACTGTCAACTGTGGGACCTTATATAGACAGGCGTGTGCCTTTCCAAATCATGTCCAATCAATTGAGTTTACCACAGGTGGACTCCAATGAAGTTGTAGAAATATCTCAAGGATGATCAATGAAAATAGGATGCACCAGAGCTCAACTGCGTTTCTCATAGCATATGGTCTGAAAGCTTATGTATATTTTTTTTGCATTGTCATTATTGGGTATTGTGTGTCGATTACAAAAATAATGATGATAATTTAATACATTTTAAGAATAAGGCTGTAACTTAACAAAATGTGGAAAAATGTAAGGGTCTGAATACTTTCTAAATGAACATAACATGTAAAAAGAAATAACAAACGTTTCCTGATCTTCCTTATGTCTCTCAGATATAGGACAGACACTTCAGAACAAACTTCCTTTAAAATTAAAAAATGCAAAATGATCCTTGGTATGACCTTATTAAAACAATTCCATATAGCTTAGTAGTCCCCCCAACCCCCGGCATAGACAGGGCTTAGACTCTTGTGGGTTTAGCTGTTGGTAAATCCATGACGGGGGTACACACAGGGGCTAAATTCACATTCTCTACCCTTTTCCTGAAGTGTACGCTCGTACACGCCCCCTCATGGATTGAAAGGTACTGGTGTGAGGAATATGGTGGAAACTACCTCCAGCCATGCTGTCCTCTATCTCTTCATTAGACTGAAATAAAGAAAATAGAAGCTTCTAGAATACATCCTAAATGGCACCCTATCTATTATATAGAGGAGTCATTTGGACAAAAGTAGTGCACTTTAAAGAGGACAGGTTGCTATTTGGGACACATGCCTGGTTGTGGTGTCTACATTGTACACCATGTTCAGTGACTTACACAAGGCTATGGGCACCAGTTACAGTAGTTACTCAACTCTCTGTGGATGATGTCTACATTGTGTGTGCCAACAATATTGACAAACTACTGGTCCCCCAAGCTGTGCAATGTCAAGTCTCATTTGAATTGTTGTCCTTGTTTTGTGAGAACAGAACCATAGTGTGGTAATGAAATATATCACAAATGGCATCCTATTCCCTGTAGTGCATTACTTTGATCAGAACCCTTTGGGCCTTCGTCAACAGCAGTGCACTAGTAGAGTGTCACTTGGGACACAACCTCACTCACACACAAGAGCACACACACACACACATATCTTACATCACTAACGATGGCAACTGAACCAAGTGTAAATCAAAACTAGACATTGAACTGATGTCTGTGCCCAGTGGGATGATTTTACCAACTGAGACACAGAAGAAAATCTATCAAAAGGGTTTTTTTTATTATATGGTTTTAGTGTTTGTCTATTTAAGTGTGTGGGTGTCACAGGAGGTTGGTGACACCTTCATTGGGGAGGATGTGCGCGTGTTAATGACTGGAGCAGAATAGGTGACGACACCAGAATGAAGGGTTGGATCATAATTAACCTTCCAAAACATTAAAAAGAGGAAGAAAGATGTCAGGAAACAGAATGAACAAGGGATGGAGAGGACGTTACACACAACTGTCTGGTCTACAAGCCTGTGTCCCAAATGGCATCCTATTTCCCTATGTAGTGCACTATATATAGAATAGGTTGTCATTAAGGACACATTTCAAGTCTTTTTCTTATTGGTTGATAAAGCCTGGAAACGTCCTGTCACCTGCTGTGGGCCACAGACAGAGAACAGAGAGGGAGAGGGTGGAGACCCCATTAGACACCATGCGTGAGTGTGTAGCAGACAGGTCCACTGGTGCATGGTGTTGCCATTGGTCACCTGCACATTGTCTCTTGTACAGTGAAGGTTGTGAGTCATTCTCACCTTTCATTAGCATTGTTTTTTTTGTGTGAGTGTGCCCTCTCAGTATCCAATCACATTCAATCAGGAAGCTGGTAGACCTTGTTAAAGACAATTGTTATTAATCTGGGACTTTGTTGTTCTTATTATTAACGTGATGATCATAGGTTAAAAGCTGTTAGGGCCCTGGGGCAGTGCTCGGAGGTTTGGAGAGTCTGGCGTGCCCAAAGTAAAATGCCTGTTACTCAGGCCCAGAAACACACCTGTGCTGGTTATGATATTATGCTAATTGAAAAGGTATGCAGGGCGCTGTCCTCAGACAATCAAATGCAATGCTTTCGCCGTAAAGCCTTTTTGAAATCCGACAACGCTGTGAAATTACCAAGATTCTAAGCTTTTGAATGGTGTGCAACACTTGTATTTTCATGAATGTTTAATATTACTATTAAAACATTAAAACGCTCTGCATTTTTCCGGATGTTGTCTTAGGTAGGTCGCCTGTGACCCATCGGTCCGTAAGAAGTTTTAATAATTGGTCCCACCTTTTTTTTTTTACTAAGAATAAGCCCTTGCAAATCATCACATGACATGTTTCTAATAAAGATAATGAAGAATCATTTTACAGAGTACAGTATGTCTACATACTCTCCTCTAAATCTAAACACAACAATTTTTGCCTTATTTTCTTCATCCTCCTCTGTCTCTCTATAACACTGTATCTCAATTAGTCTTTCTTCTACTCCTATCTCCTCTCCTCCTGTCACATCTGCTCCTGCAACACCCTCTACTGCTCATCCTGTGGCTCCTTGACCTGCTGCCACTCCCCCAGTACTCTCTCCCTCTCCCTATCTCTGTGTCTGTGTGTGATTGCGTGGGCGGAGACAGGTGTGATGGAGTCAGAACAGATCCCCACCAGCTGCAACCTGTTCCATAATCAATACCTCTACAAATACTCAGCCATGCCACTTCCACACTGCCATATCGTAATCTCTGCTCAGTCAGTCTACGCTTCTAGCTATTTGTTACTATTCAGATCCTGTTATCCTGTTGTGCCTGTTTCTCTGCCTGATGCTGTTTTCCTCTCCGCTTCATAGACTCCCTCTGACATCTTAACATACTTGTGCTCAAATACAGTAACTTCTTCTTCTTACCTCAGCTCAAATATCCATCTGTACCTGTGTCTACCTGGACTGTTCAGCGTCCGTGTGACTCACTGTAGTGACACCTTGTTTTGAACAGTCAACCACAGTCAAGGGGAAACTGTCAAATTAACACCACTCTCCCACCAGCCTTAGTTTGTAATCTAAACATGTTTGTTTCCCACAGTGCTCATCATTATTAAACATATAATTCAACTTGTTAGGTTCTAAATATCAGAGTAAGAACTCGATGGACACAATGAAAGCTTCAACCAAGTTTATTCACCCCATAGGATGGAACAGCTGAACAGACAAAGACATATTTCCACCATTGGGAATATATATGCCCCAATTTGGGTGGAGTCTCCTCCTTCTCTCTAACATTACATCTTTATTGATAGAAGTTAAGTGATACGGGCAATGAATTATTCCTTCTCCCATAAGGTGATCTGACCTGACCTCAACCCCCTTCCTCACTTTTTATTGTTTATAAAAAAAAAAAAATATTTAACCTTTATTTAACCAGGTAGGCAAGTTGAGAACAAGTTCTCATTTACAACTGCGACCTGGCCAAGATAAAGCAAAGCAGTTCAACACATACAACAACACATAGTTACACATTGGAGTAAACAAACACACAGTCAATAATACAGTAGAAAAAAAACAAATCTATATACAATGTGTGCAAATGAGGCAAGATAAATAGGCCATGGTGGCGAAGTAATTACAGTATAGCAATTTAACACTGGAATGGTAAATGTGCAGTAGATGAATGAGCAAAGTAAAAATACTGGGGTGCAAAGGAGCAAGATAAATAAATGAATACAGTAAGGGATGAGGTAGTTGGTTGGACTATGTACAGGTGCAGTGTTCTGTGAGCTGCTCTGACAGCTGGTGCTTAAAACTAGTGAGGGAGACAAGTGTCTCCATTTTCAGTGATTTTTGTAGTTCGTTACAGTCATTGGCAGCAGAGAACTGGAAGGACAGGCGGCCAAAAGAGGATTTGGCTTTGGGGGTGACCAGTGAGATATACCTGCTGGAGCGCGTGCTACGGGTGGGTGCTGCTATGGTGACCAGCGAGCTGAGATAAGGCGGGGCTTTACCAAGCAGTGACTTGTAGATGACCTGGAGCCAGTGGGTCTGGCGACGAGTATGTGGCGAGGGCCAGCCGACTAGAGCATACAGGTCGCAGTGGTGGGTGGTATAAGGGGCTTTGGTGACAAAGCGGATGGCACTGTATCCAGTTTGCTGAGTAGAGTATTGGAAGCTGTTTTGTAGATGACATCGCCGAAGTCGAGGATCGGTAGGATAGTCAGTTTTACTAGTGCTAGTTTGGCAGCATGAGTGAAGGAGGCGTTGTTGCGAAATAGAAAGCTGATTCTAGATTTATTTTTGGATTGGAGATGTTTAATGTGAGTCTGGAAGGAGAGATTACAGTCTAGCCAGACACCTAGGTATTTGTAGTTGTCCACGTATTCTAGGTCAGAGCCGTCCAGGGTAATGATGCTAGTCGGGCAGGCGGGTGCAGGCAGCAAACGGTTGAAAAGCATGCATTTGGTTTTACTAGCATTTAAGAGCAGTTGGAGGCCACGAAAGGAGTGTTGTATGGCATTGAAGCTCGTAGGGAGGTTAGTTAACACAGTGTCCTAATCCACAGCTCTCCACCCTTATCAGTGCCTGCCAACATGTGATCGTCTTCCCTGCTCTCAGTAAATTTCAAGCTTAATTGCATCCTCCATATACATTCCTCCTACAGAACTATTCACTTCTGGTGTAGACTATGGCACCCCTCATGTCACTAGAATAACTAATGATTACTAATATTTAAAGTTTAGAAATCCGAACCCATCAAACTGAAGTGATAATTTACTAAATACTCTATACCATGCTGTGATGTATGTGTGAATTCACAGGGTCCCAATTTTGGATCTGCTAAAATAAATTTACACTACATATATCCTGATTGAGTTTACAGCACCCCCAGCCTTCAAATGGAGAGCACATTATGGCTCGCACTCTGTGACCGGTGGTGTAGGGGGAAGTTGCCCCTAATCTCTGATCTTGGGTCAGGTTTGCATTTCCACAACAATTAGTTAAGGTTAGGATCAAGTGGGATAGGGAGGGATTGCTGATCCCAGATCTGTACCACTGATGACCAAAAAAAATTAATATTCTGTGTATGCCGTCTGTGAGATAAATTATTTTCAGAATGAAACTCTGGCGGTCAACTTGGTTTAGAGGCGAATTTCACCAAAAGTAAAAGTTGTGACAACGTCTTCAAGAAGAATAAAAACCCTTCACATTATGACAAAAAGTTCATATTTCCACCCTGTCTTTTAGTACAAAAAAACATATACATACTGTTACATCTAATGACACAACTCTCTCTGCACTGATTCCACTGACATCTACCTACATGAACTATTACACAACTCTATAGTTCTACTCTATTCCACAGGAGAACGCATCACACAGATCCTTAGATACAGGTACAGAGTCAAAGGTGGCCCTCTGGTGGACAGAGTTCTAACTACAGGTAGAGCTGTAGTGTTGGTTTGTAGGTAGATGTCAGTGGATTCAGTGCAGAGAGAGTTGTGTCATTAGATGTAACAGTATGTATATGGTTCCTCTCTAGGTTTCTTCCTAGGTTTTTGCCTTTGTAGGGAGTTTTTCGTAGCCACCGTGCTTTTACACCTGCATTGCTTGCTGTTTGGGGTTTTAGGCTGGGTTTCTGTACTGCACTCTGTGACATCAGCTGATGTAAGAAGGGCTTTATAAATAAATTTGATTTGATTTGGTTTCAGAGACCTGGGTGGATGTAGTTCTAACTACAGGTACAGATGTAGTGTTGGTGACAGAGACCTGGGTTGATGTACTACTGACTACAGGTACAGGTGTAGTGTTGGTGACAGAGACCTGGTTGGATGTAGTACATCATCCAAAAACATGGCAGACATTGGATGAATATTTAATGTGAAAAAATTATTGGCCTCAAAGACAATGACTTAAATAATTGAATGGATGTTTTGTGCACGAAGGTGATGACAGAGGTGTCTTCTTAGGAATGTTAAAATGTGACAAATTTGACTCTATGTGGCCGTGTATGGACATTGTCTTTCTGGGCCGAGCGTCCGTTGAACTGAAGATTTAGGATCAATCTAAACTGTGCTTCTAGACCAGAACCCTGGCTCCTTGGAGGAGTCGCCTGGTAGCCTGTACTGGGGAGTGGTAACATCTGTCACCTGGAGGGAGGGAGGGAGGGAGGGAGGAGAAGGGGAGGAAGAGGGAGAGAGGATAGATAGAGAGAGAGCTTAGTCAGACAACTGATGTAGCTGATAAGAACTGGTAGCTTATAGCCACCAATTCCCTTCAAATCAGCGGTTGTGAGGGATAAAAGGAGGTCATTTTAGAGTTTTGAAACAAAACCCTTACCTTGCTGCCAATGAAGAGACGCAGGAATGCAATGTTCAAGTCTGCAGCTCCAGTGGCCTTGGCCTCAAATCAAATTTTATTGGTTACATACACATGGTTAGCAGATGCTTTTTACTTAACTAGGCAAGTCAGTTAAGAACAAATTCTTATTTACAATGACAGGTTAGGAACAGTGCCTTGTTCAGGGGCAGAATAACAGATTTTTACCTTGTCAGCTCAGGGATTTGATCTAGCAATCTTTCAGTTACTGGCCCAACGCTCTAACCACTAGGCTACCTGCCTAGATCTCATGTTAATGCCAGTGTAGCGAAATGCTTGTGCTTCTAGTTCCGACAGTGCAGTAATATCTAACAAGTGTCTCAGTTTCTGTTATTGTTGTGTGTTGTTCCTTTGGTTACCGCTGGAGGGCAACCTTACCTTGTTTTCTAGTTTCCAGTTTACACTGACTATTTCTTGTTGGTTTGATTACCCTCTCAGTTCACCTGTTTGTCTTGTTATTTAAGTTCCTCAGTTTGCCTGCGTCTTTGCTTAGGGCTCATGTTTGTTTAGTGTGTTTGTGTGATATTGCCTTGTTTTCTGTGAGGATCTTAGTGAAGGTTCTAGATTTACCCTTACCTCTGCTTGCTGTGTTTCTCTGCACCTGGTTGTATTATTACAACAAGTAATCTAACATTTTCACAACGACACCTTATACACACAAGTCTAAAGGAATGAATAAGAATATGTACATATAAATATATGGATGAGCGATGGCCATGTGGCATAGGCAAGATGCAGTAGATGGTATAAAGTACAGTATATACATATGAGATGAGTAATGGAGGGTATGTAAACATTATATAAAGTGGCATTGTTTAAAGTGACTAGTGATACATTTATTACATCTAATTTTTCATTATTAAAGTGGCTAGAGATTTGAGTCAGTATGTTGCAACAGTCACTCAATGTTAGTGATGGCTGTTTAACAGTCTGATGGCCTTGAGATAGGAGCTTTTTTTCAGTCTCTCGGTCCCAGCTTTGATGCACCTGTACTGACCTCGCCTTCTGCATGATAGCGGGGTGAACAGACAGTCAATTATGATCTTTTTGGCCTTCCTGTGACATCGGGTGGTGTAGGTGTCCTGGAGGGCAGGAAGTTTCCCCCCTGTGATGCGTTGTGCAGACCTCACTACCCACTGGAGAGCCTGTGGGCTGAGCAGTTGCCGTACCAGGCGGTGATACAGCCCGACAGGATGCTCTCGATTGTGCATCTGTAAAAGTTTGTGAGTGTTTTCGGTGACATCAGTCAGGAAGTTAAAGCTTTGTACATCTGTAATGTTGTGTATGGGTTTTCCAAATGGACAATGACCCCAAGCATACTTCCAAAGTTGTGGCAAAATGTCTTAAAGACAATAAAGTCAAGATATTGGAGTGGCCATCACAAAGCCCTGACCTCAATCTTATAGAATTGGTTTGGGCAGAAATGAAAAAGTGTGTGCGAGCAAGGAGGCCTACAAACCTGACTCAGTAATACCAGCTCTGGAGGAATGTGCCAAAATTCACCCAATTTATTGTGGGAAGCTTGTAGAAGGCTACCCAAAACATTTGAACCAAGTTAAACAATTTGAAGTCAATTCTACCAAATACTAATTGAGTGTATGTAAACTTCTGACCCACTGGGAATGTGATGAAAGATATAAAAGATGAAATAAATCATTCTCTAAACTATTATTCTGATATTTCACATTCTTGAAATAAAGTGGTAATCCTAACTGACCTAAAACAGGGAATTTTTACTGGGAATAAATGTCAGGAATTGTGAAAAACGGAGTTTAAATGTATTTGGCTAAGGTGTATGTAAACTTCCGACTTCAACTGTACATACAGTACACCACATTGTTTTTGAAAAATTCTAATCTGGATTGCGTTCCAATAATATTGCCTTTCTCCGGAAGTATGCAAGTGTAGACATCGGGAGAAAGGAGAAATGAATGGGACAGGTTTTCCAACAGCTGTTTATCTCTGTTGGAGAAATATACTGTATGTTACAAGTATTGAACAACAAATTATAACGTAATTAACATTTGGTAAATCCACGACTGGGGTGGACACAGGGGCTAAATTCTGATTCTCTACACTCCCCTTCAGGAATTTAAATGAACTAGTGTGAGGAATATGGTGGAAACTCCCTACAGCCATTTTTTTGCACCAATCCAATGCAAACTTCTGGAGAAGGATAGAGAATCGGAATGCAGTCAGTGTCCAAGTGCACACTGCAATTGCATACTTCGGAAGAAGAAAGGGTAGACAGTCTAGACACAGCCCTAGTGACTGACTTGACAACTCACCAAGCTCAAAGAGCCTCTTTTCCAGCACCTCCATCTCATTGGTCAGGGCAATGTAACGCTCCTGTAACTGGTCTCTCTCACTCAGTAACTAGTCTCTCTCCCTTAGTAACTGGTCTCTCTCCCTCAGTAACTGGTTCTCTCACTCAGGAACTAGTCTCTCTCCCTCAGTAACTGGTCTGTCCCTTAGTAACTGGTCTCTCTCCCTCAGTAACTGATCTCTCTCACTATATTAACTGGTGTCCGTTCCTCAGTCTCTGCTCTCTCTGCCTCTTCTCACTCCTTCTGTAACTGTACAATCTCCCTCAGTAACTGGTCTCTCACACTTTAAATTGTCTCTGTCCTTTAGTAACTTGTCTGTCTCCCTCAGTTACTGGTCTCCCTCCCTCAGGAACTGATCTCCCTCCCTCAGAAACTGATCTCTCTCCCTCAGCAACTGGTCTCTCTGCCTCTGTAACTGGTCTCTCTCCCTCTGTAACTGGTCTCTCTACCTCAGTAACTGGTCTCTCTCACTATATTAACTGGTGTCCGTTCCTCAGTAACCTCTCTCTCTGCCTCTGTAACTGGTCTCTCTCCCTCAGTAGCTGGTCTCTCTGCCTCAGTAACTGGTCTCTCTGCATCTGTAACTGGTCTATCTCCCCCAGGAAGTCGTTTCTCTCCCTCAGTAATTGGTCTGCCTCACTCTTTAAATTGTCTCTGTCCTTCAGTGACTTGTCTCTCTCCCTCAGTAACTGGTCTCTCCCCCTCAGTAACTGATCTCCCTCCCTCAGAAACTGATCTCTCTCCCTCAGTAACTGGTCTCTCTCCCTCTGTAACTGTTCTCTCCCACAAAGTAACTGGTCTCTCTCCCTCAGTAACTGGTCTCTCTCACTATATTAACTGGTGTCCGTTCCTCAGTCTCTGCTCTCTCTGCCTCTGTAACTGGTCTCTCTCCCTCAGTAACTAGTCTCTCTGCCTCAGTAACTGGTTTCTCTGCCTCAGTAACTGGTCTCTCTCCCTCAGGAAGTCTTTTCTCTCCCCAGTAACTGATCTCTCTCTCAGTAACTGGTGTCTCTCCCTCAGTAACTGGTCTCTCTACATCAGTAACTGGCCTCTCTAGATCAGTAACTGGTCTCTCTCCCTCAGTAACTGATCTCTCTCCCTTAGTAACTGCTATCTCTCCCTCTGTAACTGGTCTCTCTCCTTCAGTAACTTTGCGAAATGGTTAAGGTTAGAATTGGGGGAGGAGAAGTTGATTCTAGATCTCAATTCTCTATTGACGTTGTCTACAGTTTTTATGTTTGTTTCAAACCACAGGTCCCACTAGCTATGTAACGTCAAGTTTCATCTGTATCTGGTCTCTTATGATACTTGCTGTATTAAGATCATGAAATATGTTCCAAATTGCACCCTATTCCTGGCAGCCTATTCTGGTCAAAAGTAGTGTACTAAATAGTGCACTACATAGGGAAATAGGATGCCATTTGGGACACAGGCTTGTAGACCAGACAGTTGTGTATAACGTCCTCTCCATCCCTTGTTCATTCTGTTTCCTGACATCTTTCTTCCTCTTTTTAATGTTTTGGAAGGTTAATTATGATCCAACCCTTCATTCTGGTGTCGTCACCTATTCTGCTCCAGTCATTAACACGTGCACATCCTCCCCAATGAAGGTGCCACCAACCTCCTGTGACACACACGCCTAACTATACAAATACTAAAACCATAAAACAAAACAACACTAGTGAAGTTTTGATAGATTTTCTTCTGTGTCTCGGTAAAATAATCCAACTGGACACAGACATCAGTTCAACGTTTAGTTTTGATTTACACTTGGCTCAGTTGTCAGCGTTAGTGATGTGAGATGTGTGTGTGTGTGTGTGTGTGTGTGCATGCGTGTGGGTGTGCTAGTGTGTGTTTATGCATGTTCCTCTGCAGATGGAAGAACAGGACTCTACAGGCTGGCTGCTGTGATTTCAGGAGTGCTGTATATACTACAATTCACTCTCAACATCTCCCTGTGACTTGCTTTCTGTGAGTGAGGATGTGTCCCAAATGGCACCCTATTTCTATATAGAGAATAGGGTGCCATTAAGGACACAATTCAGGTCTGTTTCTTATTGGTGGATTGAGCCTGGAAACATCCTGTCACCTACTGTGGGCCACAGACAGAGAACAGAGAGGGAGAGGGTGGAGACCCCATTAGACACCATGCATGAGTGTGTAGCAGACAGGTCCTCTGGTGCTTGGTGTTGCCATTGGTAACCTACACGTTGTCCCTTGAACAGTGAAGGTTGTGAGTCATTCTCACCTTTCATTAGCAATAGATTTGTGTGTGTGTGTGTGTGTGAGTGTGAGTGTGCCCTCTCAGTATCCAATTACATTCAATCAGGAAGCGGGTAGACCTTGTTAAAGACAATTGTTCCTTTTTTTATTCAAAAGTGACTTTATTTGTTATTCATATCCTTAAAGTGATAAGCATTGGTTCATAATTGGTCCCACTTTTCTTTTACTAAGCCTACGGCAAATCACATGACATGTTTCTAATAAAACTAATGAAGAATCATTTTCCAGAGTACAGTATGTCTACATACCCTCCTCTAAATCTAAACACTAAAATTATTTGTCTTCTTCTTCTTACTCTCTGTCTCTCTCTGACACTATGGCTCTATCTCAATGACTCTTTCCTAGAGTCCACTCCTCCTGTCTCCTCTCCTCCTTTCAACCCTATTAGAGAAGGTCCAAGGTCCCTCCCCTAGGATTCTATTATCCAATGTGTATTGAGACAGAGTCTGTCGTACGACTATTTCACCTCTATGTTGAGTACATCTCTCACTTTAACCACTAGGTGGAATCATTACTTCTTCAGGCTAGAGTCATTTTTCTGAATTTACGCCTGACTGACGTGCCCAAAGTAAACTGCCCTTTACTCAGGCCTGAAGCCAGGATATGCATGTAGTTGGTACCATTGGATAGAAAACACTTTGAAGTTTGTAGAAATGTTAAAATAATGTATGAGACTATAACACAACAGATATTGTAGAAGAAAATCCAAAGAAATCCAAACAGATTTTTTTGAGAGCCCATGCTCTTACAATGGAAGGTATAACGTCATATACACATCCAGCTCATATATTGCAATTCCTATGGCTTCCACTAGATATCAACAGTCTTTGTTCAAGGTTTCAGGCGTGTTTCTTCCCAAACAAGGAAGAATTTAGAGTTTTAGTATTGGGAGTCAGAGTTGGAAATCAGTCTGCGCGTGCGAGGACATGCACCTGCTAATTCAGCTTTTCTTTTGAACATACTTCTTTCTGTATAAAATATTATAGTTTAATTACATTTTAGGGTACCTGAGGATTAAATAGAAATTTATTTTGACTTGTTTTAACAAAGTTTAGTGATGGCTTTTTGGATTCCTTTCTCTGTATGTTGAACTGGTGGAATACTCAAATCGATGGCGCCAACTAAACATACCTTTTTGGATAAAGCCTGCGCAGGTTTAAAAATATTTTGATGTGGGGCGCCATCCTCAAACAATCGCATGGCATGCTTTCACTGTTAAGCCTATTTGTCACGACTTCCACCGAAGTTGGTCCCTCTCCTTGTTCGGGCGGAGTTCGGCGGTTGACGTCACAGGCCTTCTAGCCATCGCCGATCCACTTTTCATTTTCCATTGGTTTTTTCTTTGTTTTATACACACCTGGTTTCAATTCCCCAATTACATGTTCATTATTTAACCCTCTGTTTTCCCCATGTGTGTGTGCGTTATTGTTCATATCTATGTCAGTCCATTTGGTGGTATTGTTACATTATTTTTTAGTAAACTACGTTGTGTTGCTCATCTCTGCTGTCCTGCGCCTGACTTTTTCCACCAACTACATCACGCATTCTGACAATATTGTAAATCGGATAATGCAGTTAGATTAACAAGAATTTAAGCTTTTAACCGATATAAGATAATTGTATGTATATAAATGTTTAATATCCATAATTTATGTGTTTATTTATTTGAATTGTGCGCCCTCCAATTTCACCGGAAGTTGTCGACAGGTGTCCGGCTAGCGGGATGCCTAGCCTAAAGTGTTAACCATTCAGGACCTTTTCCAACTATTAAAATAATAAATATATATGAGAGAGAGAGAGAGAGAGAGAGAGAGAGAGAGAGAGAGAGAGAGAGAGAGAGAGAGAGAGAGAGAGAGAGAGAGAGAGAGAGAGAGAGAGAGAGAGAGCTTACAGCAGCACCTCGATCTTCTGCACAGATTCTGCCAGACCTGGGCCCTGACAATACAATCTCAGAAATACCAAAATAATGCTCTTCCAAAAAAAGTCCAGTCGCCAGAACCACAATTACAAATTCCATCTTGACACCGTTGCCCACAAAAAACTATACATACCTTGGACTTAACATCAGCGCCACAGTTAACTTCCACAAAGCTGTGAATGTTCTGAGAGACAAGGCAAGAAGGGCCTTCTATGCCATTAAAATGAACATAAAATTCGACATACCAATTAAGATCTGGATAAAAAGACTTGAATCAGTTATATAGCCCTTTACGGTTGTGAGGTCTGGGTTCCGCTCACCAACCAAGAATTCACAAAATGGGACAAACACCAAATTGAGACTCTACATGCAGAATTCTGCTAAAATATCCTCCATGTACAATCTAAAACACCAAATAATGCATGCAGAGCAGAATTAGGCCGATACATGCTAATTATCAAAATCCATAAAATATCCATTAAATTCTACAACCACCTAAAAAGAAGCAATTCCCAAACCTTCCAAAACAAAGCCATCACCTACAGATAGATGAACTTGGAGAAGGGTCCCCTAAGCAAGTTGGTCCTGGGGCTCTGTTCACAAACACAAACAGACCCCACAGAGCACCAGGACAGCAACACAAATAGACCCAACCAAATCATGAGAAAACAAAAGGATAATTACTTGACACACTGGAAGGAATTAACAAAAAAACAGAGCAAACTAGAATGCTATTTGGCCCTAAACAGGGAGTACAAAGACAGGATATGTGCACACTGCCCACAAAAGGAGGTGGAGACTGAGCTGCACTTCCTAACCTTCTGCCAAATGTATGACCATATTAGATACACATATTTCCCTCAAATTACACAGATCCATAAAGAATCTGAAAACAAACCAGATTTCGATAATTTCCCATATCTACTGGGTAAATATACCACAATGTGCCATCACAGCAGGAAGATTTGTGACCTGTTGCAACAAGAAAAGGGCAACTAGTGAAGAACAAGCACCATTGTAAATACAACCCATATTTATGTTTATTTATTTTCCATGTTGTACTTTAAACATGTGCACATTGTTACAACACTCTCTCTATATATACGTCATTTGCAATGTCTTTATTCTACTGGAACATCTGTGACTGTAATTTGTACTGTTCATTTAGTGTTTATTTCACAATTGTATATTATCAACTTCACTTGCTTTGGCAATGTTAACATATGTTTCCCATGCCAATATAACCCTTGAAATGAATTGAGAGAGAGAGACAAAGGAAGACACAATGAGACACCCGAGAGACACTGAGCGACACAGAGAGAAGGTTTGATACTGGGTGTTATTATTACACCACTTTCTCACATATCCAGTCATGTTTTTTGTGACAATTGTCATCATTCCATGTCTTTACAGGGTCATCTTGTCCATAGTATATCTCAACACAGTCCTCTTGCCCTTTATTATCAGGCTGTCCTTTCCCCCAGTACCTAAACAACACAGAGATCCAGACAGTCACACAATGTGTGACAAACATCCTCCTCAATTACACACATAGTCCTATGTTTTAAAGACACACTCTATAAGATAAGCATACCATTATCAAGAATGAGCCATCAACACATTTCAATCACCTTTTCATATGTAAATATTACCTCGTTTCTATAATACATCTATAGTTCTCATTGAATGACATTCATGAGTGGAAACACACATTTTTATGAACATGATTGGAAGCAATACATTGTTGTTGTTTTGTATCTCTATATCACAAGGTAAAATGGTCAAATCTCTCACCCTGTTGTCAGTGATGTGCCATCCACCCACTTCCAGGTCCCCTCAGTAACAGAGTCAGTCAGACCAATCCAGGCTCTCAGGTGGAGGTTGAAGAGAAATGTCTGTTGTTGAGAAAGACAAAAAAACTGTAACTTTTAATATATTTATAAAATACTGCACACATATTAGTGTACTGATGAAAAGTATACTTGCTCCACCTCTCTCTCTCTCTCTCTCTCTCTCTCTCTCTCTCTCTCTCTCTCTCTCTCTCTCTCTCTCTCTCTCTCTCTCTCTCTCTCTCTCTCTCTCTCTCTCACCTGTTCCTCTCTGCTGTCTATGATCACCAGGTCTGCTCCTCTCTCCAGACAGTCCTGTCTGCTCTCCTCCCAGGTTTTCATCTCAGTAGAGAGGAAGTACAAACTGGAGTCAAAGTATCTCCATCCCTCCTGACAATGTTGCTCTGTTGAAGAGCAAACGTGAACACATTGAGCAACTTAGCCAGTATCTTTATACTCATAAACCCATTGATATATAATTATTGTTGATTTTACCTCTAATGTATCACAGTTTATATCTCACCTATCACAAAAAGCTTTACCTGAATTTGGCCTTTCTCTTCAGTCAGGTTGTTGTAGATTGTCTGTAGCTGGTCTCTCTCTTTAGTCAGGTTGTTGTATTTGGTCTGTAGCTGGTCTCTCTCTGCTGTTGCGTTTATTTTATAAATGGAGTAACTCTGTGACAAGTTGTTCCTTTTATCCTCAGAATCTTTGATGGCTCTGTTATGTACAAAGTAAAACACCAGTTAAATAGGCTTAGTAACCTGCACTTCTTACAAATGAACTTGGACACAAACTCACAGTAGACAGACAGGACTATGATCCCAGCCAGTAGAACACACAGCAGCCCCAGACACACTGCAGCCACTAGGAAGGGTCTCTTCCATGAGCAATCAGGCTCTGTGGACAGATACAAGAGACTTTACATTTTGTTTGTGTCTTTGTGTGTGTGTGTGTGTTACCTAAGTGCTGGTCTCCTGGTCCATTATAAGGAGCAGTGTCTGCTGTCTCTTCTCTCTTGGTGCTGGTCTCATCGTTTCTCAGGGTGTCTGCACTGACGTAAATATCCACAATCCTCTCCTCCATCTCACCTCTGTCAAACTTCACCTTCTTGTTCACATCTGGCTCAGCATAGATGACCTTTGACATCTTTAACAATGCCTGGATCCTTCTTTCTATGTAGGTCTACTATACATTAAGTCTCTGCTTCTGGAATTAATGTGGTGGTCTTCCAACATGGCTCCCAGGAGGCGTCATACGTCAACTACAGAACAAGCCCCCTGTACTTTAATTTTCTGCTTTTAGTGATTTCTCTGTCTCTGAGTCATCTGTGTGTCTCTGTCTGTGTCACCGCTGTAGGTGTTAACTCTATGGAAGTATCAACAAAATTACACGGGTAGCTGTGGCTATTCTAATACAATTTTATTTACAAGTTTGCATACTTGTGTGTGTAGTTGTGTGCGTGTGAGAGAAACAGTGGTTATTGTTAAAGAATTTTCTGCGGCACAATATAAATCATTCCATGTCTCTACATGGTCATCTTGTTCAGAGTATATCTCAACACAGTCCTCCTGCCCAGGGAATGGGACTTGATATTTGTGATGACAGACAGGACACTATAATACCAGGAAGACATAGATCATAGAGGGGAAGTGAAGAACAAAGGCTAGCTGTTAACATATTTTAAATATCATATGAAACAAGAGTCAACTATGAGTATTTGATATTGTGCTTGTATGTAACCTGACAACAAAGACTGACTGTCAAAGATTATTAGAACACACAGCAGCCCCAGACACACTGCGAGCAACTCCAGAGGGTCTCTTCCACCACTGAAAATGTACTGAATCACAAATGATTAAAGATCTTTGGTAATGTGTTTTACTGTATCATCCAGGATTAGGAAAAATAAAGGTCTAGTACTACAAGGTAATCTCACCTGTTTAATACCGGGTGTGTAATTTGTGTGTGTGTGTGTTCGTGCAATCTTACCTGAAGCAACTCCTCCATCTCTTGGACTGGGCTTGAAGGCTCTTACATTGGAATATATTTGGCCATCAATGTCTGTATTCTTCATTGCATCAGGCTCATCGTCTCCAAATCTATCTGGGATTTCGTAGACTCCCTTTGACATCTTTACACACTTGTGGTGAAATACAGTTACTTCTTACCTCAACTCTAATGTACGTCTGTAGCTGTGTCTTCTCCCTGCACTGTCCTGCGTCTGTGTGACTTAAGGTAGTGAAACTCTTTATCAGTCAACCACAGTGAAGGGGCAATTGTGAAATCAACACAACACTGGCCACCATGTGACTCCCACCAGCCTTAGTCTGACAATATATTACATTATGTGACTCTATTTCATGCTATATGTGTGAATTCACAGGGTCCTAATTTTTCATGTGCTAAAATAAATTGTGATCCTCTTAATTGACATATACACTACATATATCCTGACTGAGTTAACAGCACCCCCAGCCTTCAGATGGAGAGCACATTATGGCTCTCACTCTGTGACTGGTGGTGTAGGGGGAAGTTGACACTAGATGCTGATTTTAGGTCAGTTTTGCATTTCTTCCACAAATGGTTAAGGTTAAGATTGGGGAGGGGAACCTGATCTTAGATCTGTACATAGGGGAAACTTCGCCCTGAAGTGTGACCGGCCACCAATGGCCATATAGGGGTCTTTGTTCTATCTATGCTGACTGTGAAGAATTACTTAGAATGACTTAGAAAGTTCTGACATCTCCATGGATTCAGTTTGACAGATATAAGAGAATAGAAGAATAACAACTCTTCACATGTTTTATGACGAAAGGTTAATATTTACACCCTGTCTTTTACTACAACATAACATATACATACTGGTCTCTGCATACTCTCTCTGCACAAATATGAGCATTTGATATTGTGCTTATATGTAACTTGACAACAAAGATTGATTTAGTAATATTCTTTAATACCCTTTGACATCTCTTCTACACTCATTGATTGGTGATACAGTCAATTCATAAACGGTGGTTTGGTACTGTTGAGAGAATTTGGACCAGGCCTAAATTGGAGCATGTAAATATCTGTAGCAAGTAAGAAGAATGTATTTGAATTGTAATTGATGAAAGAGTGTGGACAAAGTATGTACTAACTTCATGTTGACTCTGGTACACAGAAAGTTGTGTCAGGAAATAAGTTGGACTTTTATTAATATGCTTATACGAAAGAAATACAACATGTGTGTGGGTTTCAGACAGAGATATATACATATATAAGAGAGAGAGAGAGAGAGAGAGGTTGTGGGTCATACCAGTACCTACAGGGCTAAAAACAGTCAGAGCCTTATTTACAGATTAGTTATCATCTCTCACCCTGAGGTCCCACCCATTTCCAGGTCCCCTCATTAACAGAGTCAGTCAGACCAATCCAGACTCTCTTATTGAGGTTGAAGATTAATGTCTGTTGTTCAGAAAGATAAATACATAGAGGTATATGTTTGATCATAATTACCCCCTGCACACCCATCTACTCTCTCTCTCTCTCTCTCTCTCTCTCTCTCTCTCTCTCTCTCTCTCTCTCTCTCTCTCTCTCTCTCTCTCTGCATGCTGAGGGTTTAGTGCATGCTGGGCTTTGGCAGGGATGGCCACCCACATGGGGACGGCACAGTTTCAGGTGTGTTACTGAAGCTACTGTCATTGTGGAGGAGTTTCTGGTCGCCGTAGGAGAGAAGATAGGCTATGAAAATGTTATTTATGCGTCACAGATGAATATAGCGGTGGTGGTTTCCCTTAAAGAAGAGCGTCTTCTTGATTCTATTTTTGAGAATGGCGTACTTCTTAAATGAATGTTTAATCAAGTTACGCAACTTTTTTTCTCTGTCAACAAGGGTAACGATTCCGAAAGTACCGTTTTTTTATTCCCAATGAACTATTGGAGCGAGAATTATTTGAGGTTTGGGAAGTTTGCAAGTTCAAATAAGATTGTCCTGTTAGGTTGCAAACACCCACCTTTGAAACAGGTTATGTCAGTTCAAAGACCTGGCTTTGAAACAGGATATGTCGTTTCAAACACCTGGCTTTGAAACAGGTTATGGCTTTTCGGCAACAGGTGTTTATGTTTTTGGACTCACTGGAGCAGACTTTAGAGTTATTGTTTAAAGGCAAGTATGACAACCGACTGTATATGGCTTATGCTAGAACAAATAGTCAACAGTGTTTTGAGTGTGGGGATGTTGGCCATAAGCGACATGTTTGACCGAAAAGGGAGATGGCGGAGGGAGGGGCGCATAGTCCCTCCCTAGTCTCCCAGGTAGTGGAGGAGATGCCCACTACGAGTAATGGGGTACAGGAGGGGGTTCATGTGGAGCTATCCTCCCAGGTAGTGGAGGAGATGCCCACTACGAGTAATGGGGTACAGGAGGGGGTTCAGGTGGGGCTAGTCTCCCAGGTAGTGGAGGAGATGCCTGGTACGAGTGATGGGGTGCAAGTGGGGAGTGTTGAGAGGGATGTGGTAGAGGGGAGTCAGGGGTCTGTGGCCTCAGCTGAGGAGGATCAGGAGAAGGAATTGCATATCTCTCTTGATTTTATAGCAGCTGGTGAAGACTCAATTTACAATCTAGAGGAGGTAAATGGGTTCCTGGATCAGACATTTGGGAAATCTGTCAAATAGGCAGATTCTTGTGATGTTGATAAGTTTGTGAGGTCAGCTGTGATGTTACAGAAGACGGTGGGGTCAGACCAGTTGAGTTAGAAGAAGCGTTTTCGCATGAGGAAATGTGTTACTGCAGTCACGGCAGCAAAAGGTTGTGGGAAAAGTGTTCAGGTTAAAAGAAAATTGATACAATGATGATGATCATGCCTCATAAGGTGTTCTTGTCACAAGACTTGTGTGTAACTGGTGCATGTGAGTCAGGCGCAGGAGAGCAGAGATAGTGAACGAAATCTCTAGCCACTTTAATAATTATAATTGGATGAAATAATGTATCACTAGCCACTTTAAACAATGCCATTTATATAATGGTTATAATGGTTACCTCAGAACCAGTTTCCCCTGGCATTCAAGATGTCACTAATGTAGTGCCCTGTTGAACAAGGAAGACAGACTAGAGGTCAAGGGTCAGGCTCTTGTGTAATTTTGATCCGGACCCCTGCCCATCCGGCTAAGAAAGAAAATGGACATGCGGCTGAATCTAGTTGATGATCCCTGGCCTTCACCCTCGATAATTTTTACTCCCTCAGCATTGGGATACTTGTGTATATTGCAAGTGAACGCGCAAATTGAGAGGCCGAGGAGAAGGGAGTGATTTGGGATTCAGCCTAAGTCATATGTACTGTGCATCTGCATGTGTGTGTTTTAAGGTATTTACTTACCGGAGTTTGCGGAGCCTCTCAAATTAGAGACTACGCTGGTCAGCTGGTAGTAACCATTCACTGACTTCACTGGCTGCTGCTTCTGTAAGAAAACACATGTGATCATAGGATTCTCATTTCCTCTACAGTCCACCACACTATCTTCAGTCTACTACACTACTGGTCTACTGCAGGAGGTATACTAAATCGTGTACTCTTCATAACTATCTCAGTGTTCTGTCATAACTTATTTTCCACTGGTTTCACTCTCTCTCTCAGCAGCACCTTTCCTGGTTCCTTGTCATTTTAATCTAAGGGGTCAAATATACATATAAAGTGCTGTGAAAACGTGGTCACTTGTCTGAATTTCTCTGGACTAAAACTGCTCCCATACATCACTAAAGATGTCTGTGAAACATTTTAATTTGCAGTTTCCAGCTTCTCTGTCTGCAGGACTGTTTTGGGAGTGGGTGATTTGTGTGGTGTTGGAGCAAGAATAGTGTTGTGGTGCCATGACCTACCTGAACAGCAGAAGGCGCTGTCTTTGGCCTCTCCAGGTGGGCTGGAGACTTGGCTGGCGAGGGTCTGGGGGATGGACCCCTGGATGCTGGGGGCCTGGTTGGTGAGGGCCTGTGGGCTGGCACTGTGCAGGTGTGGCACCATGTCCCCACAGAGGGTGGAGAGCCTCAGCTCAGAAGGAAACAAAAGAGGAGCATCCAGCTACTCCAACCCCCCAGGTCCTCCAGACCTCTTCAGATGCAGAACCAGCACACTGGCGAGAGACAGAGAGGAAGAGAGATGAACAGAAAGAAAGAAACCAGTCAACAAAATAAGAGATGAGTGAAATTTGTTCGATGGTGCTCATCCCTAAGTCCTACAACCTGCTCAGGAAGGTAACAATTCCTAAAGGCTCAGGACACAATGACCACTCATTTCATTAAACACTGCCAGTCCTATGAGAGGTTATAAAGTCACAGAGGCAGTGTGTGGAACTGCTCCACCTTTGAGGCGTGGAGGCCTTTGCAGCCCTCACATGTGAATTCAACCTTTTCGCCCTGGGTTAGAAACAAAAGCATTACAAAATGAATGATACCACTACAATAATAAGATACTGTATTCTGAGGCAGTGGGCAGCTTGCCCTGGGTGTTAGTCTCTACACCCAGGGCTGAGCCCTAACTGCTGACTTTGAAAGCGAGTGCTAGGCTGCTCAGCAAGATGCGCTCAGGGCTGAAGTCCAATGAGAGGTGGTTGCAGTCCTCTCTGGTGGATGACTAGCGCCCACAGCTTCAGAAGCAGGACAAAGAGAAGAAAATTGCATCAGGTCTATTTCTGTTTCAGTTCTTGTTAGAGATTAACTCACTACAATTATTACATTTCCAGTATTCTAAATGATTACTTTGAAGTAGTAAGACAGAAATACATATATAACGAATAAGACCTATGTGAACAGAATATCTGATGAGCTCAGGAAAATGGCCAAAGCTAAGTAGTTGAACAATGGACACAGGACGTCGGCAGGAAAAGCCATCTGGAACTGATTAACAGACATGAAGAAACAGGACGTCAGCAGAAAATGTAACAAAGGACCTATTGAAAAGAAGGAAGTAGTATCAGGATATGGGGAGTGTCTATATGCCACATGTAAGGATACTGTACTTTAAACACAGTGAGTAGTTATTCATGTATTGCTGTCCATGTAAATGCAGTGTACCAAGTAGACCAGGGCAATAGATTAGTACTCTCTTAATCCACTAGATGTGGCTAGAAGAGCCTAAAACTACAGTTTGAGAAAAATAACTTTCTGGCTATCAAGCGTCTCAGAGTAAGAGTCTGATCTAGGATCAGTTTAGCCTTTTAGATCATAATAAATCAGATTATTATGGAAAGAGAGGACCTGATACTAGATTAGCGCTCATACTCTTGATTAACACTGGCCCTGGTCTTGTAGCTCTAAACCCAACTCTCCAAAGAGACTATGATGGCACTGTACTTATTTTATTTTTGTTGACTGTTGCACCGTCTCCATGACAGTCCAGAGGTTTGGTAAGAGAGTGAGAACTAGGGCGGGACACCGCTGGAGAGAATTTCACTGGGGAAGGGTGTTTGGCAGTTGACCGAGGGAGAGAGGGCTGTATAGCAGGAAGGCAAGGCTGAGAGGAACATTTAACAGGAGCGGGAGGTGGATGGAAGGAGGAGAGTTGGTCAGAGGGTGAGGGGTCAGAGGTGGCGGAGGCATTCCGTTCAGAACGGTTAGTTGGAACTGGAGAGGGGGATGAAGTGCCACTCTCTTTCTTCTTTCTTGTCTTTTGCTCCACATCAATTGAATTGGGTTTCTGCCATTTTTACGTTTGATAAGAAAATGTGATAGTGCTAAATACTTTTTCCCCCCGATCCCCAGCCAATGGAAGAGGGGGGTCGTAAGAATAGGAATAGGTAGGCCTGCGTTAGAGGATCTTAGCTATCTATCCTAGACCACAAATAAAGCTACATAGACAGGTTACATTGAGTGACATTTGCAATAGCTGAACTTCATGTCCATTTCATGCACACTTTTAATGTATTTGTCAATCAGAATGTACTTTTACTTTTATTCTTCCCACTAGGTCTAAGAGAAAAATACTACTCAAGAATTTAAGTAGTTGTTAATCAATTAAATGACATGATTTCATACCTTTTTGCACCAGCAGAAACAAGCCATGTCAACAACCAATGAAGACTGATAAATATACACATTAACCCATTGTTCAAATTGTCTTGAAGACCATTGTGATGTCATTGGTCATGTATGACCCCACCGTCTGTCAACCCAATCTAGAATTTCTTTCAAAATAGAGTTCAAATATCAAATATGTTTTATTGAAGAGCAAAGTTATGCAGTATACATAAAATATTATAGATATCCTCCATTATTTTCTTGTTTCAATAAAAAAATATATATATACAGTGAGGGAAAAAAGTATTTGATCCCCTGCTGATTTTGTATGTTTGCCCACTGACAAAGAAATTATCAGTCTATAATTTTAATGGTAGGTTTATTTGAACAGTGAGAGACAGAATACAACAAACAACAAAAAAATCCAGAGAAACGGATGTGAAACATTTTATAAATTGATTTGCATTTTAATGTGGGAAATAAGTATTTGACCCCCTCTCAATCAGAAAGATTTCTGGCTCCCAGGTGTCTTTAATACAGGTAACGAGCTGAAATTAGAAGCACACTGTTAAAGGGAGTGCTCCTAATCTCAGCTTGGTACCTGTATACAGGACACCTGTCCACAGAAGCAATCAATCAATCAGATTCCAAACTCTCCACCATGGCCAAGACCAAAGAGCTCTCCAAGGATGTCAGGGACAAGATTTTAGACCTACACAAGGCTGGAATGGGCTACAAGACCATCACCAAGCAGCTTGGTGAGAAGGTGACAACAGTTGGTGCAATTATTCGCAAATGGAAGAAACACAAAAGAACTGTCCGTCTCCCTCGGCCTGGGGCTCCATGCAAGATCTCACCTCGTGGAGTTGCAACGATCATGAGAACGGTGAGGAATCAGACCTACACGGGAGGATCTTGTCAATGATCTCAAGGCAGCTGGGACCATAGTCACCAAGAAAACAATAGGTAACACACTACGCCGTGAAGGACTGAAATCCTGCAGCGCCCGCAAGGTCCCCCTGCTCAAGAAAGCACATATACATGCCCGTCTGAAGTTTGCCAAAGAACATCTGAATGATTCAGAGGACAACTGGATGAAAGGGTTGTGGTCAGATGAGACCAAAATGGAGCTCTTTGGCATCAACTCAACTCGCCGTGTTTGGAGGAGGAGGAATGCTGCATATGACCCCAAGAACACCATCCCCACCGTCAAACATGGAGGTGGAAACATTATGCTTTGGGGTTGTTTTTCTGCTACAAAGGAGTGGCTCAAGAAGAAGCACATTAAAATATGCGGAACTCAACACACGCTGCTCCTTGGAACTCTTAAAGTTTGTGACAGAATAACCCACCATACCAAGACCAAGCAGCGTGCCCCTATGTTGGAGAAGAAGCAGTTTTGGACCTGGGAGGAGATAATGGGGGGCTGTGAGACCCTTCCTTGGCGGGAGAAGCCAAGGAGAGAGGAAGCACAGGGGCGACGCCGGGGTCCTCGGCCAAGGAAGGGGGGGGGCACATGGGGCTATTGGTCGGGCTGAGGAGAGAGCCACAGCCCGAATGGAGGAGTTATGAGGAGTTTAAGGAGGGATACGAGAGAGAGGTCGTGGCAAGGAGGGAGCTGCAGCGCAGGCGCCGAGAGGAGGGTCTACGTCCTGTTCTGGCTCCACGCATCAGGCCTCTAGTGCGTCGTCCCAGCCCAGTACGTCCTGTTCCGGCTCCACGCATCAGGCCTCCACTGTGTCGTCCCAGTCCAGTGTGTCCTGTTCCGGCTCCACGCATCAGGCCCACAGTGTGTCATCCCAGTCTGGTACGTCCTGTTCCGGCTCCACGCATCAGGCCTCCAGTGCGTCGTCCCAGCCCGGTACGTCCTGTTCCGGCTCCACGCATCAGGCCACCAGTGCGTCGTCCCAGTCCGCTACGTCCTTTTCTGGCTCCACGCATCAGGACTTCAGTGCGTCGTACCAGTCCGCTACGTCCTGTTCCGGCTCCACGCATCAGGCCTCCAGTGCGTCGTCCCAGTCCGCTACGTCCTGCTCGAGCTCCACACATCAGGCCTCCAGTGCGCATCCTCAGTCCGGAGGGACCTACGCCGGCTCCACGCACTCGGAGTCCAGTGCGCCTCCCCAGCCCAGTACATCCAGTACCAGCTCCCTGCACTCGTCCAGAGGTAGGAGAGACCAGTCCGGTGAGACCTACGCCAGCTCCACGTACCAGGCGTCCAGTGCGCCTCTCCAGCCCAGTACGTCCAGTACCAGCTCCCCGCACTCGCCTGCGTGAGTGCGTGAGATCAGTCCAGTGACTCCTGTTCCGGCTCAATGCACCAGGAAGCCAGTGCGCCTCCCCATCTCGGTGACTCCTGTTCCGGCTCTACGCACCAGGTGTCCGGTGCACCCTCTCAGTCCAGTGACTCCTGTTCTGGCTCCACGCACCGGGCCTCCAGTGCGCCTTCTCAGGCCGGTACGTCCGGTACCGGAGCCGCCACCGCCACCAACATGCCTACCTGAACCCCCCATTGAGTTTTGGTTTGCGGGCGGGTACTGGGTACTGTCAAGTTTGCCCATTTTTGCCTTTAGGCTACATTTTACAATACGACTCAACTAGGACTGACCGCAACATCTACAGTGGTACAAATATATTATTGAATTCGATTTAAAAAATCTGTTTTAATATATGTATATGTTTATTAAGTAGTCTTGCTTGTCTCAGAGCAGGGCGAAACGGTGCTGAAATAGTTGACCATAGGCTATTGCTTCAAATCTTGTTTTAACATTTGGATGACTTTGGGAGTTTCAGTAACCAAGAATGTGTTGCCTTCATTAGCCTACTTTATTCTTAAAAGAACTCCAGCACAAAGAGAAAGGAGCCTTAAAAAAATTAACAATAAAGCCATTGAATTCACAAATGCATTTGAATGTATTTAATATTGGCCATCAACCAAAAACACACTGTGGTAGAAATTATTTTATTGAATTCGATAATTTTTTTAAAAAAAGAATGCAAAATGCTGCTACTTTATGTTTATCATATACGCATAGTCACTTTAACTGTACTTTCATGTACATACTACCTCAATTGGACCGACTAACCAGTGCTCCTGCACATTGGCTATCTATCTGCATTGTGTCCCACCACCCGCCAACCCCTTTTTTACGCTACTGCTACTCTCTGTTCATCATATATGCATAGTCACTTTAACCATAACTACATGTACATATACTACCTCAATCAGCCTGACTAACCGGTGTCTGTATGTAGCCTCACTACTTTTATAGCCTCGTTACTTTTACAGCCTCGCTACTGTATATAGCCTCGCTACTGTATATACTGTTTTTATTTCTTCACTAGCCTATTGTTCAGCTAATACCTTCTTTTTTTTTCACTGTTGGTTAGAGCCTGTAAGTAAGCATTTCACTGTAAGGTCTACACCTGTTGTATTTGGCGCACGTGACAAATAAACTTTGATTTGATTTGTTTATTAGTGTCACGACTTCCGCCGAAGTCGGTGACTCTCCTTGTTCGGGTGGTGGTCGGCGGTCGACGTCACCGGTCTTCTAGCCATCACTAATCCACTTTTCATTTTCCATTTGTTTTGTCTTGTTTCCCCACACACCTGGTTGTCATTCCCACATTACTTGTCATGTATTTAACCCTCTGGTATCTCCCATGTCTGTGTGTGTGATAGTTTTATGTCAGTCTTACTGTTGGGTGGTCAGTGTTATTATAGAGCATTAGTCTCTTACCTTGGGTTGTTCAGTGTTCTTATAGAGCAGTTGTCTCTTACCTTGGGGTGGGCAGTGTTATTATAGAGCAGTAGTCTCTTACATTGGGTGGTCAGTGTTATTATAGAGTAGTAGTCTCTTACCTATGGGTGGTCAGTGTTATTGTAGAGCGGGTGTCTCTTACCTTGGGGTGGTCAGTGTTATTATATAGCAGTAGTCTCTTACCTTGGAGTGGTCAGTGCTATTATAGAGCAGTTGTATCTACCTTGGAGTGGTCAGTGTTATTATAGAGCAGTAGTCTCCTACCTTGGAGAGGTCAGTGTTATTATAGAGCAGTAGTCTCTTACCCTGGGGTGGTCAGTGTTATTATAGTGCAGTAGTCTCTTACCTTGGGGGTCAGTGTTATTGTAGAACAGTAGTCTCTTACCTTGGGGTGGTCAGTGTTATTATAGAGCAGTAGTCTCTTACCTTGGAGTGGTCGGTGTTATTATAGCAGTAGTCTCTTACATTGGGTGGTCAGTGTTATTATAGAGTAGTAGTCTCTTACCTTGTGGTGGTCAGTGTTATTATAGAGCAGTAGTCACTTACCTTGGGGTGGTCAGTGTAATTATTGAGCAGTAGTCTCTTACCTTGGAGTGGTCAGTGTTATTATTGAGCAGTAGTCTCTTACTGTTGGGTGGTCAGTGTTATTATAGAGCATGAGTCTCTTACCTTGGGTTGTTCAGTGTTCTTATAGAGCAGTTGTCTCTTACCTTGGGGTGGGCAGTGTTATTATTGCAGTAGTCTCTTACATTGGGTGGTCTGTGTTATTATAGAGTAGTAGTCTCTTACCTATGGGTGGTCAGTGTTATTGTAGAGCGGGTGTCTCTAACCTTGGGGTTTTCAGTGGTATTATAGTGCAGAAGTCTCTTACCTTGGGGTGGTCAGTGTTATTATAGAGTAGTTGTCTCTTATCTTGGAGTAGTCAGTGTTATTTTGGAGCAGTAGTCTCTTACCTTGGGGTGGTCAGTGTTATTATAGTGCAGTAGTCTCTTACCTTGGGGGCAGTGTTATTGTAGAGCAGTAGTCTCTTACCTTGGGGTGGTCAGTGTTATTATAGAGCAGTAGTCTCTTACCTTGGAGTGGTCACGGTTATTATAGAGCAGTAGTCTTTTACCTTGGAGTGGTCAGTGTTATTATAGAGCAGTAGTCTCTTACCTTGGAGTGGTCATGGTTATTATAGAGCAGTAGTCTTTTACCTTGGAGTGGTCAGTGTTATTATAGAGCAGTAGTCTCTTACCTTGGGGTGGTCACGGTTATTATAGAGCAGTAGTCTCTGACCGTGTAGTGGTCAGTGTTATTATAGAGCAGTAGTCTCTTACCTTGGAGTGGTCAGTGTTATTATAGAGCAGTAGTCTCTTACTGTTGGGTGGTCAGTGTTATTATAGAGCATTAGTCTCTTACCTTGGGGTGGTCAGTGTTATTATATAGCAGTAGTCTCTTACCTTGGGTTGGTCAGTGTTCTTATAGAGCAGTAGTCTCTTACTTTGGGGTGGTCAGTGTTATTATAGAAGTAGTCTCTTACCTTGGGGTGGTCAGTGTAATTATAGAGCAGTAGGCTCTTACCTTGGGGTAGTCAGTGTTATTGTAGAGCGGGTGTCTCTAACCTTGGGGTTTTCTGTGGTATTATATAGCAGTAGGCTCTTGCCTTGGGGGGGTCAGTGTTATTATAGAGCAGTAGTCTTACCTTGGGGTGGTCAGTGTTATTATAGAGCAGTAGTCTCTTACCTTGGAGTGGTCACGGTTATTATAGAGCAGTATCTCCTACTTTTTGGTGGTCAGTGTTTTTATAGTGCTGTTGTCTCTTATCTTGGAGTGGTCAGTGTTATTATGGAGCAGTAGTCTCTTACCTTGGAGTTGTCAGTGTTGTTACAGAGCAGTAGTCTCTTACCTTGGGGTGGTCAGTGATGTTATAGAGAAGTAGTCTCTTACCTTGGGGTGGTCAGTGTTTTTATGGCAGTAGTCTCTTTCCTTGGGGTGGTAAGTGTTAATATCGAGCAGTAGTCTCTTACCTTGGAGTGGTCAGTGTTATTATAGAGCGGTAGTCTCTTACCTTGGGGGGGTCAGTGTTATTATAGAGCAGTAGTCTCTTACCTTGGGGTGTTCAGTGTTATTATAGAAGTTGTCTCTTACCTTGGAGTGGTCAGTGTTATAGTAGAGCAGTTGTCTCGTACCTTGGAATGGTCAGTGTTATTATAGGGTAGTAGTCTCTTACCTTGGGGTGGTCAGTGTTATTATAGAGCAGTAGTCTCTTACCTTGGGGTGGTCAGTGTTATTATAGAGCTGTAGTCTCTTACCTTGGGGTGGTCAGTGTTATCATAGAGCAGTATTTCCTACCTTCGGGTGTTCAGTGTTATTATAGTGCAGTAGTATCTACCTTGGAGTGGTCAGTGTTATTATAGAGCAGTAGTCTCTGACCTTGGGGTGGTCAGTGTTTTTATGAAGCAGTAGTCTCTTACCTTTGGGTGGTAAGTGTTATTATAGTGCAGTAGTCTATTATCTTGGAGTGGTCAGTGTCATTATAGAGCAGTAGTCTCTTACCTTGAGGTGGTCAGTGTTATTATAGAGCAGTAGTCTCTTACCTTGTGGTGTTCAGTATTATTATAGAGCAGTAGTCTCTTACCTTGGGGTTGTCTGTGTTATTAGAGCAGTAGTCTCTTACCTTGGGGTTGTCCGTGATATTAGAGCAGTGGTATCTTACCTTTGGGTGATTTAACCACACTAGTAAATGTCTGTAAAAGAAAACATAATTGTTAATACAAAGTATCTCTCTCTCTCTCTCTCTCTCTCTCTCTCTCTCTCTCTCTCTCTCTCTCTCTCTCTCTCTCTCTCTCTCTCTCCATGATCACCAGGTCCACTCCACTCCTGTCTGTTCATCTTGCAGGTTTTTTTTTCTCAGTAAAGGAAGTATAAATTGGAGTCAAAGTATCTCCAAAACATAAGATTCCAAAATATGGAATGATGACAATTGTGCCACAAATCGTAACTGGATCTGTGATCAATAACCTACTGTGACAGGCTCCCAGGTAGTGGAGGAGATGCCCACTATGAGTAGTGGGGTACAGGAGGGGGCTCATGTGGAGCCAGGCTCCCAGGTAGTGGAGGAGATGCCTGGTTTGAGTGATGGGGTGCAAGTTGGGAGTGTTGAGTGGGATGTGGTAGAGGGGAGTCAGGGGTCTGTGGCCTCAGTTGAAGAGGATCAGGAGAAGGGTATGGATATCTCTCGATATGATAGCAGCTAGTGACGACTCAATTTACAATTTAGAGGAGGTAAATGAGATCCTTGATCAGAGTTTTGGGAAATCTGTCAAATTGGCAGATTTCTTTTGATGTTGATAAGTTTGTGAGGTCAACTGGACTGGAACTGTACAGTGGATTTCTGTTGAATGCACTGCTGAAGAACCCCACCTGCGGTCAGCCACTTACATTTCTGGTCTATTAACTGAGTTTGAGCTTTCTGATGTGTGGAGAGTAAGGAATGCAAAAGTTAGGCAGTACACATGGTTAAAAATTAATGAAGGTCGTGTCAGTGCAGCAAGGTTAGACAGGTTGTATGCATCTGAGCACTTCTGTAGTAGGGTTGGAAGGTGTGACATTACCCCTGTGTCTTTTTCTGATCACCATAATGTGTCTGTTGATATTCACTTGTCCTGTCCACGAAGGTCGTCACCTTACTGGTATTTTTTAATGTTAAATTGTTACATGATTTTGTTGTTTTGGGAAAAATGGAGGGTTACAAAAGGGAATTTTGAGTCCTTGAGACAATGGTGGGAGGTTCTACAGCTGCAACATCGAGAGCGTCCTGACTGGTTGCATCACTGCCTGGTACGGCAATTGCTCCGCCTCTGACCACAAGGCACTACAGAGGGTAGTGCATACGGCCCAGTACATCACTGGGCCTAAGCTGCCTGCCATCCAGGACCTCTACACCAGGCAGTGTCAGAGGAAGACCCTAAAAATTGTCAAAGACCCCAGCCACCCCAGTCATAGACTGTTCTCTCTACTACCGCATGGCAAGCGGTACCGGAGTGCCAAGTCTAGGACAAAAAAGGTTTCTCAACAGTTTTTACCCCCAAGCCATAAGACTCCTGAACAGGTAATCAAATGACTATCCAGGCTTTTTGAATTGTGCCACCCCCCCAGCCCCGCCCCCGCTGCTGCTACTTTCTTTTTATCATATATGCATAGCCACTTTAACTATACTTTCATGTACATACTACCTCAATTGGACTGATCAACCAGTGCTCCTGCACATTGGCTATCTATCTGCATTGTATCCCACCACCCGCCAACCACGCTACTGCTACTCTCTGTTCATCATATATGCATAGTCACTTTAACCATAACTACATGTACATATACTACCTCAATCAGCCTGACTAACCGGTGTCTGTATGTAGCCTCGCTACTTTTATAGCCTCGCTACTGTATATAGCCTCGCTACTGTATATACTGTTGTTTTACTTATTTTCTTTACTTACCTATTGTTCACCTAATACCTTTTTTGCACTATTGGTTAGAGCCTGTAAGTAAGCATTTCACTGTAAGGCCTACACCTGTTGTATTTGGCGCACGTGACAAATAAACTTTGATTTGATTTGATCTTAGTTCTATAAGTAATTTCGGTTTTTTTTGGGGAGTGATTTTTATGAAGTTGTGTGTGAATCTTTTCATGAGGGTTCTCTTCCTGTATCCTGTCAACATGCTGTGCTTTCATTGTTGCAGAAAAAGAGGGATTTGACTCTTATAAAAAAATTGGTGACCTGTTGTATTGCTTTGTGCAGAATATAACATTGTATCTAAATATCTCTCAAACAGGGTGAAAGAGTATCTTGGGCTGTTGGTCCACAAGGACCAGTCTTACTGTTTACCTGATCGCTCTATTGTTGACAACTTGTTTCTAATATGTTTTAGACATTTGTAAACTGTTTGATGTGAATGTGGCTTTACTTTCTTTGGATCGGGAGAAGGCTTTTGACCGTGTGGACCACCAGTACTTGTTCAAAACAATGAAAGCCTTTGGTTTTGGGATGTTTTTTGTCTTGGATGAGTTTACTGTATGCTGGGGCCTCATGTATGGTGAATGTGGGGGGTGGTTTGAGTTGCCCCATCCCCATCCAAAGGGGCACCAGGCAGGGATGCCCAATTTCAGGGCAGTTATATTGTCTGGCAATTGAACCAATGTTTGTCAGCCAGAGTAAATTGGGAAAAGAGTGAATCGCTTGGGCAGGTCAGCTTCAGACGGGATCCACTCCACAGTTACCAGGGGGGCTTCAGTAGGGCAGAGATGGGATAAAGACTTTTTAAATTTTTCTAGCCTCCGATGTATTTCAGAAAAATAACTGGGTAGGTGTAGTGGAGAAAGTGTGGGTGCTACCCCAACTGTCTTATAGGGGAAGGGTATTGTTAGCCAATCATCTTGCTGCCACAGACTAATGATTTTACAGCCACCGGGGGGTCTGATACAAGAGCTTCAGAGGACCCTTGTCAATTTCTTTTGCATTAAAGCTGCGGCCCTGTACCTGCCACTGCATGAGGGTGGGCAAGGCCTGGTGGACATTTCTTCCAGGATCATGGCTTGTCGGCTTCAAGCAGCCCAGAGACTGTTGTACTGTGACGGTTCTAGCTGGGTCAATACAGCCTACACATTGATGAGGAGAGTGGGCTGTTTGGGCTTAAACATATTTTCCTCTTAAAGCTAGAGGGGGGGATTTGTCTGGCCTGAGTCTGATATGCTGGCTTGGGGAGTTTTTGTCAAGTCTTGTAAGGCCGGCACACCACCAGGGATGTGGCTTTTTGAAGAGTCTCTTTTTTACAAGACTGCCATCCAGTCCCGTGTTATGGGTTCAGCCAGCCTACGTTCATGCCTGTTAGGTGTGGGGTGTTCTAAGCTGGGTCATCTGATGCGGAGTAGATGCAGATCGATAGAGGAGCTGGGAGAAAGAGCAGGGATCCGATCATCTCGCCTACTGAGGAAGATCGTAGCTGAGATCTGTAATTTCCTTGCCAGTACTTCATCAGCAGTATGTGACTGACACTTCCAATTCTGACCAGTGAACGGAGGGTCTGGATTATGTGTTGCCTGCACTGATTGTTAGTGGTGCGGCGGGGGCATTCGAGGAGGACGTTTTGCTTAATTCTGTGTCAGGGGCAGCTAAAATAGCAATTTGGAAGATCCGAAAGAACAGTATTTGGGTTCAAGGGTCTGTGGATGTGGTGGGAATGCTGGAAGGATTGTTGGCAGCGAGACTGAGGATTGAGTTTGCCTATTACAAACTGGTTAACAATATTGATCTGTTTATGAGTATATGGGGTATTCAGAGGCTGTTGTGTTTAGTTACTGTGGAGGAGGATTTGGTGTTGTGTTTTTAACTTCTTAGGAGCGGCAGCAGTGGTGTCGGGTTTTATAGAGTCTGGCGTACCCAAAGTAAAATGCCTGCCACTTAGGCCCAGAAACTAGGATGTGCACATAATAGTACTATTGGATAGGAAACACTCTTAAGTTTCTAAAAATGTTAAAATAATGTCTGAGAGTATAACAGAACTGATATGACAGACGAAAACCCGAGGAATTTCTGTCCGGGAAAAATGTTTTTTTTTGTGACATGCCCTCTTTTTCAATGGTTGTCTATGGGATCTGCTGTAAACTAGGACCCAGATTGCAGTACTTATGGCTTCCACTAGATGTCAACAGTCTTTAAGACAAGGTTTCATGTAAAACAACATGATAGAAGAAGATTATGTAAGTGGATGGAGGAAGTGGCTTTTGTGTTTTGCGCGCGAGACCGTGAGCGCGCTCCTCGGGATTTGTCTTTTCTATCGCCCAGGTTATTATCCGTGTGAATTATTATAGTTAATATACATAAAGTTTACCTAAGGATACATTACAAACGATGATTGATTTGTTTGGACAAAGTTGATAAGTATATTTTGAACGCTTTCTCTTCCCTGTACAATGAGCGAGTAGACTGTGGATTTTCTGAACAGAAAGCGCCAACCAAACGGAGCTTTATGGATACTAACTTTTTCGAACAAAAGGAACATTGGATGTCTTGCTTGGACACTTCGGTTTGCCCTCAGCAGAAGATCATCAAAGGTAAGCGATTTATTTGAGCTCTTTGTATGTGTTTTGTGAGACCCGTGCTGGTTATGAAATTATGCTAATGCACAAAATATGCGGGGTGCTGTTCTCAGACAATCAAAGGTTGTGCTTTAGCCGTGAAGCCTTATTGAAATCTGACAACGCTGTGAGATTGCAAAGAGTCTAAGCTTTTGAAGAGTATGCAACACCTGTATATTGATGAATGTTTTATAATTCTACTTTTGGATTTTGAATTTGGCGTCCTACATTTTTCCGCTAGTGCCCCAATGATCCCTAAGAGGTTTTAATTGATGTATAACTATGGTTAACCTCTATGCGCACGGTGGGATGGTCACGTCCCACCTCTACAACATCTGGTGAAATTGCAGAGTGCCAAATTCAAATTACATAAATACTCATTTCAAACATTCATGAAAATACAAGTGTTGCACACTCTTCAAAAGCTTAGAATTTTGACAATCTCACAGCGTTGTCAGATTTCAAAAAGGCTTTACGTCGAAAGCATAACATTTGATTGTCTGAGGACAGTGCCCCGTGTACTTCCACCATTAGCATAATAATAAAACCAGCGCGGGTGTCACAAAACACATAAAAAGAGCTAAAATAAATCGCTTACCTTTGAAGATCTTCCAAAGTCTCCAAGCAAGACAATCAATGTTACTTTTGTTCTACAAAGTCCCTCTTTATATCCATAAAGCTCCGTTTGGTTGGCGCTTTCTGTTCAGAAAATCCACTGTCCACTCGCCCATAATACAAGACATACAGATTGTTCAAAATATACCTATAAATTTTGTCCAAACAAATCAAACAACATTTCTAATCGCTCTTTAGGTACACTTATGTATATTAATGATTATATTTCACACAGATAATATCTTCAGCGATAGAAAAGGAAAAAACCGAGGCGCTCTCTCAGCACGTCTGAGAGAAAAGGCACTTCCTCCCTCCACTTATATAAACTTCTTCTACTCCTCTAGTTTTCAAGCTTAACGCTTGAAACCTTGTCTAAAGACGGTTGACATCTAGTGGAAGCCATAGGTACTGCAACCTGGGAGCTGTATTTAAGCACTTCCTATAGCAACCCATTGGAAAATGAGCCAGCTCACAAAATCACATTTTCTTGGATGGATTTCCCTCGGGTTTTTGCCTGCCGTATCAGTTCTGTTATACCCAAAGACATGATTTTAACAGTTTTAGATACTTCAGAGTGTTTTCTATCCACTACTACTAATTACGTGCACATCCTAGCTTCGGGGCCTAAGTAACAGGCAATTTACTTTGGGCATGTTTTTCATCCGAACTTCAAAATACTGCCCCCTAGCTCAAACATGTTAAGTATGAGTGTTTATCGTGTTGTGGCCTCCCAGACCCAATAAAGGTTATTTAAAACTCTCTCTCTCTCTCTCTTTCTCTCCATGAAACTCTCTCTCTCTCTCGCTCGCTCGCTCTCTCTCTCTCGCTCACCTGTTGCTTATCACTGTTTATGATCACCAGGTCTGCTCCTCTCTCTAGACGGTCCTTTCTGCTCTCCTTCCAGGTTTTAGTCTCACTAGACAGGAAGTACCAACTGGATTCAAACTTCTGCCAGCCTTCAGGACATGTTTGTTCTATAAGATTAAAATGCAAATGTCCTTCAATTTATCACACTGGACACTTAATGAAAGTATACATTGGGAGTCCCATAGGCCGGCGGACAGCGTTGTCCGTGTTAGGGTTTGGCAGGGGTAGGCCATCATTGTAAATAAGAATCTGTTCTTAATTGACTTGCCTACTGTAGATAAATAAAGGTTAAATAAAAAAAAAAAAGTAAAATTACTGTACATTTACTCAATGCAATTGGTAAGAAGATCTCTCTCAGCCTGTAGCTGGGCTCTTTCTTTAGTCAGGATGTTGTAGCTGGTCCCTTTCTTTAATCAGAAGGCTGTAACTGGCCTGTTGGTCTCTCTCTGTTGAGACGTGATGACCAATGACTCCATCTGTAAACAGGAAAAGTTAATAAAAAAATGTAACTCCACACCATTGATGATTAAGTAGGCTACTTAAGTCTCAGTGAAAACATGCTAAACTTACAGTAGACAGACAGGCCTATGATCCCAGCCAGTAGGAGAACACACAGCAGCCCCAGACACACTGCAGCAACTCCAGAGGGTCTCTCCCACCACTGTACTGTATCACAAATCATTAAAATACAATCTTTAGTAATGTGTTTTACTATATCATCAAGGATTGGGACAAATATAGCTCTAGTGCTACTGGGTAATATCACGTTTAATGTATTGTGTGTGAAATATATTTGTGTGTGTGTGTGTGTATGTGTGTTCGTGTGTGTCTGTTTATTTGCGTGCGTGCATGCAAACTAACCTGAAGCAACAGCTCTTGGACTGGGCTTGAAGGCGCTTACGTTGGCATATAATTGGCCATCCATGTCTTTGTTCTTCATTGCAACAGGTTCGCAGTCTTCAAATCCATCTGACTTTTAATAGACTTCCTCTGACATCTTAACACCCTTGTGGTAAAATACAATAACTTCTATTCCTAACCCCAGCTGTGATGTATGTCTGTACCTGTGTCTTCTCCCTGCACTGTCCTGCGTCTGTGTGATATATGGTTGTGAAACTCTGTCAGTCAACCTCTGTCAGTCAATGTGACTTTCACCAACCTTAGTTTTTAATCTAAATGTTTTTTTCCCACAGAGCTCATCAGTTTTAAACATGTGATTCTACTGAAGTGATAATATACTACATGATATGACTCCCACCAGCCTTAGATTGATAATATAATACATGACATGACTCCCACCAGTCTTAGTTTGATAATATAATACATGATACGACTCTCACCAACCTTAGTATGACAACACACTACATGATATTACTCCCACCAACCTTAGTTTGATAGTATAATACATGATATGACTCCCACCAGCCTTAGTTTGATAATAAAGTACATGATTTGACTCCCACCAGTCTTAGTGTGATAATTATATACATGATATGACTTCCACCAGCCTTAGTGTGATAATATAATACATATGACTCCCACCAGTCTTTGTTTGATAATATAATAAATTATATGATTCCCACCAGCCTTAGTTTGATAATATAATAGATGATATGACTCCTACCAGCCTTAGTTTGATGATATAATACATTATATGACTCCCACCAGCATTAGTTTGATAATATAATACATGATATGACTCCCACCAGCCTTAGTTTGATAATATACTACATGATAAGACTCCCACAAGTTTTAGTTTGATAACATTATACATGATTTGACTCCCACGAGCCTTAGTTTGATAATGTAATACATGATATGACTCCCACCAACCTTAGTTTGATAATATACTACATGATCTGACTCCCACCAGCCTTCTTTTGATAATATAGTACATGATTTGACTCCTACCAGACTTAGTTTGATAATGAACTACATGATTTGACTCCCACCAGCCTTAGTTTGATAATATAATACAAGATATGACTTCCCCCAGCCTTAGTTTGATAATTTACTAGATGATATTACTCCCACAATCCTTAGTTTTATAATATACTACATGATATTACTACCACGAGCCTTAGTTTGATAATATATTACATATTATGACTCTCAATAGTCTTGGTTTGATAATATAATACATGTCATGAGTCCCACCAGTCTTAGTTTTGATAATATAACACATGATATGACTTCCACCAGTCTTAGTGTGATAATATACTACATGAAATGACTCCCACCAGCCTTAGTTTGGTAATATAATACATGATTTGACTCCCACCAGTTTTAGTGTGATAATATACAACATTATGACTCCCACCAGCCTTAGTTTGATAATATAATACATTATATGACTCCCACTAGTTATTGTGTGATAATATACTACATGATATGTTTCCCACCAGCTTTAGTTTGATAATATACAACATGATATGACTTCCACCAGTCTTAGTTTGATAATATACGACATTAAAGGATTCCCACCAGTCTTAGTTTGATAACATTATACATGATATGACTCCAATCAGTCTTAGTTTGATAAAGCACTACATGATATGACTCCCACCAGCCTTAGTTTGATAATATACTACATGATATTACTCCCATCCGCCTTAGTTTGATAATATAATACATTATATGACTCCAACCAGCCTTAGTTAGATATTATAATACATGATATGACTCCCACCAACCTTAGTTTTATAATATACTACACGATATGACTCCAACCAGTCTAAATTTGATAATATACTGCATGATATGACTCCCACCAGTCTTAGTTTGAAAATATACTACACAATATCACACCCATCATCTTATTTTGATAATATACTGCATGATATGACTCCCACCAGTCTTAGTTTGAAAATATACTACACAATATCACTCCCACCAGTCTTAGTTTGATAGTATACTATTTAATCTGAATCCCACCAGCATTAGTTTGATAATATAATACATTATATGACTCCCACTAGTTCTTGTGTGATAATATACTACATGATATGTTTCCCACCAGCTTTAGTCTGATAATATACAACATGATATGACTCCCACCAGTCTTAGTTTGATAATATACTACATGATATGACTCCCACCAGTTTTAGTTTGATAACATTTTACATGATTTGACTCCCACGAGCCTTAGTTTGATAATGTAATACATGATATGCCTCCCTTGAGCCGTAGTTTGATAATGTACTACATGATATTTCTCAATTGAGCCTTAGTTTGATAATATACTACATGATTTGACTTCCACCAGTCTTAGTTTGATAATATACTACATGGTATGACTCCCACCAGCCTTAGTTTGATAATATACTACATGATCTGACTCCCACCAGCCTTCTTTTGATAATATAGTACATGATTTGACTCCTACCAGACTTAGTTTGATAATGAACTACATGATATGACTCCCACCAGCCTTAGTTTGATAATATAATACAAGATATGACTTCCCCCAGCCTTGGTTTGATAATTTACTAGATGATATTACTCCCACAATCCTTAGTTTTATAATATACTACATGATATTACTACCACGAGACTTAGTTTGATAATTTAATACATCATATTTCTCCCACCAACCTTAGTTTGATAGTATAATACATGATATGACTCCCACCAACCTTAGTTTGATAATATAATACATATTATGACTCTCAATAGTCTTAGTTTGATAATATAATACATGATATGACTCCCACCAGCATTAGTTTGATAATATAATACATGATATGACTCCCACCAGCCTTAGTTTGATAATATAATACATGTCATGAGTCCCACCAGTCTTAGTGTGATAATTATATACATGATATGACTTCCACCAGCCTTAGTGTGATAATATAATACATGACTAGACTCCCAACAGCTCTAGTTTTGTAATATAATACATGATATGACTCCCATCAGCCAAATATCATGCTTTATGATATATGTGTTAATTTAGAGTCCCAATTTTGGATATGCTAAAATAAATTGGGATCCTGTTAATTGACATTTACACTACCTATATCCTGACTGAGTTTACAGCACCCCAGCCTTCAGATGGAGAGCACATTATTTATCTTACTCTGTGACTGGTGTTGTTGGGGGAATTTGGCCCTAGACGCTGATTGTGGGTCAGTTTTGAATTTCCACCACAAATTGTTAAGGTTAGGATTGGGGGAGGGATTGCTGATCATAGATATATACCTAGGGGAAACTCCCCCAGAGTGTGTTACAACCTGTTATTTTAATGTATTTTTATTTGGATTTCATATAATGGACTTAAAATAGTCAAAATTGATTAGGTGAAGTGAAAAAAATTACCAAAACATGTTAAACTGAAAGTGATGTGTGAATATGTGTGAAGATCGATGAGGGAAAAAAAACATTGCAATCAAATTTAGAATAAAACTGTAATTTTGAAGCCCCTATAGAAGATCTGGGGCAACCAATTACCTTCATAAGTCAAATAATTAGTTAAATAAAGTCCACCTGTGTGCAATCTAAGTGTCACATGATCTCAGTATATATACACCTGTTCTGAAAGGCCCCAGAGTCTGCCACACCACTAAGCAGGGGCACCACCAAGCAAGCGGCACCATGAAGACAAAGGAGCTCTCCAAGCAGGTCAGGGACAAAGTTGTGATCAGAGTTGGGTTATAAAAAAATATCCTGAATTTTGAAGATTCCACGGAGCACCATTAAATCCATTATACAAAAATGTAAACAAACCTGCCAAGAGAGGTCCGCCCACCAAAACTCATGGACCAGGCAAGGAGGGTATAAATCAGAGAGGCAGCAAAGAGACCAAAGATAAGGAGCTGCAAAGCTCCACAGCGGAGAATGGAGTATCTGTCCATAGGACCACTATAAGCCGTCACTCCACAGAGCTGGGCTTTATGGAAGAGTGGGCAGAAAAAAAGCCATTGCTTAAAGAAAAAAATAAGCAAACACGTTTGGTGTTCGCCAAAAGGCATGTGGGAGACTTCCCAAACATATGGAAGAAGGTACTCTGGTCAGATGAGACTAAAATTGAGCTTTTTGGCCATCAAGGAAATGCTATGTCTGGCACAAACCCAAGACCTCTCATCACCCTGCGAACACCATCTCCACAGTGAAGGATGGTGGTGGCAGCATCACAGTGAAATTCTTGAAGGAAACCTGTTTCAGTCTTCCAGAGATTTGAGACTGTGACAGAGGTTCACCTTCCAGCAGCACATTGACCCTAAGCATAATGCTAAAGCAACACTCGAGTGGTTTATGGGGAAACACTGCTGTACACCAGCAGAATCCATCCAACTTGAAGGAGCTGGAGAAGTTTTGCCTTGAAGAATGGTCAAAAATGCCAGTGGCTAGATGTGCCAAGCTTATAGAGACATACCCCAAGACACTTGCAGCTGTAATTGCTGCAAAAGGTGGCTCTAAAAAGTATTGACTTTTGGAGGGTGAATAGTTCAAGTTTTCAATTTTTTTGTTGTCTTATTTCTTGTTTGTTTCACAATAAAACAATATTTTGCATCTTCAAAGTGGTAGGCATGTTGTATAAATCAAATGATACAAACCCCCCAAAAATCCATTTTAATTCCAGGTTGTAAGGCAACAAAAATAGGAAAAATGCCAAGGGGGGTGAATACTTTCACAAGTCACTGTACATGCAGGTGGGACATAAAGCCACATCTATTGTTGACTTTCAAATTAATCATTAGACATAATTTTACAGAGAAGTAACACTTACTCATGGCTTTGAAAAAAAACTTGAGGCCAAAGAGTAACAAGTGGGCTGTCTAACCAGAGAGAGAAGAGGAAACTGTTCTATCAGAATGAGATTGGAGGGAGGGAGGGAGAGCAGTAGCAGGGTTAGTAGCTTCCTGTATCTGTGAGGTCAGAACTCAATCTGTCAACCACTATGAGGAGAGAGCGGTCTCTGTTCCTGGCCAACTAATTTGCAGTTGAGTTGCACACATCAACAAATGGGCATAAGATTAATGTACAACATGATGTGATTAACTGATGTGTTAAACACCAATCCAGACATTGTGAGATCTGGCAGGCGACATCAATGTAGTCAATCTGGAACGTGGCCATTGTCCTGAGTGGTGTTGAAGGAGAGAGATGGCGGGGCTTGGTAATGAAGGAACCTTTCAGCAGCCATTGTATTGACTAGCAGAGATAACAGAGGTCATAGGGTGGCAGTGAATTGTGATAAAATCTACTGTCTATCCACAGGTTAACTGTCATAACCTGTGGATAGACAGTAGATGTTATGACAGTTAGCCTGTGGATAGACAGTAGATGTTATGACAGTTAACCTGTGAATAGACAGTAGATGTTATGACAGTTAACCTGTGGATAGACAGTAAACTGTCATATCATCTACTGTCTATCCACAGGTTAACTGTCATTACATCTACTGTCTATCCACAGGTTACTTTGACACTAACTGTTGCATTGATACTACTATAAACACAATATCTCTAAGATATGGAAATTATCATGAATATCTATTACAGTAATGATGACACCTGCATAGTTACATCTGGGTAATATTTATGACATGTATCTTTGTCAGGTTGTTTGTGTTGTGGTCTGCATCAGTCTGATGAGGAATGTCACACCATCAAGAGGGCCTCAAACTTTAGTGTGGAAAATATTAGAAAGAGATACATGTTACGTGGAGTCCCAGACATGTTTGTGCTGTCATTGTTTGGCGTGACAACAATATAGGAGTTATCAAGACAGTACAAACAGATCTGGGACTCAGGCTAGGTAAGAGCTAAACAGCAGTCAGAGGTTATGAGTGAAGTCACCCTGATGACTGACTGATGACTGGTATCATTCCATATTTAACTAATGTGATATTTTTATTAAATATTTTAATGGATAATGTTCTTTTATTCTATAGAAATTATAATACTTGGTTCTGCCACAACATTTTTAAATAAAACCTGTTACTGAGAAATAGCTAGAACTCATCCACTGACGTCACTACCAGTCACACAACATGAGAGACTGTGACCATGACAACTGACCAACCGGTGTAGTGGTTGACTTGGGGTCGAGGGAAGCGTCAGAAAGATAGGACGGTGGAGAGTTAACTCTTTCTCAGCCGCATCACTTTTAGTTGAAAATGGGCCTGTGGTGAACCAAGGTAGAGCTGTGTACATTCTCATGTGTGTGTGTGTACTTGTGTGTCTACATGTGCAGCAGAAGAGCCTGGTGGGAGGAACTATAGGAGGACGGGCTCATTGTAATGGCTGGAATGGAATTTGTGGAATGGTATCAAACACATAAAACATAAGGAAACCACATGTTTGCCTCCGTTCCATGAATTCCATTGCAACCATTACAATGAGCCTGTCCTCCTATAGCTCCACTGATGTGCAGACATGAAGGTCTGTATGACTTTGTGCACATATGTGGTGTTTCAGTGTGGGAACATGGTCTGTAGTCATGTCTGCTTGTAAAGTCAGATGTCTGACAAGGTTTAAGTAGATTTTATTAGACAGTCTGCAAACAGAAGTCCTGAAGCTGAACAATACAAAACTACCTCTGTTGCAGTGGTGACCCATCATTCATAATTGGCCTATTTTGTTCATGTTATTTTGACATTCATTCGTGTTGCATATCAGTTTGCAAACAATGTAAAACAAGAAATCAATGAGTTAATAAAGCTGCATACAAACATGGTTTCTTGAGTAAGGTAGCTCCAAACTGTAGGTGTTTCAGCTTAGCTCAGAGCTTTCTGTGGTGGTGGGGCAGCCAGCGAAATTAACTGTTTCTCTGCCAGACAAGGCTCTCAGGTGTAGCAGTGGTAAGGTGTTGGGTCTGCTGTTGGGACTCTGCTGTTGGGACAGCTTTATGTAGGCCCTAACAGTCTATAGGGACCATTTGTCACCGTTATAGTCCAATTAATGTTTTGTATTGAATTTGCTGGAGTTTGAATTAGATTTTTCCCCACCAAGATTTACATTGTAAAATCACCACTAACTTTGACTATGACGTTACTTCAGCTAATATGGGGACAACGATGTAGGCTGTTTGTAGCGGTTATGATATGGTTTGGCTTGGAAAGGTTTTTTCGGCTGGTCACATACAGCTGATGTGATGTGCATTGAAGTCCACAAGCGAAGGGAAACAGTGAGAGGAGGAGAGCACATAGTTGCGAGAAGGAATACAAAGTGGCTGCTATGAAAGTGAACTGTGTTTACAAGGGATCAGGGGTGTATTCATTCCGCCAATTCTGTTGAAAAAAGTTTATTAAACGGAAGCAAATGGGGAGAAACATACCTGAATTTGTCCAATAGAACTGTTGGACTAATTATTACACTGAGTTTGATTAGCTAGATGCAGGCAAGAGTTTGCAAGGCGGTATTGAATGTGTCTGTCATCTCAAAATGTTCTCTCGACCTGCGTGAGCCTACGTTGTACATTTTTATACATAGGCTAGGTCGTAGAAACATCTTGATGGGTAAAGGGACATTTTGAGTATCATGTAGTAGCCCAAACCTATAGCTGTTACGTTGAGCTGAGTGAATGGAATATGAATGACAGTCATCCAACATGCTGTAATAGAATAAGGCCACGCTCATGGAAAATAAAATCGTCCTCTCATCTCGAACGGAACTGATCGCCACTGGTGGAGTGGAATAATAACCAAACACAAAATTCCTAACCAATAACATACACTGCTCCACAGAAATCACATATACTGAAATGACATAGTCTATGTGAGGTTTAGTGTAACATGCAGTTGAGTTTCTCACAGTGGACAGACACGCCTATGATTCCAGCCAGTAGAAAAGCCCCAGTCAAACATGGACCATAGTGATTGATATTGGGTGAACCCTAACTTCAGCTTTAATCAAATGTCAGTGGGACGTGCATGTGGTTGTTAACCATGCAGGTTTTCACAGCAACAGGAAGTACACAGTGGCTAGTTTAATAGGACTATATGAACATATTAATAACTTTCAGCAGTTAGTATACATCCTAAAATACACCTTAGGAGCCTCACACATTTCAGAACATTTAACCTGGGACACATAGTATGTAGCATTTCATGTATCAATTTCCACACATTAATCATTTTAATGACTGTTTCAAAACCCTTCTCTTGTGAAGTAAGACACCATCGTTTGGAAGACAAGTACAATAGGCAGTATATTATGTTGTATATCCTGTTAAACAGCTGCTTCAGTTTAACAGTCTGTTGTGTCTGAGAACGTACAGTGTTATAGGTTTAGGGAGGACTTCACACCTTTAACCAGTGGTTTGAGCAGACAGCAACATACAGGAAGAGACACAACAGCACCATGTGTGCGGGTATGTAGCAGGCAGGTCCACTGGTGCATTGTTGCTATTGGTAACCTATACGTTGTCCCTTGTACAGTGAAGGTTGTGAGTCATTATCACCTTTCATTAGCATATTTTGTATGTTTCCTCTTAGAACTGTTCTGCCCTCTGTGTGTATCCAGGTCACACTGTTTGAAGAATCCAATCACATTCAATCAGGAAGCTGGTAGACCTTGTTAACGGACATTTTTTTTTTTTTTATTAAACTGTGACTTTGTTAATCTTATTATTAAAGTGATAAGCATTGGTTAATAATTGGTCCCACTTTTCTTTTACTAAGCATAAGCCTATGGCAAATCACATGACATGTTTCTAAAAAAAATTATGAAGAATCATTTTACAGAGCACAGTATGTCTACATACTCTCCTCTAAATCGAAACAGAACAATAATTATTTATCTCTTCCTCATTCTCTTAATTTTCTTCTTCCTTCTCTACGCCTCTCTCTGACAGGCTCTATCTCAATTAGTCTTTCCTAGATGTCTCTCCTCCTTTCTCCTCTACTGCTATCTCCTCTTATCTCCTCTCCTCCTTCTCAACCCTATAAGAGGAGAAGGTCCAAGGTCCTTCCCCTAGGATTGTATTCTCCAATGTGTTTTGAGAAGGAGGGGAGGAGAGATGGTGTGAAGAAGAATTGAGGAATCATTAATTGAGAATCCGCCCATAGACAAGTCTGTAATATCACTATTTCACCTCTTAGGTGAGTTCATCTCTCACTTTAACCACCAGGTGGAATCATCACTTAACCATTCAGTACTGTATCCAACCATCAACATGATAACAACATGTAACTGTTGTTGTTTCACCTCGTTCTCACAGATCCAGTTGTGATTTGTCCCACATTTGTAATCATTCCATGTCTTTACAGGGTCATCTTGTCCATAGTATATCTCAACACAGTCCTCCTGCCAAAAGAACAGACCACCATTATCAGGCTGTCCTGTCCCCCAGTACCTAAACAACACAAGGATCCAGACAGTCAGACACTGTGGTACAAACATCCTCCTCAATTCTACACATAGTCCTATGTTTTTACAGTTTTAAAGACAAATTCTGCAAGATGATCATACCATTATCAAGAATGGGCAATTTACAATTATATTTATTTATTATATTATGATACAAGTATATAATACATCCATAGTTCCACGGAATGACATCGATGAGTAGAAACATACATTTGGATGAACATGATTGGATGCAATATATCATTGTTGTTTTTGTAAATCACAAGGTAAAATGGTAAAATCTCTCACCCTGTAGTCAGTGATGTGCCATCCACCCACTTCCAGGTCCCCTCAGTAACAGAGTCAATCAGACCAATCCAGGCTCTCAGGTGGAAGTTGAAGAGAAATGTCTGGTGTTGAGAAAGAATTAAAACGGTCACTTTTAAGATATTTATAAAATACTGCACACCTATTTGTAACGCCCAGGCCCGAGATTATAGGCTGGAGCGTTTTGGTTTTGTCTTGGTGTAGGGTTTGTTTGTTCTAGGTGTCGTAGTTCTATGTTGGGTAATGGTTCCCAATTAGAGGCAGCTGTGTGTCGTTGTCTCTAATTGGGAACCATATTTAGGTAGGTAGGTTTCACTCTGGGTTCTTGGGTTATTGTATGGTCATAGCTGGTTTTGTCTTGTCAGTTATGTTCGTCGTTACGTTCTCCGTTTATTGTTTTGTTCCGTCTCGTTCCCGTGTGATCATTAAATATGTATTCTGGCTACATCGCTGCGTCTTGGTCTGTTCCCTCGGAAGAGAAACGTGACACTATTAGTGTGCTGATGAAAATTATACTTGCTCCGACTCTGCTCTGCATGCATTATTTGGTGTTTTACATTGTACACAGAGGATATTTTAGCAGAATTCTGCATGTAGTCTCAATTTGGTGTTTGTCCCATTTTGTGAATTCTTGGTTGGTGAGCGGACCCCAGACCTCACAACCATAACGGGCAATGGGTTCTATAACTGATTCAAGTCTTTTTAGCCAGATTGGTATGTCAAATTGTATGTTAATTTTGATGGCATAGAAGGCCCTTCTTGCCTTGTCTCAGAACATTCACAGCTTTGTGGAAGTTAACTGTGGCGCTGATGTTTAGGCCAAGGTATGTATCGTTTTTTGTGTGCTGTAGGGCAACGGTGTCAAGATAGAATTTGTGGTTCTGGCGACTGGACCTTTTTTGGAATCTGTGCAGAAGTTCTAGGTGGTGCTGCTGTCTGTCAGTCTGTCTCTCTGTCTCTCTGTCTCTCTCTCTCTCTCTCACCTCTGCTGTTTATCATCACCAGGTCTGCTCCTCTCGCCAGACAGTCCTGTCTGCTCTCCTCTCAGGTTTTCTTCTCAGTAGAGAGGAATTACAAACTGGAGTCAAAGTATCTCCATCCCTCCTGACAATGCTGCTCTGTTGAAGAGCAAAGGTGAACACATTCAGAAACGTAGCCAGTATCTTTATACTCATAAACCCATTGATACATAAATACTGTTGATTTTACTTCTAATTTATCATGGTTTATATCTCACCTATCACAAAAATCTTTGCCTGAATATGGTCTTTCTCTTCAGTCAGGTTGTTGTAGCTGGTCTCTATCTGCAGTTGCATTGATTTTATAAAGGGAGAAACTCTGGAACATAGCATCAATGAGAAACAATCGAACATGGATCACAGGGATCATCAACTAGATCCAGCCGCGATCAGAAGTTTGTCTTGAGCGAATGGTCTGGGGGCCGGGACATAATAGCAAATAATTAGCAGACTGTAAATTGACTGCAAGAAGCCCAAATAGATATACCATTTGGCTAAAACATATTTTCAAACCTTGTTTACATTCATGTGTGTTTCTGTATTTCACTTGAGAACAGATTTCCAAAATTAAAATCATAGGAGCTGATTTCCTGGGTATCTGCTAGCATGCCGTTCAGTCATTGCGCAGTCACTCTAGTTAGCATTGGCTCACGAAACTACCTCTAACTTCCTTCATAATGGATACAGTCATGAAAATGCTATTCACAAGCTCATCTGACTCTGGGGAAGTAGATAAAGGGCCCAAATCCTCAAGAAACCCTTTAATTCAAAGTTTCACTTAGTCTCCCATTGTCATCAATGAATGACAGTCAAATTTGACTTAAGTGGAAGATAGGATTTCCCCCATATTTGTATTTAACATGTATTTTTCCAGGTACAGTGGGGCAAAAAAGTATTTAGTCAGCCACCAATTGTGCAAGTTCTCTCACTTAAAAAGATGAGAGAGGCCTGTAATGTTCATCATAGGTACACTTCAACTATGACAGACAAAATGAGGAAAAAAAATCCAGAAAATCACATTGTAGGATTTTTTATGAATTTATTTGCAAATTATGGTGGAAAATAAGTATTTGGTCACATATAAACAAGCAAGATTTCTGGCTCTCACAGACCTGTAACTTCTTCTTTAAGAGGCTCCTCTGTCCTCCACTCGTTACCTGTATTAATGGCACCTGTTTGAACTTGTTATCAGTATAATAGACACCTGTCCACAACCTCAAACAGTCACACTCCAAACTCCACTATGGCCAAGACCAAAGAGCTGTCAAAGGACACCAGAAACAAAATTGTAGACCTGCACCAGGTTGGGAAGACTGAATCTGCAATAGGTAAGCAGCTTGGTTTGAAGAAATCAACTGTGGGAGCAATTATTAGGAAATGGAAGACATACAAGACCACTGATAATCTTCCTCGATCTGGGGCTCCACGCAAGATCTCACCCCGTGGGGTCAAAATGATCACAAGAACGGTGAGCAAAAATCCCAGAACCACACGGGGGGACCTAGTGAATGACCTGCAGAGAGCTGGGACCAAAGTAACAAAGCCTACCCCCTGCTTAAGCCAGTACATGTTCAGGCCCGTCTGAAGTTTGCTAGAGAGCATTTGGATGATCCAGATGAGGATTGGGAGAATGTCATATGGTCAGATGAAACCAAAATATAACTTTTTGGTAAAAACTCAACTCGTCGTGTTTGGAGGACAAAGAATGCTGAGTTGCATCCAAAGAACACCATACCTACTGTGAAGCATGGGGGTGGAAACATCATGCTTTGGGGCTGTTTTTCTGCAAAGGGACCAGGACGACTGATCCGTGTAAAGGAAAGAATGAATGGGGCCATGTATCGTGAGATTTTGAGTGAAAACCTCCTTCCATCAGCAAGGGCATTGAAGATGAAACGTGGCTGGGTCTTTCAGCATGACAATGATCCCAAACACACCGCCTGGCAACGAAGGAGTGGCTTCGTAAGAAGCATTTCAAGGTCCTGGAATGGCCTAGCCAGTCTCCAGATCTCAACCCCATAGAAAATCTTTGGAGGGAGTTGAAAGTCCGTGTTGCCCAGCGACAGCCCCAAAACATCACTGCTCTAGAGGAGATCTGCATGGAGGAATGGGCCAAAATACCAGCAACAGTGTGTGAAAACCTTGTGAAGACTTACAGCAAACGTTTGACCTCTGTCATTGCCAACAAAGGGTATATAACAAAGTATTGAGATAAACTTTTGTTATTGACCAAATACTTATTTTCCACCATAATTTGCAAATAAATTCATAAAAAATCCTACAATGTGATTTTCTGGATTTCTTTTTCTCATTTCATCTGTCATAGTTGAAGTGTACCTATGATGAAAAGTACAGGCCTCTCTCAATTTTTTTAAGTTGGAGAACTTGCACAATTGGTGGCTGACTAAATACTTTTTTGCCCCACTGTAAGTTGACTGAGAACACATTTTCATTTACAGCAACAACCTGAGGAATAGTTACAACGGGATGAATGAGCCAATTGTAAGCTGGGGATGATTAGGTGACCATGATGGAATGAGGGAGACTGGGAATTTAGCCAGAACACCAGGGTTAACACCCCTACTCTTACAATAAGTGCCATGGGATCTTTAATGACCTCAGAGAGTCAGGAAACCCGTTTAACGTCCCATCCGAAAGATGGCATCCTACACAGGGCAGTGTGCAGGGTGGTATGCTGCTGGCTGGTATGCTGTAACTTCATTTGGAAGACATAATGTATTCTATTTTTGAATATTAAAAATCTGTTCGTTACAGTTTATTTTACTTAGTGATCCCAAAGTATGAAGCACCTCTGTTGTATCAACTGTAAATGGAGGAAGAATAGCTGTACTTTAACCTCTTACAGCTAGGGTCCCATTTTCCTAATTTTCGTCTGTCTGACGTGCCCAAAGTTAAATGCCTGCCACTCATGGCCAGAAAATAGGATATTCACATAATTAGTACTATTGGATAGGAAACACTCTGATGTTTATAAAATCATTAAGATATAGTCTGTGGGTATACCAGAACAGATATAGCAGGCAAAAACCGTTCCCTTCACTGTAAAACAGGTGAGTAGACTAACAATGCTTGGTGGAGTAGCTGAACATGATGTGCCAACCAAACTGAGATTTATGGATATAATGAATTACTTTTTCTAACAAAAGAACCATGTATTCTCTTGTTTGGACACTTGGGAAGACCTCAGCAGAAGTAATTTGAAAGGTAAGCGATTTATATTAGCTGTGATATGGACATTTTGAGAACCGAGCTGGATATGAATTTATGCTAATGTGGAAAATGTGAGGTACTAGCCTCAAACAATCAAATGTGGTGCTTTCGCCGTAAAGCCTTTTTGAAATCTGACAACGCAGTGATATTGCCAAGAAGCAGAGCTTTTGATGGCTATGCAACACTTGTATATCGAAGAATGTTACATATTACGAATTTTTATTTTGAATTTGCCGTGTTATGTTTGCTCAGAAAACGATCCCGCTAGCGGGATCCGTGCGCAAAGAGGTTAAAGTGGGGTTTTCTCACCCCATCTCTCTTCCTGTTGAGGGGGACTTTGGTTGTTAAAACTTCTTAGTGAGCAGTGGGGCGCCACTCCCGACACTACCAGGTGAAATGCAAGGAGCCAAATTCCAAATCCAAAAGTTGAATTATTAAACATGCATCAATTACAAGTGTTTCATAGTCATCAAAAGCTCTGCTTCTTGGCAATATCACAGCGTTGTCAGATTTCAAAAAGGCTTTACAGCGAAAGCACCACATTTGATTGTTTGAGGGTAGCACCTGACATATTTTTCCCATTACCATGAATTCATAAGCCTTCACGGTTCACAGAAAACACATTTCACAGCGAAAACAAATCAATTACCTTTTGAAGAACTTCTGCTGAGGGCTTCCCAAGTGTCCAACGAAGACAATCCATGGTTCTTTTGTTATAAAAAGTAATGTATTATATCCATAAATCTCCGTTTGGTTGGCGCGTTAGAATGAGAAAATAGAGCCTCCAATTGTCCATTGAAACATGAAGGGAACTTGTTCAACTTATACCTATAAACTTGTCCAAAAACAATCAAACATAATTTTAAATGTATCCTTAGGAACACTTATGTATAAATAGTATAATATTTCAACCGGAATATAAACTGGGCGATAAGAAAGGAAAAAACCAAAGAACGCACCAGCCGGGAGCGTGCATTTACTTGTATTGACATCTGTGTGAACACTTCCTTATTCGTCTTCTTCTTTGCTCTAAAAGCATCTAAAAAGAATCAGAACACTTTCTCGAGACTGTTGACATCCAGAGGAAGCGATAGGTACTGCATTCATATGCCCTTATATGGGCATTTTCATAAGGGAGGTGTTCTAAATGAGTCAATCTGTCAAAACCACTTTTTCCAGGACATAAATTCCTCGGGTTTTTGCCTGCCATATCCGTTCTGTTATACTCACAGACAAAATGTTAACACGTTTAGAAAATTCAGAGTGCTTCCTATCCAATGGTACTACATATGTGCATATTCTATTTTCTGGGCCTGAATGGAAGGCATTTTGCTTTGGGCACGCCAGACTCTCCAAAACGGTCACCTCGTGCGCTGCTCCCAAATAAGTTAATATGAGTCTGGAAGGAGAGCTTACAGTCTAGCCAGACACCTAGGTATTTGTAGTTGTCCACATATTTTAAGTCAGAACCGTCCAGAGTAGTGATGTTAGTCGGGCGGGCGGGTGCAGGCAGCGAACGGTTGAAAAGCATGCATTTGGTTTTACTAGCGTTCATTCAGAGCAGTCGGAGGCCAAGGAAGGAGTCTTGAAGCTCGTTTGGAGGTTAGATAAGAAGGGCCAGATGTATACAGAATGGTGTCGTCTGCGTAGAGGTGGTTCAGGGAATCACCCGCAGCAGGAGCGACATCGTTGATATATACAGAGAAAAGAGTCAGCCCGAGAACTGAACCCTGTGGTACACCCATAGAGACTGCCAGATGTCCGGACAACAGGCCCTCCGATTTGACACACTGAACTCTGTCTGAGAAGTAGTTGGTGAACCAGGCGAGGCAGTCATTTGAGAAACTAAGGTGGTTGAGTCTGCCGATAGGAATACAGTGATTGACAGAGTCGAAAGACACCTGGGAGCCAGAAATCTTTCTGATTGAGAGGGGGTCAAATACTTATTTCCCTCATTAAAATGCAAATCAATTTATAACATTTTTCACATGCGTTTTTCAGGATTTTTTTTTTGTTATTCTGTCTCTAACTGTTCAAATAAACCTACCATTAAAATTATAGATTGATCAGTCTTTGTCAGTGGGCAAACGTACAAAATCAGCAGGGGATCAAATACTTTTTTCCCTCACTGTATTAAGAACTGGAGACCTTGTCCAAGATGTTCGTCTGTTGTTTTCAAGGTATTCACATTCTCATTCGTAGATTTATGGACATCTATATCCGGGTTTTATACGGTTTACACAGCCCAACATTACATGCACAGTAGCACTCAGTGTGCAGCAACGACATCATTACGCCATCCAAAAACATGGCAGACATTGGATGAATATAAAAAAATAGGCCTCAGCGACAATTATTTGAGTAATACAATGGATGTGTTTTGCACAAAGGTGGTGACCAAAGTGTCTTATTAGGTAATTTTTTTATCTGAATTCTTTATGTTTCCGTGTGCAGGGTGGTACTGCAGTACTGAAACCAAACTGTAGAAGCAATCGAACCATGGACCATTGGAGGAGATGCCTGGTAGCCAGTTCTGGGGAGTGGTAAAATCTGTCACCTGGAGGGAGGGAGGGAGGGAGGGAGGGAGGGAGGGAGAAGGGGGGGGGAAGAAGGAGAGGGGATAGAGAGAGAGAGAGATAATGTACCTGATAACAACTGGTAGCTTTCAGCAACCAATTGCTTTCAAATAAGTGGCTGTGAGGGAGAGAGGAGATAAGAAAGGAAGGCTATTTTAGAGTTTTGAAACAAGACCCTTACTTTGCTGACAACGGACAGGGTTACATACGTTCTTGATGGGGTGCTGGTGGGCGCCATGAGGCTCACCGTACTGTTGGCCGCACCGCCCCCAGTCACCATGGAGATGTTGGCAGGGAAGCAAGAAATGAATCTGCGATCGTTGGTGACTCGGACAGTAAAGGTTCCTCCATTTCTGTTGGCCGTTTCTACAGTGAAGGGGACTGAAATGGTGGGAAACTATGGACAGAACAGGGCTTAGACTCTGATGGGTTAAGTAGTAGTAATATTGATAAATGAGGCCTCAAGGCTCTGTTGATACAGTCCCGTCTGCTGTCTGTCCAGTTTTTAGTCTTGGTCGAGATGTAGTACCAAACTTTAAAATCATCTCTCTCTCTCCACAAACTAGTCTTTCTCTTCAGTCAGGTTGTTGTAACTGGTCTGTAGCTGGTCTCTCTCTTTAGTCAGGTTGTTGTATCTGGTCTGTAGCTGGTCTCTCTCTGCAGTTGCGTTAGTCTTATAAAAGAAAAAACTCTGTAACAAGTTGTTCCTTTTATAGAATCTTTGATGGCTCTGATATCTACAAAGTATAAACATATTGTTACTAGTTAAAACACCAGGTAAATAGGCCTAGTAGCCAGCACCTATTACAACTAGGTGATAAGCAACTTGGACACAAACAGTAGACAGACAGGCCTATGATCCCAGAATGAATGTGGTGGTCTTTCAACATGGCCGCCAGGAGGCGTCGTTCGTCAACTGCAAGCCCTCTATACGTTAAATCTCTGCTTCTAGTGATATCTCTGTTGAAGTTGAGACTGGTGACAAGTTTCAGCAGAAAGTACTTTGTTTATGGCCATTTTGAGCCTGTAATCAAACCCACAAATGCTGATGCTCACAATTTTCAGCTGTGCTAACATAATTGCTAAAGGCTTTTACAATGATCAATTAGCCTTTTAAAATTATAAACTTGGATTAGCTGACACAACGTGCCATTGGAACACAGGAGTGATAGTTGCTGATAATGGGCCTCTGCACGCCAATGTAGATATTCCATTCAAAATCAGCCGTTTCCAGCTACAATAGTCATTTCCAACATTAACAATGTCTACACTGTATTTCTAATCAATTTGGTGTTATTTTAATGGACAACAAATTAGCTTTTCTTTCAAAAATATGGACATTTCTAAGTGACCACAAACTTTTGAACAATAGCGTATATATTTAACTTCTCTGGGAGCAGTGCATGAGGTGACCGTTTTGGAGAGCCTGGCGTGCCCAAAGTAAAATGCCTCCCATTTAGGCCCAGAAAATAGGCTATGCATATATTTAGTACCATTGGATAGGAAACACTCTTTTGCAAAACTGTTAACCATTTGTCTGTGAGTCAATCAGAACGCATATAGCAGGCAAAACCCTGAGGAATCTCTGTCCTGGAAAAAGTGATTTTGACACATTGCTCATTTGGGAACCCCTCCCTATTGAAAATGACCATATATAGGCATATGAATGCAGTACACGTCGCTTCCTTATGATGTCAACAGCCTCGAGACGGTGTTTCCCCCCATTTTGGATGAATTTAGAGCATAGAAAAACAGCAAACAGTGAAGACCCCTCGTTCTGAGAAAAGTTCCCGTGGCGCGCGCACGAGAAGTCACGGCGTGTCTGTTTTATCGTCGTTATCGATCAGTTTATATTCCGGCTGATTTATAATAGTAAATATACGTAAAAGTGTTCCTAAGGATACATTTAAAACTATGTTTGATTGTTCTTGGACAAGTTTATAGGTATAATTTGAACGAGTTCGCGCCGCGTTTCAATGAAGTAGTGGAAGCTGTCGTTTCTGATTATAACGTGCAAACCAAATGGAGGATTTATGGATAAAAGACGTTACTTTTTCTAACAAAAGAACCATGGATTGTCTTCGTTGGACACTTAGGATGACCTCAGCAGAAGTCCTTCAACAGGTAATTGATTTGTTTTCGCTGTGAAATGTGTTATGTGTGTGCCATGATGGCTAATCGATACATGGCTATTGGAAAAATATGTGAGGTGCTAGCCTCAAACAATGAAATGTGCTGCTTTCGCCGTAAAGCCTTTTTGAAATCTGACAACGCTGTGATATTGCCAAGAAACATAGCTTTTGATGAGTATGGAACACTTGCATATTGGTGGATGTTTAATAATTCCATTTTGGGATTTTGAATTTGGCGCTTTAGATTTTCGCTGGTAGTGTCGGGACGAGCCCGCTAGCGACCCAGCAATCCCTGACTGGTTAACCTTTTAATTAACTAGGTACGTCAGTTTAGAACAAGTTCTTATTTAAAATGATGGCCTACCCCGGCCAAACCTTCCCCTATCCCGGATGACGCTGGGCCAATTATGCACCCCGTGGGACTACCGATCATAGCTGGTTGTGATACAGCCCGGGATTGAACCCAGGTCTGTAGTGACACCTCTTGCACTGCGATGCAGTGCTTTAAACCGCTGCGCAACTCGGCCCCCCAATTCAGCAGACACTCTCTTAATGAACCTTAATGAATTTTGAGTGACAGCTGGTTAAACCACTATGTAACTTGACAACAAAGACTGACTGTCAAAGATTATTAGGAGAACACACAGCAGCCCAAGACACACAGCAGAAACTCCAGAGGGTCTCTTCCACCACTGAAAATGTTCTGAATAACATAATATTAATGATCTTTGGTAATATGTTTCACTGTATCATCCTGGATTGGGACAAATAAAGGTATACAGTAATACTACAGGGTAATCTCACCAGTTTAACATATTGTGTGTAATTTGTGTGTGTTTGCTCAATCTTACCTGAAGCAACAACTCCATCCCTTGCATGAGCTATTATACAACTCTATAGCTCTACTCTATTCCACAGGAGGAGAAAGCATCACATAGATCCTTAGATAAAGGGACAGAGTCAAAGGTGGCCCTCTGGTGGACATAATACTAACTACAGGTACAGCTGTAATGTTGGTGACAGACACCTGGGTGGATGTAGTACTAACTACAGGTACATCTGTAGTGTTGATGACAGACACCTGGGTGGATGTAGTACTAACTACAGGTACATCTGTAGTTTTGATGACAGACACCTGGGTGGATGTAGTACTAACTACAGGTACATCTGTAGTGTTGATGACAGACACCTGGGTGGATGTAGTACTAACTACAGGTACATCTGTAGTGTTGGTGACAGACACCTAGGCTTCAGAGCTCCCAACCACTCCTACCTTCACTGAGCCCAGACACACCCATGTTGCTTGCCCTGTCCACTACCACCAGTTCTACCTTCTTTGAACAGCAGGTGGCACTGTAGGCCACCGGGGTCACTTTCTTGGCCCTGGGGCCCACCACCGTAGAAGTTTTGAGGGTCCCCTTGCCCTAGGGTGACTCGGTCGATGCCCGTCACCGTGGTTGCCATCGGTGATGTTGGCAGATGCTACCAGTAAGAGGCACTGCAGTCAGCCGGGAAGTTGGACGAGACACTGACCAGCCCGCACTGGGGGATCTGTCACCTGGAGGGAGGTGATAGGGGTCATGATTGAGCCTGTACATATGTTTGATGTATTAGAATAATTTATTATGCTTATGTTGTATTAATAGAAGGGGAGGGGTTACAAGACCACCTCCCTCCTTACATTTATGTAGTCTTAGACTACAGATTAAGAATGTATATATATTCATTGTAGAGGTTTAGTTTTGTTCAACAGTTGTTTTCTAGTTCAACAGTTGTTCTCTCTCAACATACTGTAACACATGCAGCTGCCCTCCAGTTGTTTTCTAGTTCCACAGTTGTTTTCTAGTTCAACAGTTTTTCTCTCTCAACATACTGTAACACATGCAGCTGCCTCCAGTGCACACAACTTCCTCCTTATCTCTCTCTCTCTCTCTCTCTCTCATATATAAAGAGACCACTCTGGAAAATGTGTGACTGAGACAGAACTCTGCACGGGATTGTGGGAGATAAGAGACTAGTCAGACATTCCACAATAAATCAACTTTGGGGAGTGGACATTTATTGCCACGTAGGCTGTGACATCACTAAGGCTAGACTTCGGTTTAATAAAACAACTTGAGACTTTTTCTAGGGGGCTTACTCAGAAACGTGCGTGCTATGTTCCTGATTGTCAACTTCTGTCTGCAATTGCATTAATAAAGGCTTTGAATGATTAGTTAAAGATATTGTCACAATGCTGTTTTCACCAATGAGCCAATGATTTGCAAGGAACAAGGAAGGAACAAACCCCAACGGGGAGGGGGCGGGGAGGGAGGAGAGAGAGAGAGAGAGGCAAGAGAGCATTTGAGAGAGGGAGTGAGTGAGCGAGAGAGAGAAAGAGAAGAGTTTAGTTAGACAACTGAGGTAGTGGTGGTACTGGTGGTAGTAGTGGTGGTCGTGGTAGTAGTGGTGGTAGTGGTGGTAGTGGTGGCACCATCTCTGAGCAGTAGAGCTGGTATCAACCAAGTCCTTTCAAATTCAGTTGCCAGAGAGACGATATGAAGAAAGTAGGCCTTGTTGACAAAAGAGAGATGCAGGACGGCGTAGCTTCAAGTCTGTGGCTCCAGCGTACTCGACAGTCAGGGTGACGTCTGTTCCAAACAGCGTGCTGGCAGGCGCTATGAGGGTCACCGTACCGTTGGCTGCGCTGTCCCTGGCCACCATAGAGATGCTGGCGAGGAAGGATGAAGTGAAGGTTGTTGGTGGCTCGGTTGGTCGGTAAAGGTTCCATCTGTTGCGTTGTCCATTGCCACGGTGAAGGGGAAAGAGATGGTGGACCCGGGTTCTAGAGTACTTTGAGCCTGGGGCTGGGGAGAGAAGAACTTCACTTTTTAACAATAAGACAGGCTGTGTCCGGAATGGCATCCTATTCCTTATATATAGTGTACTGCATTTTACCAGAACCACAGTAGCCCTGGTCCAAAGGAAAAGGGTGCAATTGCAGACCCAGCCAGAGAGTTCTACAAGAGGAAACCAACTGACTGTAACAGAGATGGTGGAAGTCTTTATCTGAGTGGAGGCCTGTCTCTGGAAGAGGTTAGGTGATCCTTTGGTGGTGGTGCTGTTGCTCTCTCCACTCAGACTCACCACAAACTCAGTAACATCTGACAAAAATATCTAAAGACGCTGAAGCAGCAAACTTTGTGAAAATTTATATTTGTGTCATTCTCACAACTTTTGGCCACAACTTTAAGATTTGATAAGAAGTGGAAATATATTCCACTTCTGCTCCAATTTCAGGGAATCACTTGTCATGTGATGTAACAATGTTTGAGTTGGACAGAACTAACAGATCTGGGACCAGGCTAACACCCACCTGGGTTGTTGAAGGGGACCATGATGTATGTTGCTGCTGATCTGGGACCAGGCTAACACCCGCCTGAGTCATTGAAGGGGACCAGGATGTATGATGAAGGTTCCTGCTGTGTTCCTCTCTTACTGTCCATGATGGAGAAGGACACTCTCTTAGCCTCAGTGATGTCATCACTCATAATGCCTGAGGTGTCGATGACAAAACATAACACTGATGACTGGGTGATGTCCATTAACCTGGGAGGGAGGGAGGGAGGGAGGGAGGGAGGGAGGGAGGGAGGCGGAGACAAAAACCAAAAAACACCCTTTGTTATCCTAGCTCCTCCCAACATTTTACTATGACATCTCCCTCATAATACAGTAGCCCAATCCTTGCCCATAGTAGTGATATATCCTGCAATTTAACACAAAATGTCTGAAATAATTACCTCTTGCCTAAACATCACCCACATACTTCGGCCTCTCTCTGTCAGCGTAGGAAGTCCTCCTCTGATGTCCTCCAGTAGTTTCCTGTCAATGTTCAGGTGGAAGGTAATATAACATTTTAATGAATCATTCCAGTTCTACAGAAAGTACAGAAACAGGATGCTACAGATGTCCAGAAAGGACAATAACATTTTAAAGACAGAGAGAGAAGGAGGGAAGATGGATAAAAGGAGAGGGACCTGAAAGGAAAAATAATATCACAGTCTTAGAGGAACATGAGAAAGGAAAACATGAAGGACAGAGAGTTGTAAGGAGGGAGGGATGACAGAGGGATGACAGAAAGTTGTAAAGAGGGAAGGAGAGAGAGAGAGGTATGACAAGTGATGATGAACGTGTGAATGAAGGTTAGTCATAGCTGCTGTATACTTCACACAACCTGTATGTTTGGGTATGGAGGTCTGCTGTTTACTCAAAGGGGGTGATGACAGACACTTCATATTGTTTTGGTATGGAGGTTTCTCCTGTCTAGGTGACTCTTTCCCAGGAGAGTCACCAGCGGACAGTTTCTCCACCTTGTTTTAATTATGTTGTCATTTTTTACCGGCCCTGCATGAGTCAGAGCATTCAGAACATACTTCCACAGTCCTGGAACAATATATAAAGAAACAGACTAACTGCCATGTAAAGACCTTGGAACAACACAGTACTGGAACAAGATATACAGTGGGGCAAAAAAGTATTTAGTCAGCCACCAATTGTGCAAGTTCTCCAACTTAAAAAGATGAGAGAGGCCTGTAATTTTCATCATAGGTACACTTCAACTATGACAGACGAAATGAGAAAAAGAAATCCAGAAAATCACATTGTAGGATTTTTAATTTATTTATTTGCAAATTATGGTGGAAAATAAGTATTTGGTCAATAACAAAAGTTTATCTCAATACTTTGTTATATACCCTTTGTTGGCAATGACAGAGGTCAAACGTTTTCTGTAAGTCTTCACAAGGTTTTCACACACTGTTGCTGGTATTTTGGCCCATTCCTCCATGCAGATCTCCTCTAGAGCAGTGATGTTTTGGGGCTGTCGCTGGGCAACACGGACTTTCAACTCCCTCCAAAGATTTTCTATGGGGTTGAGATCTGGAGACTGGCTAGGCCACTCCAGGACCTTGAAATGCTTCTTACGAAGCCACTCCTTCGTTGCCTCGGACGGTGTGTTTGGGATCATTGTCATGCTGAAAGACCCAGCCACGTTTCATCTTCAATGCCCTTGCTGTTGGAAGGAGGTTTTCACTCAAAATCTCACGATACATGGCCCCATTCATTCTTTCCTTTACGGATTAGTCGTCCTGGTCCCTTTGCAGAAAAACAGCCCCAAAGCATGATGTTTCCACCCCCATGCTTCACAGTAGGTATGGTGTTCTTTGGATGCAACTCAGCATTCTTTGTCCTCCAAACACGACGAGTTGAGTTTTTACCAAAAAGTTCTATTTTGGTTTCATCTGACCATATGACATTCTCCCAATCCTCATCTGGATCATCCAAATGCTCTCTAGCAAACTTCAGACGGGCCTGAACATGTACTGGCTTAAGCAGGGGGACACGTCTGGCACTGCAGGATTTGAGTCCTGGCGGCGTAGTGTTACTGATGGTAGGCTTTGTTACTTTGGTCCCAGCTCTCTGCAGGTCATTCACTAGGTCCCCGTGTGGTTCTTGGATTTTTACTCACCGTTCTTGTGATCATTTTGACCCCACGGGGTGAGATCTTGCGTGGAGCCCTAGATCGAGGAAGATTATCAGTGGTCTTGTATGTCTTCCATTTCCTAATAATTGCTCCCACAGTTGATTTCTTCAAACCAAGCTGCTTACCTATTGCAGATTCAGTCTTCCCAACCTGGTGCAGGTCTACAATTTTGTTTCTGGTGTCCTTTGACAGCTCTTTGGTCTTGGCCATAGTGGAGTTTGGAGTGTGACTGTTTGAGGTTGTGGACAGGTGTCTATTATACTGATAACAAGTTCAAACAGGTGCCATTAATACAGGTAACGAGTGGAGGACAGAGGAGCCTCTTAAAGAAGAAGTTACAGGTCTGTGAGAGCCAGAAATCTTGCTTGTTTGTATGTGACCAAATACTTATTTTCCACCATAATTTGCAAATAAATTCATATAAAGTCCTACAATGTGATTTTCTGGATTTTTTTTCCTCATTTTGTCTGTCATAGTTGAAGTGTACCTATGATGAAAATTACAGGCCTCATCTTTTTAAGTGAGAGAACTTGCACAATTGGTGGCTGACTAAATACTTTTTTGCCCCACTGTAAAAGGTCTCTCTCGTAAAATATATCCCAACAAGAATAACCTGTAGAAATAATTGTTAAATACAATTAAATACACAATTAGACTACCAGTTACAGGAACAGAGTGGAGCAGCATGGCTGTAGCCTGACAACACAACATCAGTAACAGAGTGGAGAAACATTGGCTGTAGCCTGACAGCACAACATCTGGAACAGAGTGGAGAATCATGGCTGTAGCCTGACAACACAACATCAGGAACAGATTGGAGAATCATGGCTGTAGCTGCACTGCCCTTAACCGCAAGGCTCTCCAGAGGGTAGTGCGGTTTGCATAACGCATCACCGGGGGCAAACTACCTGCCCTCCAGGACACCTACAGCACCCGATGTCACAGAAAGTTCAAAAAGATCATCAAGGACAACAACCACCCGAGCCACTGCCTTTTCACCCCGCTATCATCCAGAAGGCGAGGTCAGTACAGGTGCATCAAAGCTGGGACCGAGAGACTGGAAAACAGCTTCTATCTCAAGGCCATCAGACTGTTAAAAAGCAATCACTAACATAGAGAGGCTGCTGCCGACATACAGAATCAAATCTCTGGCCACTTTAATAAATTAACTTAATAAAGGTATCACTAGTCACTTTAAAAAATGGCACTTTAATAATGTCTACAAATCCTACATTACTCATCTGATATGTATATACTGTATTCTATGCCATCTACTGCATCTTGCCTATGCCACACGGCCATCACTCATCCATATATTTATTTGTACATTTTCATATTCATCCCTATGATGTCAGGACTTTAGAAACTTCTGATAGGCTAATTGACATCACTTGAGTCAATTGGAGGTGTACCTGTGGATGTATTTCAATAACTACCTTCAAACTCAGTGCCTCTTTGCTTGACATCATGGGAAAATCGTAGATCTCCACGAGTCTGGTTTATCATTGGGAGTAATTTCCAAATGCCTGAAGGTACCACGTTCATCTGTACAAACAATAGTATGCAAGTATAAACACCATGGGTCCACGCGGCTGTCATATCGCTCAGGAAGATGACGGGTACTGTCTCTTAGAGATGAAGGTACTTTGGTGCGAGAAGTGAAAATCAATCCCAGAATAACAGCAAAGGACCTTGTGAAGATGCTGGAGGAAACAGGTACAAAAGTAGCTATATCCGCAGTAAAATGAGTCCTATATCAACTTAACCTGAAAGGCCGCTCAGCAAGGCAGATGCCACTGCTCCAAAACTGCCATAAAAAAACAGACTACGGTTTGCAACTGCACATGGGGACAAATATCGTACTTTTTGGATAAATGTCTTCTCGTCTGATGAAACAAAAATAGAACTGTTTGGCCTTAACGACCATCGTTATGTTTGGAGAAAATAGGGGGAGGCTTGCAAGCAGAAGAACACCATCCCAACCATGAAGCACGGGCGTGGCAGCGTAATGTTCTTGGGGTGCTTTGCTGCAGGAGGGACTGGAGCACTTCACAAAATAGATGGCATCATGACAATTGGGAAATTATGTGGATATATTGAAGCAACATCTCAAGACATCAGTCAGGAAGTTTAAGCTTGGTCGCAAATGGGTCTTCCAAATGGACAATGACCACAAGCATGCTTACAAATTTGTGGCAATAGGGCTTTTAAGGACAACAAAGTCAAGGTATTGGAGTGGCCATCACAAAGCCCTGACCTCAATCCCATAGAAATTTGTGGGCAGAACTGAAAAAGCTTGTGCGAGCAAGGAGGCCTTCAAACCTGACTCAGTTACACCAGCTCTGTCAGGAGGAATGGGCCAAAATTCACCCAAATTATTGTGGGAAGCTTGTGGAAGGCTACCCGGAACGTTTGACCCAAGTTAAACAATTTAAAGGCAATGCTACCAAATGAGTAAAAATTGCTAAAGAAATGCTAACTGAGTCTATGTAAACTTCTGACCTACTGGGAATGTGATGAAAGAAATTAAATCTGAAATAAATCGTTCCCTCTATTATTATTCTGATATTTCACATTCTTAAAATAAAGTGGTTATTCTAACTGACCTAAGGCAGGGGATTTCTACTCTGATTAAATGTCAGGAATTGTGAATAACTGAGTTTAAATGTATTTGGCTAAGGTGTATGTAAATTTCCGAATTCAACTGTATGTAATATAGCGGGTGCACATTGTGCACTCAATGAAAATGTGTTATTTTACATGTTCTTCACAGAAAATGAGCCAAGGCCAATGTGTCTCACTTCGAAAAAATGATTAATTGTATCATTTTTCTTTTAGTAAACATTGAAAATTGGTCCCACAGACCTGAACATCACACACGGGTTAAACAGGAATTAGACTCTGATGGGTTAAGTTGTATTGATAAATGAGCTATCAAGGCCATTCCTCTGTTGATACAGTCCTATTTGGTGTCTTACCCATATCAGATTTGCCACCAATACTCCTTATAGGACACATCACTGAACTCTATACTCTGTAAACTGGTCATCTCTGTATACCCGTTGCAAGACCTACTGGTTGATGCTTATTTATAAAGCCCTCTTAGGCCTCACTTCCCCCTATCTAAAATATCTACTGCAGCCCTCATTCTCCACATACAACACCCATTCTGCCAGTCACATTCTGTTAAAGGTTCCCAAAGCACACACCTCCTTGGGTTGCTCCTCTTTTCTGTTCGCTGCAGCTAGCGACGAGCTGCAACAAACACTCAAACTGGACATTTTTATCTCAATCTCTTCATTCAAAGACTCAAACATGGACACTCTTACTGACAGTTGTGGCTGCTTTGTGTGATGTATTGTTGTCTCTACCATTTTGCCCTTTGTGCTGTTGACTGTTCCCAATAATGTTTGTATCATGTTTTGTGATGCTACCACGTTGTTGTTATGTTGTGTTTCTACCATGCTGCGTTGTCATGTGTTGCTGCCTTGCTATGTTGTTATCTTAGGTCTCTCTTTATATAGTGTTGTGTTGTCTCTCTTGTTGTGATTTGTGTTTTGTCCTATATTTATATTGTATTTTTTATATTTTTTTATATCCCAGGCCCCCGTCCCCGCAGGAGGCCTTTTTCCTTTTGGTAGGCCGTCATTGTAAATAAGATTTTTTTTAACCTCTACAGGCACTGGGGCAGTATTCGGAAGTTTGGAGAGTCTGGCTTGACCAAAGTAAAATGCATGCCACTCAGGCCCAGAAACTAGGATATGCACATAATTAGTACTATAGGAAAGAAAACAATGTCTGTGAGTATAACAGAATAATAATGTCTGTGAGTATAACAGAACTGATATGGCAGGCAAAAACCAGAGGAATTTCTGTCCAGATTTTTTATTTTGTGATGCCATCACTTCCAATGGCTGTCTACGGGATTTGATGTAAAATAGGACCCAGGTTGCAGTACCTATGGCTTCCACTAGATGTCAACAGTCTTTAGACAAGGTTTCATGCGTTTACCTTGAAGAACAACCTTACAGAAGAAGTAATATGTAAGTGGAGGGAAGAAGTTTGCTTTTGTTTTTTGTGCACGAGACAGGAAGCGCGCTCCTCAGGATTTTACTTTTCTATCGTCCAGGTTATTATCCGTGTGAATTATTTTAGTTAATATACATAAATGGATACATTAGAAATTATGTTTGATTTGTTTGGGCAAAGTTGATAGGTATAATTTGAACGCTTTCTCTTCCCTGTACAATGGGCGAGTAGACGGTGGATTTTCGGAACATAACGCGCCTACGAAACAGAGATTTATGGATATAAACAATGACTTTTTCTAACAATGGAAACATGGATTGTCTTGCTTGGACACGTCGGCTTGCCCTCAGCAGAAGATCATCAAAGGTAAGTAATTTATTTTAGCTCTTTTATGTGTTTTGTGAGACCCGTGCTGGTTATGAAATTATGCTATTGCAGAACATATGTGAGGTGCTGTCCATGGACAATCAAATGTTGTGCTTTCTCCGTCAAGCCTTTTTGAAATCTGACAACGCTGTGAGATTGCCAAGAATCTAAGCTTTTGAAGAGTATGCAACATTTGTATATTGATGAATGTTTTATAATTCTACTTTTGGATTTTGAATTTGGCACCTTACATTTCTCCGGGTAGTGTCGGGATTGGGCTGCTAGCGCCCCAATGATCCTTATTAACTGACTAGTTAAATAGTTAAATAAAGGTTAAATAAAAATAAAATACAAAATGTCATGGCTGGTTATAGTTGGGAAACTTATTTTCACCTTGTTATCTGATTCCTGAGTAACTTCCTGTTCTACTGGGCGAAGTTCCACCCACATACTGTGAAGCAACACAAACACAGGCAAAAACACATGCATACACACACAGGTTAACATACGCGCTATATACACACGTACACATGGATTTTGTGTTGTAGATATGTGGTAGTTGAGTAGGGGCCTGAGGACACACACTTAATGTGTTGTGAATTAAGTTGTGAATGTATTGTAATGTTGTTCAAATTGTAGAACTGCCTTAATTATGCTAAACCCCAGAATGAGTAAATACTGCTGCCATGGTAAGTACTAATTGGGATTCTTAATAAATACGAACACAAATACATACACCAGACACATGCACCCTCTTATACGGTCTCTTACTACTCTATATCACTGATAAACATATTGGATGTATCCACCTGTTAGGGCTAGGGGGCAGTGTTCGGAAGTTCAGAGAGTCTGGCGTGCCCAAAGTAAATTGCCTGTTACTCAGGCCCTGAAGCTAGGATATCCATAGAAAACACTCTGAAGTTTATAAAACTGTTAAAATAATGTCTGTGAGTATAACAGAACTGATATGTCAGGCAAAAATCTGAGGAACATCCATCCAGGAAATGTGAATTTTTCATGTGACTGTTTTTCCATTGGAAGCCTATTGACTATAGAGGGAATTAGCTCCCAGATTGCAGTTCCTAGGGCTTCCACTAGATATCAACAGTCTTTAGACATGGTTTCAGGCTTGTTTTTTGAAAAACGACCGAGAATAAGAAGTTTTGGGAAGTGGTCTATGGGAACGTGCACTTCTGTTGACTTACCTTTGAAGATCTTCCTCTGTTGGCAATCCCGAGGGTCCCAGCTACACAATAAATGGTTGTTTTGTTTGGTAAAGTCCCTCTTTAAATAAAAAAAACTCAGTTTTGTTGGCGCGTTCTGTTCATTAATACACTGGCTCAAGGCGTTCAAAGCATGCAGACGAATACATCCTAATAGTACCGGTAAAGTTTGTCGAAACAAGTCAAACGATGTTTCTAATTTATCCTTACTGTGTCAATTATCTACATAATCGATAATATTTCAACCGGACAATAGCGTATTCAATAGAAAGGAAAAATAACAAGGGGCGCGCATACAGTCACACGGGTAAACCAGTAGTGACAGTGAAAATGGCCACTTCCTAAAAACTCTTATTCTAGTTTTTTTGCTCAAAAAAACAAGCCTGAAATCATGTCTAAAGAATGCTGACATCTAGTGGAAGCAATAGGAACTGCAATCTCAGAGCTATTCCATTCATTATTCTTTAGCAAAGCATGAGAATGGACAGGGAGGTCAAAAAATCCAATTTCCTAGATGAATTTCTCTGGTTTTCGCCTGCCATATTAGTTATGTTATACTCACAGACATTATTTTGCAGTTTTAGAAACTTCAGAGTGTTTTCTATCCTAAACTACCAATTATCTGGGCCTGAGTAACAGGCAGTTTACTTTGGGCGCGCCAGACTTTCCGAACTTCCAAACACTGCCCCCTAGCCTTAAAAAGTTAATCATCCAATCACTTTCAATCAGGAAGCTGGTAGACCTTGTTAAAAACATTGTTAATCTGTGACTTTGTTATTCATATCATTAAGATTGTCAAAAGCCTGCGTGAGAGTCAGGCGCAGAAGTGCAGAATTGTGAGAGCGAAAGCACTTTACTGTGGCACAGAATACAGTCACTGAACGCAAATAGCATCACAACAACAAATAGCCTACAGAAAATAAGTGCGAAAAACACAAAATAAAAAAAAATCTAGCGCAAACCAGCCGGAAGTTGCCATTGACAATAAACAATCACACACACAGACATGGGGTAAACCAGAGGGTTAAATACATGACAAGAATGACGGAATGACAGCCAGGTGTGTGGGGAAGCAAGACAAATAGATCGAAAATGAAAAGTGGATCGGTGATGGCTAGAAGAACGGTACCCCCCCTTGACACTGGCCTCTGGGCCAACCTGGAGGGCGAGGCGCAGGGCGATCCGGACGGAGACGGTGGAACTCCCACAGCATAGACGGGTCCAAAACGTCCTCCAACTGAACCCAGCATCTCTCTTCCGGACCATACCCCTCCCACTCCACGAGGTACTGAAGGCCACTCTTCCGACGCCTCTTCATCCAGTATGGAGCAGACTGAATACGCCGGTGCCCCCTCGATGTCCAGAGAGGGGCGGAGGGAACTCCCACACCTCAGACTCCTGGAGCGGACCAGCCACCACCGGCTTGAGGAGAGATACATGGAACGAGGGGTTAATACGGTATTCGGGGGGGAAGCTGTAACTGGTAACTGACCTCGTTCAGTCTCCTCAGAACTTTAAATGGCCCCACAAACCGCGGGCCCAGCTTCCGGCAGGGCAGGCGGAGGGGCAGGTTTCGGGGTGAAGAGAGCCAGACCAGGTCCCCCGGTGCGAACACCGGGGCCTCACTGCGGCGACAGTCTGCAGTGATTTTCTTGGGGCAGAACGGCCCGTTGGAGGTGAACATGAGCGGCGTTCCATGTCTCCTCCACGCGCCTGAACCAGTTGTCCACCGCAGGTGCCTTGGTCTGACTCTGATGCCAAGGCGCCAGAACTGGCTGGTACCCCAACACACACTGGAAGGGGGAGAGGTAGGTGGAAGGGTTCTGAGCCATCTCTGCCCAGGACACGAACGCCGCCCACTCCCCCGGCCGGTCCTGGCAATACGACCTCAGAAACCTACCCACATCCTGGTTCACTCTCTCCACCTGCCCGTTACTCTCAGGGTGAAAACCCGAGTGCCGGAAGACGTGTGTGAACAAGGCCTGCACAGTCTGTAGGGCTGCAGGGAGACCGGGCAGAGGGAGAGGACGACAGGACTTCGAGAAGCAATCCACAACAACCAGGATCATGGTGTTACCCTGTGAGGGAGGAAGATCAGTAAGAAAATCCACCGACAGGTGCGACCAAGGCCGTTGTGGAACGGGTAAGGGGTTTAGCTTACCGCTGGGCAGATGCCTAGGAGCCTTACACTGGGCGCACACTGAGCAGGAGGACACATAAACCCTCACACCATCCGACCAATGCCTGGATGACCAGAGGAGGGTGACGTGTGGGCCCAATAGATCAGCCGGTCACGGACAGCAAACGGAACTTTCAGACGCCCAGTGGACACTGGAGGGGAGTGGGCTCTGCACGTAGCGCCTGCTCAATGACAGCATCCAGCTCCCACACTACCGGTGCCACCAGGCAGGAGGCCGGGAGTACGGGAGTGGGATCCATGGACCGCACCTCTGTGTCAAACATCCGGGACAATGCTTCTGCCCTAGCATTCTGGCCTTAGACCTCCCTCCTTCTTCTTCATAAAAAAAAAAACTTGAGGAGGCAGGTGAAGTGGAGGACCGAATGTACCCCTGACGCAGAGATTCGGAGACATATGTTTCCATAGCCGCCGTCTCCGCCTGCGACAGGGGATACACGTGACTACTGGGAAATCCGGCATCTACCATGAGGTTTATCACACAATCCCCCCGTCAATGTGGTGGTAATTGAGTCGCCTTCTTTTTACAGAAGGTGAAAGATTACTGGAATCGGTGTAGGTAGCTGGACAGGTAGAATGACTGACAGTGAAGATGAACAGGTGGTCACGGGTCAGGTGACAGAGGAATGGATGAGACTGAGGCAAGAATTCCTTTAAAACCTCTTAAGCATTCTCAATTACCAGTGGGTCGCTAGCGGGCTCATCCCGACACTACCAGCGAAAATCTAAAGCGCCAAATTTAAATTCCGAAAGTTGAATTATTAAACATCCAGCAATATACAGTTGGGAAAAAAAGTATTTAGTCAGCCACCAATTGTGCAAGTTCTCTCACTTAAAAAGATGAGAGAGGCCTGTAATTTTCATCATAGGTACACTTCAACTATGACAGACAAAATGAGGAAAAAAAATCCAGAAAATCACATTGTAGGATTTTTATGAATTTATTTGCAAATTATGGTGGAAAATAAGTATTTGGTCACATACAAACAAGCAAGATTTCTGGCTCTCACAGACCTGTAACTTCTTCTTTAAGAGGCTCCTCTGTCCTCCACTCATTACCTGTATTAATGGCACCTGTTTGAACTTGTTATCAGTATAAAAGACACCTGTCCACAACCTCAAACAGTCACACTCCAAACTCCACTATGGCCAAGACCAAAGAGCTGTCAAAGGACACCAGAAACAAAATTGTAGACCTGCACCAGGTTGGGAAGACTGAATCTGCAATAGGTAAGCAGCTTGGTTTGAAGAAATCAACTGTGGGAGCAATTATTAGGAAATGGAAGACATACAAGACCACTGATAATCTTCCTCGATCTGGGGCTCCACGCAAGATCTCACCCGTGGGGTCAAAATGATCACAAGAACGGTGAGCAAAAATCCCAGAACCACACGGGGACCTAGTGAATGACCTGCAGAGAGCTGGGACCAAAGTAACAAAGCCTACCATCAGTAACACACTACGCCGCCAGGGACTCAAATCCTGCAGTGCCAGACGTGTCCCCCTGCTTAAGCCAGTACATGTTCAGGCCCGTCTGAAGTTTGCTAGAGAGCATTTGGATGATCCAGATGAGGATTGGGAGAATGTCAGATGAAACCAAAATAGAACTTTTTGGTAAAAACTCAACTCGTCGTGTTTGGAGGACAAAGAATGCTGAGTTGCATCCAAAGAACACCATACCTACTGTGAAGCATGGGGGTGGAAACATCATGCTTTGGGGCTGTTTTTCTGCAAAGGGACCAGGACGACTGATCCGTAAAGGAAAGAATGAATGGGGCCATGTATCGTGAGATTTTGAGTGAAAACCTCCTTCCATCAGCAAGGGCATTGAAGATGAAACGTGGCTGGGTCTTTCAGCATGACAATGATCCCAAACACACCGTCCGGGCAACGAAGGAGTGGCTTCGTAAGAAGCATTTCAAGGTCCTGGAGTGGCCTAGCCAGTCTCCAGATCTCAACCCCATAGAAAATCTTTGGAGGGAGTTGAAAGTCCGTGTTGCCCAGCGACAGCCCCAAAACATCACTGCTCTAGAGGAGATCTGCATGGCGGAATGGGCCAAAATACCAGCAACAGTGTGTGAAAACCTTGTGAAGACTTACAGAAAACATTTGACCTCTGTCATTGCCAACAAAGGGTATATAACAAAGTATTGAGATAAACTTTTGTTATTGACCAAATACTTATTTTCCACCATAATTTGCAAATAAATTCATATAAAATCCTACAATGTGATTTTATGGATTTTCTTTCCTCATTTTGTCTGTCATAGTTGAAGTGTACCTATGATGAAAATTACAGGCCTCTCTCATCTTTTTAAGTGAGAGAACTTGCACAATTGGTGGCTGACTAAATACTTTTTTTCCCCACTGTACAAGTGTTCCATACTCATCAAAAGCTCTGTTTCTTGGCAATATCACAGCGTTGTCAGATTTCAAAAAGGCTTTACGGCGAAAGCAGCACCTTCATTTGTTTGAGGCTATCACCTCACATATTTTCCAATAGCCATGTATCGATTAGCCATCATGGCACACACATAACACATTTCACAGCGAAAACAAATCAATTACCTGTTGAAGAACTTCTGCTGAGGTCATCCTAAGTGTCCAACGAAGACAATCCATGGTTCTTTTGTTAGAAAAAGTAACGTCTTTTATCCATAAATCCTCCATTTGGTTGTGCGTTATAATCAGAAACGACAGCCTCCACTAGTCCATGAAACGCGGGCGCCAACTCGCTCAAATTATACCTATAAACTTGTCCAAAAACAATCAAACATAGTTTTAAATGTATCCTTAGGAACATATTTACGTATATTTACTATTATAAATCAGCCGGAATATAAACTGAACGCTAAAGACTCGTGCGCGCACAATCTGAAGAGTTTTCAGAAAGTGGAGTCCCATTGCCATGCTGTTTATCAATGGTCGAAATTAATCCAAGATGGAGTAAAACACCGTCTCGTGGTTGATGACATCATAAGGAAGCGACGTGCACAGCGTTCATATGCCTATATATGGTCATTTTCGATAGGGAGGGGTTCCAAAATGAGCAATGTGTCAAAATGACTTTTTCCAGGACAGAGATTCCTCAGGGTTTTGCCTGCTATATGCGTTCTGATTGAGTCACAGACAAATGGTTAACAGTTTTGGAAAATTCAGAGTGTTTCCTATCCAATGGTACTACATATATGCATATCCCATTTTCTGGGCCTAAATGGGAGGCATTTTACTTTGGGCACGCCAGGCTCTCCAAAACAGTCACCTCTGCTGCTGGAGCTTGTGAGGTTAACCCTGTGTGATATTACATTGAACCCGTATATACGAAAATTGCATTTACCACTTATTTTGCTTAATTAAATAACTGTAATCTAGTAGACAATTTATGACTCAGATTCATATTTTATTCTTACATCAGATTTCAACTACGCACCCTAACAATTTGGTGACCCCGACGTGATCTGATTAAGACATTTCACTGGACTTGGGCGTGCCAGCCCATTGGCCTGGACTGTCATTGGACGGTGTGTCTCACAAACTAGACCGTTCTACTAAAAACAGGTAAGCAGATACCTATTGTGAATAACTAAAAGTCTGCACATTGGGCATTATCCAAATTCATTTTGTGAGATACCTGTCTGATGTAAGTTGACAAATTAGTTAAGTTATTGATTAGGTATTATTATAAGTATTCATTGACATATGAGTGGTGGTAAATGCAATTTTAACTGATCAGGCCGGTCAACATTATAACAATGTATGCAATGTACTAGGTTGAGAATGTGGTGAGTCGGTGAACTTACTGGTATGAATGGAGGAATAACGGCAGTATGACATTGAATGTTGTAATTTAAAATAGATCAATAATAATAATAGGTCATGGGTCTAATGGTGTGAGTGGAGGGATAACGGCAATATAATACTAACTCCCGATTTGACCAATCTGGTGTTATATTGGAAATAAGAAAAGTTATCGTGCGAGTGTAAGTCATACTGGATATAAGAAAAGTTATTGATCGCCTGTAGTACAGTTGGATGTTCCGTCGGCGTACGAGAACATCGGTGTGAATGACCTGCGGGTAAATAAAAGGATAGAATCCTGGGTTAGCGACCCCGTGAGGTTATAATTGTTGGTAGTCTATTTGTTGTGGGATTAGGAGATACCGGTTTACTTATTGTATTGTTTGTGTAAATTGAAAATCATGGCCGAATACGAGGTGGAGACGGTGTTGAAGACATTAAAATCGACCTTAAAAGTAAATGGGTAGTGTAAAACGGAAAGGCTATTTAAGCACTAGATTGGATATACCAGAGTGCAGAATAATTATAGAGTTCATGAATGCTATTTGGTTTGAATATTGTAGGGGTAAGTAAATTCATGGGAAATAACATAATAAATAACCAGACAGTAGGAGCCTAACTGGCTTGGCGAGGTGAGTAGGTTGAAGATGTATTTTCTTTTATCTGGAAATAACGTTAGCTAAATGAATTAGCCACGATTAGCTTAGGTGTTTGACCGCCGTGTGGCAAAAATAGTACGAATTATGATTTAGAAAGTTTGAATTAACTAGTTCATTAGTGGATATTAAGTTTAAAATGGATATTAACGTTGTATTTCGCCACATTCGAACCATCGCTAAAAGTTTAGATTTGACGTTCAATGTTGATAAAATATGATGCTATGTGGTAGAGCAGAAACACGAGGAGTTATGGCTTTGATAAAGTACTAAGGACCATGGGACTCAAGAAAAAACTTCAGTCTGTTTTTCTAATTCGGGATAAATGCATATAATTGAGACATTGGAGGAGGAGATAATGACTCATTAAAGTGACGTCCCTGTTAAAAGCAGAAATAGGTTTGTTTTAACTATATTTAAAAAAAAAAAAAAATTAACTGGTAACAAACGTTAGCAAAAATACCGTAGGAAGTTTTGTTTGGCATTCCCTAGATATGACTGTTCGTTTACTCAGACTGTGGACTGTAGGGAGGGGGTCATGACGTCAGCTTTGACCTAGAAACATGGGGGGAAGAAGGATAAGCCAGTGGCTTGTATTATATTGTTAAATGTATGCCAAATCTAACAATTGAGCGATGTACTATTTTGAACCCCTCTGCTTTAATCCCAATAGCCACTGATGGGTGCCCCCATGACTGTGTGGTGGAGACGGAGAAAGTAGTTCTCCCCAGACCAGATCTAATTGATTTGCCTTTGCCAGATGCTGAAATTACTATGTTTATAGATGAGTCTTCAAGGTAGAACTCAGATGGTTCGAATACAACTGGGTAGGATGTTGTTACCCTTACTAAAAACTTAGAGGCTGAATCACGACCTAGTCACTATTCTGTGCAGCAGGCAGAAATTGATTGTTAGATATTTGTTATGGTAGAGACATTTTTAGATATAGTAGTGTTTTGATAAAATAGCTAATATAAGTAATGCGTTAGTAAACCCGCTACAATCATACAGTAACGTTACAGTCACTAAGCAGTTTAGCAGTTACATCTGCAGGCCCCGTTAGCAATACATTAATAAAACCAAAAGCTTACCTTGACTTGAAAGAGTTCCAGTGTTGTGTTGAATAGTCATAGCCAGCTAGCTAACATAGCAGCCCTCTGTTTGAGCAGGGTGTTTTTAGCTGGCTAAACTAGATAGCTGTAGCTTATGCTTTCAGTACTAGATTCATTCTCTGATCCTTTGTTAAGGTGGACAACATGTCAGTTCATGCTGCAAGAGCTCTGATAGGTTTGAGGATGTTGTCCGGAAGTTGTCATAATTTATGTGTCTGTGGAAGGGGTTGAGAACCAAGAGCCTCCAAAAGGAGGTTAGCTGTCCTCTGGCTACACCATGGTGCTACCCTGCATAGTGCTGTTGAGGCTACTGTTCATTGAAAAATGTAATGTCCGTGGTTCTGTTGTGGAAAGAGTCAGGCGCAGGAGGTAGTTACGTGTGAAAAGGTATTTTAATATATACACCATTCCAAACCAACAAACTCTGGCGAAACAGAATACCCACATGAAAATCAACAGTAAACGGGCGCAAAACAGCAACCCGGCATATACGAGAACCAAAATAAAATAGCCCTCAGTACACAGACTGGGAAACGACAAAGTCAAACGATACAAACCTAACAACCACGTACAATGGGAAGAGGGGAAGGAAGGAAATATAAACAGGTGCGTGATTGGGAGAAATTAACGACAGGTGTGTACAATTAGACAAACCAACAAAACACATGAAAAGGGGAACGATGATGGTCAGAAAACCGGTGAAGTCGACCGCCGAACACCGCCTGAACAAGAAGAGGGAACGACTTCGGCAGTAGTCGTGACACAAAACAATCTGTTTTAATCAGTTATTTCGTGACGTGTACACATTTAGTATACTTTGGTCTAAAATGTTAGTTTTTTTTAAATCATGAAATTCATTTAGGAGGATGGTCCTCCCCTTCCTCCTCTGAGGAGCCTCCACTGAAGCATCTCTATGGTGATTGGGGACAGCATGGCCAATGGTACGGTGAGCCTCAAGGCACCTACCAGCACCCTGTCAGGAACGGACGTCACCTTGACCATTGAGGCCGAGGCCACTGGAGCCGCAGACTTGAACAACTCTTTCCTGCATCTCTTCATTGTCAGCAAGGTAAGGGTCGTGTTTCAAAACTCTAAAATTGCCTCATTTTCTCATATCCTCCCTCACAGCCACTGATTTGAAAAGACTTGGTTGCTGTAAGCTACCAGTTGTTATCAGCTAAATCAGTTGTCTGACTAAGTGCTATTTCTTTCCATCTAAGTGCAATCTCTTTCCAGTAGCATGCAGCTCCTCAAACTGGTAGATCTCTGCAACCTCACCATCAGTGTCAATGGGAGAGGCATCGTCACCCCATGCCAGGGTGACGGGACCCTCAACCCCTCAACCCTTCTACAGTGGTGGGCCCCAGAGCCGAGAATGTTACCTGGGGTAGCCTGCAGCACAACCTACTAAATCTGGTGGTAGTGGACAGGGCAGGCAACGTGGATGTAAGTCTGGTCTCATTGAAAGACTCTGTGGAGGTGGTTGTGAGCTCTACACCCCACAGCTGTACCTGTAGTAAGTACTACGTCCACCCAGGTCACTGTCACCAACACTACAGCTGTACCTGTAGTTAGTACTACATCCACCCAGGGCTCTGTCACCAACTCTACAGCTGTACCTGTAGTTAGTACTACATCCACCCAGGTCTCTGTCACCAACACTACAGCTGTACCTGTAAGTACTACATCCACTCAAGTTTCTGTCACCAACACTACAGCTGTTCCTGGAGTTAGTGCTATGTCCACCAGAGGGCCACCTTTGACTCTGTCCCTGTTTCTAATGATCTGTGTGATGCTTTCTCTCCTCCTGTGCAATAGAGTAGAGCTTCAGAGTTGTATAATAGTTAATGTAGGTAGATGTCATGTGGAATCAGTGGAGCGAAAGTTGGGTCATTAGATGTGATTAGTATGTATATGTTATGTTGTATTAAAAGACAGGGTGGAAATATGAATTTTTATCATAAAACGTGTTTAGGGTTATTTTTCTTTGTATTAAATCTGTCAAACTTAAACTATGGAGATGTTGTCACAACTTCTGCTTTTTCATTCTGAGTAACTCTTCACAGTCAGCATAGATAGATCAAAGACCCCTATATGGCCATCGGTGGCCGGTCACAACACGGGGGGAAGTTTCCCCAAGGGAAAGATCTAGAATCAGGTTTCTTTCCCCCTATCATAACTTTAACCATTTGTGGAAGAAATATATAACTGACACAAGATCAGCATCTAGGGGCAACTTCCCCCTACACCACCGTTCAGAGAGAGATCCATAATGTGCTCTCCATCTGAATGCTGAGGGTGCTGTAAACTCAGTCAGGATTTACGTAGTGTATATGTCAATTAACAGGATCCCAATTTATTTTAGAACATGAAAAATTGGGACCCTGTGAATTCACACATACATCATGATATAGAGTCACATAATGTAGTACATTGTCAAACTAAGGCTGGTGGGAGTCACATGGTGGCCAGTGTTGGGTTAATTTAACAATTTCCCCTTCACTGTGGTTGACCGATAAAGAGTTTCACTACCTTAAGTCACACAGACGCAGGACAGTGCAGGGAGAAGACACAGCTACAGACGTACATTAGAGTTGAGGTAAGAAGTAACTGTATTTCACCACAAGTGTGTTAAGATGTCAAAGGGAGTCTATGAAATCCCAGATAGATTTGTAGACAATGAGGCTGATGCAATGAAGAACACTGACATTGATGGCCAATTATATTCCAATGTAAGAGCCTTCAAGCCCAGTCCAAGAGATGGAATTGTTGCTTCAGGTAAGATTGCACGAACACAGACACACACAAATTACACACCCTGTATTAAACAGGTGAGATTACCCTGTAGTACTAGACCTTTATTTGTCCCAATCCTGGATGTTACATTAAAACACATTACCAAAGATCTTTAATCATTTGTGATTCAGTACATGTTCAGTGGTGGAAGAGACCCTCTGGAGTTGCTGTAGTGTGTCTGGGGCTGCTGTGTGTTTTAATAATCTTTGACAGTCAGTCTTTGTTGTCAAGTTACATAAAAGCACAATATCAAATACTCATAGTTGACTCTTGTTTCATATGATATTTAAAATATGTTAACAGCTAGCCTTTGTTCTTCACTTCCCCTCTATGATCTGTCTTCCTGGTATGATAGTGTCCTGTCTGTCATCACAAATAGCAAGTCCCATTCCCTGGGCAGGAGGACTGTGTTGAGATATACTCTGAACAAGATGACCATGTAGAGACATGGAATGATTTATATTGTGCCGCAGAAAATTCTTTAACAATAACCATTGTATCTCTCACACGCACACAACTACGCACACAAGTATGCAAACTTGTAAATAAAATTGTATTAGAATAGCCACAGCTACCCGTGTAATTTTGTTGAAACTTCCATAGAGTTAGGACCTACAGCGGTTACACAGACAGAGACACACAGATGACTCAGAGACAGAGAAATCACTAAAAGCAGAAAATTAAAGTACAGGGGGCTTGTTCTGTAGTTTACGTATGACGCCTCCTGGCAGCCATGTTGGAAGACCACAACATTAATTCCAGAAGCAGAGACGTAATTTATTGTAGACCTACATAGACAGGAGCCCAGTCTACAATAGTCAAATATAAAACTGATCTTAAAAGGTGTACACAGTGTTTTTATATTGTACAAGTTGAATACAAAAGATACAAATGAGCCACCATATGCCCCACCTTCTTGTACATATCTTGCTCAGCGTAGATGAATTTATTTTATTAAACGGACATCGAATGTCCAAAAAAGTTCGTTTGATGACTTCCTGGAAGATTTGGCCCTGGGGCACGGCCCGACGGCGTCGGCCTATTTTAGAAACAATTTCGGACGTCTAGTAAGGGAGCGTACATTTTCAATATGCAGTTTCTCATCAAACATACAGCAAATGCCATCCGCGTCCCTTATGTAGGTAATAAAGGAACAATATCCTCGCAGGTCTACTTGCTTCCTGCTTTTTTGTGATTGGATCATTAAAACAGTGTGACCTGCAGTTGGACACACACAGAGGGCAGAACAGTACTGAGAAGACACGCACGCATGAAAGCTTGCGCAGAAAGATGCAGAATAGATTTCCCACACACACTTCTGAATAACCCTTCACACTGATGTCACACACTTCTGAATATTTCCTCACACAGACAGCAGAGAAAGATAAAATGCCCCAATATGGCGTAAGGCCGTTGGTGATGTATGTGATGAAATAGGTGGCTGGCCACAGAGTAAAAGGATTAACGTGATCTCTGTTTGAAGGCTGGGGTGTCAAAGCCTCAGTAATGCCATATGATCGATGTGCAAATTCACAGTATTGTATTTGATCAAATATATGATTACTTCAAATATATCTTGAATCAAATCAAATCAATACCGAATACAACAGGTAGACCTTACAGTGAAAGTTTATTTACCAGCCCTTATCCAACAATGCAGTTTTAACAAAATACCTAAAATAAAAAAAGTAGGAGATAAGAGCAACAAATAATTAAAGAACAGCAGTAAATAACAATAGTGGGGCTATACAGTGGGGAAAAAAGTATTTAGTCAGCCACCAATTGTGCAAGTTCTCTCACTTAAAAAGATGAGAGAGGCCTGTAATTTTCATCATAGGTACACTTCAACTATGACAGACAAAATAAGGAAAAAAAATCCAGAAAATCACATTGTAGGATTTTTTATGAATTTATTTGCAAATTATGGTGGAAAATAAGTATTTGGTCACATACAAACAAGCAAGATTTCTGGCTCTCACAGACCTGTAACTTCTTCTTTAAGAGGCTCCTCTGTCCTCCACTCATTACCTGTATTAATGGCACCTGTTTGAACTTGTTATCAGTATAAAGACACCTGTCCACAACCTCAAACAGTCACACTCCAAACTCCACTATGGCCAAGACCAAAGAGCTGTCAAAGGACACCAGAAACAAAATTGTAGACCTGCACCAGGTTGGGAAGACTGAATCTGCAATAGGTAAGCAGCTTGGTTTGAAGAAATCAACTGTGGGAGCAATTATTAGGAAATGGAAGACATACAAGACCACTGATAATCTTCCTCGATCTGGGGCTCCACGCAAGATCTCACCCCGTGGGGTCAAAATGATCACAAGAACAGTGAGTAAAAATCCCAGAACCACACGGGGGGACCTAGTGAATGACCTGCAGAGAGCTGGGACCAAAGTAACAAAGCCTACCATCAGTAACACTACGCCGCCAGGGACTCAAATCCTGCAGTGCCAGACGTGTCCCCCTGCTTAAGCCAGTACATGTTCAGGCCCGTCTGAAGTTTGCTAGAGAGCATTTGGATGATCCAGATGAGGATTGGGAGAATGTCAGATGAAACCAAAATATAACTTTTTGGTAAAAACTCAACTCGTCGTGTTTGGAGGACAAAGAATGCTGAGTTGCATCCAAAGAACACCATACCTACTGTGAAGCATGGGGGTGGAAACATCATGCTTTGGGGCTGTTTTTCTGCAAAGGGACCAGGACGACTGATCCGTGTAAAGGAAAGAATGAATGGGGCCATGTATCGTGAGATTTTGAGTGAAAACCTCCTTCCATCAGCAAGGGCATTGAAGATGAAACGTGGCTGGGTCTTTCAGCATGACAATGATCCCAAACACACCGCCCGGCAACGAAGGAGTGGCTTCGTAAGAAGCATTTCAAGGTCCTGGAGTGGCCTAGCCAGTCTCCAGATCTCAACCCCATAGAAAATCTTTGAAAGTCCGTGTTGCCCAGCGACAGCCCCAAAACGTCACTGCTCTAGAGGAGATCTGCATGGAGGAATGGGCCAAAATACCAGCAACAGTGTGTGAAAACCTTGTGAAGACTTACAGAAAACGTTTGACCTCTGTCATTGCCAACAAAGGGTATATAACAAAGTATTGAGCTAAACTTTTGTTATTGACCAAATACTTATTTTCCACCATAATTTGCAAATAAATTCATAAAAAATCCTACAATGTGATTTTCTTTTTTTTCCTCATTTTGTCTGTCATAGTTGAAGTGTACCTATGATGAAAATTACAGGCCTCTCTCATGTTTTTAAGTGAGAGAACTTGCACAATTGGTGGCTGACTAAATACTTTTTTTCCCCACTGTATGTGACTATGCATAGATAATAACAGAGAGAAGCAGCAGCGTAGAAGGGGGCAATGCAAATAGGGTAGCCATTTGATTCGCTGTTCAGGAGTCTTATGGCTTGGGGGTAGAGGCTGTATAGAAGCCTCTTTGACCTAGACTTGGCGCTCCTGTCCCGCTTGCCGTGCGGTAGCAGAACAGTCTATGACTAGGGTGGTCAGAGTCTTTGACAATTCTATGGACCTCTGACACCGCCTGGTATAGAGGTCCTGGATGGCAGGAAGCTTGGCCCCGGTGATGTACTGGGCCATACGCACTACCCTCTGCAGTACCTTGCGGTCACAGGCCGAGCCGTTGCCATACCAGGTAGTGATGCAACCCGCCATGATGACAACGTTGTGATCAAAATACACTTTGGTTCTACGATAGGTAGTAGTGCTGAGTGATTAGTGCTTTTTGAGGTTGGTTCGGTTTCAGTTCGATTATTAAAAAAGAATCACGGATTTCAGTTCTGATACTTTTTTTACATTAAATACACTGTGCGTCATGTGGCTTGAATTCTGTAACACAGAATAAAACAATGAATAAAAGTCCCATGATGGTAGTGATTGCCCATTACCGATTATCACTTATTAACCATCATTTAATCACATTACTTGAATAAAATATTTCAGTTGTGTATATTACATTACTTGAATAAAATATGTCAGTTGTTGTGTATATTACATTACTTGAATAAAATATTTCAGTTGTTGTTTATATTACATTACTTGAATAAAATATTTCAGTTGTGTATATTACAATACTTGAATAAAATATTTCAGTTGTTGTGTATATTATATTTCTTTGATTTGATGACTTTATTCTTTCATTAAAAAAATAATCTCATCTCTACAGAGCTGCTAACTGTGCTGTCTGATTTAGTGTTGTAAATATATAAACACTATTGTGACTATGAACATAGTTAATAGCTTTATGTAGCAGTAGCCTGTATCTACTGCTTTACAATTCAGGTCACTCTTCCATTTCCCAGTGCTCTTCAGAGTGTATACGACTTTACACCACAGGTTACTGACTGCTGACTTTGTCTGGATGTTGGTGACTTTGAATACGTCATAGGGAGGAATCAAAACTTCCCCCTCATTTGCATAGGCCGAGTAATATGTCAGGTTAACACCAAAACGTGTTTATCTCAAACAGGATGTGTGTCCAAAATCGTATAAGATCTTATGTATAGAACTTGAGACAAAATAACCAAAGCGCATTTCTTTGTTGACAACATCCTGATCAAAAGTTACATTGGTTCTAAGGTAGGTGGTCCTACATGTTGTTTGACTTTGTTTGAGAATCTTAATGGCGTCAGTTAGATAGAAGTGCAGGGAATGGTACTGGAATGATGTTCCATACCCGTAACTGCCTTGTCTAACTGCTTTGTTGAAGTCTGGGTAGATAGATTCAGAGGGAGGTTGGGGTTTGTTATTTGTGTGTGTCTAGATATTAATATTGTGTGGAGAGTGGAACAGGCTGGTATGACTTGACCTAGGGAGTATCTGGGAGAACAAAGAATTATTTGATTCTACCAGACACATGTGAGAGGCCCCTGTCCTTGCGACAGGAGGGATGGTTAGGAGCTGTCCAAGTTGAATGTGTTGTAACAGTGGTGGCGGCTTCCCTAACTTAAATTCTTTTTACGAAAATTTCGGGCGCCAGACAGTTTTCTAAAACTGACAAAAAAAATCCAACAACCCCGGATAGCAAACAAAAAACCACTGATTACACACAAAAACAAATATTTCAAAACGGGCTTCAATTTAACTGGAATTTATTACATAGTGTCCATAGCCATTATATAAAAAAAGTAGTTATTTCGAAAAAGCAAAAACCAAACAAACAGTAATTAAATGTGTTCACACAATCACATAAACGCTCTAAACGAAATCCCAGGTCATACTGGTCATATTCTAGCTGGGCGTCCACACTGGCAGATTCGTGTCCATATTCACGCCAAACTTTTCATATAACAAAAGAGAAAGGAAAAAACATTGGATTCACATTTCGCGGGTAGAAAATCAAACAAAATGCAAAACTTCAGAGATCAACGATAATGCATTCAACTTAAACAATCAAAATCACGGATAAGCAATAACCAACTGTGCGGATGTGAATGGAATGCGTGTGTATCTGATAGCGTGTGAATGAGTGTAGTGTGCGATTACGCGTCGGGTACACTAACCAATTTTGGCGGATGGAATCGCAAACTGGAGAGGGTAGATGGACCCCGCCTGGCTCCAGGAAGGAAGTTTAACGGCCTTGGACTCGTTGAGAGTGAACCGCTCACCAACAACAACAACCGGTCTTTGAGGTGCGTTGCTATGGAATCGCCAGACTCCACGTCGCATCAGACGGCGTGCACGGGAAGCCTCAGTCCAAACAACTCCGTCTTCCACTCCACATGGTAACCTTTTACGTCGGTCTCCTTCTCACGAATCAAAACATACCCCGGTGACGTCCTCTTTCCACCTGGTTAAATAGGCCTCGCCTCCATTTCCCTTTCCGTTAACGGTGAAAGTAAACGTAAACATGGCCTATAGTTTACTGCACTGTCACAGTGTACTGTGGGAAAACACTATTTCCCAGAAAGGGTGGGGCATATGGTGGCTCATTTGTATCTTTTGTATTCAACTTGTACAATATAAAAACACTGTGTACACCTTTTAAGATCAGTTTGATATTTGACTATTGTAGACTGGGCTCCTGTCTATGTAGGTCTACAATAAATTAAGTCTCTGCTTCTGGAATTAATGTTGTGGTCTTCCAACATGGCTGCCAGGAGGCGTCATACGTCAACTACAGAACAAGCCCCCTGTACTTAAATGTTCTGCTTTTAGTGGTTTCTCTGTCTCTGAGTCATCTGTGTGTCTCTGTCTGTGTCACCGCTGAAGGTCAAGTTTGACAGAGGTGAGATGGAGGAAAGGATTGTGGATATCTACGTCAGTGCAAACAGTGCAAACACAAAAACAGTGAGACCAGCACCAAGAGTGAAGAGACATCAGACACTGCTCCTAATAATGGACCAGGAGACCAGCACTCAGGTAACACACACAGACACAAACAAAATGTAAAGTCTCTTGTATGTATCCACAGAGCCTAATTCCTCATGGAAGAGACCGTTCCTAGTTGCTGCAGTGTGTCTGGGGCTGCTGTGTGTTCTACTGGCTGGGATCATAGGCCTGTCTGCCTACAGTGAGTTTGTGTCCAAGTTCATTTGTAAGAAGTGCAGGTTACTAAGCCTATTTAACTGGTGTTTTACTTTGTAGATAACAGAGCCATCAAAGATTCTGAGGATAAAATGAACAACTTGTCACAGAGTTTCTCCATTTATAAAATCAACGCAACAGCAGAGAGAGACCAGCTACAGACCAAATACAACAACATGACTAAAGAGAGAGACCAGCTACAGACAATCTACAACAACCTGACTGAAGAGAAAGGCCGAATTCAGGCAAAGCTTTTTGTGATAGGTGAGATATAAACTGTGATAAATTAGAGGTAAAATCAACAATAATTATATATCAATGCGTTTATGAGTATAAAGACGTGTTCACGTTTGCTCTTCAACAGAGCAGCATTGTAAGGTTGGATGGAGATACTTAGACTCCAGTTTGTACTTCCTCTCTACTGAGATGAAAACCTGGGAGGAGAGCAGACAGGACTGTCTGGAGAGAGGAGCAGACCTGGTGATCATAAACGAGAGAGAGAGAGAGAGAGAGAGAGAGAGAGAGTATACTTTTCATCAGTACACTAATATGTGTGCAGTATTTTATAAATATATTAAAAGTTAGTTTTTTTGTCTTTCTCAACAACAGACATTTCTCTTCAACCTCCACCTGAGAGCCTGGATTGGTCTGACTGACTGCTACTGAGAGGACCTGGAAGTGGGTGGATGGCACATCACTGACAACAGGGTGAGAGATTTGACAATTTTACCTTGTGATATGGAGATAAAAAACAACAGTGATGTATTGCTTCCAATCATGTTCATAAAAATGTATGTTTCCACTCATGAATGTCATTCAATGAGAACTATAGATGTATTATAGAAACAAGGTAATATTTACATATGAAAAGGTGATCGAAATGTGTTGATGGCCCATTCTTGATAATGGTATGCTTATCTTATGGAGTGTGTCTTTAAAACATAGGACTATGTGTATAATTGAGGAGGATGTTTGTTCCACATTGTCTGACTGTCTGGATCTCTGTGTTGTTTAGGTACTGGGGGAAAGGACAGCCTGATAATAAAGTGCAAGAGGACTGTGTTGAGATATACTATGGACAATATGACCCTGTAAAGACATGGAATGATGACAATTGTCACAAAAACATGACTGGATATGTGAGAAAGTGGTGTAATAATAACACCCAGTAACAAACCTTCTCTCTGTGTCTCTCTGTGTCTCTCTGGTGTCTCTCGGGTGTCTCTCGGGTGTCTCTCGGGTGTCTCTCGGGTGTCTCCTTGTGTCTCCTTGTGTCTCCTTGTGTCTCCTTGTGTCTCCTTGTGTCTCCTTGTGTCTCCTTGTGTCTCCCTTTGTCCCCCTCTCTCAATTCAATTCAAGCGTTATATTGGCATGGGAAACATATGTTAACATTGCCAAAGCAAGTGAAGTTGATAATATACAATTGTGAAATAATAACTAAATGAACAGTAAAAATTACAGTCACAGATGTTCCAGTAGAATAAAGACATTGCAAATGACATATATATATATAGACTGTTGTAACAATGTGCACATGTTTAAAGTACAAAAGGGAAAATAAATAAACATAAATATGGGTAGTATTTACAATGGTGCTTGTTCTTCACTAGTTGCCCTTTTCTTGTTGCAACAGGTCACAAATATTGCTGCTGTGATGGCACATTGTGGTATATTTACCCAGTAGATATGGGAGTTTATCAAAATCGGGTTTGTTTTCAAATTCTTTGTGGATCTGTGTAATCTGAGGGAAATATGTATCTCTAATATGGTCATACATTTGGCAGGAGGTTAGGAAGTGCAGCTCAGTTTCCACCTCCTTTAGTAGGCAGTGTGCAAATAGCCTGTCTTCTCTTGAGAGCCAGGTCTGCCTACGGCGGCCTTTCTCAATAGCAACAGCCATAAAGGACTATGGGTTCTATAACTGATTCAAGTCTTTTTAGCCAGATCTTAATTGGTATGTCGAATTGTATGTTAATTTTGATGGCAAGAAGGCCCTTCTTGCCTTGTCTCAGAACATTCACAGCTTTGTGGAAGTTAACTGTGGCGCTGATGTTAAGGCCAAGGTATGTATAGTTTTTTGTGTGCTGTATGGCAACAGTGTCAAGATGGAATTTGTATTTGTGGTTCTGGCGACTGGACCTCTTTTGGAAGTCCATTATTTTGGTCTTTCTGAGATTTTTTTGTCAGGGCCCAGGTCTGGCAGAATCTGTGCAGAAGATCTAGGTGCTGCTGTAAGCTCTCTCTCTCTCATATATAGTTATTATTTTAATAGTTGGAAAAGGTCCTGAATGGTTAACACTTAACACTAGGCTAGGCATCCCGCTGTCGTCAACTTCCGGTGAAATTGGAGGGCGCACAATTCAAATAAATAATCATATAAATTATGGATATTAAACATTTAAGTACATACAAGTATGTTATATCTGTTAAAAGCTTAAATTCTTGTTAATCTAACTGCATTGTCCGATTGACAATATTGTCAGAATGCGTGGTGTAGTTGGTGGAAAAAGTCAGGCATGTATGGTTGTTTTGTTAGATAAAATTCTTCTTTATATCCAAAAAGGTCTGTTTAGTTGGCGCCATCGATTTGAGCGATCCACTCGTTCAACATACAGAGAAAGGAATCCAAAAAGCTACCGCTAAACTTTGTCAAAACAAGTTAAAATGAATTTCTATTTAATCCTCAGGTACCCTAAAATATAATTAACTTCTCAGGGATCACTGGGGCGCTAGCGGGCTGCTCCCGACACTACCAGGTGAAATGCAAGACAAAATTCCAAAATTGAATTATTAAAAATGCACCAATATACAAGTGTTCCATACTCATCAAAAGCTCTGCTTCTTGGCAATATCACAGCGTTGTCGGATTTCAAAAGGCTTTACGGCGAAAGCACTACATTTGATTGTTTGAGGCTAGCACCTCACATATTTTCCATAACCATACCAGCGCGGTCGATAGAAAATGCATTTCACAGGAAAACCTGTGCCTTACCTTTGTAGAACGTCTGCAGAGGGCTTCCTAAGTGTCCAACGAAGACAATCCATGGGTATTTGGTTAGAAAAAGTAATTTATTATATCCTTAAATCTCCGTTTGGTTGGCACCTTGTGTTCAGAAAATCCAATGTGACGAACGCAGTTCAACTATACCTATAAACTTTCCCTCAACAAAACAAAAACCAATTAAAATGCTTCCTTAGCTTATCTTTTATGAATAAAAGTGATAATCTTTCACTTGGATGGTCACCTAAACGTTTTATAAGTCAAATAAAGTGGACCGCTCAGCAAAATGTGCGCCCAAAAACGTGCAACTGAAAAAGAGGTCCCCTGGCTAAAACTTATCCTAATAGAACACATTAGTTCCGATTTCCATTAAACTTTGCCTATACACTGCTGACATCCAGTGGAAGCAATAGGTACTACATTCAGGGTCCTGGTATAAACACTTTTTTATAGGCACTGTCTCAAAGTGAGCTATAAAACACAAGAATGAGATTTCCGGATGGAAAAAGCTCTGGTTTTTGCCTGCCAAATGACTTCTGTTACACTCACAGACAAAATGATAACACTTTTGGAAACCTCAGAGTGTTTCCTATCCAATAGTACTAATTATGTCCATATCCTAGTTTCTGAGCCTGGGTGGCAAGCATTTTACTTTGCACGCCAGACTCTCCAAAACCGACCCCTCAGCTTCCACTCCCCTAACAAGTTTTAAACTATAATATTTCATACAGAAAGAAGTATGTTCAATAGAAAAGCATAATTGGCAGGTGAGCGTCCTCGCACGCGCAAACTGATTTCCAACTCTGACTCCCAATACTAAAACTCTAAATTCTTCCTCGTTTGGGAAGAAACACGCCTGAAACCTTGAACAAAGACTGTTGACATCTAGTGGAAGCCATAGGAATTGCAATATATGAGCTGGATGTGGAATTGCAATATATGAGCTATACCTTCCATTGTAAGAGCGCTTGCTCTCAAAAAAAAAAGATCTGGTTCGATTTATTCAGATTTTCTCCTACCATATCTATTGTGTTGTAGTCTCATACATTATTTTAGTGTTTTATATCCAATGGCACCAACTATATGCATATCCTAGGTTCTGGGCCTGAGTAAAAGGAAGTTTACTTTGGGCACGTCAGTCAGGCGTAAATTCAGAAAAATGACCCTAGCCTGAAGAAGTGATGATTCCACCTAGTGTTTAAAGTGAGAGATGAACTCAACATAGAGGTGAAATAGTGGTATGACAGACTCTGCCTCAATACATATTGGATAATAGAATCCTAGGGGAGGGACCTTGGACCTTCTCCTGTAATAGGGTTGAAAGGAGGAGAGGAGACAGGAGGAGAGGACTCTAGGAAAGAGTAATTGAGATACTGAGAGGGCACACTCACACACAAAAACAATGCTAATGAAAAGTGAGAATGACTCACAACCTTCACTGTACAAGGGTCAACGTGTAGGTTACCAATGGCAACACCAAGCACCAGAGGACCTGTCTGCTACATACCCACACTCACGCATGGTGTCTATTGTGGTCTCCACCCTCTCCCTCTCTGTTCTCTGTCTGTGGACCACAGCAGGTGACAGGATGTTTCCAGGCTCAATCCACCAGTAAGAAACAGACCTGAAATGTGTCCTTAATGGCACCCTATTCTCTATATAGTGAACTACATAGGGAAATAGGATGCCATTTGGGATGCAGGCTTGTAGACCAGACAGTTGTGTGTAACGTCCTCTCCATCCCTTGTTCATTCTGTTCCCTGACATCTTTCTTCCTCTTTTTAATGGTTTTGGAAGGTTAATTATGATCCAACCCTTCATTTTGGTGTCGTCACCTATTCCACTCCAGTCATTAACACGCGCACATCCTCCCCAATGAAGGTGCCACCAACCTCCTGTGACACACACACACCTAACTACACAAACACTAAAACCATATAATAAAACAACACTAGTGAAGTTTAGACAGATTTTCCTCTGTGTCTCAGTTGGTAAAATCATCCCTCTGGGCACAGACATCAGTTCAACGTCTAGTTTTGATTTGCACTTGGTTCAGTTGTCAGCGTTAGTGATGTAAGGTGTGTGTGTGTGTGTGTGTGTGCATGCGTGTAGGTGTGCTAGTGTGTGTTTGTGCATGTTCCTCTGCAGATGGAAGAACAGGACTCTACAGGCTGGCTGCTGTGTGTTTAGGAGTGCTGTATATTCTACAATTCACTCTCAACATCTAGCTGAGACTTGCTTTCTGTGAGTGAGGATGTGTCCCAAATGGCACCCTATTTATATTTAGTACACTACTTTTGACAAGAGTAGGCTGCCAGAAATAGGGTGCAATTCGGAACATATTTCATTATCTCAATACAGCAAGTATCACAAGAGACCAGTTACTGATGAAACTTGACGTTACATAGCTAATGGGACCTGTGGTTTGAAACAAACATAAAAACTGTAGACAACGTCAATAGAGAGTTGAGATCTAGAATCAACTTCTCCTCCCCAATTCTAACCTTAACCATTTAGCAGGGGGAAATGCAAAACTGACCCAAGATCAGCATCTAGGGAAAACATTACCCGACTCCATATTTGTTATTTTAGCCTGCTCCACCGAAGAGAGAGACCAAACAGAGGCCTGTTACAACACCAATGGCCTGGCGCATGACAGAGAGCAAGAGAGGTATCACTGACCTGTTTCAGAGGCAGAAAGACCAGCTGCTGAATGAGAGAAAACAGTGCAGGCAGAACATAAACCAGTTAACTTCTCTGGGAGCAGTGCATGAGGTGACCGTTTTGGAGAGCCTGGCGTGCCAAAAGTAAAATGCCTCCCATTTAGGCCCAGAAAATAGGATATGCATATATTTAGTATCATTGGATAGGAAACACTCTGTTAACCATTTGTCTGTGAGTGAATCAGAACGCATATAACAGGCAAAACCCTGAGGAATCTCTGTCCTGGAAAAAGTGATTTTGACACATTGCTCATTTGGGAACCCCTCCCTATTGAAAATGACCATATTTAGGCATATGAATGCAGTACACGTCGCTTCCTTATGATGTCAACAGCCTCGAGACGGTGTTTCCCTCCATTTTGGATGAATTTAGACCATAGAAAAACAGCAAACAATGAAGACCCCTCATTCTGAGAAAAATTCACGTGGCGCGTGCACGAGAAGTCACGGAGTGTCTTTAGTAGCCTGGTTATTGATCAGTTTATATTCCGGTTGATTTATAATAGTAAATATACGTAAAAGTGTTCCTAAGGATACATTTAAAACTATGTTTGATTGTTCTTGGAAAAGTTTATAGGTATAATTTGAACGAGTTCGCGCCGCGTTTCATGGACTAGTGGAGGCTGTCGTTTCTGATTATAACGCGTAAACCAAATGGAGGATTTATGGATAAAAGACATTACTTTTTTTAACAAAAGAACCATGGATTGTCTTCGTTGGACACTTAGGATGACCTCAGCAGAAGTTCTTCAACAGGTAATTGATTTGTGTTATGCGTGTGCCATGATGGCTAATCGATACATGGCTATTGGAAAATATGTGAGGTGCTAGCCTCAAACAAATGAATGTGCTGCTTTCGCCGTAAAGCCTTTTTGAAATCTGACAACGCTGTGATATTGCCAAGAAACAGAGCTTTTGATGAGTATGGAACACTTGTATATTGGTGGATGTTTAATAATTCAACTTTCGGATTTTGAATTTGGCGCTTTACATTGTCGCTGGTAGTGTCGGGATGAGCCCGCTAGCGACCCACTGCTCCTTGACTCGTTAAAGAGTGAGAGAGACCACTTACTGTGAGACAGAGACCAGTTACTGAGGGAGAGAGACCAGTTACAGAGGCAGAGACACCAGTTACTGAGGGAGAGAGATCAGTTACTGAGGGAGAGAGACCAGTTACTGTGTGGGAGAGAACAGTTACAGAGGCAGAGAGACCACTTACTGAGGGCGATAGATCCGTTTCTGTGGGAGGGAGATCAGTTACTGAGGGAGGGAGGCCAGTTACTAAAGAACAGAGAAAATTTAAAGAGTGTGAGAGACGAGTTACTGAGGGAGAGAGACAAGTTACTAAAGAACAGAGACAATTTAAAGAATGTGAGAGACCAGTTACTGAGGGAGATTGTTCAGTTACAGAAGGAGTGAGAAGAGTAACAGAGGAAGAGAGACCAGTTACAGAGGCAAGAGAGAGACCAGTTTAATTGCAGTCCCATTGATGAGGACTGTGTTGAGGTGTACTGAAGGATGGAGGCTGTTGGCATTCAGATGTTACTTCCTGTCTACTGAGAGGAAAACCTGGGCTTACAGCAGACAGGACTGTCTGGAGAGAGGAGCAGACCTGGTGATCATAAACAGCAGAGAGGAACAGGTGAGTGAGAGAGAGAGATTTATATGTGTATGAATCAGGTCAATAATTAATACTCACATTTCCCACACACTTCTCAATATCTCGTCACACTGATGACTTTATGGCCATCGAGTGCAAGTCATCGCATCACTTCCTTATGAACGTGCCACAAACAGTATAACCTTGCAAAGAATAACTTCCTGCTTGAAGGGTATTGGATACTTAAGACATTCTATCAACTGTAGTGGACTAAAGACAGATATCCGAGGTACCTGGTGGAAAAGCACATTAGACCAACTACTTAACTACTTGTCAGTACAGTTAGAATCATACAGTAGATATTGCCATTATGAGTCAGTTAGAAAGGTAATCATACAGTAGATATTACCATTAGGAGTCAGTTAGAAAGGTAATCATACAGTAGATATTACCATTAGGAGTCAGTTAGAAAGGTAATCATACAGTAGATATTACCATTAGGAGTCAGTTAGAAAGGTAATCGTACAGTAGATATTACCATTAGGAGTCAGTTAGAAAGGTAATCATACAGTAGATATTACCATTAGGAGTCAGTTAGAAAGGTAATCGTACAGTAGATATTACCATTAGGAATCAGTTAGAAAGGTAATCATACAGTAGATATTACCATTAGGAGTCAGTTAGAAAGGTAATCATACAGTAGATATTACCATCAGGAGTCAGTTAGAAAGGTAATCATACAGTAGATATTACCATTAGGAGTCAGTTAGAAAGGTAATCGTACAGTAGATATTACCATTAGGAATCAGTTAGAAAGGTAATCATACAGTAGATATTACCATTAGGAGTCAGTTAGAAAGGTAATCATACAGTAGATATTACCATCAGGAGTCAGTTAGAAAGGTAATCATACAGTAGATATTACCATCAGGAGTCAGTTAGAAAGGTAATCATACAGTAGATATTACCATCAGGAGTCAGTTAGAAAGGTAATCATACAGTAGATATTACCATTAGGAGTCAGTTAGAAAGGTAATCATACAGTAGATATTACCATTAGGAGTCAGTTAGAAAGGTGGTGGGGGGGATGTTTTAAGAATGTCATACCAAGCATAATTTAGCTATTTGATTTTACATTTTAAAATACAGAAAAAATACATATTTGTTGAAAAATTATTTTGTCCCTTGCTGCTATTAGCCCATGCAAACGCATTGATTAACACATTCACTACATGGAACAACAGATAGTTCTTTAAAAATATAAAGGAAGTTTGTTCTGAAATCTCTCTCCTATCTGAGAGTTATAAGAAAGATCAAGAAACATTTATTACTTTACATGTATTTCAACCATATTTTTGTCAATAATTTAGAATGTTGGTGTGCATAGAAAAGGTGTGATTTATCAAACAATCCCACCAACTTCATACGTACACCAGTAGGAGATGACCTTTGATGAATAACATTTGTTCTCAGCCTCAGTGCTCATGCAGGACCTTGGCTATTCGGAATACAAAACAACCCTAATTAACTATATATGGTAAAAATCATCCCTTTAAATTCTCTGAGAATATACAAGTAAGAGAGGACCATTAGGACAATTCAAGTTGCTTTATCAGTGGTGAATGTACTTCAAATGAGTAGTCAACACTCACCAATAAGCCATCCAACCTCAACAGCTCTTTCATGTAGGTGTTGAAGCCAACATTGCAGTTCTACAGATTGAACCAGTAGTGGTTCCAACGGGCCACCTTGCCACCACATTCAGCAGCGTTTTTTTGTTGTCATATAACCTATGACCTGCACATTAAGAGTGGAAGCCTTTTCTGTTCACATAGTTGAACTGGTTTTGGGATGGTGTTGGGGATGTGGGTGTCGTCTATTGATCCATGTGTAATTGGGAATCCATTGATGGGAAAGAAACCTGTGTGATTGCGTATGGAAATGTTATGTTACAGTTTGTTTGGCTGATGATTGCATCCAAAACATTGGCTCATCGAGGGATGTGAGATGCCGATCATCAAGCTCCCACTGAAAAGTCCCCATTGCCAAAAACCAGAGGCTGCATGGCACTAGATGTGAACCGGAATGGCATGTTTTTGCCTTTCTTAGGTAGGTCTTGAATCCTAAAAAATTCTATACAATCAGCCAATCTGTACATTCTGGAAAAAAGTTTCATCGGTCTCTAAAAACACGGTTTGTAAAATGCAGTGTGTGCCAAATCTTCTAACAGAGCATCATCAGGCATCTCAAATTCCATGTCCATTATTGCAGTCTTTGCACTGTTGGAGATTTCACTACACCTAAAACAACAACTGTTGAATATATGCACGTGACCAATAACATTTGATTTGATTTGATTACACACAGCCTGTCAAGATCTGCTGCGTTAATTTACAATGGAAATCACATTAAATTATTACTTTCACAATTGCAAGCAGTTCCCTTATTCCACCACTTGGCACTCACTGTTCCTTCGGATGATCATGGCTGAGCATCAATTCAAGCAAACGTTAATATAACTTTCAGACTTTGTGTGGAAATGGTTTACGCACAGATTTGCTGTGCATGGTTTACACACAGATTTGTGTCTGTCTGCGGTTGATAATTAGGCCTCTGGTGATCATAAACAGAGAACAGGAACAGGTGTGAGAGACAGAGAGGGGTTATGATCAAACATTCCTTGGTTAGTTGTGTATTTTATTTTACACATATAGCCTATTTCAGTTAACAACATCTTTGTCAACAACAGACATTTCTCTTCAACCTCAACAAGAGAGCCTGGATTGGCCTGACTGACATTGATGAAGAGGAGACCTGGAAATGGGTGGACACAGACACCCACCCGTTACATGGTTTATAATTGCATATGGAAATGTTTACTACTTATTTCCTGTTTGTATCTTCTTGTGTACCAGTATGTTTCACACATCATCAGATACAACATGAAGTCAGCACAGCAGACTCAACAGAATAGATGTAACAATGAAAACAGATAATTTTGCTACCACAACACACTGGCGTAGCAGCACACAACCCCGCAGCCACCGCAAGGCGGTTAATATTAAGACAAATATTTGTGGAAATTAAGTTGTAATTGTCCCGTCTTTCAAGAATCCTTGATCTCTAAAACAGCAACATTTTCCCTCAGCCAAAATGTGGAGATTAGCTATAAACTGAGCTACGCCACAACAGCAAACCACACACACACAAACACACACACACTCACTTAATTTTTTTGTATGAACATTAATGTAATCACTACTTATCATAATCCTGTGTGTCAAGAGTTGAAGAAGAATAAAATGTCCCAACCTCAACCACCATTTTACTATTTCATCATAGTCCTCTTTTTACATTTCCCTTTTATTCTGGGGATGACATCTTAAACAGTCAGTATCAGATTCAGAGCAGAGACAGACACAGACACAGGGTCAACGATAGGACCAGAACCTGAGTAAGAACAGAAAACACCGTAAGTTGTTGGAGATGTCTGAAGTCATCTATGCTGAGCCAGATATGACCAAGAAGGTCAAGTTTAAAAGAGGTGAGATGAAGGAGAGGATTGTGGATATCTACGTCAGTGCAGACACCCTAAGAGACGGTGAGACCAGCACCAAGAGAGAAGAGACAGCAGACACGACTCCTAATAATGGACCAGGAGACCAGCACTCAGGTAATACATACACACAACCCTATTAGAGGAGAAGGTCCAAGGTCCCTCCCCTAGGATTTTATTCTCCAATGTGTTTTGAGAAGGAGGGGAGGAGAGAGAATGTGAAGAGGAATTGAGGAAAGATGAATTGAGAAAGGCAAGTTTGCAAGTTTGTAATATCACTATTTCACCTCTATGGTGAGTTCATCTCTCACTATAACCACTGGTTGGAATCATCAATTAACCATTCATCACTGTATCCAACCATCAATATGAGAGAGAGAGAGAGCGAGAGAGAGAGAGATTTGTGTAGAGCCTACATGCAATGCTATATAATGAACAGGCAATCAGGCGTAACCCCCAGTTCTGAATGGTTATGTGATGATGGCTAGTAGTTATCATGTTGATGTTCATGATAAATTGTTAAGTGGTGATGTCTAGTAGTTATCATGTTGATGGTTGGATACAGTTCTGAATGGTTAAGTGATGAAGACTAGTAGTTATCATGTTGATGGTCATGCTGAATGATTAAGTGATGATGTCTAGTCGTTATCATGTTGATAGTCATGCTGAATGGTTAAGTGATGATGTCTAGTAGTTATCATGTTGATGGTTCGATACAGTGCTGAATGGTTAAGTGATGATGTTTAGTAGTTATCATGTTGATGGTCATGCTGAATGGTTAATTGAAGATGGCTAGTAATTATCATGTTGATGGTCATGCTGAATGTTTAAGTGATGATGTCTTGTAGTTATAATGTTGATGGTCATGCTGAATGGTTAAGTGATGATGTCTAGTAGTTATCATGTTGATGGTTCGATACAGTGCTGAATGGTTAAGTGATGATGTTTAGTAGTTATCATGTTGATTGTCATGATGAAAGGTTAAGTGATGATGGTTAGTAGTTATCATGTTGATGGTCATGCTGAATGGTTAAGTGATGGTGTCTAGTAGTTATCATGTTGATAGTCATGCTGAATGGTTAAGTGATGATGTCTAGTCGTTATCATGTTGATAGTCATGCTGAATGGTTAAGTGATGATGTCTAGTAGTTATCATGTTGATGGTTCGATACAGTGCTGAATGGTTAAGTGATGATGTTTAGTAGTTATCATGTTGATGGTCATGCTGAATGGTTAATTGAAGATGGCTAGTAATTATCATGTTGATGGTCATGCTGAATGTTTAAGTGATGATGTCTTGTAGTTATAATGTTGATGGTCATGCTGAATGGTTAAGTGATGATGTCTAGTAGTTATCATGTTGATGGTTCGATACAGTGCTGAATGGTTAAGTGATGATGTTTAGTAGTTATCATGTTGATTGTCATGATGAAAGGTTAAGTGATGATGGTTAGTAGTTATCATATTGATGGTCATGCTGAATGGTTAAGTGATGGTGTCTAGTAGTTATCATGTTGATAGTCATGCTGAATGGTTAAGTGATGATGGCTAGTAGTTATCATGTTGATGGTCATGATAAATGGTTATGTGATGATGGCTAGTAGTTATCATGTTGATGGTCATGATGAATTGTTAAGTGGTGATGTCTAGTAGTTATCAGGTTGATGGTTTGATACAGTGCCGAACGGCTAAGTGATGATGGCTAGTAGTTATCATGTTGATGGTCATGATGAATGGTTAAGTGATGATGGTTACTATTTATCATGTTGATGGTTGGATACAGTACTGAATGGTTAAGTGGTAATGTTTATTAGTTATCATGTTGATGGTCATGCTGAATGGTTAAGTGATGATGACTGCTAGTTATCGTGTTGATGGTCATGCTGAATGGTTAAGTGGGGATGGCTAGTAGTTATTGTGTTGATGGTCATGCTGAATGGTTAAGTGGTGATGGCTAGTAGTTATCATGTTGATGGTCATGCTGAATGGTTAAGTGGTGATGGCTAGTAGTTATCATGTTGATGGTCTAGCTGAATGGTTAAGTGATGATGTCAAGTAGTTATCATGTTGATGGTCTAGCTGAATGGTTAAGTGATGATGTCAAGTAGTTATCATGTTGATGGTTGGATACAGTGTCAAATGGTTAAGTGATGATGTCTAGTATTTATAATGTTGATGGTCATAATGAATGGATACGTTTTGCCACCTAGAGGAAGAGAGAAAAAAATAGTAATAATTGTTATATGGTTTAGAGTACAGTAGATACATGTAACATAAATAGCTTGTGTGTTTTGTTTTTATTAGAAACATGTTAAACATGTTTTCATATTAAATAATTAACATATATCGCTTTTTTTACTTACAAGAAGAACAAAGGGACATATGAATAAAAAAAAGCTACAACCTCATTTATCAAGTTCTACCAGCCTCCTGATTGAATGTGATTCGATACTGAAAACAGTGTTACCTGCAGTTGGACACAGACAGAGTGCAGAACAGTACTGAGAGGACACACTGCGCGCCACCAGCAGCCACGCACGCACACACACACGTAAAGTTCCCCTTTTAAACCTCTGATAAAGATACACCACCTCTGAATAACTCTTCACTCTGATGTCACACACAGAGAGCACACGTAGTTGAAAAAAATAACTTATATGGCCATCGATGGCCGGTCACAGATTACAAGACATAACGTGACCTATTTTTGAAGGCTGGGGTGTCAAAGCCTCAGTAATGCTATATAGTCTATGTGCAAATTCAGAGGAATACCTATGTAAGAATTCTGTTCATCGACTACAGCTCAGCATTTAACAACATAGTTCCCTCCAAGCTCGTCATTAAGCTCGAGACCCTAGGTCTCGACCCAGCCCTGTGCAGCTGGGCCCTGGACTACCTGACGGGCCGCCCCCTGGTGGTGAGGGTAGGAAACAACATCTCCACCCCGCTGTTCCTCAACACTGTGGCCCCACAAGGGTGCATTCTCAGCCCTCTCCTGTACTCCCTGTTTACCTATGACTGCGTGGCCAAGCACGCATCCAACTCAATCATCAAGTTTGCTGACGACACTACAGTGGTAGGCTTGATTACCAACAATGACGAGACGGCCTACAGGGAGGAGGTGAGGGCCCTCGGAGTGTGGTGTCAGGAAAATAACCTCTCACTCAACGTCAACAAAACAAAGGAGATGATCGTGGACTTCAGGAAACAGGAGAGGGAGCACCCCCCTATCCACATCGACAGGACAGAAGTGGAGAAGGTGGAAAGTTTTAAGTGCCTCGGCGTACACATCATGGACAAACTGAAATGGTCCACCCATACAGACAGCGTGGTGAACAAGGCGCAACAGAGCCTCTTCAACCTCAGGAGGCTGAAGAAATTTGGCTTGTCACCAAAATCACTCAGAAACTTCTACAGATGCACAATCGAGAGCATCCTGTCGGGCTGTATCACCGCCTGGTACGGCAACTGCTCCGCCCACAACCGTAAGACTCTCCAGAGGGTAGTGAGGACTGCACAACGCATCAGAGGGGGTAAACTACCTGCCCTTCAGGACACCTACACCACCCGATGTCACAGGAAGGCCAAAAAGATCATCAAGGACAACAACCACCCGAGCCACTGCCTGTTCACCCCGCTATCATCCAGAAGGCGAGGTCAGTACAGGTGCATCAAAGCTGGGACCGAGAGACTGAAAAACAGCCATCACTAACATTGAGTGGCTGCTGCCAACATACTGACTTAAATCTCTAGCCACTTTAAATAATAGGAATTGGATGTAACAAATGTATCACTAGCTACTTTAAACGATGCCATGTATATAATGTTTACATATCCTACATTACTCATCTCATTTGTATATACTGTACTCCATACCATCTACTGCATCTTGCCTACGCCGGTCAGCCATCGCTCATCCATATATTTATATGTACATACTCGTATTCATTCCTTTACTCTTGTGTGTATAAGGTAGTTGTTGTGAATGTGTTAGATTACTTGTTAGATACTACTTCATGGTCAGAACTAGAAGCACAAGCATTTCGCTACACTCACATTAACATCTGCTAACCATGTGTATGTGACAAATACAATTTGATTTGATTTGGTGGGGGTGTCATGTGATGGCCAGTGACGTGTTGATTTGACAGTTTCCCCTTCACAGTGGTTGATCGTTTAACTTCTTAGGGAGTGGTGGGGCGCCCCACTCCCGACACTACCAGGTGAAATGCAAGGCAAAATCCAAAAGTTGAATTATTAAACATGCATCAATATACAAGTGTTTCATACTCATCAAAAGCTCTGCTTCTTGGCAATATCACAGCGTTGTCAGATTTCAAAAAAGCTTTACGGCAAAAGCACTACGTTTGAGGGTAGCACCTTCAATATTTTCCATTACCATGAAATCATTAGCCAGCGCGGTCCATAGAAAATGCATTTCACAGGGAAAACCTGTGCCTTACCTTTTGTAGAACTTCTACTGAGGTCTTCCTAAGTGTCCAACGAAGACAATCCATGGGTATTTGGTTAGAAAAAGTACTTTATTATATCCATGAATCTCTGTTTGGTTGGCGCCTTGTGTTCAGAAAAACCAACGTGAAGAGAACGCGTTCAACTAAACCTATAAACTTTTCCTCAACAAAACAAAAACCAATTAAAATGCATCCTTAGCTATCCTTTTATGAATAAAAGTGATAATCTTTCACTTGGATGGTCACCTAAACGTTATATAAGTCAAATAAAGTGGACCGCTCAGCCAAACGTGCGCCCAAAAACATGCAACCGAAAAAGAGCTCCTCTCACCAAAACCCCTACCTATTCAACACATTAGTTCCGATTGCTATGATACTTTATATATAGACTGCTAACATCCAGTGGAAGCCATAGGTACTACACTCAGTGTCCTGATATAAAGGATTTTCAATAGGCACTCTCTCAAAGTGGGCCATAAGCCACCAGAATGACATTTCCGGATGGAATTATCTCTGGTTTTTGCATGCCAAATGAGTTCTGTTATACTCACAGACATAATGGTAACACTTTTGGAAACCTCAGAGTGTTTCCTATCCAATAGTACTAATTATGTGCATATCCTACTTTCTGAGCCTGAGTGGCAAGCATTTTACTTTGGGCACGCCAGACGCTCCAAAACAGTCACCCCAGCTGCCGCTCCTAGAGAGGTTAAGAAATAATGTCATTACCCTAAGTCACACAGACACAGGACAGTGCAGGGAGAAGACACAGCTACAGACGTATATTAGAGTTAAGGTTAGAAGTAGAAGTTACTGTATTTCAACACAAGTGTGTTAAGATGTCAGAGGGAGTCTATGAAATTTCAGATGGATTTAGAAACGATGAGCCTGATGCGATGAAGAACACTGGCATTGATGGCCAATTATATGCCAACGTAAGAGCCTTCAAGCCCAGTCCAAGAGATGGAGTTAATGCTTTAGGTAAGATTGCATGAACACACACACAAATGATACACACACACACATTACACACAAGATACTAAAAAGGTGAGCTTATCAGGAGTTGCTGCAGTGTGTCTGGGGCTGCTGTGTGTTCTCCTAATACTCTGTGACAGTCAGTCTTTGTTGTCAAGTTACATATACGCACAATATCAAATTCTTATATTTGACTGTTTTCTCCAAAAGAAAGAAGGGAAGTGGATATTTTCTGTCATTCAACCAGGTGTCACTCAATCTCCTCGACCAATCAGGTTCATTAAGAGAGACGGAGGCAGATAGTCTAGCGGTTAAGATTTTTTGGCCAGTAACCGAAAGGTTGCTGCATCGAAATCCTGAGCCGTGTTACGATCGTCGTAATGATAAACGGACCAAGGCGCAGCGTGCGTAGAGTTCCACATCTCAAGTGGAACATGCAAAAACAATAAAGCAGACAACTGATCGTAACATAAGTAGTGCTCACTGGCACTAACACAAGAAACAATATCCCACAAAAACAGGTGGGAAAGGAACACACTAAGTATGATCCCCAATTAGAGATAACGAAAAACAGCTGCCTCTAATTGGGAACCATACACAACACCAACATAGAACTAAAACAACTAGAGCCCCCTAGTCACGTTTTGACCTAAATCACCATAGAGAACCCAGAGGGCTCTCTATGGCCAGGACGTGACAAGCCGAGTACGTGAAAAATCTGTCGATGTGCCCTTGAGCAAGGCACTTAACCCTAATTGGTCCTGTAAGTCTCTCTGGAGAAGAGCGTCTGCTAAATGACTAAACTGTAAATGTAGAGGAGAGCCACGGTGGTTACTGTTGTCATCTCATCCTGACTAGTTAAGACTACCCACCCTCAATATCCACTTGGAGCAGTTTGTAGTGTCAAATCTATTGTCCAGACATTGTAATGACCCATGTTTGTAGTCCTGGACCTCCTGAACATGTTGATGTATATTTGGGAGTAAACAGAGGGTCCAAATCAGCAGAAAGGTGAAAGGAAGGGGGAGTTCTGGAAACTCCCTGAATTACTTTGGGGCTGTTACATATGATATTTAATATATGTTAACAGCTAGTCTTTGTTCTCCACTTCCCCTCTATAATCTATATCTTCCTGGTATGATAGTGTCTTGTCCATCTTCACAAATAGCAAGCCCCATACCCTGGGCAGGAGGACTGTGTTGAGATATACTCTGGACAAGATGACCATGTAGAGACATGGAATGATTTAGATTGTTGTAGTTAATCCATTTTCTGCAGCACAATCTCTCACACGCACACATGCAAATCAAATCAAAGTTTATTTGTCACGTGTGCTGAATACAACAGGTGTAGACCTTACAGTGAAATGCTTACTTACAGGCTCTAACCAACAGTGCAAAAAATAAATTAGGTGAACAATAGGTAAGTACAACAGTAAAATGACAGTGAAAAATAACAGTAGCGAGGCTATATACAGGCACCGGTTAGTCGAGCTGATTGAGGTTGTATGTACATATGGTTAAAGTGACTATGCATATATGATAAACAGAGAGTAGCAGTAGCGTAAAAGAGGGGTTGGCGGGTGGTGGGTGGCGGGTGGCGGGACACAATGCAGATAGCCCCGGTTAGCCAATGTGCGGGGGCACAGGTTGGTCGGGATAATTGAATGTATAGTTCAAGTGACTATGCATATATGATAAAGAGAGTAGCAGCAGCGTAAAATAAGGGTTAGGGGGGGTAGCCATTTGTTTACCTGTTCAGGTGTCTTATGGCTTGGGGGTAAAAACTGTTGAGAAGCCTTTTTTGTCCTAGACTTGGCACTCTGGCACCGCTTGCCATGCGGTAGTAGAGAGAACAGTCTATGACTGCACACAGTAGAGAGAACAGTCTATGACTGCACACAAGTACACACACAATTACACACACAAGAATGCAAACTTGTTCCATTTTTTTGTATTAGAACAGCCACAACTACCCGTGTCATTTTGTTGATACTTCCCTAGAGTTAACACCTTCAGCAGTCACTCAGACAGAGACACACAGATTACTCAGAGACAGAGATATCACTAGAATCAGAGACTTAACGTATAGAGGGCTTGCAGTTGATGTATGACGCCTCATGGCAGCCATGTTGGAAGACCACCACATTATTTATAGAAGCAGAGACTTAATGTATAGTAGACCTACATAGAAAGAAAGACACAGACATTGTTAAAGATGTCAAAGGTAATCTATGCTGAGCCAGATATGAACAAGAAGGTCAAGTTTGACAGAGGTCAGATGGAGGAGAGGATTGTGGATATTTACGTTAGTGCAGACACCCTGTGAGACGGTGAGACCAGCACCAAGAGAGAAGAGACAGCAGACACTGCTCCTAATAAGGGACCAGGAGACCAACACAGGTAAAACACACCCACACTCACAAAACATAACATTATGTTGTATGTGTCCACAGAGCCTGAAAGCTCAGAGAAGAGAACCTTTCTAGTTGCTGCAGTGTGTCTGGGGCTGCTGTGTGTTCTCCTACTGGCTGGGATCATAGGCCTGTCTGTCTACTGTGAGTTTGTGTCCAAGTTCATTGCTTATCACCTAGTTATAAGAGGTGCTGGTTACTATGCCTATTTACCTGGTGTTTTACCTTGTAACTATGTGTTTATATTTTGTAGATAACAGAGCCATTAAAAATTCTGAGGATAAAAGGAACACCTTGTTCCAGAGTTTCTCCCTTTATAAAATCAACGCAACTGAAGAGAGAGACCAGCTACAGACCAGATACAACAACCTGACTGAAGAGAAAGGCCGTATTCAGACAAAAGGTGAGAAATAGGTGAGAAATAAACCGTGATAAATTAGAAGTAAAATCAACAATAATTATATTTCAATGGGTGTATGAGTTTAAAGATACTGTGTAAGTATCTCAATGAGTTCACCTTTGCTCTTCAACAGAGCAGCATTGTCAGGAGGGATGGAGATACTTTGACTTCAGTTTGTACTTCCTCTCTACTGAGAAGAAAACATGGGAGAAGAGCAGACAGGACTGTCTGGAGAGAGGAGCAGACCTGGTGATCATAAACAGCAGAGAGGAACAGGTGAGAGAGAGAGAGAGAAGTTTATCAGTACACTAATATGTGTGCAGTATTTTATAAATATCTTAAAATTGACAATGTTTATATTTCTCAACAACAGACATTTCTCTTCAACCTCCACCTGAAAGCCTGGATTGGTCTGACTGACTCTGTTACTGAGGGGACCTGGAAGTGGGTGGATGGCACAACACTGACCAGAGGGTGAGAGATTTGACCATTTTACCGTGTGATATGGAGATAAAAAACAACAATGATATACTGCTTCTAATCATGTTCATCAAAATGTGTGTTTCTACTCATGGATGTATCACAGAAAACAAGTAATATTTTTTGATTAAAATGTCATATAAAAAAAAAAATATCATTGTAAATTGCCAATTTTGTATAATGGTATGCTTATCTTACAGAATTTGTCTTCAAAACTGCAAAAACATAGGACTATGTGTATAAATGAGGAGGATGTTTGTCCCACATTGTCTGACTGTCTAGATCTCTGTGTTGTTTAGGTACTGGGATCGAGGACAGCCTGATAATAATCAATGGCAAGAGGACTGTGGTGAGATATACAATGGACAAGTTGACCCTGTAAAGACATGGAATGATGTCAATTGTGGCACAAAAACCAACTGGATCTGTGAGAAAGTGGTGTAACAATAACACACTCTCTCTCTGTTATTGTTATTATTATGTTGATGGTTAGATACAGTATTGAATGGTTAAGTGGTGATTCCACCTGGTGTTTAAAGTGAGAGATGAACACACCAAAGACGAGAAAAAGTTGTATTGCAGAGTTGCCTACAGGCTTTTTTTCAATTAGACCTTACTCGATTCCTCCTCACATCCTCTCTCTTTGACTCCTTCTCCAAACACATTGGAGAATACAATCCTAGGGGAGGGACCTTGGACCTTCTCCTCTAATAGGGTTGAGAAGGAGGAGAGGAGGGAGGAGGAGAGGAAGGAGGAGGAGTGGAGACAGGAGGAGAGGAATCTAGGAAAGACTATTTGAGATAGAGCCTTAGTGTCAGAGAGAGACAGTGGAGGAAGAAGAAAATTAAGAGATTGACAAAGAGAGAAAAAATTACTCTTGTGTTTAGATTTAGAGGAGAGTATGTAGACACACTGTACTCTGGAAAATGATTATTCATTATTTTCTTTAGAAACATGTCATGTGATTTGCCATAAGCTTATGCTTCAAATATTAACCTATGCTTATCACTTTAAGAATACGAATAACAAAGTCACAGATTAATAAATAAAGTCACAATGTCCTTTAACAAGGTCTACCAGCTTACTGATTTAATGTGATTGTATACTTTAAACAGTGTTACCTGGACACCCACAGAGGGCAGAACAGTACTGAGAGGAAACACACACATACAAAAAACACTGCTAATGAAAGGTGAGAATGACTCACAACCTTCACTGTACAAGGGACAACGTGTAGGTTACCAATAGCAACACCAGTGATCATGCACCAGTGGACCTGGCTGCTAGGGCGGCAGGTGGCCTGGAGGGTAGGTTGCTGGATCGAATCCATGAGCTGACACTGTACAAATCTGTTGTTCTGCCACTGAGCAAGGCAGTTAATTCCTGGGTGCCAAAGATGTGGATGTTGATTAAGGCAGCTCCCCACACCTCTCTGATTCAGAGGAGTTGGGTTAAATGTGGAAGACTCATTTCAGTTGAATTCATTCAGTTGTACAACCGACTACTATCCCCCTTTCCTTCTCCCTATATATTCATGCATTGTGTCTATCTGCTGTTGTGTCTCTTCCTAAAGGTTGCTGTCTGCTCAAACCATTGGTTAAGGTGTGAAGACCTGCCTAAACCAATAAAAGCTCATGTTGGGTACGGCTGTTGAACGAAGTTAATGAGGCATTAAGAAGTTATCATCTTTAAGAAGTGATTAGTAGACTTTATATTAATGAGGCATTAAGAAGTTATCATCTTTAAGAATAGATTGGTAGACTTTATATTATAAAACAGCTGTGAGAAACGGTCCTATTGTGTCTGATTTTGTCACACACCCACCCTCTTATACTTGTGTGTGTGTGTGCGCACATGAGTGTGAGTGTGTGTGTGTACGAGTATGTGTGTGGGTATGCACGTGTGTGTTATCACATCAGTGTATCTCCTCGGGACCTGAGGATTCAGGGAGAACACTGTACAGGATGGGTGCTGTGTGTTTAGGAGTGCTGTGTGTTCTACAAGTCACTCTCAACATCTCCCTAAGACTAGTCTGTGAGTGTGTTGTTATCTAATCATTACACTATATCAGACTTTCACGACAAGGTCCAAATTCAGATTAATGTTGTTATCTGTGTAACTAAATTCCTCCTCTGTTAGACATTTAAGGAACATGCAAAGCACATCCAAGATAATCTGTCCTCTTTTAGCAGACTGTCTAGCAATGTTCCCTCAAATTTTGTGGGGCGCTGAGCAAATTTCTGAACACTGTAAACGTTTTACATTATGAAGGTCTTGACACTAATTAATCATTTTTTATTTGGTCTGTAACACCATGGGCCAAATAAGTGACTGTAAATGGAATTGTATTGTGTTGTATTATGCCAGACACCACACAAAATAAATTGTATTGTCATTACCATACAGAGAATTAGACAATGTAGGCTACCACTCTGCCTATTGGCTTATTTGCATGTTCAAGCCTGTCTCAAAATACAACACTGCCCCTTTAATTAAGACATAAGCGTTTTACCTGACTGGCTTTTCAAAGACAGCTTAAAATGTAGCCTACACATTTTGTGCTCTTGTAGAAAGCAGTAACTACCCATTGCTGACCGATACTTTTGTATAACTAAGCTAATAACTCGCCAAATAGCAAGGCAAATCAACAAATGTGCACACGAGCGACTCTGCGCTCTGATCTGAACTGTTCTCAAAAGCGCATTCACTCAAAAGACCGGTCGTGGGCAACACCTGTCAGTAGAGTACTAGTTTACTCCGTTGCTGTCTAAAACAAAATCGCAGACTCAAACTTGGAGAACTAGATTTGTTTTGTTTTGTTTCATTGAAAATGGGCTGATATAATATTTATTCGATCCCAGAAAAAAACATTGATCTATATAATGCAAACTAATGGAGCAAACTCAGTGAAGTTTGCTCCATCTGCGCAACAGTCCTGGAGGAATTGCGCGGCTGCCCACATGGGCTGTTTAAAGGGAACATTGCTGTCTAGACTGTCTGTTTTTAAGGACAAAAACTGACCCTTACCTTACCTCTAACCATCACCTAATGTTAACCAATTCAGAAACTAAACAGATTATAAACGTATGATTGAAGTTTAAGTCTTTACAGATGTCCTGTTCTGTTGTACTTGTGATAACCTTCTATCCATGGATGAAAGGTGGCCTGTGTTTTCAGGACAGATACAGCATATGAGGCCTACATAGAATGTGAATAATGACATTAAACATACATCTCAAATGGCACCATATTCCCTGTATAGTGCACTACTTTTGACCTGGGTCCATTACTACATTGGCAATAAGGTGCCATTTGGGACACAATAAGTTTAGGGAAGTTATTGCTGGAGCACGTATTGCATTGTAATTTCAGTTGATTTCAGCATGTGTTGCTGTGCCAACTCATATTTAGCCATACTACTAGGTTCCTTTAATAAACAGCTTCCTGTCTGTCTGTCTGCCTGCCTGTCTGTGGTTGGTGGTTATTAGCAGACCTGGGTTGTGTATTCATTAGGGCACACCATAGCAAAAAGTTTTACAACAGCAATGGAAACAAATTCTTCTTATTGGCCAGGTACAGTTAGTCCCTCCCTGTTTCAGTTTGCTTCCTTCTTTTTGGTGCCTAATGAATAAAACCCAGATACTTTAGCTGTGCTTGGTTGAGCTTCTCTGGCTTAATGGAACCAATAGAATAGTCCCAAACACTCAAAGTATTTGACACATTTCAAATATTTTTTTAACACAGGTCTGGTTATTCGTTCTTTTTAAACGCAACCAGAGACATTATTAATCTGTATACATCCAGTATGTTAATCAGTGATATAGAGTAGTAAGAGACCATATAATAGGGTGTGTGTGTCTGGTCTATGTGGGTGGAACTTCCCCCAGTAGACCAGGAAGTTACTCAGGAATCAGAAAACAAGGTGAAAAGAAGAAGAAAGTGTCCCAACTATAACCAGCCATGACATGTTACTGTATAACCAGCCAGGACATGTTACTGTATAACACGCCATGACATGTTACTGTATAACCCGCCAGGACATGTTACTGTATAACCAGCCAGGACATGTTACTGTATAACCAGCCAGGACATGTTTCTGTTCCACAAATTCATGTAAATGTTGTTGTTGCTATCTTCCTTTTCTGATATTTGATACTTCATGTGTGCTGGGGATAACCCCCACCTACAACAGGGTCAAAAGCAGTCAGCTTTGAACACAGACACAGGGCAGAGATATTCTCCTGAACCAGTGTATTTGTCTTAGGTACTTTAAGGCAGGGTTCCCCAAACTCGGTCCTGTTGCTTCCCCCCAGTTACAACACCCTTACTGAGGAGAAAGACCAGCTACAACAACCAGACTGAAGAGAGAGACCAGCTACAGACCAGTTACAACAACCAGACTGAAGAGAGACCAGCTACAGACCAGTTACAGCAACATAACTGAAGAGAGATATAAGCTAAAGACCAGTTACAACACCCTGACTGAAGAGCGAAATCACCTACAGACCAGTTACAACAACTCAACTAAAGAGAGAGACAAGCTACAGACCAGTTACAACACCATGACTGAAGAGAGAAAAAAGCTACAGACCAGTTACAACACTGAGACTAAATAGAGAGACCAGCTACATTCCAGTTACAACAACCTGACTGAAGAGAGAGACAAGCTACAGGCCAGTTACAACACCATGACTGAAGAGAGAGACAAGCTACAGGCCAATTACAACACCGTGACTAAAGAGGGAGACCAGCTACAGACCAGTTACAACAACTCGACTGAGGAGAGAGACCACCTCCAGACAAACTACAACATCCTGACCAAAGAAAGAGAACAGCTACAAATGGAGAGTGATGATTTTGATACATTTTTAATTTGTAATCAACAGAGGAACAAACCTAGGGTCTCATTTATCAATACTATTTACGAACTGAATTTTTGAAGGTTGGTATGCATAGAAAACATGAGATTCATCAAACATTCCTTCCAGCATCATAAGCACACCAGTTTGATCAATACGAATTGTTATCAGCCTCAGTGCTCTTGCATAGCCTTGGCTAATTGGATTTGGAAATGCCTCTAATTAACCATATATGGTCAAAATCATGTCTATAAAGCCTGTGGGAATATACAACCCTATGCCATGAAATAGCTTATGAAGACACAACCAAAAGAAGCTTAGAATTAAAAAAACATTTGCGATTGCAATACAGGTGCTAGTGTCAGAGATTCAGTACAACCAAAAGGTTTTATTTTTCTCACTCAGTTGTGGTTTGACCAGTAAAAATAATATCATAGTGTCACAGGTTAGAGGTCAACTTGGAGTGTACTCCCTGAGGGTGCCACAGGAGGGCACCCTTAGGTTTACTAGTGTCCAGGTGAGCCTGATTGGGCTTATTGGGTTCACCTGGTTTATGACTATTTAGTTCCTCTGTGACAGGGCCAGTTGCTCAGGTCTCTTCTTTTGTGTAGTGTACTCATGTGACATTGCTTTGTTTTCTTTTATTTATTTTTTGCTGTGAAGATGTCAGTAAATGTTCTGGAGTAAATGTTACCCTCACCTCTGCCTGCTGTGTTTCTCTGCACTTGGGTTCGAGTTTGTACAAGCTATATTGTCACACATAGCTGCAAAGAGAGGACCATTACGACAACTGAAGTTGCATGTGAATGGCAAATTTACTTGAAATGAGTAGGCAATTAGCCATCCATCCTCAACAGCTCCCTACTGTAGGTGTATAGACCAACATTGCTCTTCTACAGAATGAACAAGTTGTGCGTTCCAACAGGCCACCTTGCCACCACATTCAGCAGCATTTTTTGTTGACGTATAACATATCACCTGCACATTAAGAGTGGAAGCCTTTTCTGTTTGCATTGTTGAACTGGTTTTGGCACGGTGATGGGGATGTGGGTGCCGTCTATTGTTCTGTTTGTATTTGGGAATCCATTGATGGGAAAGAAACCCCTTTTGATTTAAACCTGTTGTGTAATTGTGCATGGAAATGATATGTTACAGTTAGTTTTGCTGATGATTGCATTCAAAACATTGGCTCATCAAGGGATATGAAAAGTGTCCTTTGCCAAAAACCTTAGGCAGGATGGCACTTGATGAGAACCGGAATGGCATGTTTTTTTTCTATATGTAGGTCTTAAATCTTCAAAGATCCTATACGATTGGTTTTGGGAAACGGTATCTGATGAGCCAATCTGTACTTTCTGGAAAAATGTCCCATCGGTCTCTAAAAACGTGGTTTGCAAAATGCATCGTGTGCCAAATCTTCTAACAGAGAAACATCAGGCATCTCAAATTCCATTTCTATTATTGCAGTCTTTGCACTGTTGGAGCTTGGAACACAAGCATTTCACTACACCTGCAATAACATCTGCTAAATATGTGTAAGTGACCAATACAATTTGGTTTGATTTGATTATATATAGCCTGTCAAGATCTGTTGCATTAATTCACAATGGAAATTAAATAAAAAAATGATTGAATTATTCCTCTCACAATTTCACACATTTTGAGCATACATTTTCCCCATGCTTGACAAGCAGTTTCCTTATTCCACCATATGGCACTGTGCCTACTCATGTTCATGGCTGTGTGTAAACTTAGCACACTCTCAAGCAAATGTTCAAATAAATCTCAGACTTTACGTGGAAAAAATCCTACGCGTGGTTTACTCACAGATTTGTTTCTACACGCGGTTGATAAATGATCTTTAACAGAGAACAGGAACAGGTGTCAGAGACAGAGAGCTGGATGGGGTTCTGATCAAACATTCCTTGGTCAGTAGTGAATTTTAATTTACACATATAGCCTATCGCAGTTAACTACAGTTGAAGTCGGAAGTTGACATACACCTTTGCCAAAAGCATTTAAACTCAGTTTCACAATTACTGACATTTAATCCTAATAAAAATTACCTGTCTTAGGTCAGTTAGGATCACCACTTTATTTTAAGAATGTGAAATGTCAGAATAATAGTAGAGAGATATTTATTTCAGCTTTTATTTATTTCATCACATTCCTAGTGGGTCAGAAGTTTACATACTGTGGCAGACCAGGGGGTTTGGTCAAGACGTTTACCCAGATCAGACACGGACAGAGAAGGATTAGCTCGGTTTCAAGGGTGTTTATTTAAATAATAAATCAAAAAGAAAAGGATAGGTCTCCCCCATGAGACCGTCTCCGGGATACAGTCTCTGGGCTCCGAGTCTTGCTGTATCCTGTCGGGCACAAAAACTGAACTTCTTCCTGTTACCTCTGCAACCATTCCCAACTATACAGGAGTCCTTTCTTCCCCCCACTCTCCCTGTAAGCTGCCCTTCTGGCAGCTTTATGGGACTTGCACAGCTGTTGAGCAATCAGCCCTTGATTACTCACCAACTCACAAATCAGCCCAATTAGTCCTCGTGATGTATACTCCGTCTGTCACCAGGCCTCGACAAGTCTCCCCCTGGTGGCTGACCTGCTGTACGCCACAATACGCTCAATTAGTATTTGGTAGCATTGCCTTTAAATTGTTTAACTTGGGTCAAATGTTTCAGGGAGCCTTCCACAAGCTTCCCACAATAAGTTGGGTGAATTTTGGCACATTCCTCCCGACAGAGCTGGTGGAACTGAGTCAGGTTTGTAAGCCTCCTTGCTCGCACATGCTTTTTCAGTTCTGCCCACAAATTTTCTATAGGATTGAGGTAAGGGCTTTGTGATGGTCACTCCAATACCTTGACGTTGTTGTCCTTAAGCAATTTTGACACAACTTTGGAAATATGCTTTGGGTCATTGTCCATTTGGAAGAGCCATTTGTGACCAAGCTTAACTTCCTGACTGATGTCTTGAGATGTTGCTTCAAGATATCCACATAATTTCCCTCCCTCATGATGCCATCTATTTTGTGAAGTGCACCAGTCCCTCCTGCAGCAAAGCACCCCCCACAACATGATGCTGCCACCACCGTGCTTCACGGTTGGGATGGTGTTCTTTGGCTTGCAAGCCTCACCCTTTTTCCTCAGAACATAACAATGGTCATTATGGCCAAACAGTTCTATTTTTGTTTCATCAGACCAGAGGACATTTCTCCAAAAAGTATGATCTTTGTCCCCATGTGCTGTTGCAAACCGTAGTCTGGCTTTTTTATGGTGGTTTTGGAGCAGCTTCTTCCTTGCTGAGCGGCCTTTCAGGTTATGTCGATATAGGACTCGTGAGAGAAAGAGTGAGAGAGAGGAGGGCGGGGGGGTTGGGTTATAGATGTGCTGGGGGGAAATGATCAAAAAGTGAGCTCCAACAGTATTTGGATGGTGACAAATGTTTTGTTGTTTTGCCTCTGTACTCCAGCACTTTGGAATTGAAATGATACAATCCCCATGAGGTTAAAGTGCAGACCGGCAGCTTTCATTTTAGGGTATTTTCAGGTGAACCATTTAGAAATGACAGAAATGTGTATTAAAGTAGTCAAAAGTTTAGTATTTGGTCCCATATTCCTAGCATGCAATGACTACATCAAGTTTGTGACTCTACAAACTTGGATGAATTTGTTGTTAGTTTTGGTAGTGTTTCAGATTATTTTGTGCCTACCAGAAATTAATAGTAAATAATGTAATGTAATTTTGGAGTCACTTTTATTGTAAATAAGTATATAATATGTATCTAAACACTTCTACATAAATGTGGATGCTACCATGATTATGGATAGTCCTGAATGAATTGTGAATAATAATGAGTGAGAAAGATACAGACTCACAAATATAATACCCCCAAGACATGCTAACCTCTCATCACTACAGGTTGAGGTTAGCGTTTGTTAAATGAGATCTAGTATGATATAACATCTTTAACTTTAAAACCTCTTAAGGCTAGGGGGCAGTGTTCAGAAGTACGGAGAGTCGGATGTGCCCAAAGTAAACTGCCTGTTTCTCAGACCCAGAAGCTAGGGTATGCATATAATAGGTAGTATTGGATAGAATACACTCTGAAGTTTCTAAAACTGTTAAAATAATGTCTTTGAGTATAACAGAACTGATATAGCAGGCTTTTTCTTTCTATTTTTGAGGTCACAGTCTTTCCTTTGACTCCCTATTGACTACACATGACAATAGCGCCCAGATTGCAGTTCCTATGGCTTCCACTAGATGTCAACAGTCTTTGGAAATGGTTTCAGGCTTGTTTTTGGAAAAAAAAAATTGTAGTTTTTCCAAGTGGCTCAAGAAAAGGACACTAGTGTTTTGCTCGCGTGATTGTGGTGTGCGCTCTTCGTTATTTCTCTTCCCTATTGAACAGACTATTCTCCGTCTGAAATATTATAATTTATTTAGATATTTGACAACCTGAGGATTAATTAGAAACATTGTTTGACTTGTTTGTCTGCATATTGAACGACTGTATTACAGAACTCCATGGCGCCAACTAAACATACTTTTTGGGATATAAAGAAAGACTTTATCGAACAAAATGACCACTCTTTGTGTTCCTGGGACCCTTGGGATTGCAAACAGAGGAAGATCTTCAATGGTAAGTGATTTATTTGATCGCTATTTCTGATTTTGTAACAACTGTGCTGGTTTGAATAATATGTTGGAAGTGGGGCGCTGTCCTCAGACAATCGAATGTTCTGCTTTCGCCGTAAAGCCTATAGTAAATCCAACAACGCGGTTCGATTTTGAATAGTGTACAACACTTGTATTTTCATGAATGTTTAATATTACTATTTTTGTAATTGGAATTAGAGTCCCACCGATCCCAAAGAAGTTTTAACACTCCTGCACACATGCACACCAGTGGAGGTCAGTGCCATTTATGATTAGGGAGAACATACTTTTTTCATGAGGATGGCCTTATTTCTATTGCAGCATATTGGATGACTGTCATTCATATTCCATTCACCCAGTTCAATGTAACGTTGATAGGTTTAGGCTACTAACTTTCCCTATACCCATCATGAGGTTATTACAACCTAGACTATGAATGAAAATTACAATGTAGGTGCTCACAGGTCCAGATAAATATTTGAGGTGACAGACATTGACACATGGACAGACAGTGACACATTCAATACCGCCTTGCACACTCTTGCCTGCATCCAGCTGATCTAGGGTGTAATCGTTAGTCCAACAAATTCAGGTATGTTTATCCCAGTTTCGGTCCATTTGATTCCATTTAAGTAACGTTTTTCAACAGAATCAGCTAAATGAATACACCTCTGAGCACGTGTAAGCACAGTTCACTTTCATAGCAGCCACGTTGTAGGCCTTCTCGCATCTATGCGCTCTTCTCCTCTCACCTTTTCCCTTCGTTTGTGAACTTCAATGCACAACACATCAGCTCTATGTGACCAGGCAGAAAAAAACCTTCCAAGCCAAATCCTAATCGCTGCACACAGCATACATCGTTGTCACCATATTAGCTACAGTAACGTCCTAGTCAACATAGCTAATATATGTGTTAGTAAACCCGCTACAATCATGCAGTAACGTTACAGTCACTAAGCAGTTTAGCAGTTACACCTGCGGGCCCCGGTGGCAATACATTAATAAAACCAAAAGCTTACCTTGACTTGAAAGAGTTCCAGTGTTGTGTTGGATAGTCATAGCCAGCTAGCTAACATAGCATCCCTTTGTTTGAGCAAGGTGTTTTGAGTTGGCTAAACTAGCTAGCTGCATTTGATAGCTAAGTGAATGAAGATGAAATTGAAAAAAATGATGAAATCTCTATCTCTCGCTTCTACTTCCTTTTTAAAGAAATGAATTTGTTCAAAACTGTTCACCTATTGTCTTTATCTCTCTTTGAGTCAACTACTCACCACATGTTATGCACTGCAGTGCAATCTAGCTGTAGCTTATGCTTTCAGTACTAGTTTCATTCTCTGATCCTTTGATAAGGTGGACAATATCAGTTCATGCTGCAAGAGCTCTGATAGGTTGGAGGATGTCCTCTGGAAGTTGTCATGATTTCTGTGTAAGTCTATGAAAGAAATTTGGCTTGTAACCGAAAACACTCACAAACCTTTACAGATGCACAATCGAGAGCATCCTGTCGGGCTGTATCACCGCCTGGTACGGCAACTGCACCACCCACAACCGCAAGGCTCTCCAGAGAGTAGTGCGGTCTGCACAACGCATCACCGGAGGCAAACTACCTGCCCTCCATAACACCTATAGCACCAATGTCACAGGAAGGCCAAAAAGATCATCAAGAACAACAACCACCCGAGCCACTGCCTGTTCGTCCCCGCTATCATCCAGAAGTCGTGATCAGTACAGGTGCATCAAAGCTGGGAACGAGAGACTGAGAAACAGCTTCTATCTCAAGGCCATCAGACTGTTAAACAGCCATCACTAACATTGAGTGGCTGCTGCCAACATACTGACTCAAATCTCTAGCCTCTTAAATAATAACAAATTTGATGTAATAAATGTATTACTAGTCATTTTAAACAATGCCACGTTATATAATGTTTACATACCCTACATTACTCATCTCAAATGTATATACTGTACTCTATACCATCTACTGCATCTTTCCTATGCCGCATAGCCATCACTCATCCATATATTTATATGTACATATTCTTATTCATCCCTTTACACTTGTGTGTATAAGGCAGTCGTTGTGAAATTGTTAGATTACTTGTTGTGACAATAATGCTAGTACGAACACGGACCCAGGCGCAGAGAAACACAGCAAGCAGAGGTAAGAGTAAATCCAGAACTTTCACTAAAGTCCTCACAGAAAACAAGGCGATATCACACAAACACACTAAACAAACATAAGCCCTAAGCAAGGATGCAGGCAAACTGAGGAACTTAAATAACAAGACAAACAGTTGAACTGAGAGGGTAATCAAACACAGGTGAAACCAATGAGAAATAATCAGGGTAAACTGGAAACTAGAAAACAAGGTAAGGGTGCCCTCCAGCGGTAGCCAAAGGAACAACACTCAGCAATAACAGAAACTGTGATACTTGTTAGATATTACTGTCGGAACTAGAAGCACAAGCATTTCGCTACACTGGCAGTAACATGAGATCTAGGCAGATAGCCTAGTGGTTAGAGCGTTGGGCCAGTAACTGAAAGATTGCTAAATCGAATTCCTGAGCTGACAAGGTAAAAATCTGTCGTTCTGCCCCTGAACAAGGCAGTTAACCAACTGTTCCTAACCCGTCATTGTAAATAAGAATTTGTTCATAACTGACTTGCCTAGTTAAATAAAAAACATCTGCTAACCATGTGTATGTAACCAATAAAATGTGATTTGAGGCCGAGGCCACTGGAGCTGCAGATTTGAACAACGCATTCCTGCGTCTCTTCATTGTCAGCAAGGTAAAGGTTCTGTTTCAAAACTATTTTTCTCCAACCCTCTATCCCTCACAGCCGCTGATTTGAAGGGAAATGGTGGCTGTAAGCTTCCAGTTCTTATCAGCTATATCAGTTGTCTGACTAAGCTCTCTCTCTATCTATCCCTCTCCCTCGTCCTCCCCTTCTCCTTCCTTCCTTCCTTCCTCCCTCCCTCCAGGTGACAGATGTTACCGCTCCCCAGTTGGGGAAACCAGGCGTCTCCTCCAAAGAGCCAGGGTTCTGGTCTAGAAGCACGGTTTCGATTGCTCCTATTGCAGTACCGAGTAAATCTCGGTACTGCAGTTCAACGGACGCTAAGCCCAGAAAGACAATTTCCATACACGGCCACATAGAGTCAAATTCGTCACATTTGAACATTCCTAAGAAGACACCTCTGTCATCACCTTCGTGCACAAAACATCCATTAATTGATTTAAATAATTGTCTTTGAGGCCAATATTGTTTTTACATTTTATAGTCATCCAATGTCTGCCATGATTTTGGATGATGTAATAATGTCTTCGCTGCACGCACTGCTTCCTGTGCACACTGAGTGCTACTGCGCATGTGATGTTGGGCTGTGTAAACCGATGCAAACCAGATATAGATGTCCATGAATCTGCGTATGAGAACGTGAATACCTGGAAAACAACGGGCGGACATCTTGGACGCAGTCTCCAGTTCTTAATATACCTCAGTGGTCTCCTCCGACTGCCCGGTAGCATGCAGCTCCTTCTACTAGCAGCTCTCTGGGCATTGTCTGTGTAACCCTATGCCAGAGCAACGGGACCCTCAACACTTCTACAGAGGTGGTCCCCAGGGCCAAGAATGTGACCCGGGTGGCCTACAGTGCCACCTGCTGTTCAAAGAAGGTAGAGCTGGTGGTAGTGGACAGGGCAGGGGACGTGTGTGTGTGTCTGTGCTCAGTGAAGGACTCTGGGGGTGGTTGTGAGCTATAAAGCCCAGGTCTCTGTCACCAACACTACAGCTGTACCTGTAGTTAGTACTACATCCACCCAGGTCTCTGTCACCAACACTACAGCTGTACCTGTAGTTAGTACTTCATCCACCCAGGTCTCTGTCACCAACTCTACAGCTGTACCTGTAGTTAGTACTACATCCACCCAGGTCTCTGTCACCAACTCTATAGCTGTACCTGCTTTTAGTACTACATCCACTGATAGAGAAATGTGTATGTTTAAGTAATGACTAAGAAAATTCCATTCTGAAAATGTATGCAATGGGGTTAGAGAACAAACAAAAGAATCCAATCATGTGTGTGCCTATAACTTTTTAGGGACTAGGGCATGGTGTATTTGAGAGAACAAAAGACTTCTTGTGAGAACAACTAGATAAGAAAGACCTCCCTGTCCTCGGGACGGGAGGGACGGCTAGGAACTGTCCAGATTGAATTATGATGCAGAAAGTGATAAGCCATGAATGTAAACTGTGGGAAAGTACAACCACCTAGAGAGGGGTGGAGCTAATTTGTATTCAGCTCATTTGTATGTACAATATAAAAAGACTGTATTCCCATTTTGAGGGGGAACGTTCCCTGAATAAAATATCGACTATTGCAGTTCGGGACTCTGTTTGTTTCTTATAACTGGAGCTTTACAAACTCCAGGAAACAGATTGAGTTATAGTCTGATTTGATATAATAGTTCTGAGATTCTCGTGACAATTTGGTCCATCGAGCCGGATCTCAATACCTGTTTCTGTTAATTCCAGGAGACCCTGAAAACTGTCGACGAGCGGATGATACATCTATAAAACAAAAACTTGCCCTTTGAATTAATGGTCCTAAGTCAGGCCAGTGGCGACCTGGAAGCGACAGAAACAGTGACGAGATCCAACCAACATTTAATTCCCGACTGCAAGGATAAGGTCAGTGATTTTATTCATGTAAAATAATTAATGTCGGGTATACCTGTTATGGGATCTAATGTAGAGAAAGTTTAATTACAAAGCCATCTATATTAGTGGTAAGAGGCGCTGGACAAAATAATTATGGATAACGCTTAAACCGGTGGGAAAACGGGTCTGTGATTGAGCCGTAGTAGTCTGGGTGATAACAGAAACTAAACTAGTGGTGTTGTTTATGACTTTTGACTTTAAGATTTTATTTCTCACCTACCCTCAATTATAAATATAGAGTAAGACACTGGAGAAATGGCTGGGTGCTGAGATAGTTAGAGATCTCGCACAGGAATAGCTAACAACAAATGTTATGAGTGATAACTGAAACTAAACTAGTGGTGTTGGGGTACTTTGAGATAATATGAAATAGGAGTATCAATTAGAAATATCAAGTAATACACTGGAGAAATGGCTGTGCGTTGAGATAGTTAGAGATAACTCGCACAGAAATAGCTAACAACAAATATTACCAGAACATAGGAGAGGGTGTGGCTCTTAGAAACCCGCAAAAGAGTTGAGGGTAGGTGAGAAATAAAATCTTAAAATCAAGTGTATAAACCATATCTAGACGTTTGTAAGGAGACTATCAAAATATATTGGTAATATCAATATAATCAGACATTATTTTAACAGTTTTAGAAACTTCAGTGTTTTCCATCCAATAGTACTAATTATGTGCATATCCTAGTTTCTGGACCTGAGTGGCAGGAATTTTACTTTGGGCACGCCAGACTCTCCAAAACTCCCACCACTGCTGCCGCTCCCTTAAGTAGCCTACTTAATCATCCTTAATCATTAATGGTGTGGTAGTTACATGTCTGATTAACTTCTCAGGGATCACTGGGGCGCTAGCGGGCTGCTCCCGACACTACCAGGTAAAATGTAAGGCGCCAAATTCAAAATCCAAAAGTTGAATTATTAAACATCCACCAATATACAAGTGTTCCATACTCATCAAAACCTCTGTTTCTTGGCAATATCACAGCGTTGTCAGATTTCAAAAAGGCTTTACGGCGAAAGCAGCACATTTGATTGTTTGAGAGTAGCACCTCACATATTTTTCCCATAGCCATGTATCGATTAGCCATCATGGCACACACATAACACATTTCACAGCAAAAACAAATCAATTACCTGTTGAAGAACTTCTGCTGAGGTCATCCTAAGTGTCCAACGAAGACAATCCATGGTTCTTTTGTTAGAAAAAGTAATGTATTTTATCAATAAATCCTCCATTTGGTTTGCGCGTTATAATCAGAAACGACAGCTTCCACTACTCCATTAAAACGTGACGCGAACTCGTTCATCTTATACCTATAAACTTGTCCAAGAACAATCAAACATAGTTTTAAATGTATCCTTAGGAACACTTTTATGTATATTTACTATTATAAATCAACCGGAATATAAACTGATCGATAACGACGGTAAAAAAGACACTGCGCGCTTTGTCGGGAGCGCGCACTGGGTACTGTTTACATGAAAGAGTGACTTCCTTGTTTGCGCTTCTTCTCTGGTCTTATTCATCCAAAATGAAAAAAATACACTCTCGAGACTGTTGACATCTAAAGGAAGCGATGGGTACTGCATTCATATGCCCTTATATGGTCATTTTCATGAGTGTCAAAATCACTTTTTCCAGGACAGAAATTACTTGGGGTTTCGCCTGCTATATGCGTTCTGTTTTACTCACAGACAAATGGAAAAATTAAGAGTGTTTCCTATCCAATGGTACCAAATATCTGCATATCCTATTTTCTGGGCCTGAATGGGAGGCATTTTACTTTGGGCACGCCAGGCTCTCCAAAACCGACCCCTCAGCTGCCACTCCCTAACAAGTTAACATTTCCCTTTTACAGATGGAGTCATTGGTCATCACGTCTCAACAGAGAGAGACCAGCTACAGACCAGTTACAACACCCTGACCAAAGAGAGAGACCAGGTACAGACCAGTTACAACAACCTGACTGAAGAGAGAGACCAGCTACAGGCCATTTACAGCCTTCTGACTAACGAGAGAGACTAGTTGCAGACCAGCTACAACAACATGACTGAACAGAGAGACCAGCTACAGACCTGGGTTAGGTTCTATGGTGAGTGGAGTTCATTAATTTCATTTAGAACGTTGAAGAGATGTAATATCTTTGTAGACTTTTGAATGCCCGCTGTTTTGTTGTGTTTATCTCAGAAAACCCCTGTCTGAATGGATGGTGGAAGTTTGGCACCAGCTGTTATTATGTCTCCTCCACGATGAACTCAGCTGGGGCCGGTCAGCAGTGCAGAACAATGGGAGGAGAGTTGGTTGTTATAAACAGCAAAGAAAACAGGTAATAGATAATACATTATTAATAATACAATACTACTGTTTCTTTATTATCATCTACTTCTCTGATTAGTATTCAACATGTATAACCAACTGCATTGCAAATGTTCATGTCACTGTCAATTTATAAAATAAATTTCCTGTCAGAAACGAAAGTTTGTGTAAATATTTGTATGAACATAACATGATTCAATAACTGAGACATAAACTGAACAAGTTCCACATACATGTGACTAACAGAAATTGAATAATGTGTCCCTAACAAAGGGTCAAAATCAAAAGTAACAGTCAGCTGTGGCCACCAGCTGCATTAAGTACTGCAGTGCATCTCCTCCTCATGGACTGCATCAGATTTGCCAGTTGTTGCTGTGAGATGTTACCCCACTCTTCCACCAAGGCGCCTGCAAGTTCCCGGACATTTCTGGGGGGAATGGCCCTAGCCCTCACCCTCCAATTCAACAGGTCCCAGACGTGCTTAATGGGATTGAGATCCGGGCTCTTTGCTGGCCAACACTGACATTCCTGTCTTGCAGGAAATCACGCACAGAATGAGCAGTATGGCTGGTGGCATTGTCATGCTGGAGGGTCATGTCAGGATGAGCGTGCAGGAAGGGTACCACATGAGGGAGGAGGATGTCTTCCCTGTAACGCACAGCATTGAGATTGCCTGCAATGACAACAAGCTCAGCCCAATGATGCTGTGACACACCGCCCCAGACCATGACGGACCCTCCACCTCCAAATTGATCCCACACCAGAGTACAGGCCTCGGTGTAACGCTCATTCCTTCGACGATAAACGCAAATCCGATCATCACCCCTGGTGAGACAAAACTGTGACTCGTCAGTGAAGTGCACTTTTTGTCAGTCTTGTCTCGTCCCATGGCAGTGGGTTTGTGCCCATAGGCTACGTTGTTGCCGGTGATGTCTGTTGAGGACCTGCCTTACAACAGGCCTACAAGCCTTCAGTCCAGCCTCTCTGAACCTATTGCGGACATTCTAAACACTGATGGAGGGATTGTGCGTTCCTGGTGGAACTTGTACCTGTCCCACAGGTGTGATGTTCGGCTGTACCGATCCTGTGCAGGTGTTGTTACATGTGGTCTGCCACTGCGAGGACAATCAGCTGTCCGTCCTGTCTCCCTGATGCGTCTCACAGTACAGACATTGAAATTTAGTGCCCTGGCCACATCTGCAGTCCTCATGCCTCCTTGTAGCATGCATACGGCACGTTCACACAGATGAGCAGGGACCCTGGGCATATTTCTTTTGGTGTTTTTCAGAGTCAGTAGAATGGCCTCTTTAGTGTCCTAAGTTTTCATAACTGTGACCTTAATTGCCTACTGTCTGTAAGCTGTTAGTGTCTTAACGACCGTTCCACATGTGCATGTTCATTAATTGTTTATGGTTCATTGAACAAGCATGGGAAACCGTGTTTAAACCCTTTACAATGAGGATCTGTGAAGTTATTTGGATTTTAATGATTTATCTTTGAAAGGCAGGGTCCTGGAAAGGGACCTTTCTTTTTTACTTATACTATAAAATATTATACTACTACTATTATACTACTACTATTGTACTACTACTATTTTACTATGACTATTATAATACTACTGTTATACTACTACTACTATACTACTACTACTATTACTATACTACTAATGCTAAACTACTATTACTACGATACTACTACTACTACTACTACTACCACTGCTATACTACTACTACTATTATACTAGTATTATGATACTACTATTATACTACTACTACAACTATTATACTACTACTATATTATTACTACTCCTACAACTATACTACTGCTACTATAATACTAGAACTACTACTGTTACTACTACTACTACTACCACTACTATACTACTAGTATGCTACTACTATCATACTACTACTACTATCCTACTAGCATGGAGCCACGTATTATCGGCATATTCAACATCGTTTAAGAAATATATTACATTCAACTGTGTTATCCTGTCATCAAGCCATGAATATTTTGTGATTATTGGTGTCGTAAAAATGTTAGCTAACAGGTTAGCAATTAGCTTGTTTGGCATTTCAGTAGAAATACTACTACTATCAGCTTTTCGAATAAGCGGTTTAGCAAAAATTTAAGTCCTGTATTATCGGCATGTGGTCCACAGTTTTTGGCGACCTTACTATTTTGTAAGGCAGTCATTTGAGAAACCAAGGCTGTTGAGTCTGCCAATAAGAATACGGTGATTGACAGAGTCGAAAGCCTTGGCCAGGTCGATGAAGACGGCTGCACAGTTCAATCTTTTATCGATGGCGGTTATGATATCATTTTGTACCTTGAGCGTGGCTGAGATGCACCCGTGACCAGCTCGGAAACCGGATTGCACAGCGGAGAAGGTACGGTGGGATTCGAAATGGTCAGTGATCTGTTTATTATAAAAAGACGGAATCTGGCAGTGGGTTGACAAGACACCGTTTACAACTACATGAGTGATTGACAGTTCTGAATTACTTTTACTATCTGTTTCTCTGTTGTTGTAATGATCATTTTTACAGTCTGGTAATCTCATCCCCAGCCAGCTCTCTCTCTCTCTCTCTCTCTCTCTCTCTCTCTCTCTCTCTCTCTCTCGAATGGTAGCAATTAAGCCTGGTGACGAGGTTAACGGACTGATTCTCTATGATGTTTTAGACGATTTTCAACTCTGATTCACTGTGTGGTTTATAGGTATTGGATGGAAAGGGAACCTGATAACTTGTGTGTTGATAACCATGTGTTGAACAACACTGGGTCTGTGAGAAACCAATCACACAGTAATTATTGGTTATCCCTGTGATAGGCTTAAAATGCTTTGTCACTCTCTCTTTCTCTCTCTCTCTCTAGTTGTTTACTGGTTGTGTCTCTCTAAAGAACACAATGGTTTCCTCCATTATAAACTATTATAACCACTCTATTGAAAGCTGAGACTCTAAAGAACACGATGGTTTCCTCCATTATAAACTATTATAACCACTCTATTGAAAGCTGAGACTCTCATGAACAAGATGGTTACCTCCGTTATAAACTATTATGACCTATGAATCGATGTTTGCATCATTCTTAGAGGTTTTAAAAGGGGAACTTCAGTGTGTGTGCTCATGCATTCATTTGAGCGTGCCCTCTCAGTACTGTTCTGCTCTCTATGTGTGTCCAACTGCAAATGACACTGTTTTAACAATCCAATCACATTCAATCAGGAGGCTGGTTAAAGGACATTGTTCCTTTATTACTTTACTTTGTTGTTATGATAAAAGAAATTTATGCTAATAATTGAATATGATGCAGTAGTATCTAACAAGTAATCTAACAAATTCACAACAACTACCTTATACACACAAGAGTAAAGGAATGAATACGAGTATGTACATATAAATATATGGATGAGCGATGGCTGACCGGCATAGGCAAGATGCAGTAGATGGTATGGAGTACAGTATATACATATGAGATGAGTAATGTAGGATATGTAAACATTATATAAATGGCATTGTTTAAAGTGGCTAGTGATACATTTATTTAATCCAATTATAATTATTAAAGTGGCTAGAGATTTGAGTCGATGGCCGAACGGCATAGGCAAGATTCAGTAGATGGTTTAGAGTACAGTGTATACATTTGATATGAGTAATGTCGGATATGTAAACATTATATACAAAATTGTTTAAAGTGGCTAGTGATACATTTGTTACATCCAATTCCTATTTCTAAAGTGGCTAGAGATTTAAGTCAGTATGTTGGCATCAGCCATCTTAATGTTAGTGATGGCTGTTTAACAGTCTGATGGCCTTGGTCCCAGCTTTGATGCACCTGTACTGACCTCGCTGATAACTGGGTGAACAGGCAGTGGCTCGGGTGGTTGTTGTCCTTGATGATCTTTTTGGCCTTCCTGTGACATCGGGTGGTGTAGGTGTCCTGAAGGGCAGGTAGTTTACCCCCGGTGATGCGTTGTGCAGTCCTCACTACCCTCTGGAGAGCCTTACGGTTGTGGGCGGAGCAGTTGCCGTACCAGGCGGTGATACAGCCCGACAGGATGCTCTCGATTGTGCATCTGTAGAAGTTTGTGAGTGATTGTTGTGAAAAGCCAAATTTCTTCAGCCTCCTGAGGTTGAAAAGGCGCTGTTGCGCCTTGTTCACCATGCTGTCTGTGTGGGTGGACCAATTCAGTTTGTCCGTGATGTGTACGCCGAGGAACTTAAAACTTTCCACCTTCTCCACTACTGTCCCATCGATGTGGATAGGGGGGTGCTCCCTCTCCTGTTTCCTGAAGTCCACGATCATCTCCTTTGTTTTGTTGACATTGAGTGAGAGGTTATATTCCTGACACCACACTCTGAGCGCCCTCACCTCCTCCCTGTAGGCCGTCTCGTCGTTGTTGGTAATCAAGCCTACCACTGTAGTGTCATCAACAAACTTGATGATTGAGTTGGATGCGTGCTTGGCCACGCAGTCATGGGTAAACAGGGAGTACAGGAGAGGGCTGAGAACGCACCCTTGTGGGTCCCCAGTGTTGAGGATCAGCGGGGTTGTTTGCTACCCTCACCACCTGGGGCCGGCCCGTCAGGAAGTCCAGGACCCAGTTGCACAGGGCTGGGTCGAGACCCAGGGTCTCGAGCTTAATGACGAGCTTGGAGGGAACTATGGTGTTAAATGCTGAGCTGTAGTCGATGAACAGCATTCTTACATAAGTATTCCTCTTGTCCAGATGGGTTAGGGCAGTATGCAGTGTGATTGCGATTGCATCGTCTGTGGACCTATTGGGATGGTAAGCAAATTGGAGTGGGTCCAGGGTGTCTGGCAGGATGTAGGTGATATGATCCTTGACAAATCTCTCAAAGCACTTCGTGATGACGGAAGTGAGTGCTACGGGGCGATAGTCATTTAGCTCAGTTACCTTAGCTTTCTTGGGAACAGGAACAATGGTGGCCCTCCTGAAGCATGTGGGAACAGCAGACATAGGGACTGATTGAATATGTCCATAAACACACCAGCCAGCTGGTCTGCGCATGCTCTGAGGACACGGCCAGGGATGCCATCTGGGCCAGCAGCCTTGCGAGGGTTAACACATTTAAATGTTTTCCTCACGTTGGCTGCGGTGAAGGTGAGCCCTCAGGTTTTGGTAGCGGGCCGTGTTGGTGGCACTGTAATTGTCCTCAAACCGAGCAACTAAATTGTTTAGTTTGTCTGGGAGCAGGACGTCATGGTCCGCAACGGGGCTGGTTTTCTTTTTGTAGTCCGTGATTGACTGTAGACCCTGCCACATTCCTCTTGTGTCTGAGCCATTGAATTGTGACTCTACTTTGTCTCTATGTTGACGCTTAGCTTGTTTGATTGCCATGCGGAGGGAATAGCTACACTGTTTGTATTCAGTCATGTTTCCGGTAGCCTTACCCTGCTTAAAAGCAATGGTTCGCGCTTTCAGTTTTGCGCGAATGCTGCCATCAATCCACGGTTTCTGGTTGGGGAAGGTTTTCATATTTGCTATGTGTACAACATCACCAATGCACTTGCTAATAAACTCGCTCACCAAATCAGCATATACATCAATGTTGTTGTCCGACGCTATCCGGAACATATCCCAGTCCACGTGCTCAAAGCAATCTTGCAGCATGGAATCAGATTGGTCGGACCAGCGTTGAACAGACCTGAGAACGGGCGTTTCCTGTTTTAGTTTCTGTTTGTAGGCTGGGAGCAACAAAATGGAGTCATGGTCAGACTTGCCAAAAGGAGGGCGGAGAATAGCCTTGTATGCATCACGGAAGTTGGAATAACAATGATCCAGGATTTCACCAGCCCGGGTGGCACATTCGATATGCTGGTAAAATTTCGGGAGCCTTGTTCTCAAATTAGCCTTATTAAAATCCCCAGCCACAATAAATGCAGCCTCAGGATATGTGGTTTCCAGTTTACATAGAGTCCGATGAATTTCTTTCAATGCCGTCGATGTATCAGCTTGAGGGGGGATGTACACGGCTGTGATTATAATCGAGGAGAATTCTCTTGGTAGATAATGCGGTCGGCATTTGATTGTAAGGAATTCTATGTCAGGTGAACAAAAGGACTTGAGTTCCTGTATGTTGTTATGATCACACCACGTCTTGTTAATCATAAGACACACACCCCCACCCTTCTTCTTACCAGATAGATGTTTGTTTCTGTCGGCGCGATGCGTGGAGAAACCAGGTGGCTGTACCGACTCAGATAACGTGTCCTGAGTGAGCCATGTTTCCGTGAAGCAAAGAACATTGCAGAACATTGCAGACCAAAAGACCGCTGCGTTTCCCTCTTCTCCTGCGCCGCCGTTGTTTTGAGTCACCGGGTGCAATCCAGTCTATTGTCCTGGTTGGGGTACCAAACAGAGAATCCTCTTCGGGAAAGTCGTATTCCTGGTTGTAATGTTGGTAAGTTGACGCTGCTCTTATATCCAATAGGTCCTCACGGTTGTATGTAATAAAACTTAATATTTCCCGGGGTAACAATGTAAGAAGTAATACATAAAAAAACAAAATACTGCATAGTTTCCTGAGAACGTGAAGCGAGGCTGCCATCTCTGTCGGCGCATGTAAGTACTGGTATTACTGGTATTAACCATGTTATCTGACTGTTTTTAACCCTGTAAATACTGGTATTAGCCATGATATCTGACTGTTGTTAACCCTGTAGGTACTGGTATTAACCATGATATCTGACTGTTTTTAACCCTGTAGGTACTGGTATTAACCACGATATCTGACTGTTTTTAACCCTGTAGGTACTGGTATTAACCATGCTATTTGTGTCACAAGGCTGGAGTGTAAGGTGTGGAGTCAGGCGCAGAGAGCAGAGGTTTAAATGCAGACCCGATTTAATAAAGTGCGAAAAAATGGGAACAAACACAAACCGCACTAAACGGGCGCACTTAAACAAATAACTAAACAACAGCGAAATAAACTCCAACAAACGTCTGCCAACAAACAGAAAACAAACCCGCACAAAAGGAGGCGGGCCTCACCAACTTAAATAGCCCTAGCCTACCAACTAAACAAGACACAGGTGAAACCAATACAAAAGACAATGAGGGAAAAGGAATCAGTAGCAGCTAGTAGGCCCGGTGACGACGACCGCCGAACGCCGCCCGAACAGGCAGAAGAGGCACCCTCGGCGGAAGTTGTGACAGTACCCCCCCCTGACGCGCGGCTCCCGCAGCGCGCCGACACCGGCCTCAGGGCCCGGAGGACGAGGCGCAGGGCGATCCGGATGAAGGCGGTGGAACTCTTTCAGCAATGATGGATCTAGGATGTCCTCCACCGGTACCCAGCACCTCTCCTCCGGACCGTACCCCTCCCAGTCCACGAGGTACTGCAGACCCCTCACCCGGCGCCTAGAGTCCAGAATGGCGCGGACTGCATACGCCGGGGACCCCTCGATGTCTAGAGGGGGCGGAGGGACCCCCCAGCACCTCACCTTCCTGCAGGGGACCAGCTACCACCGGCCTGAGGAGAGACACATGAAACGAGGGGTTAATGCGGTAGTAAGAAGGAAGCTGTAACCTATAACACACCTCGTTTATCCTCCTCAGGACTTTAAATGGCCCCACATACTGCGGCCCCAGCTTCCGGCAGGGCAGGCGGAGGGGCAGGTTCCGGATCGAGAGCCAGACCCGGTCCCCCGGAGCAAACACAGGGGCCTCACTGCGGTGACAGTCAGCGCTCCTCTTCTGCCGCCCACCAGCTTGTTTGATATGGTCATGGACGGCTTTCCAGGTTTCCTTTGAGCGCTGCACCCACTCCTCCACTCCTTCAGTCTGGCTCTGATGCCATGGTGCCAGGACCGGCTGGTAGCCCAACGCGCACTGAAACGGTGACATGTTAGTGGAGGGGTGACGAAGTGAGTTCTGAGCCACCTCCGCCCATGGGACGTACCTCGCCCACTCACCAGGCCGGTCCTGACAATACGACCGCAGAAACCTACCCACATCCTGGTTAACTCTCTCCACCTGCCCATTACTCTCAGGGTGGAAACCTGAGGTCAAACTAATTGAGATCCCCAGCCGCTCCATAAACGCCCTCCACACTCGTGAAGTGAACTGAGGACCCCGATCAGAAACGATGTCCTCAGGCACCCCATAGTGCCGAAAGACATGGGTTAACAGGGCCTCCGCAGTCTGTAGGGCCGTAAGGAGACCGGGCAACGGGATGAGACGACAGGACTTAGAGAACCGATCCACAACAACCAGGATCGTAGTGTTTCCCTGAGACGGGGGAAGGTCTGTGAGAAAATCCACTGACAGATGAGACCACGGTCGTTGTGGAACGGGGAGGGGCTGTAACTTCCCTCTAGGTAAGTGTCTAGGAGCCTTACTCTGGGCGCATACCGAACAGGAGGAGACATAAAACCTCACGTCCTTAACCAAAGTGGGCCACCAGTATTTCCCCCTAAGACACCGCACCGTCCATTCAATCCCCGGATGACCTGAAGAGGGTAACGTATGAGCCCACCGAATCAATTTATCGCGAACAATAAGCGGCACGAACTGACAACCAGCTGGACACTCAGGAGGAGCAGGTTCCAACTGTAACGCCCGCTCAATGTCCGCGTCCACCTCCCATACCACCGGTGCTACCAGACATGAACCTGGAAGGATGGGGGTAGGCTCGATTGACCGCTCCTCAGTGTAATAGAGACGGGACAGCGCGTCAGCCTTCGTATTAAGTGGTGATGGCTAGTAGTTATCAGGTTGATGGTTGGATACAGTGCCGAAAGGCTAAGTGATGATGTCTAGTAGTTATTGTGTTGATGGTCATGCTGAATGGTTAAGTGATGATGGTAATAGTTATCATGTTGATGGTCGTTCTGAATGGTTAAGTGATGATGTCTAGTTGTTATCATGTTGATGGTTGGATACAGTGCTGAATAGTAGTTATCATGTTGATGGTCATGCTGAATGGTTAAGTGATGATTACTAGTAGTTATCATGTTGATGGTTGGATACAGTGCTGAATGGTTAAGTGATGATGTCTAGTAGTTATACTGTTGATGGTCATGATGAATGGTTAAGTGATGATGGATAATAGTTATCATGTTAATGGTCATGCTGAATGGTTAAGTGATGATGTCTGCTAGTTATCATGTTGATGGTCATGCTGAATGGTTAAGTGATGATGGCTAGTAGTTATCATGTTGATGGTCATGATGAATGGTTAAGTGGTGATGTCTGGTAGTTATCAGGTTGATGGTTTGATACAGTGTTGAATGGTTAAGTGATGATGTCTAGTAGTTATAATGTTGATGGTCATGCTGAATGGTTAAGTGATGATGACTAGTAGTTATCATGTTGATGGCCATGATGAATGGTTGGATACAGTGTTGAATGGTTAAGTGATGAAGACTAGTAGTTATCATGTTGATGGTCATGCTGAATGGTTAAGTGATGAATGCTAGTAGTTATCATGTTGATGGTTGGATACAGTGCTGAATGGATAAGTGATGATGTCTAGTAGTTATAATGTTGATGGTCATGCTGAATGTTTAAGTGATGATTGCTAGTAGTTATCATTTTGATGGTCATGATGAATGGTTAAGTGGTGATGTCTAGTAGTTATCATGTTAATGGTTCAATACAGTGTTGAATGGTTAAGTGATGATGTCTAGTAATTATAATGTTGATGGTCATAATGAATGGATACGTTTTGCCACCTAGAGGAAGAGAGAAACAAATAGTAATATATGGTTTAGAGTACAGTAGATACATGTAATGTAAAATGCTTGTGTTATTTGTTTTTATTAGAAACATGTTAAACATGTTTTCATATTAAATTATTAACATATATCGCTTTTAAACTTACAAGAAGAACAAAGGGACATATTAATAAAAAATCTACATCGGCACTTAACAAGTTCTACCAGCCTCCTGATTGAATGTGATTAGATACTGAAAACAGTGTTACCTGCAGTTGGACACAGACAGAGGGCAGAACAGTACTGAGAGGACACACACACACTGCGCGCCACACGCAGCCACGCACACACACATGTAAAGTTCCCCTTTTAAACCTCTGATAAAGATGCACCACCTCCGAATAACTCTTCACTCAGATGTCACACACAAACAGCACACATAGATAAAAAAAAACGTATATGGCCATCGATGGCCGGTCACAGATTACAAGACATGACGTGACCTCTATTTGAAGGCTGGGGTGTCAAAGCCTCAGTAATGCTATATGGACTAATCTTTTATCTACTAAAGTATGTGATCACTTCAATTATATCTTGAATCATTTAAAACATATTTCCATTAGAAGTTATGGTGGGGGGTGTCATGTGGTGGCCAGTGACGTGTTGATTTGACAGTTTCCCCTTCACAGTGGTTGATCGTTTAAGAAATAATGTCATTACCCTAAGTCACACAGACGCAGGACAGTGCAGGGAGAAGACACAGTTATATTAGAGTTGAGGTTAGAAGTAGAAGTTACTGTATTTGACCACAAGTGTGTTAAGATGTCAGAGGGAGTCTATGAAATTTCAGATGGATTTAGAGACGATGAGCCTGATGCAATGAAGAACACAGACATTGATGGACAATTATATGCCAACGTAGGAGACTTCAAGCCCAGTCCAAGAGATGGAGTTGTTGCTTAAGGTAAGATTGCACTCATGCTCACACACATACACACATGAACACACACACACACAGAGAGGGAGATGAACACACACACACACACACACAGAGAGGGAGAGGGAGAGATAACTGTGGGAGTGGCAGCAGGTCAAGGTAGACACAGGACACAGGATGAGTAGAGGGTGTTGCAGGAGCAGATGTGACACACACACATACATAAATTACACACACAATACATTAAACAGATTACTATAGCTTTATATGTCCCAATCCTGGATGATACAGTAAAACATATTACCAAAAATCCTACTTCAATATTTTGTGATTCAGTACATTTTCAGTGGTGGAAGAGACTCTCTGGAGTTGCTGCAGCGTGTCTGGGGCTGTTGTGTGTTCTCTTACTGGTTGGGATCATAGGCCTGTCAGTCTACTGTAAGTTTAGTATGTTTTCACTGAGACTTAAGTAGCCTACTGGTATTAACCATGATATCTGACTGTTTTTAACCCTGTAGGTACTGGTATTAACCATGATATCTGACTGTTTGAACCCTGTAGGTACTGGTATTAACCATGATATCTGACTGTTTTTAACCCTGTAGGTACTGGTATTAACCATGATATCTGACTGATTGAACCCTGTAGGTACTGGTATTAACCATGATATCTGACTGTTTGAACCCTGTAGGTACTGGTATGACCCACAGCCTGATAATGCAGGTCCTACTGGGGAGGAAGACTGTGTTGAGACATATAAAGATCAGAGACCTCTGAAGGCATGGAATGACTTGTCATGTGACTGGAAACTCAACTGGATTTGTGAGAAAGTGGTTTAACATCACCATGACACCATACTGTAGCATGCAGTGCACACAACTTCCTCCATCATTCTCTCTCTCTCTCTGTCTCTCTCATACACACACTGTCTCTCTCACACTCTGCCTCAATCCCAAACACACATTTTTACACACATACACACAAGCATGCAAATGCACCTATTGTTGTATTTCTTTGTAGTATCATATTAATAAAAGTCCTACTTATTTCCTGATTGTAGCATCCTGTGTAATATTCATTTAGTTTCACACGTCATCAGATATAATTTGATGTTAGTACATTTGACTTTGTGCATAGACACATTTTCCAATTCTAATTTAGGCCTGGTGCAAACATTCTCAACAGTACAAACCACCATTACATACAGTAGACTGTATAAGAGTTGACTGTATCTGTCACGACCGTCAGAAGGATCAGGCCAAAATGCAGCATAATATCCATTCCACATGTCTAATCACAAGAAATGGAAAGTACAAGATGCTCTGAACAAACTAAGGCAACACAACGATCGAATAAACTGTGTCGACACTGACATAAATACATTCAATAACCCACTGTCACGATCTCCTGAACGGACAGACCAAGACGCAGCGATGCTTCCAGTATACGTTTTATTAAATGAACTGGGAACTGTAACTGTGAAAAATAACAAACGGAATGAACAAAGAACACAACGAAGGAAAACACTAAGCTATGCTCAAACAATACTATAGAAAAACCCCAAACATATATATGGTTCCCAATTAGAGACAACGACACACAGCTGCCTCTAATTGGGAACCATTACCCCAACATAGATATACAACACCTAGAACAAAAAAAACACTACACCAAAACGAAACTAAACACGCCAGCCTGTCAAAATCAGGCCTGAACGTGACACCCACAACCAAAGTGATGAAAATAAACAAACATATATTTGGTCCCCAATTAGAGGTAACAACAATCAGCTGCCTCTAATTGGGAACCATCAAATCCAAACATAGAAATATAATACATAGAAACAAAAACCCCTCCTGACCTAAAGACAAATGATAGCCAGCCGGCTAATCCCAGGCCAGGACGTGACAGTATCACCAATCAGTGAGTGTAGTAGAGATATCAAAGGATCTCAAAGGATGTTACTAAGTCATCTTTGCCAGTCAGTCTTTGTTGTCAAGTTAAATACAATATCACATGCTCATATTTGACTGGGGTTCCCCTAAAAGAGTCCAAAAAGAGTGAAGTGGATATTTTCAGTCATTCAAACAGCTGTCACTCAAAATCTCATTCTCACATGTTAAGCCTACCCACCCTCATTATCCAGTTTGTAGTGTCAAATCTATTGTATGGACATTATAATGACCCATGTTTGTAGTCCTGGACCTCCTGAACATGTTGATGTATATTTGGGAGCAAACAGGGTCCAAATCATCAGAAAGGTGAAACGAAGGTGGAGTCCTGTAAACTCCCTGAATTATCTTTGGGCTGTTACAAACTGTATGATATTTAGTATATGTAAACAGCTAGCTTTTGTTCTCCATTTACCCTCTATTATCTATATCTTCCTGGTATGATAGTGTCCTGTCCATCATCATAAATAGCAAGTCCCATTCTCTGGGCAGGAGGACTGGGTTGTGATATACTCTGGAGGAGCTGACCATGTAGAGACATGGAATGATTTATATTGTGCTGCAGAAAATGGTTCAATATCAATCACTGTAACAATCTCTCACATGCACAAATGCACACACACAAGTACGCACACAAGTATGCATCTTGTATTTTTGTATTGTCATAGCCACAACTACCCGTGTCATTTTGTTGATACTTCCCTAGAGTTAACACCTACATTAGTCACACAGCCAGAGACACACAGATGAAATATCACTAGATGCAGTGACTTAACATATAGAAGGCTTGCAGTTGATGTACAACGCCTCCTGGCAGCCATGTTGGAAAACCACCACATTAATTCTAGAAGCAGAGACTTAATGCATAGTAGAGCTACATAGAAAGACCCAGGCATTGTTAAAGATGTCAAAAGTGTCACAACGTACCCTTTTGTGTGTATATCACAGCCCCCTCCCTCTCTCTCCTACCACAGGTTTTATGATGGTCATAAATACCTGGTAGAAACGTTGGGTTTGGCAGGATTGAGGGAAAAGAAACCTCTGTTAGACAAAGGATCTTCCCCTGCCAAAACTCCTCCATCCACAAAATTGGAGAATTAAACAATATTTATATTTGAGAATGTAGAAACGGTCAGTGGGAAATTAAAGAATCAATCAAATGTATTTATAAAGCCCTTTTTAAATCAGCCGATGTCACAAAGTGCTATACAGAAACCCAGCCTAAAACCCCAAACAGCAAGCAATGCAGGTGTAGAAGCACGGTGGCTAGGAAAAACTCCCTAGAAAGGCAGGAACCTAGGAAGAAACCTAGAGAGTAACCAGGCTCTGACGGGTGGCTAGAAAGAGAGAAAGAGAGAGCACACTTAAATTCACACAGGACACCGGATAAGAGAGGAGAAATACTCCAGATATAACAGACTGACCATAGCTCCCCGACACAAACTACTGCAGCACAAATACTGGAGGCTGAGACAGGAGGGGTCGGGAGACACTGTGGCCCCATCCAACGATGCCCCGGACAGGGCCAAAAAGGCAGGATATAACCCCACCCACTTTGCCAAAGCACAGCCCCCACACCACTAGAGGGATATCTTCAACCACCGACTTACCATCCTGAGACAAGGCCAAGTATAGCCCACAAAGATCTCCCCCACGGCACAACCCATGTGGGGGCGCCAAACCCGGACAGGAAGATCACGTCAGCAACTCAACCCACTCAAGTGACGCACCCCTCCTAGGGACGGCATGGAAGAGCACCAGTAAGCCAGTGACTCAGCACCTGTAATAGGGTTAGAGGCAGAGAATCCTCGTGGAGAGAGGGGAACCGGCCAGGCAGAGACAGCAAGGGTGGTTCATTGCTACAGTGCTTTTAACCTTCACACTCTTGGGCCAGACTACACTCAATCATAGGACCTACTGTCACGATCTCCATGAACAGACCAAGGCGCAGCGTGCCAGGTTGAGTTAAGCATGTTTATTTGTCAATTCACTCAAAACAAAACAACAAACGAAGATCAATAAGGTGTAGCACCAACAGCACATGCACAATAACAGAGTCAACTTCCCACAAAGAAAGGAGGGGGGAAAAAAAGGGCTACTAAAGTATGGCTCCCAATCAGAGACAACGAAGGACAGCTGTCCCTGATTGAGAGCCCTACCCGGCCAACAACAAAGAAATACAAAAACTAGAACATAGAATGCCCACCCCAAATCACACCCTGACCAAACCAAAAAGAGACAAACAGGCTCCTACAGGTCAGGGCGTGACACCTACTGAAGAGATGAGTCTTCAATAAAGACTTAAAGATTGAGACAGAGTCTGCATCTCTCACATGGGTAGGCATACCATTCCATAAAAATGGAGCTCTATAGGAGAAAGCACTTCCTCCAGCTGTTTCCTTAGAAATTCTAGGGACAGTAAGGAAGCCTGCGTCTTGTGACCGTAGAGTACGTGTAGGTATGTCCGGCAGGACCAAATCGGAAAGATAGGTAGGAGCAAGCCCATGTAATGCTTTGTAGGTTAGCAGTAACACCTTGAAATCAGCCCTTGCCTTAACAGGAAGCCAGTGTAGAGAGGCTAGCACTGGAGTAACATGATCACATTTTTGGGTTCTAGTCAAGATTCTAACAGCTGTGTTTAAACTAACTAAAGTTTATTTAGTACTTTAACTGGGTATTCGGAAAGTAGAGTCTTGCAGTAGTCTAACCTCGTAGTGGCAAAAGCATAGATACATTTTTCTGCAACATTTTTTAGCAGAAAGTTTCTGATTTTTGCAATGTTACGTAGTTGGAAAAAAGCTTGATATGTTCGTAAAAAGAAGGATCAGGGTCCAGAGTAACGCTGAGGTCCTTCACAGTTTTATTTGAGACGACTGTACAACCATCAAGATTAATTGTCAGATTCAACAAAAGATCTCTTTGTATCTTGGGACCTAGAACAAGCATCTCTGTTTTGTCTGAGTTTAACAGTAGAAAACTTCCTTATGTCTGAAGCACAGGCTTCCAGCGAAGGCAATTTTCATTGAAACCTGACCCTAATTTTCACTGAAATGTACAGCTGTGTCGTCTGCATAGCAGTGAAAGATAACATTATGTTTCTGAATGACATTACCAAGGGGTAAAATATATAGTGAAAACAATTGTGGTCCTAAAACGGAACCTGGAACCTAGCTGTAGTGTTGTTGACAGAGACCTGGGTGGATGTAGTAATAACTACAGGTATAGCTGTTGTGTTGGTGATGGAGACCTGGGTGGATGTAGTACTAACTACAGGTACAGCTGTAGTGTTGGTGACAGACACCTGGGAGGATGTAGTACTAACTACAGGTATAGCTGTAGCGTTGGTGACAGAGACCTGGGTGGATGTAGTACTAACTACAGGTACAGGTGTAGGGTTGATGACAGAGACCTGGGTGGATGTAGTACTAACTACAAGTACAGCTGAAGTGTTGGTGACAGAGACCTGGGTGGATGTAGTACTATCTACAGGTACAGCTGTAGTGTTGGTGACAGAGACCTGGATGGATGTAGTACTAACTTCACGTACAGCTGTAGTGTTGGTGACAGAGACCTGGGTGGATGTAGTACTGACTACAGGTACAGATGTAGTGTTGGTGACAGAGACCTGGATGGATGTAGTACTAACTTCACGTACAGCTGTAGTGTTGGTGACAGAGACCTGGGTGGATGTAGTACTAACTACAGGTACAGCTGTAGAGTTGGTGACAGAGACCTGGATGGATGTAGTACTAACTTCACGTACAGCTGTAGTGTTGGTGACAGAGATCTGGACTGTAGAGCCCACAACCACCCCCGCAGAGTCCTTCACTGAGCCCAGACACACACCCACGTTGCCTGCCCTGTCCACTACCACCAATTCTACCTTCTTTTGTTATCTGCCCTGGGGCCCACCACGTAGAGGTGTTGAGGGTCCCGTTGCCCTTGCATAGGGTGATTCAGACGATGCCTGTCCCTTTGATATCATCAATGAGGTTGGCAGAGAGCTGCCAGTTTGAGGAGCTGCATGCTAATAGGCATATGGAGTAGACCACTGAGGTAAATTAAGAACAGGAGACTGCGTCTTCCCGTTGTTTTCAAGGTATTCACATTCTCATATGCAGATTCATAGACATCTATATCCGGGTTGCAGCCGGTTTACACAGCCCAACATCACATGCACAGTACCACTCAGTGTGCACAGGGAGCAGTGCGAGCAGCAACAACATCATTACGTCATCCAAAAACATGGCAGACCTTGGATGAAAATTAAGTTAAAAAAAAATCGTCCTCAGCGACAATTATTTGAATAATACAATGGATGTTTTTTGCGCAAAGGTGATGACTAAAGTGTCTTATTAGGTCATTTTCTGAATTCTCTATGTGGCCGTGGATGGAAAATTGTCTGTTAAACTACAGTACCAAAACAAAACTGTAGGAGCAATCACACCCTGGCCCCTTGGAGGAGATGCCTGGTAGCCTGCTCTGGGGAGAGGTCAAATCTGTCACCTGGAGGGGGGAAGGCAGGGAAGGAGAAGGGAGGAAGAGGGAGAGTGGAAAGAGAGAGAGAGAGAGAGAGAGAGAGAGAGAGCGCTAACATACCTGATAACAACTGGTAGCTTACAGCAACCAATTGCTTTCCATGCAATGGCTGTGAGTGAGAGAGGATATGATAAAAGGAAGCAATTTTAGAGTTTTGAAACAAGACCCTTACTTTGCTGCCAACGAACAGGGTTACATCCGTTTCAAACATAGGCACAGACACATGCATACACACACACGATAACAAACACAAAATTCAAAAGTTGAATTATTAAACATTCATCAATATACACGTGTTTCATAGTGATCAAAAGCTCTGCTTCTTGGCAATATCACAATATCATATCATAGCACTACATTTGATTGTTTGATGATAGCACCTCCAATATTTTTTCATTAGCATAAATTCATAAACCAGCGCGGTCCACAGAAAACACATTTCACAGCGAAAACAAATCCCTTACCTTTTGAAGAACTTCTGCTGAGGGCTTCTCAAGTGTCCAACGAAGACAATCCATGGTTATTTTGTTAGAAAAAGTAATTTATTATATCCATAAATCCCTGTTTGGTTGGCGCCTTATGTTCAGAATATCCAACGTCGAATCGCCCATGGAAATATGAAGAGAACGCGTTCAAAGATACCTATAAACTTTTCCTCAACAAATCAAATACCAGTTAAAATGCATCCTTAGCTATCCTTTTATGAATAAAGGTGATAATATTTCACTTGGATGGTCACCTAAACGTTATATAAGTCAAATAAAGTGGGGCGCGCAGCCAGACTCGTGCCCGAGAAAACATGTTGACAAAATGAACTAGTGAAGCTATTTCCTGTAGCTATTGCCCATACTTCTGCCAATCTCTCTGATTCTTTGTATATAGACTGCTGACATCCAGTGGAAGCCATAGGTACTGCATTTTCAGTCCTGGTAACAAATGCATTCAATAGGCAGTGTGTCAAAGAATCTAATTTCCCGGATGGAATTTTCTTGGGTTTTTGCCTGTTATACTCACAGACATTATGTTAACACTTTTAGAAACTGCAGAGTGTTTATTATCCAATAGTGCTAATTATGTGCATATCCCATTTTCTGAGCCTGAGTGGCATTCATTTTGCTTTGGGCACGCCAGACTCTCCAAAACCGTCACCCCACCTGCTCCTCCCTAAGAAGTTTTAAGATGTCAGAGGTATGTTTTCACTGAGACTTAAGTAACCTACTTATTAATCGGTAATTATATGTATCACTATATCACTTCTGTTATACTCACATACATTATTTTAACAGTTTTAGAAACTTTGGAAACAGAGTGATTTCTATCCAATGCTACCAATTATATGCATATCCTAGCTTCTGGGCCTGAGTAACAGGCAGTTTACTTTGGGCACATTAGACAGGCGGAAATTCAGCCCTAAGAAGTTTTAAACGACACGACCGCCACTGGTGGAGAGGAAGAATAACCAAACAAACAGCCCAAACCACTAACATACACTGCTCCACAGAAATCACATATACTGAAATGACACAGTCTATGTGAGGTTTAGTGTAACATAAAGTTGAGTTTCTCACTGTAGACAGACAGGCCTATGATCCCAGCCAGTAGAACACACAGCAGCCCCAGACACACTGTAGCAACTAGGAAGGGTCTCTTCCCTGAGCTATCAGGCTCTGTGGAGACAGGTACAGTACATAGCATCCTCAATGAGACACAATCAAACATGGACTATAGTGATTGATTGATATAACTTCAGCTTTAGTCAAATGTCACTTAGTCTCCCAGTATCATTAACTTAAAATATGAGTTAAGTGGAAGATAGAATTCACCCCATATTGAGTGATCCCAAATAAAAAGATTCTCTTCTGTATCATCTGTTAATGAAAAAATAAGAATAGCTGTACTTTAAAAGTGCTGGTTTCTCATTTCTCTTCCTGTTGAGAGGGGTGTGCATGTGGTTGTTAACCATACAAGTTTTCACAGCAACAGGAAGTAGACAGTGGCCAGTTACAGTACACAGGACTATATGAATATTAAAATAACTTTCAGCAGTTAGTATACATCCTAGAACCCTCCAACACTTCAGAACCTTTAAACTGGGACACATAGCATGTAGCATTTCATGTATCAATTTCCACACATAAATAATTGAATGACTGTTTCAAAACCTTTCCCTCGTGAAGTAAGACACCATTGGTTGGAAGACAAGTTGTATTCCATTTTTAAAATATTAGTAATCTGTTTGTTACAAATTATTTTACTCAGTTCAGTTTGGAAGGCGAGAGAGAGAGAGAGAGAGAGAGAGAGAGAGAGAGAGAGAGAGAGAGAGAGAGAGAGAGATTTTTTTGTAGGTTATTGTTACACCGCTTTCTCACAGATCCAGTTATGATTTGTGCCACATTTGTAATCATTCCATGTCTTCACAGGGTCATCTTGTCCACAGTATATCTCACCACAGTCCTCCTTCCCATTGAACAGACCACTATCATCAAGCTGTCCTGCCCCCCAGTACCTAAACAACACAGAGATCCAGACAGTCAGACACTGTGGTACAAACATCCTCCTCAATTATTCACATAGTCCTATGTTTGTAAGATATTCTTTTTATATATAATTACATTTTAATCTGCAAATATGCCTTGATTTCTATAATACAAATATAGTTCTCATTGAATGACATCCATGAGTGGAAACATACAGTAATATAAACATGATTAAAAGCAATATATCATTGTTGTTTTTTATCTCCAAATCACATGGTAAAATGATCAAATCTCGTCCACCCACTTCTAGGTCCCCTCAGTAACAGAGTCAGTCAGACCAATCCAGGCTCTCAGGTGGAGGTTGAAGAGAAATGTCTGTTGTTGAGAAAATAAAAAAAACTGTAACTTTTAAGATATTTATAAAATACTGCACACATATTAGTGTACTGATGAAAATTATACTTGTTCCACTTCTCTCTCTCTCTCTCTCTCTCTCTCTCTCTCTCTCTCTCTCTCTCTCTCTCTCTCTCTCTCTCTCTCTCTCTCTCTCTCTCTCTCTCTCTCACCTGTTCCTCTCTGCTGTTTATGATCACCAGGTCTGCTCCTCTCCCCTGACAGTCCTGTCTGCTCTCCTCCCAGGTTTTCATCTCAGTAGAGAGGAAGTACAAACTGGAGTCAAAGTATCTCCATCCAACCTTACAATGCTGCTCTGTTGAAGAGCAAACGTGAACACATTGAGCAACTTAGCCAGTATCTTTATACTCATAAACCCATATATACATAATTATTGTTTATTTTACCTATAATTTATCACAGCTTATATCTCACCTATCACAAAAAGCTCTGTCTGAATATGGCCATTCTCTTCAGTCAGGTAGTTGTATCTGGTATGTAGCTGGTCTCTCTCTTTAGTCAGGTTGTTGTAACTGGTCTGTAGCTGGTCTCTCTCTTTAGTCAGGTTGTTGTAACTGATCTGTAGCTGGTCTCTCTCTATAGTCAGGTTGTTGTAACTGGTCTGTAGCTGGTCTCTCTCTTTAGTCAGGTTGTTATAACTGGTCTGTTGCTGGTCTCTCTCTTCAGTTGAGTTGATTTTATAAATGGAAAAACACTGTGACAAGTAGTTTTTTTCCTCAGAATCTTTGACGGCTCTGTTATCTACAAATTATAAACACATAGTTACTAGGTAAAACACCAGACAAATAGGCGTAGTAACCAGCACTTCTTACAACTACGTGATAAGCAATGAACTTGGATACAAACTCACAGTAGACAGACAGGCCTATGATCCCAGCCAGTAGAAGAACACACAGCAGCCCCAGACACACTGCAGCAACTAGGAAGGGTCTTTTCCCTGAGCCATCAGGTTCTGTGGACACATACAAGAGACTTATGTTTTGTGTCTGCGTGTCTGTGTGTCTGTGTGTTTGTGTGTGTGTTACCTGAGTGCTGGTCTCCTGGTCCATTATTAGGAGCAGTGTCTGCTGTCTCTTCTCTCTTGGTGCTGGTCTCTCAGGGTGTCTGCACTGACGTAGATATCCACAATCCTATCCTCCATCTCACCTCTGTCAATCATGACCTTCTTGTTCATTTCTGGCACAGCATAGATGGCCTCAGACATCTTTAACCATGCCTGGGTCTTTCTTTCCATGTAGGTCTACTATACGTTAAGTCTCCAATTCTAGTGATATCTCTGTCTCTGAGTCATCTGTGTGTCTTTGTCTGAGTGACTACTGTAGGTGTTAAACTCTAGGGAAGTATCAACAAAATACACAGGCAGTTGTGGCTAAGCTAATGTGTACGTATTTGTGTGCATGTGAGAGAGAGAGAGAGAGAGAGAGAGAGAGAGAGAGAGAGAGAGAGAGAGAGAATGAAGTTGTGTGCATTGTCAACTGCTGTATGTGTAACAGTATGTTGTCATGGTGATGTTAAAACACTTTCTCACAAATTCAGTTGAGTTTGCTGCCACATGACAAGTCATTCCATTCCTTCAGAGGGAGCTGATCATTATGTATCTCAACACAGTCCTCCTCAACATATTCTGGTTTGCCGCCACCATTATCAGGCTGTGGTTTATACCAGTATCTGCAGGGTTAAAAACCGTCAGATATCATGGTTAATACCAATACCTACAGGGTTAAAAACAGTCTGATATCATGGTTAATACCAGTACCTACAGGGTTAAAAACAGTCAGATATCATGGTTAATACCAGTACATACAGGGTTAAAAACAGTCAGATATCATGGTTAATACCAGTACCTACAGGGTTAAAAACAGTCAGATATCATGGTTAATACCAGTACCTACAGGGTTAACAACAGTCAGATATCATGGTTAATACCAGTACATACAGGGTTAAAAACAGTCAGATATCATGGTTAATACCAGTACCTACAGGGTTAAAAACAGTCAGATATCACAGTTAGAACATCACAATCCTAAATAATCTACAGACATGTTTCATTTTAAGATTAACTTTGTTGACTGCTATCATCAATGACAATAACATGCATAGAAAAGGTTTAATGGAGCCTTATTGACAGATTAGTTACCATCTCTCACCCTGTGGTCAGTGGGGTGCCGTCCACCCATATCCAGGTCCCCTCATTAACAGAGTCAGTCAGACAAATCCAGACTCTTCTTAGGGTTGAAGAGAAATGTTTGTTGTTGAGAAATATAAATACATATACATGTAATCATATCTACCCTTCGCTCTATCACTCTCTTGCTCCCTCTCTCTTTAGTCAGGTTGTTGTATCTGGTCTGTAGCTGGTCTCTCTCTTTAGTCAAGGTGTTGTAACTGGTCTGTAGCTGGTCTCTCTCTGCAGTTGAGTTCTTTGAGGCCTTGTTATCCACATCAACAATGATTTCTGGTCTCACCGTCTCTCAGAGTATATGCACTGATGTAGATATCCACAATCCACTCCTCCATCTCTCCTCTGTCAAACCTTTTGGTCAAATCTGACTCAGCATAGATGGACTCAGACATCTCCAACAACATACTGTGTTTTCTTTCTAACAGGTCTATGTTAAGTCTACACAGGTTCATAGATGTCATTACCTCTGCCCTGTGTCTGTTCCTGTGCCTCACTGTAAGTGATACTGTTTAAACTGATGATAAATTGTCAAATCAACACATCACTAGCCACCACTTGACTCCCGCCACTTTAGCTTCAAATGGAAACATGTTTGTTTTCCACCGTGCACATCTGTTTTAACACTATAGATACAGAAGTATGTGGACACCCTTCAAATTAGTGGTTTTGGCTATTTCAGCCACACCCGTTAATGACAAGTGTATTTAATTGAGCACACAGCCATGCTATCTCCATAGACAAACATTGGCAGTAGAATGGCATTTCCCAAAAGCTCAGCGACATTTAACGTGGCACCGTCATAGGATACCACTTTTCTAACAAGTCCGTTTGTGAAATTTCTGTCCTGCTAGAGCTGCCCCGGTCAACTGTAAATGCTGTTATTGTGAATTGGAAAAGTCTAGAACCAACCGCGAAGTGGGAGGCCACTCAACACTCTGAGTTCCAGGTGTCCACATGCTTTTGGTCATGTACTCATTGGTTCAAGATATATTTGAAGTGATCATTTTTTTAGCAGATAAAAGATTTGGACTCAGTGAATTTGCATATAGATCATATTGCATTACTGAGGCTTTGACACCCAGCCTTCAAACAGAGGTCACGTTATGGCTTGTACTCTGTGACCAGCAACCTATTTCATCACATACATCACCAATGGCCTGATGACATATAGGGGCCTTTTTTCTATCTATCTATACTGTCAGTGTGAGGAAATATTCAGAAGTGTGTGTGTGGGAAATCTATGCTTGCCTATTTTAAAAAAGGGACTTTGTGTGTGTGTGTGCTAGCGTGCGTGCGTATGTGTGCGTGCCCTTTCAGTACTGTTCTGCCCTCTGTGTGATTCCAAGCTGGTAGACCTCAGCGGAGGACATTGTTGCTTTATTACTTCATATTTGCTATTGTTCTCATGATGAATGCCGTTTATGCTAATAATTGAAATTGAAACCAAATCTATATGGTCTGTAGCTGTAGTTACATTACATGTTTTTAATACTTTCGATTTGAACGTATACAAGCCATTTTACAGATTACAGTATATCTACATACTCTCCTCTACATTTTAACATAGCATATTTTATCATTTTATGTATCTGTGATTCATATAACCAACTCATCATCAAGTTTTGATTATTTAAATCAGCTGTGTGGTGCTAAGGCAAACACCAAAACGGGCACCCAGGGTGGGCCCCAGGACCGAGTTTGGGAAACCCTGCTCTATGGCTCTCTCTCTGAAACTAAGGCTTTATCTCAATTAGTCTTTCCTAGATTCCTCTCCTTCTTTTCCCTTTTCCTCTTATATCCTCCCCTCCTTCTCAACCCTGTAATAGCAATATTTAAACTCTTTGGTGAGTTTATCTCTCACTTTAACCACTAGGTGACATCATCACTCAATCATTCAGTGAGTGAGTGAGTGAGTGAGTGAGTGAGTGAGTGAATTAGTGAGTCCCCCCCCCAGCTGTGTTCACCGTGGAAGATAGATAATAGCAGCTGGTGCCAAACTTCCACCATCCAGCTAGACAGGGTTTCTCTGAGATAAAAAAAAAAAAGTCTACAAAGATGCTGCATCTCTTCTATGTACTAAATGAAAGGAACTGCGGTCACCTAATACTATACCTAATACCTAATACTGGTCTGTAGCTGGTCTCTCTCTTTAGTCAGGGTGTTGTAACTGGTCTGTATCTGGTCTCTCTTTTTAGTCAGATTGCTGTAACTGGCCTTTAGCTGGTCTCTCTATTTAGTCAGGTTGTTGTTACTGGCCATTAGCTTGTTTCTCTCTTGTTGAGTCGTGATGATCAATGACTCCATCTGTAAAAGGGAAAAGTTAATCAAACATGTAACTACCACACCATTGAAGATTAAGGATGATTAAGTAGGCTACTTAGGTCACAGTGACAACATACTAAACATACAGTAGATAGACAGGCCTATGACCCCAGCCAGTAGGAGAACATACAGCAGCCCCAGACACACTCCAGAGAGTTTCTTCCACCACTGAAAATTTACTGTATTACAAATGATTAAAGTAAGATATTTGGTAATGTGTTTTACTGTATTATCCAGGATTGTGACAAATATAGCTATATTACTACAGGACAATCTCACCTGTTTAATGCATTGTGTGTGTGTGCGCAATTTATTTTTGTGTATGTGTTTGTGTGTGTGTGCATGCATGTAATCTTACCTGAAGCAACAACTCCATCTCTTGGACTGGGCTTGAAGGCTCTTACGTTGGCATATAATTGGCCGTCAATCCCTGTGTTCTTCATTGCATCAGGCTCGTCATCTTCAAATCCATCTGGGATTTCATAGACTCCCTCTGACATCTTAACACACTTGTGCTCAAATACAGTAACTTCTACGTCTTACTATGTCTTCTTTCTGCACTGTCCTGCGTCTGTGTACTTATGGTAGTGAAATTCTTTATCAGTCAACCACAGTGAAGGGAAAATTGTTAAATCAACACAACATTGGCCACCATGGGAATTGTAGCAGCCTTAGTTTCTAATCAAAACATGTTTGTTTCCCACAGTGCTCATCAGTATCAAACATGTGATTCAACTGAAGTGATAATATACTACATGATATGACTCTATACCATGCTATATTGTGTACAGTCAGGTCCTTAAGTATTTGGACAATAACACAATTTGCCTAATTTTGGCTCGCTACGCCACCACAATGGACTTGAAAGGAAACAATCAAGGTGTGCTTTAAGTGTAGACTTTCAACTTTAATTTGAGTTACATCTGGGTAACTGAATTACATTTATCTTTGTCAGGTTGTTTGTGTTGTGGTTGTGGTTTGCACAAAACTCAGCCTGATGATGACACCTTCAAGAAGGCCTCAAACTTAGTGTGGGTTCTGAGGGGGAAAATATCAGAAATCAGAAATCCACTAATTTGAATGTATCAGTCTAGCTTTATGAAGGCCCTAACAATGTGTGGGCACCATTTGTCACCATTATAGTCCTATGAATGTATTGTTTAGTGTTGTGTAGTGTTTTGAATTGGATTCGCTGGAGTTTGAATTAGATTTTTCCCCACCAAGATTTACATTGCAGATCACCACTGACGTTGACTAATACGTTATTTTAGCTAATATGGTGACAACAAAAAAAACTTTCCAAGCCAAACCATATCATAACCGCTACAAATGTAGGCTGTTTGTAGCGGTTATGATATGGTTTGGCTTGGAAAGTTTTTTTTGTCTGGTCACATACAGCTGATGTGATGTGCATTGAAGTCCACAAGCGAAGGGAAACGGTGAGAGGAGGAGAGCGCATAGTTGCGAGAAGGAATACAAAGTGGCTGCTATGAAAGTGAACTGTGTTTACAAGTGATCAGGGGTGTATTCATTCCGCTGATTCTGTTGAAAACGTCTCTTAAACGGAAGCAATTGGAAGAAATGGGGAGAAACATACCTGAATTTGTCCAATAGAACTGTTGGACTAATAATTACACCATAGATAAGCTAGATGAAGGCAAGAGTGTGCAAGGCGCTGTGTCTGTCGCCTCAAAATGTTCTCTGGACCTGCGTGAGCCTACGTTGTAAATTTTAATTCATAGGCTAGGTCGTAGCAACATCATGATGGGTAAAGGGACATTTTGAGTATCATTTAGTAGCCTAAACCTATCGCTGTTACATTGAACTGGGTGAATGGAATATGAATGACAGTCATCCAAAAATGCTGTAATAGAAAAAGGCCATGCTCATGAAAAATAAAATTGTCCTTGTTCATCTTAAACGGCACCGACCGCCACTGGTAGAGAAGAATAATAACCAAACAAACAGCCCTAACCACTAACATACACTGCTCCACAGAAATCACATATACTGAAATGACACAGTCTATGTGAGGTTTAGTGTAACATAAAGTTGAGTTTCTCACAGTGGACAGACAGACCTATGATACCAGTCAGTAGAACACACAGCAGCCCCAGACACACTGCAGCAACTCTGGAGGATCTCTTCCCTGAGCTATCAGGCTTTGTGGATACAGATACTGTACATAGCATCATCAATGAGACACAATCAAACATGAACTGTAGTGATTGATATAGGGTGAACCCTAACTTCAGCTTTAGTCAAATGTCACTTAGTCTCCCAGTATCATTAAGTTAAAATATGACCTAAGTGGAAGATAGAATTCACCCCATATTGAGTGATCCCAAGTATAAAGATTCTCTTCTGTATCATCTGTTGGTGCTGGTTTCTCACCCACATCTCTCTTCCTGTTGAGGGGGACGTGCATGTGGTTGTTAACCATACAAGTTTTTACAGCAACAGGAAGTACACAGTGGACAGTTTAGTAGGACTATATGAACATATAAATAACTTTCAGCAGTTAGTATATATCCTAAAATACACCTTAGGAGCCTCCAACATTTCAGAACACTTAACCTGGGACACATAGTATGAACCATTTCATGTATCAATTTCCACACATAAATCATTTTAATGACTGTTTCAAAACCTTTCCCTCGTGAAGTAAGACACCATTGTTTGGAAGACAAGTTGTATTCTGTTTTAAAAATATGAATAATCTGTTTGTTAAGGTTAATTTTGCTCAGTTGAGTTTGGAAGACTTGTGTTTGGGGCATTGGACATCGGCCAACCTCATTGTCTTAAGGTTCACAGTTTGTGTGGCAACTGGAACCATTGGTTTAAACTTCCATGTGTTTTTGTCTCTATGACTACAGTGTACCTACCAGTGTTCTGAGATTCAGGTTGTTTATCTATGCTCCTGTACACCGTATCCTGTTCACAGTTCTTCCTGTCTACATTAGCATAAATCTCCTCAGACTGCTCCATATCAAGGCTAATTGTAATTGCCCCCTTAAAATATACTTTGGTACTTTATGAATCTGCACACAGTACAACAGACAGTATATTACATTGTATATCCTGTTAAACAGCTGCTTTAGTTTAACAGTCTGTTGTTCCTGAGAACGTACATTGTTATGTATTTAGGGAGGACTTCACACCTTAACCAGTGGTTTGAGCAGACAGCAACCTCCAGGAAGAGACACAACAGCAGATTGACACCATGCATAAGTGTGTGGGTATGTAGCAGACAGGTCCACTGGTGCATTGTCTTTGGTGTTGCTATTGGTAACCTACACATTGTACCAACAGTGAAGGTTGTGAGTCACTATCCCCTTTCATTAGCATATTTTTGTATGTGTTTCCTCTTAGAAATGTTCTGCCCTCTGTGTGTATCCAATCACACTTAATCAGGAAGCTGGTAGACCTTGTTAACTTGTTAGGGAGTGGCAGCTGAGGGGTCGGTTTTTGGAGAGCCTGGCGTGCCCAAAGTAAAATGCCTCCCATTCAGGCCCAGAAATTAGGATATGCACATATTTGGTACCATTGGATAGGACACACTCTGAATTTTGTAAAACTGTTAACCATTTGTCTGTGAGTAAAACAGAACGCATATAGCAGGCGAAACCCCGAGGAATTTCTGTCCTGGAAAAAGTGATTTTGACACATTGCTCATTTGGGCACCCCTCCCTCATGAAAATGACCATATAAGGGCATATGAATGCAGTACCCATCGCTTCCTTTAGATGTCAACAGTCTCGAGACAGTGTACGTTTTCATTTTGGATGAATTAGACCAGAGAATAAGAGCAAACCAGGAATTGTTTCTTTTATGTCAGCAGTACCCAGCGCTTCGCTCCCGAGAAGGCGCGCTGTGTCTTTTTTACCGTCGTTATCGATCAGTTTATATTCCGGTTGATTTATAATAGTAAATATACGTAAAAGTGTTCCTAAGGATACATTTAAAACTATGCTTGATTGTTCTTGGACAAGTTTATAGGTATAAGATGAACGAGTTCGCGTCACGTTTCAATGGAGGAGTGGAGGCTGTCGTTTCTGATTATAATGCGCGAACCAAATGGAGGATTTATGGATAAAATACATTACTTTTTCTAAGAAAAGAACCATGGATTGTCTTCGTTGGACACTTAGGATGACCTCAGCAGAAGTTCTTCAAATCAAATCAAATCAAATGTATTTATAAAGCCCCCCCTTACATCAGCTGATGTCACAGAGTGCTGTACAGAAACCCAGCCTAAAACCCCAAACAGCAAGCAATGCAGGTGTAAAAGCACTCAACAGGTAATTGATTTGTTTTCGCTGTGAAATGTGTTATGTGTGTGCCATGATGGCTAATCGATTCATGGCTATGGGAAAAATATGTGAGGTGCTACCCTCAAACAATCAAATGTGCTGCTTTTGCCGTAAAGCCTTTTTGAAATCTGACAACGCTGTGATATTGCCAAGAAACAGAGCTTTTGATGAGTATGGAACACTTGTATATTGGTGGATGTTTAATAATTCAACTTTTGGATTTTGAATTTGGCGCCTTACATTTTACCTGGTAGTGTCGGGAGCAGCCCACTAGCGCCCCAGTGATCCCTGAGAAGTTAATTGCTCTGTTATCTACAAAGTATAAACACATAGTTACTAGGTAAAACACCAGGTAAATAAGCCTAGTAACAGCACTTCTTATAACTAGGTGATAAGCAATGAACTTGGACAAGAACTAGTAGACAGACAGGCCTCTGATCCCAGCCAGTAGGAGAACACACAGCAGCCCTAGACAGACTGCAGCAACTAGGAAGGGTCTCTTCCCTGAGCTATCATGCTCTGTGGACTCATACAATATACTGTTATGTTTTGTGTGTGTGTGTTACCTGAGTGCTGGACTCCTGGTCCATTATCAGGAGCAGTGTCTGCTGTCTCTTCTCTCTTGGTGCGGGTCTCACCGTCTCTCAGTGTGTTTGCACTGACGTAGATATCCACAATCCTCTCCCCCATCTCACCTCTGTCAAACTTGACCTTCTTGTTCATATTTGGTTCAGCATAGATGACCTTTGACATCTTTAACAATGCCTGGGTCTTTCTTCCTATGTAGGTCTACTATATATTAAGTCTCTGCGTCTAGAATTAATGTGGTGGTCGTCCAACATGGCCACCAGGAGGGGTCGTACGTCAACTGCAAGCTCTCTATACATTAAGTCTCTGCTTCTAGTGATATCTCTGTCTCTGAGTCATATGTGTGTCTCTGTCTGTGTGACTGCTGTAGGTGTTAACTCTAGGAAAGTATCAACAAAATGGCACGGGTTGTTGTGGCTCTGCTAATACAAACATTCATCTGTACAAACAATAGTACGCAAGTATAAACAACGTGGGACCATGCAGCCATAACACCGCTCAGGAAGGTGGCGCGTTCTGGCTCTTAGAGAGGAACGTTACTTTCGTGCGGAAAGTGCAAATCAATCCCAAAAAACAGCAAAGGATCTTGTGAAGATGCTGGAGGAAACAGGTACAAAAGTATCTATATCCACAGTAAAATGAGTCCTATATTGACATAACCTCAAAGGTCGCTAAGCAAGGAAGAAGCCACTGCTCCAAAACCTCCATAAAAAAAGCCAGACTTTGGATTGCAACTGCACATGGGGACAAAGATTGTACTTTTTGGAGAAATGTCCTCTGGTCTGATGAAATGAAAATGGAACTGTTTGGCCATAATGACCATCATTATGTTTGGAGGGAAAAGGGGAGGCTTGCAAACTGAAGAACACCATCCCAACCGTGAAGCACGGGGGTGGCAACATCATGTTGTGAGGGTGCTTTGCTGCATGAGGGACTGGTGCACTTCACAAAATAGATGACATCATGAGTTAGGAAAATGATGTGGATATATTGAAGCAGTATCTCAAGACATCAGTCAGGAAGTTAAAGCTTGGTTGCAAAAGGATCTTCCAAATGGACAATGACCCCAAGCATACTTCCAAAGTTGTGGCAAAATGGCTTAAGGACAACAAAGTCAGGTATTGGAGTGGCCATCACAAAGCCCTGACCTCAATCCTATCGAACATTTGTGGGCAGAACTGAAAAAGCGTGTGCGAGCAAGGAGGCCTTATTCAGTTACACCAGCTCTATCAGGGGGAATAACCCAAAATTCACCCAACTTTTTATGTTAATAAATCCTCTCAGGGATCACTGGGGCGCTAGCGCCCCACTCCCGACACTACCAGGTGAAATGCAAGGCGCCAAATTCAAAATCCAAAAGTTGAATTATTAAACATCCACCAATATACAAGTGTTCCATACTCATCAAAAGCTCTGTTTCTTGGCAATATCACAGCGTTGTCAGATTTCAAAAAGGCTTTACGGCGAAAGCACAACATTTGATTGTTTGAGGGTAGCACCTCACATATTTTTCCCATAGCCATGAATTCATTAGCCATCACGGCACACACAACACATTTCACAGCGAAAACAAATCAATTACCTGTTGAAGAACTTCTGCTGAGGTCTTCCTAAGTGTCCAACAAAGACAATCCATGGTTCTTTTGTTAGAAAAAGTCATGTATTTTATCCATAAATCTCCATTTGGTTTGCGCGTTATAATCAGAAACGACAGCCTCCACACCTCCATTGAAATGTGACTAGAACTCGTTCAACTTATACCTATAAACTCCAAGAACAATCAAACATAGTTTTAAATGTATCCTTAAGAACACTTTTCTGTATATTTACTATAATAAATCAACCGGAATATAAACTGAGCTCTAAAGACGGAAAAAAACACAGTGCGCGCTTGGCGATAGCGCGCGTCCACTCCTATAGACTTCCAAAGGACACTTCCTGATTTCCTCTTCTTCTCTTCTCTAAAGCATCCAAACAGAATCAAAACACTTTCTCGAGACTGTTGACATCCGGAGGAAGCGATCGGTACTGCATTCATATGCCCTTTTATGGGCATTTTCATGAGGGAGGGGTTCCAAATGAGGCACTCTGTGAAAACCACTTTTTCCAGGACAGAAATTCCTCGGGGTTTCGCCTGCCATATCCGTTCTGTTTTACTCACAGACAAATGGTTAACAGTTTTACAAAATTCAGAGTGTTTCCTATCCAATGGTACCAAATATGTGCATATCCTATTTTCTGGGCCTGAATGGGAGGCATTTTACTTTGGGCACGCCAGGCTCTCCAAAACGGTCAAGTCGTGCACTGATCCCCTAGAGGTGAAGCTTGTGTTAAGGCTACCTGAAACTTTTGACCCAAGTTATACAATTTAAAGGCAATGCTACCAAATACTAATTGAGTGTATGTAAACTTCTGACCCACTGGGAATGTGATGAAATAAATAAAAGCTGAAATAAATCATTCTCTCTACTATTATTCTGACATTTCACATTATTAAAATCAAGTGGTTATCCTATCTGACCTAAGACAGGGAATTCTTACTAGGATTAAATGTCAGGAATTGTGAAAAACTGAGTTGAAATGTGGCTAAGGTGTATGTAAACTTTCGACTTCAACTGTATATTAAATATCATATGTAACAGCCCCAAGATAATTCAGGGAGTTACCAGAACTCCCCCTTCCTTTCTCCTTTCTGATGATTTGGGCCCTCTGTTTACTCCCTAATATACATCAACATGTTCAGGAGGTCCAGGACAACAAACATGGGTCATTATAATGTCCATACAATAGAATATGACACTACAAACTGCTCCAAGTGGATATTGAGGGTGGGTTGGCTTAACCAGTGAGGATGAGATGACATCAACAACCACCGTGGCTCTCCTCTACATTTACCCTTTAGTCATTTAGCAGACACTCTCTCCAGACAGACCGGAGCAATTAGGGTTAAGTGCCTTGCTCAAGGGCACATCGACAGATTTTTCACATAGTCGGCTAGGGATTTTGATGCAGCAACCTTTCGGTTAATGGCCAAACATTCTTAACCGCTAGACTATCTGCCTCCTCTCTTAATGAACCTGATTGGTCGAGGAGATTTTGAGTGACGGCTGGTTGAATGACAGAAAATATCCACTTCACTTCCCTCTTTTGGGACCCATATGGAGGAACATCAATCAAATATGAGCATTTGATATTGTGCGTATATGTAACACACTGCAGCAACTCCAGAGGGTCTCTTCCACCACTGAAAATGTACTGAATCACAAATGATTAAAGATCTTTGGTAATATATGCTTTTACTGCATCATCCAGGATTGGGACAAATAAAGGTCTAGTACTACAGGGTAATCTCACCTGTTTATTGTATGTGTGTATAATTTGTGTGTGTGTGTGTGTGTGTGTGTTCATGCAATCTTACCTGAAGCAACAACTCCATCTCTTGGACTGGGCTTGAAGGCTCTTACGTTGGCATATAATTGGCCATCAATGTCCGTGTTCTTCATTGCATCAGGCTCATCGTTTTCATAGACTCCCTCTGACATCTTAACAGATTGTGGTCAAATACAGTAACTTCTACTTCTTCCCTCATCTCTAATATTTGTCTGTACTTGTGTCTTCTCCCTGCACTGTCCTGCGTCTGTGTGACTTATGGTAGTGACACTATTTTTCAGTCAACCACAGTGTGATATTAACACATTGGCCACCACGTGACTCCCACCAGCCTTATATCACACTATATGATGTATGTGTGAATTCACAGGGTCCCATAAATTTGGATCCTGTTAATTGACATATACACTACATGTGTCCTGACTGAGTTTACAGCACCCCCTGCCTTCAAATGGAGAGCACATTATAGCTCTCACTCTGTGACTGGTGGTATAGGGGGAAGTTGTCCCTAGATATTGATTTTAGGTCAGTTTTGGCATTTCCTCCACCAATGGTTAAGGTTAGAATTGGGGAGGGGAACCTGATCCTAGATCTGTACATAGGGGAAACTTCCCCCTGAAGTGTGACCTGCCACCAATGACCAAATAGGGGTCTTTGTTCTATCTATGCTGACTGTGAAGAGTTACTCAGAATGAACAAGCAGAAGTTATGACATCTCCATAGTGTTAGTTTGGCAGATTTAATAAAAAGAAGAATAAAAATAAAAACCCTTCACATGTATTATGATAAAAGTTCATATTTCCACCCTGTCTTTTAGTACGACATAACACATACATACTGGTTACATCTAATGACACAATTCTTTCTGCACTGATTCCACTGTTCCACATGACATCTACCTACATGAACTATTACACAACTCTATAGTTCTACTCTATTCTACAGGAGGAGAGAAAGCATCATACAGATCCTTAGATACAGGGACAGAGTCAAAGGTGGCCCTCTGGTGGCCGGAGTACTAACTACAGGTACAGCTGTAGTGTTGCTGGCAGAGACCTGGGTGGATGTAGTACTAACTACAAGTACAGTTGTTGTGTGGTGACAGAGACCTGGGTGTATGTAGTATTAACTACAGGTACAGCTGTAGTGTTGGTGACAGAGGCCTGGGTGGATGTACTACTAACTACAGGTACAGCTGTAGTGTTGATGACAGAGACCTGGGTGGATGTTGTACTAACTACAGGTACAACTGTAGTGTTGGCTCCCGCTCTTCCCCCCTGGCGCTCGAGGGCACCAAGCTCCCCAGCATTGTGCACATCTGCAATCATTACGCACACCTGCCTTCCCCTGTCACGCCCATCAACGATTACTGGACTCACCTGGACTCAATCATCTCGGTCATTACCTTCCCTATATTTCTGGTTCCCCGCTCTGTTCCCTGCTTCTGCATTAATTGTTATTTGTCTTTGTATACCCGTGTGCTGATGCTGTTCCTGTCCTGTTACCTGTCTGTTCCGCATTAAATGTTCAACTCCCCGTACCTGCTTCTCATCTCCAGCATCGGTCCTTGCAAAATGCAGAAGCCATCATATGAAGCATCGGGGAGTGCTGACGTTCTGGTTGGTGGTGACACCGACAGAACCGGGGGTGCCCAAAGCCAGCTCGTCGGGCTGTCACGCCTTAGCTGAATATAAAATGAAAAAATAATTGAATGGATGTTTTTTGCACGAAGGTGATAACATAAGTGTCTTACTAAGAATGTTCAAATGTGACAAATTTGACTATGTGGCTATGTATGGAAATTGTGTTCCTTGGTCGAGCGTCCGTTAAACTGATGTACCGAAAGAAAACTGTAGGAGCAAACGAAACCGTGCTTCTAGACAAGAACCCTGGCACCTTGGAGGAGACGCCTGGTAGCCCACACTGGGGAGCGGTTATTCTGTCACCTGGAGGGAGGGAGGGAAGGAAGGAAGGAAGGAAGGAAGGAAGGAAGGAAGGAAGGAAGGAAGGAGAGGGGATTGATAGAGAGAGAGAGCACTTATTCAGACTATTGATTTAGCTGATATCAACCGTGCTGCCCCCAATCACCATGGAGATGCTTACAGGGAATAAGGAAGTGATGCTGCGGTCGTTGGTAGCTCAGACGGTAAAGGTTCCTCCGGTTCCGTTGGACATTTACACAGTAAAGGGGACGGAAATGGTGGAAATCTATGTCTGCATCTTTATCAGAAGTTTTAAAGAGGAAAATGTTTGTGCATCAGTGGAGGCTCCTCAGAGGAAGAAGGGGAGGACCGTCCTCAATGAATTTCATGATTTAAAAAAAAAAATTGTACACGTCACGAAATAATTGATTGAAACAGATTGTTTTGCAATGAAGGTCAACAGTAGCTTCAACAACACTATGTAGGGTAGCACCATGGTGTAGCCGGAAGACAGCTAACCTCCTTTTGGAGGCTCTTGGTTCTCACCCCCTTCCATAGACTTACACATAAATTATGACAACTTCCGGACGACATCCTCTAACCTATCAGAGCTCTTGCAGCATGAACAGACATGTCCACCTTAACAAAGGATAAGGTGAAATGTTTTATTTCACCTTTATTTAACCAGGTAGGCAAGTTGAGAATAAGTTCTCATTTACAACTGCGTCCTGGCCAAGATAAAGAAAAGCAGTTCGACACATACAGCAACACAGAGTAACACATGGAGTAAACAAACATACAGTCAATAATACAGTAGAAAAACAAATCTATATACAATGTGTGCAAATGAGGTAAGATAAGGAAGGTAAGCCAATAAATAGGCCATGGTGGCGAGGTAATTACAATATAGCAATTCAACACTGGAATGGTAGATGTACAGTAGATGAATGTGCAAAGTAGAAATACTGGGGTGCAAAGGAGCAAGATAAATACATAAATACAGTAGGGGATGAAGTAGTTGGTTGGCCTATTTACAGATGGGCTATGTACAGGTGCAAAGATCTGTGAGCTGCTCTGACAGCTGATGCTTAAAGCTAGTGAGGGAGATAAGTTTCTCTAGTTTTAGTGATTTTTGTAGTTTGTTCCAGTCATTGGCAGCAGAGAACTGGAAGGAAGAGCGGCCAAAGTAGGAATTGGCTTTGTGGGTTACCAGTGAGATATACTTGCTGGAGCGCGTACTACAGGTGGGTGCTGCTATGGTGACCAGCTTTACCTAGCAGGGACTTGTGGATGACCTGGAGCCAGTGGGTTTGGCTACGAGTATGAAGCAAGGGCCAGCCAACAAGAGCGTACAGGTCGCAGTGGTGGGTAGTATATGGGGCTTTGGTGACAAAACGGATGGCACTGTGATAGACTGCATCCAATTTGTTGAGTAGAGTATTGGAGGCTATTTTGGAAATGACATCGCCGAAGTCGAGGATCGGTAGGATGATCAGTTTTACGAGGGTATGTTTGATTGCCCCCCATCTATCTTCTGAGCTCGTGCTGCTAGGTGACCTAAACTGGGACATGCATAACACCCCGGCAATCCTACAATCTAGGCATGATGCCCTCAATCTCACACAATTTATCAATGGACCTACCAGATATAATCCCAAATCCGTAAACACAGGCCCCTCATAGATATCATCCTAACTAACTCGCCATCCAAATACACCTCTGCTGTTTTCAACCAAGATCTCAGCAATCACTGCCTCATTGCATGCATCCATAATGGGTCTGCGATCAAACGACCACCCCTCATCACTGTCAAACGCTCCCTAAAACACTGGCCCGGGTATCCTCAGTAGAGGATGCCTGGTTATTCTTTAAAAGTGACATCCTCACCATATTAAATAAGCATGCCCCATTCAAAAAAATGTAGAACCAGGAATAGATATAGCCCTTGGTTCACTCCAGACCTGTCTGCCCTTGACCGGCACAAAAACATCCTGTGGCGTTGTGCATTAGCATCGAATATCCCCAGTGATATGCAACTTTTCAGGGAAGTTAGGAACCAATATACACAGGCAGTTAGGAAAGCTAAGGCTAGCTTTTTCAAACAGAAATTTGCATCCTGCAGTACAAACTCAAAAAAGTTATGGGATAGTTTGGGTCTAGAGTGTCTCCCCCATTGAAGAGGGGGATGACCGCGGCAGCTTTCCAATCTTTGGGAATGTCAGACAAATACGAAAGAGAGGTTGAAAAGGCTAGTAATGGGGGTTGCAACAATTTTGGCAGATCATTGTAGAAAGAGAGGGTCCAGATTGTCTAGCCCGGCTGATTTGTAGGGGTCCAGATTTTGCAGCTCTTTCAGAACATCAGCTGTCTGGATTTGGGTGAAGGAGAAATGGTGGGGGCTTGGGCGGGTTGCTGTGGAGGTTGCCGGGCAGTTGACCGGGGTAGCGGTAGCTAGGTGGAAAGCATGGCCAGCCGGAGAGAAATGTTTATTTTAATTCTCAATTATAGTGGATTTATTGGTGGTAACAGTGTTTCCTAGCCTAAGAGCAGTGGATAGCTGGGAGGAGGTGCTCTTATTCTCCATGATTTGTTTTTTCATGGAGCCTTCATGGAGCCTTTTCGTAAAGCCTTTTTGAAATCTGACAACGCTGTGATATTGCCAAGAAGTAGAGCTTTTGATGACTATGAAACACTTGTATATTGATGCATGTTTAATAATTCAACTTTTGGATTTTGAATTTGGCGCCTTGCATTTCACTGGGTAGTGGCCCACCACTCCGTAAGAAGTTAAATGCAAGTAAAACTAAATGCATGCTATTCAACCGATCATTGCCCGAACCTGCCTGACCATCCAGCATCACTACTCTGGACGGCTGTGACTTAGAATACGTGGATAACTACATATATACTAGGTGTCTGGCTAGACTGTAATCTCTCCTTCCAGACTCACATTAAGCATCTCCAATCCAAAATTAAATCTAGAATCGGCTTCCTATTTCGCAACAAAGCATCCTTCACTCATGCTGCCAAGCATACCCTCGTAAAACTGACCATCCTACCGATCCTCGACTTCGGCGATGTCATCTATAAAATAGCCTCCAACACTCTACTCAACAAATTGGATGCAGTCTATCACAGTGCCATCCGTTTCGTCACCAAAGCCCCATACACTACCCACCACTGCGACCTATACGCTCTCGTTGACTGGCCCTCGCTTCATACTCGTCGCCAAACCCACTGACTACAGGTTATCTACAAGTCTCTGCTAGGTAAAGCCCCGCCTTATCTCAGCTCGCTGGTCACCATAGCAGCACCCACTCGTAGCACGCACTCCAGCAGGTATATCTCACTGGTCACCCCCAAAGCCTCCTTTGGTCGCCTTTTTTTCCAGTTCTCTGCTGCCAGTTACTGGAACGAACTGCAAAAATCACTGAAGCTGGAGACTCATATCTCCCTTACTAGCTTTACGCATCAGCTGTCAGAGCAGCTCACAGATTACTGCACCTGTACATAGCTCATCTGTAAATGAGGCGGCAGGGTAGCCTAGTGGTTAGAGTGTTGGACTAGTAACCGAAAGGCTGCAAGTTCAAATCCCCCGAGCTGACAAGGTACAAATCTGTCGTTCTGCCCCTGAACAGGCAGGTAACCCACTGTTCCTAGGCCGTCATTGAAAATAAGAATTTGTTCTTAACTGACTTGCCTAGTAAAATAAAGGTAAAACCAGTCTACCTCCAATCTACCCCTTAGTGTATTTATTTATTTTGCTCCCTTGCACTCCTGTATCTCTACTTGCATATCCATCTTTTGCACATCTACCATTCCAATGTTTAATTGCCATATTGTAAATGTATCGCCACCATAGCCTATTCATTGCCTTAACTCCCTTATCTTACCTCATTTGCACTCACTGTATGTAGACTTTTTTTTCTTTTTTTCTACTGTATTATTGACTGTATGTTTTGTTTATTCCTTGTGTAACTCTGTGTTGTTGTATGTGTCGAGCTGCTACGCTTTATCTTGGCCAGGTCGTAGTTGCAAATGAGAACTTGTTCTCAACCAGCCTACCTGGTTAAATAAATAAATAAATAAATATTATCCAGAGTATATCTCAACACAGTCCTCCTGCCCAGGAAATAGGACGTGCTATTTGTGATGGAAAGGACACTATGATATAGATCATAGACACCAGGAAGATATAGATCATAGAGTGGAAGTGGAGAACAAATGCTAGCTGAACTCCCCTTTCCTTTCACCTTTCTGCTGATTTGGACCTTCTCTTTGCTCCCAAATATACATCAACATGTTCAGGAGGTCCAGGACTACACACATGTGTCATTATAATGTCCATACAACAGATTTGACACAACAAACTGCTCCAAGTTGATAATGTGGGTGGGAAGGCTTAACCAGTGAGTATGAAATGGAGACAGAACTGGCCGCAGCCCTCTTCTCTTTAACTTCTTAGGGAGTGGCAGGTGAGGTGACGGTTTTGGAAAGATTCGCGTGCCCAAAGCAAAATGCCTGCTACTCAGGCATAGAAAATAGGATATGCACATAGTTAGTACTATTGGATAGGAAACACTCTGAGGTTTCTACAAGTGTTAACATAATGTCTGTGAGTATAACAGAACTCATTTAGCAGGCGAAAACCCAAGAAAAATATACCTGGAAATCAGTTTCTGGTGACCTATTGCTCTGTTTGACACACTCCCCATTGTAACCAGGACTGAGACTGCAGTACCTATGGCTTCCACTAGATGTCAACAGTCTATATACAAAGACTCAGAGAGATTGGAGTAAACAGAACGAATAGGTACAGGAAATGGTCAAGGTACCTCAGATGTCAACAAGTTTTCTCAGGCGCGAGTCTGGCTGCGCGCCCCACTTTATTTTACTTATATAAGGTATAGGTGAACATACGAGTGAAATATTATCGCTAATATTCATAAAAAGATAGCTAAGGATGCATTTTAACTGGTATTTGATTTGTTTAGGAAAAGCTTATAGGTATATTTGAACGCGTTCTCTTCACGTTTCAATGGTATTGTATTGACTTTGGGGGGGTGAATAGTTCAAGTTTTCAGTTTTTTTGTATTATCTCTTGTTTGTTTCACAATAATTATATTGTGAATATTTTGCATCTTCAAAGTGGTAGGCATGTTGTGTAAATCAAATGATACAACCCCCCACCCAAAAAAATATTTTAATTCCTTAGCAACAAAGCAAAGCAACAAAAATAGGAAAAATGCCAAGGGGGTGAATACTTTCGCAAGCCACTGTACACGCAGGTAGGACATAAAGCCAAACCTATTGTTGACTTTCAAATGAATCATTAGAGATCATTTTACAGAGAAGTAACACTTACTCATGGCTTTGAAAAAAACTTGAGGCCAAAGAGTAACAAGTAGGCTGGCTAACCAGAGAGAGAAGAGGAAACTGTTCTATCAGAGTGAGATCGGAGGGAGGGAGCGAGAGCTGTAGCAGGGTTAGTAGCTTCCTGTATCTGTGAGGTCAGAACTCAATCTGTCAACCACAATGAGGAGAGAGCGGTCTCGTTCTGGGCCAACTATATTGCAGTTGAGTTGCACACATCAACAAATGGGCATAAGATTACTGTACAACATGATGTGATTAACTGATGTGTTAAACACCAATCCAGGCATTGTGAGATCTGGCAGGCGACTTCAATGTAGTTAATCTGGAACGTGGCCATTGTCCTGAGTGGTGTTGAAGGAGAAAGATGGCGGGGCTTGGTAACGAAGGAAGCTTTCAGCAGCCATTGTATTGACTAGCAGAGATAACAGAGGTCATAGGGTGGCAATTAAAAATGTCATAAAATCTACTGTCTATCCACAGGTTAACTGTCATAACATCCACTGTCTATCCACAGGTTAACTGTCATATCATCTACTGTCTATCCACAGGTTAACTGTCATATCATCTACTGTCTATCCACAGGTTAACTGTCATTACATCTACTGTCTATCCACAGGTTACTTTGACACAAACTGTTGCTTTGACACTACTATAAACACAATATATCTAAGAGATGGAAATTATCATGAATATCTATTACAGTAATGATGACACCTGCATTGTTACATCTGGGTGACTGAATGCCATTTATCTTTGTCAGGTTCTATGTGTTGTGGTTGTGGTTTGTATCAAACTCATTCTGATGATGACTGTGTCACACCATCAAGAGGGCCTCAAACTTTAGTGTGGAAAATATCAGAAAGAGATACATGTTACGTGGAAACAGCTAGCCTGAGTCCCAGAAATGTTTGTGTTGTCATTGGTTGGCGTGACAACAATATAGGAGTTATCAAGACATAACAAACAGATCTGTGACTAGGATGACTGACTGATGACTGGTATCATTCCATATTTATAAAATATTTTAATGGATAATGTTCCATGTTATTCTATTGAAATTATAATACTTAGTTCTGCCACAACATTTTTAAGTAAAACCTATTACTGAGAAATAGCTAGAACTCATCCACTGACGTCACTACCAGTCACACAACCTGAGAGACTGTGACCATGACAACTGACCAACCGGTGTAGTGGTTGACTTGGGGTTGAGGGGAGCGTCAGAAAGACAGAACGGGGGAGAGTTAACTCTGTCTCAGCAGCATCACTTTTAGTTGAACATGGGCCTGTGGTGAACCAAGGTAGCGCTGTGTACATTCTCAGGTGTGCGTGTGTGTGTGTACTTGTGTGTCTACATGTGCAGCAGAAGAGGCTGGTGGGAGGAGCTATAGGAGAACGGGCTCATTGTAACGGCTGGAATGGAATTTGTGGAATGGTATCAAACACATCAAACATAAGGAAACCACATGTTTGCCTCCATTCATTGAATTCCACTGCAACCATTACAATGAGCCTGTCCTATAACTCCACTGATGTGCAGACATGAAGATCTGTATGACTTTGTGCACATATGTGGTGCTTCAGTGTGGGAACATGGTCTGTAGTCATGTCTGCTTGTAAAGTCAGATGTCTGACAAGGTTTAAGTAGATTTTATCAGACATTCTGCAAACAGAAGTCCTGAAGCTGAACAATACAAAACTACCTATGTTGCAGTGGTGACCCATCATTCATAATTGGCCTATTTTGTTCATGTTATTTTGGCATTCATTCGTGTTGCATATCAGTTTGCAAACCAATGAGGGAAATCAATTAGTTAATAAAGCTGCATACAAACATAGTTTCTTGAATAAGGCAACTCCAAAAAGCAGGTGTTTTAGCCTAGCTTTCTGTGGTGGTGGGGCAGCCAGTGAAATTAACTGTTTCACTGCCACACAAGGCTCTGCTGATAGCCAGGTGTAGCAGTGGTAAGATGTTGGGACTGCTGTTGGGACTCTACTGTTGGTAAAGCTTTATGTAGGCCCTAACAATTTGTCACCGTTATAGTCCAATTAATGTATTGTTTAGTGTTGTGTAGTGTTTTAGTGTCACTGGAGTTTGAATTAGATTTTTACCTACCAAGATTTACATTGCAGATCACCACAGTGGATGCTCTTTTTGTACAGAGCCAATGCCGGCAGAGTATTGATCAGCTAAGGAAGTGCATAATATATACGAATCCTAAGGATTATGATTCAAAGGAACCCCAAGAAGGTTCATCCACAGAAGGGTCATCGTCTGAAGAAAACTAAGTACGCAGATGTTCCGATAGCCACAATCCGATAACATAGGCGTGGTTCAACAATAAAAGGGGCGCCCCTAAAGCCTCTGGTTCTTCATTTCAACATATACCATGGAAATTCATATCCCATATCAGGACTCCGATACATTAGGGGTGCCAGAACCTAAGGACTCTATGCCTCACAGTCCTCCTCTCTACGCCCCCCAGGCAACCCCCCCGACACCTCTAACATGTCCCTAGACTGAGGATGTGTTTGATGGGGCGGTCAGTACTATTTTTGTGGACACCATCAAGGCCTCTGCCGCACTTTTAGATGTGGTGATTGGAGAGTATATACGAGAAAAATGCCACAGTTGTGAGATCAATCACCCCAGCCAACGAAGTGTCTATATGACCCACCCCGGTACTACTTCTTCAACCACTTTGAGGAGCTGGTGAAAAGACTGTGGTCATGCCGCTTTATACCATCATTGTCAGAGCCCTGGAGTCCATGGGTCTTGAGCCGTCTGTTCCCAGGGTTTACGGTGTAACCAAAAGAGGTTCCCTTTATCCATGAGAAACTCAAAGAAATCAGGACCACCATGGTGGACAACAACAAATACAAGGAAGCTATGGTGGCTGATGTGGTGACTTTCTGGCTCAATAAACCCCAGGAGACCGGATAACCGTATACATCTTTTGATGTAGATATAAAGCAATGGGTAACAGTATGCATACGATGTTAGAGAGAATAAATACATTTTTTCTTTTGAGAGAATTTACAAATGTTATGAATCAAATTATTGAGAATAAAGTGAACAATGTATCGCTCTACACAGTCCGCAATACAGGCGTTAATGCCGGGGGTGTGCTAAAAATTGAACAAATCATGAGTCACGTAAGACATACAGGGGAGACTCTACAGTAGTCACAACTGGTAGCCCGTCTTGGGGATGATTCCGAAGAACTAGAAACAGCCTTGTCTAAGATTTTACTTCATTTGTTTGAACCATCATTTAATTTTAACATCTAATATCCTGCTACGTATCCTGAACTGAATGGATATGTAATACCTGGAGAAAAAAAATATTTAAAAAAGCAAAAAGAAAATGAAATGTTCTCGTTATTTGAAATGGGCTCATTAATGTTATTGTACATCAGAGAGGGGCTAGAAGGATGGCGGAGCAGATGATGAAAAACATTTTTTATACCCCCTCTAACCCAGGGTCTTATGGGGGAAGGAGAGGTTCCAGAGAGCTATAGCCAAAGAAACAGGTAGCAGGTTAGGCGATGCTCAAGTGAATGAATGGTTAGCAGAGCAGGATGCTTACACTCTGCATAAACCTGTTCGAAAACAATTTCCACTAAATATTGTTTTTTCTACTCATCCCCTGTCCCAGTTTCAGGCAGATCTATGTGACATGCAGGCTCTTCCTCTGTTACTCTTCTCACTCCTTCTGTAACTGAACAATCTCCCTCAGTAACTGGTCTCCCACACTTTCAATTGTCTCTGTCCTTAGTAACTGGCCTCTCTCCCTCAGTAACTGGTCTCCCTCCCTCAGTAACTGATCTCCCTCCCTCAGTAACTGATCTCTCTCCCTCAGTAACTGGTCTCTCTCCCTCAGTAACTGGTGTCTCTGCCTCTAACTGGTCTCTCTCTCAGTAACTGGTCTTTCTGCCTCTGTAACTGGTCTCTCTCCCTCAGTAACTGGTCTCTGTCCCTCAGTAAGTGTTCTCTCTCACTCTTTAACTGGTTTCTGTTCTGCCTGCACTGTTTTCTCTCATTCAGCAGCTGGTCTTTCTGCCTCTGTAACAGGTCAGTGATACCTCTCTTGGTCTCTGTCATGCGCCAGGCCATTGGTGTTGTAACAGGCCTCTGTTTGGTCTCTCTCTTCTGTGAAGCAGGCTAAAATAACACATATGGAGTTGGGTAATGTTTTTACTAGTTTTCACTCAGTTTTGCATTTCCCCCTGCTAAATGGTTAAGGTTAGAATTGGGGGAGGAGAAGTTGATTCTAGATCTCAATTCTCTATTGACGTTGTCTACAGTTTGTTTCAAACCACAGGTCCCACTAGCTATGTAACGTCAAGTTTCATCTGTAACTGGTCTCTTGTGATACTTGCTGTATTGAGATAATGAAATATGTTCCAAATGCACCCTATTCCTGGCAGCCTATTCTGGTCAAAAGTAATATAAATAGGGTGCCATTTGGGACACATCCTCACTCACAGAAAGCAAGTCTCAGGGAGATGTTGAGAGTGAATTGTAGAATATACAGCACTCCTAAACACACAGCAGCCAGCCTGTAGAGTCCTGTTCTTCCATCTGCAGAGGAACATGCACAAACACACACTAGCACACCTACACACATGCACACACACATACACACATCTCACATCACTAACGCTGACAACTGAACAAATCAAAACTAGACGTTGAACTGATGTCTGTGCCCAGAGGGATGATTTTACCAACTGAGACACAGAAGAAAAGCTATCTAAACTTCACTAGTGTTGTTTTATTATATGGTTTTAGTGTTTGTGTAGTTAGGTGTGTGTGTCACAGGAGGTTGGTGGCACCTTCATTGGGGAGGATGTGCGCGTGTTAATGACTGGAGCGGAATAGGTGACGACACCAAAATGAAGGGTTGGATCATAATTAACCTTCCAAAACCATTAAAAAGAGGAAGAAAGATGTCAGGGAACAGAATGAACAAGGGATGGAGAGGACGTTACACACAACTGTCTGGTCTACAAGCCTGCATCACAAATTGCATCCTATTTCCCTATGTAGTTCACTATATAGAGAATAGGGTGCCATTAAGGACACATTTCAGGTCTGTTTCTTACTGGTGGATTGAGCCTGGAAACATCCTGTCACCTGCTGTGGTCCACAGACAGAGAACAGAGAGGGAGAAGGTGGAGACCCCAATAGACACCATGCGTGAGTGTGTGGGTATGTAGCAGACAGGTCCTCTGGTGCTTGGTGTTGCCATTGGTAACCTACACATTGGCCCTTGTACAGTGAAGGTTGTGAGTCATTCTCACCTTTCATTAGCATTGTTTTTGTGTGTGAGTGTGCCCTCTAAGGATCTCAATTACTCTTTCCTAGAGTCCTCTCCTCCTGTCTCCTCTCCTCCTTTCAACCCTATTAGAGGAGAAGGTCCAAGGTCCCTCCCCTAGGATTCTATTATTCAATATGTATTGAGACAGAGTCTGTCATACCACTATATCACCTCTATGTTGAGTTCATCTCTCACTTTAACCACTAGGTGGAATCATCACTTCTTCAGGCTAGGGTCATTTTTCTGAATTTACGCCTGACTGATGTGCCCAAAGTAAACTGCCTTTTACTCAGGCCCAGAAGCCAGGATATGCATATAGTTGGTACTATTGGGTATAAAACACTAAAATAATGTATGAGACTATAACACAATAGATATGGTAGGAGAAAATCCGAAGAAATCAAACCAGATCTTTTTTTTTTGAGAGCCCACGCTCTTACAATGGAAGGTATAGCGTCATATACGCATCCAGCTCATATATTGCAATTCCTATGGCTTCCACTAGATGTCAATAGTCTTTGTTCAAGGTTTCAGGCGTGTTTCTTCCCAAACGAGGAAGAATTTAGAGTTTTAGTATTGGGTGTCAGAGTTGGAAATCAGTTTGCGCGTGCGAGGACACTCACCTGCCAATTATGTATTTCTACTGAACATACTTTTTTCTGTCTGAAATATTATAGTTTAATTATATTTTAGGGTACCTGAGGATTAAATAGAAATTCATTTTGACTTGTTTTGACAAAGTTTAGCGGTAGCTTTTAGGATTCCTTTCTCTGTATGTTGAACGAGTGGATCACTCAAATCGATGGCGCCAACTAAACAGACCTTTTTGGATATAAAGAAGAATTTTATCTAACAAAACAACCATACATGTTGTAGCTGGGACCCTTTGGATTGCAAATCAAAGGGTGATTTTCAAAAAGTAAGTGAATATTTAATCGCTATTTGTGATTTTATGAAGCCTGTGCTGGTTGAAAAATATTTTGATGTGGGGCACCGTCCTCAAACAATCGCATGGCATGCTTTCGCTTTAAAGCCTATTTATCACGACTTCCGCCGAAGTTGGTCTCTCTCCTTGTTCGGGCGGCGTTCGGCGGTCAACTACCGGCCTTCTAGCCATCGTCGATCCACTTTTCATTTTCCACTGGTTTTGTCTTTGTTTTATACACAACTGGTTTCAATTCACCAATTACATGTTCATTACTTAACCCTCTGTTTTCCCCATGTTTGTGTGCGTTATTGTTCATATCTATGTCAGTCCATTTGGTGGACTTGGTATTGTTACATTTTTGTTATTTCTTAAGTCAACTACATTGTGTTGCTCATCTCTGCTGTCCTGCGCCTGACTTTTTCCACCAACTACACCACGTATTCTGACAATATTGTAAATCGGACAATGCAGTTAGATTATCAAGAATTTAAGCTTTTAACAGATATAAGATACTTGTATGTACTTAAATGTTTAATATCCATAATTTATATGATTATTTATTTGAATTGTGCGCCCTCCAATTTCACCGGAAGTTGTCGACAGGAGTCCGGCTAGCGGGATGCCTAGCCTAAAGTGTTAACCATTCAGGACCTTTTCCAACTATTAAAATAATAACTATATATGAGAAAGAGAGAGAGCTTACAGCAGAACCTAGATCTTCTGCACAGATTCTGCCAGACCTGGGCCCTGACAAAAAAATCTCAGAAAGACCAAAATAATGGTCTTCCAAAAAAGGTCCAGTCGCCAGAACCACAAATACAAATTCCATCTTGACACTGTTGCCCTACAGCACACAAAAAACTATACATACCTTGGCCTTAACATCAGCGCCACAGTTAACTTCCACAAAGCTGTGAATGTTCTGAGACAAGGCAAGAAGGGCCTTCTATGCCTTCAAAATAAACATAAAATTCGACATACCAATTAAGATCTGGTTAAAAAGACTTGAATCAGTTATAGAACCCATTGCCCTTTATGGTTGTTGCTATTGAGAAAGGCCGCCGTAGGCAGACCTGGCTCTCAAGAGAAGACAGGCTATTTGCACACTGCCCACAAAAGGAGGTGGAAACTGAGCTGCACTTCCTAACCTCCTGCCAAATGTATGACCATATTCGAGATACATATTTCCCTCAGATTACACAGATCCACAAAGAATTTGAAAACAAACCCGATTTTGATAAACTCCCATATCTACTGGGTAAATATACCACAATGTGCCATCACAGCAGCAATATTTGTGACCTGTTGCAACAAGAAAAGGGAAACTAGTGAAGAACAAGCACCATTGTAAATACAACCCATATTTATGTTTATTTATTTTCCCTTTTGTACTTTAAACATTTGCACATTGTTACAACACTCTCTCTATATATATATGTCATTTACAATGTCTTTATTCTACTGGAACATCTGTGACTGTAATTTTTACTGTTCATTTAGTTATTATTTCACCATTGTATATTATCAACTTCACTTGCTTTGGCAATGTTAACATATGTTTCCCATGCCAATATAACGCTTGAATTGAATTGAGAGAGAGAGACAAAGGGAGACACCAGGAGACACCAGGAGACACGGAGAGACACGGAGAGACACAGAGAGAAGGTTTGTTACTGGGTGTTATTATTACACCACTTTCTCACATATCCAGTCATGTTTTTTGTGACAATTGTCATCATTCCATGTCTTTACAGGGTTATCTTGTCCATAGTAAATCTCAACACAGTCCTCTTCCCATTTATTATCAGGCTGTCCTGTCCCCCAGTACCTAAGCAACACAGAGATCCAGACAGTCAGAGAATGTGGGACAAACATCCTCCTCAATTATACACATAGTCCTATGTTTTAAAGACACACTCTATAAGATGAGCATACCATTATCAAGAATGAGCCATCAACACATTTCAATCACCTTTTCATATGTAAATATTACCTTGTTTCTATAATACATCTATAGTTCTCATTGAATGACATTCATGAGTGGAAACATACATTTTTATGATCATGTTTGGAAGCAATACATCACTGCTGTTTTTTATCTCCATATCACAAGGTAAAATGGTCAAATCTCTCACCCTGTGGTCAGTGATGTGCCATCCACCCACTTCCAGGTCCCCTCAGTAACAGAGTCAGTCAGACCAATCCAGGCTCTCAGGTGGAGGTTGAAGAGAAATGCCTGTTGTTGAGAAAGACAAAACAACTGTAACTTTTAATATATTTATAAAATACTGCACACATATTAGTGTACTGATGAAAAGTATACTTGCTCCATCTCTCTCTCTCTCTCTCTCTCTCTCTCTCTCTCTCTCTCTCTCTCTCTCTCTCTCTCTCTCTCTCTCTCTCTCTCACCTGTTCCTCTCTGCTGTTTATGATCACCAGGTCTGCTCCTCTCTCCAGACAGTCCTGTCTGCTCTCCTCCCAGGTTTTCATCTCAGTAGAGAGGAAGTACAAACTGGAGTCAAAGTATCTCCATCCAACCTTACAATGCTGCTCTGTTGAAGAGCAAACGTGAACACGTCTTTATACTCATAAACGCATTGATTTATAATTATTTTTGATTTTACCTCTAATTTATCACAGTTTATATCTCACCTATCACAAAAAGCTTTGTCTGAATACGGCCTTTCTCTTCAGTCAGGTTGTTGTAGATTGTCTGTAGCTGGTCTCTCTCTTTAGTCAGGTTGTTGTATTTGGTCTGTAGCTGGTCTCTCTCTGCTGTTGTGTTGATTTTATAAATGGAGAAACTCTGTGACAAGTTGTTCCTTTAATCCTCAGAATCTTTGATGGCTCTGTTATCTACAAAGTAAAACACCAGTTAAATAGGCTTAGTAACCAGCACTTCTTACAAATGAACTTGGACACAAACTCACAGTAGGCAGACAGGCCTATGATCCCAGCCAGTAGAACACACAGCAGCCCCAGACACACTGCAGCAACTAGGAAGGGTCTCTTCCATGAGCAATTAGGCTCTGTGGACAGATACAAGAGACTTTACATTTTGTTTGTGTCTGTGTGTGTGTGTGTGTGTTACCTGAGTTCTGGTCTCCTGGTCCATTATTAGGAGCAGTGTCTGCTGTCTCTTCTCTCTTGATGCTGGTCTTACCGTTTCTCAGGGTGTCTGCACTGACGTAGATATCCACAATCCTCTCCTCCATCTCACCTCTGTCAAACTTGACCTTCTTGTTCATATTTGGCTCAGCATAGATGACCTTTGACATCTTTAACAATGCCTGGATCTTTCTTTCTATGTAGGTCTACAATGAATTAAGTCTCTGCTTCTGGAATTAATGTTGTGGTCTTCCAACATGGCTGCCAGGAGGCGTCATACGTCAACTACAGAACAAGCCCCCTGTACTTTAATTTTCTGCTTTTAGTGATTTCTCTGTCTCTGAGTCATCTGTGTGTCTCTGTCTGTGTCACCGCTGTAGGTGTTAACTCTATGGAAGTATCAACAAAATTACACGGGTAGCTGTGGCTATTCTAATACAATTTTATTTACAAGTTTGCATACTTGTGTGCATAGTTGTGTGCGTGTGAAAGAAACAGTGGTTATTGTTAAAGAATTTTCTGCAGCACAATATAAATCATTCCATGTCTCTACATGGTCATCTTGTCCAGAGTATATCTCAACACAGTCCTGCCCAGGGAATGGGACTTGCTATTTGTGATGACAGACAGGACACTATCATACCAGGAAGACAAAGGCTAGCTGTTAACATATTTTAAATATCATATGAAACAAGAGTCAACTATGAGTATTTGATATTGTGCTTGTATGTAACTTGACAACAAAGACTGACTGTCAAATATTATTAGAACACACAGCAGCCCCTGACACACTACAGCAACTCCAGAGGATCTCTTCCACCACTGAACATGTACTTGGTAATGTGTTTTTGGTAATGTGTTTTACTGTATCATCCAGGATTGGGACAAATAAAGGTCTAGTACTACAAGGTAATCTCACCTGTTTAATACAGGGTGTGTAATTTGTGTGTGTGTGTTCATGCAATCTTACCTGAAGCAACTATTCCATCTCTTGGACTGGGCTTGAAGTCTCTTACGTTGGCATATATTTGCCCATCAATGTCTGTATTCTTCATTGCATCAGGCTCATCGTCTCCAAATCTATCTGGGATTTCGTAGACTCCCTTTGACATCTTTACACACTTGTGGTGAAATACAGTTACTTCTTACCTCAACTCTAATGTACGTCTGTAGCTGTGTCTTCTCCCTGCACTGTCCTGCGTCTGTGTGACTTAAGGTAATGAAACTCTTTATCAGTCAACCACAGTGAAGGGGAAATTGTGAAATCCACACAACACTGGCCACCATGTGACTCCCACCAGCCTTAGTCTGACAATATACTACATTATGTGACTCTATTTCATGCTATATGTGTGAATTCACAGGGTCTTAATTTTTCATGTGCTAAAATAAATTGGGATCCTCTTAATTGACATATACACTACATATATCCTGACTGAGGTTACAGCACCCCCAACCTTCAGATGGAGAGCACATTATGGCTCTCACTCTGTGACCGGTGGTGTAGGGGGAAGTTGACACTAGATGCTGATTTTAGGTCAGTTTTGCATTTCTTCCACAAATGGTTAAGGTTAAGATTGGGGAGGGGAACCTGATCCTAGATCTGTACATAGGGGAAACTTCGCCCAGAAGTGTGACCGGCCACCAATGGCCATATAGGGGTCTTTGTTCTATCTTTGCTGACTGTGAAGAATTACTTAGAATGAAAAAGCAGGTTCTGACATCTCCATGGATTCAGTTTGACAGATATAAGAGAATAGAAGAATAACAACTCTTCACATGTTTTATGACGAAAGGTTAATATTTCCACCCTGTCTTTTAGTACAACATAACATATACATACTGGTTACATCTAATGACACAACTCTCTCTGCACAAGTATGAGCATTTGATATTGTGCTTATATGTAACTTGACAACAAAGATTGATTTAGTAATATTCTTTGATACCCTTTGGCATCTCTTCTACACTCATTGTTTGGTGATACAGTCAATTCATAAACGGTGGTTTGGTACTGTTGAGAGAATTTGGACCAGGCCTAAATTGGAGCATGTAAATATCTGTAGCAAGTAAGAAGAATGTATTTGAATTGTAATTGATGGAGGAAGTTGTGTGCACTGTAGGCTGCTGTATGTGTTACAGTATGCTGTCAGGGTGATGTTGAACCACTTTCTCACGAATCCAGTTGAGTTTCCTGTCACGACAAGTCATTCCATGCCTTCAGAGGACTCGGATCTTGTTGTATCTCAACACAGGCTTCCTCCCCAGTAGGACCTGTATTATCAGGTTGTGGGTCATACCAGTACCTACAGGGCTAAAAACAGTCAGAGCCTTATTTACAGATTAGTTATCATCTCTCACCCTGTGGTCAGTGGGGTGCCGTCCACCCATTTCCAGGTCCCCTCATTAACAGAGTCAGTCAGACCAATCCATACTCTCTTATTGAGGTTGAAGATTAATGTCTGTTGTTCAGAAAGATAAATACATAGAGGTATATGTTTGATCATAATTACCCCCTGCACACCCATCTACTCTCTCTCTCCCTCTCTGCATGCTGAGGGTTTAGTGCATGCTGGGCTTTGGCAGGGATGGCCACCCACATGGGGACGGCAGAGTTTCAGGTGTGTTACTGAAGCCACTGTCATTGTGGAGGAGTTTCTGGTCGCCGTAGGAGAGAAGATAGGCTATGAAAATGTTATTTATGCGTCACGGATTAATATAGCGGTGGTGCTTTCCCTTAAAGAAGAACGTCTTGTTGATTGTATTTTTGAGCATGGCGTACTTCTTAAATGAATGTTTAATCAAGTTACGCAACTTTTCCGAAAGTACCGTTTTTTATTCCCAATGAACTATTGGGAATTATTTGAGGTTTGGGAAGTTTGCAAGTTCAAATAAGATTGTCCTGTTAGGTTGCAAACACCCACCTTTGAAACAGGTCATGTCAGTTCAAAGACCTGGCTTTGAAACAGGTTATGCCGTTTCAAACACCAGTCTTTGAAACAGGTTATGGCGTTTCGGCGACAGGTGTATATGTTTTTGGACTCACTGGAGCAGACTTTGGAGTTATTGTTTAAAGGCAAGTATGACAACCGACTGTATATGGCTTATGCTAGTGCAAATAGTCAACAGTGTTTCGAGTGTGGTGATGTTGGCCATAAGCAACATGTTTGACCGAAAATGGAGATGGCGGAGGGAGGGGCGCAGGTGGTCCTCGTAACGCCCGGGCCCACTGATGTAGGGAGAAGTGGGCCAACAGCGGTAGAGCAGCCAGAAGCACCTGTTGCTGAGGAACAAGTTGTCTGTGTTGAGGGCACGGAGTTGCAACTTGTACCAGAGGGGAATTTTATGCAGCAGAAAAATATTGTTGTAGAAGGTATTGACAGATCTGAAGAGACATTTCCTCAGACTGGTGAGGAGTTGCCCAGTACGAGTGCTGGGGTACAGGAGGGGGTTCATGTGGAGCTAGGCTCCCAGGTAGTGGAGGAGATGCCCACTACGAGTAATGGGGTACAGGAGGGGGTTCATGTGGAGCTATCCTCCCAGGTAGTGGAGGAGATGCCCACTACGAGTAATGGGGTACAGGAGGGAGTTCATGTGGAGCTATCCTCCCAGGTAGTGGAGGAGATGCCCACTACGAGTAATGGGGTACAGGAGGGGGTTCAGGTGGGGCTAGTCTCCCAGGTAGTGGAGGAGATGCCTGGTACGAGTGATGGGGTGCAAGTGGGGAGTGTTGAGAGGGATGTGGTAGAGGGGAGTCAGGGGTCTGTGGCCTCAGCTGAGGAGGATCAGGAGAAGGAATTGCATATCTCTCTTGATTTGATAGCAGCTGGTGAAGACTCAATTTACAATCTAGAGGATGTAAATGGGTTCCTGGATCAGACATTTGGGAAATCTGTCAAATAGGCAGATTCTTTTGATGTTGATAAGTTTGTGAGGTCAGCTGTGATGTTACAGAAGACGGTGGGGTCAGACCAGTTGAGTTAGAAGAAGCGTTTTCGCATGAGGAAATGTGTTACTGCAGTCACGGCAGCAAAAGGTTGTGGGAAAAGTGTTCAGGTTAAAAGAAAATTGATACAATGATGATGATCATGCCTCATAGGGTGTTCTTGTCACAAGACTTGTGTAACTGGTGCGTGTGAGTCAGGCGCAGGAGAGCAGAGATAGTGAACGAAATCTCTAGCCACTTTAATAATTATAATTGGATGAAATAATGTATCACTAGCCCCTTTAAACAATGCCATTTATATAATGTTTACATATCCTACATTACTCATCTCATATATATATGTGTATGTACTGTACTCCATACCATCTTGCCTATGCCGGTCAGCCATCGCTCATCCATATATTTATATGTACATACTCGTATTTATTCCTTTACTCTTTGTGTGTATAAGGTAGTTGTTGTGAATTTGTTAGATTACTTGTTAGATACTACTGCATGGTCGGAACTAGAAGCACAAGCATTTCGCTACACTCGCATTAACATCTGCTAACCATTTTATTTGATTTGATTTGAAAGCACTTTACTAATCTGTGGCACAGTATAAACACTGAACGCAACAATTGCGTCACAAAACCAAATGCCTACAGGCAGCACAAAGTACAAATATAGTCTGGCGCAACCAGACTGACATAAAACAATCACACACACAGACATGGGAGATACCAGAGGGTTAAATACATGACAAGTAATGTGGGAATGACAACCAGGTGTGTGGGGAAACAAGACAAAACAAATGGAAAATGGAAAGTGGATTAGTGATGGCTAGAAGACCGGTGACGTCGACCGCCGACCACCACCCGAACAAGGAGAGGCACCGACTTCGGCGGAAACAAATCAAATCAAAGTTTATTTGTCACGTGCGCCAAATACAACATGTGTAGACCTTACAGTGAAATGCTTACTTACAGGCTCTAACCAACAGTGAAAAAAAAAAGAAGGTATTAGCTGAACAATAGGCAAGTGAAGAAATAAAAACAGTATATACAGTAGCGAGGCTATATACAGTAGCGAGGCTGTAAAAGTAGCGAGGCTATAAAAGTAGTGAGGCTACATACAGACACCGGTTAGTCAGGCTGATTGAGGTAGTATATGTACATGTAGTTATGGTTAAAGTGACTATGCATATATGATAAACAGAAAGTAGCAGCATTTTGCATTCTTTTTTTTTTTTAATTATCGAATTCAATAAAATAATTTCTACCACAGTGTGTTTTTGGTTGATGGCCAATATTAAATACATTCAAATGCATTTGTGAATTCAATGGCTTTATTGTTACATTTTTTAAGGCTCCTAACTCTTTGTGCTGGAGTTCTTCTAAGAATAAAGTAGGCTAATGAAGGCAATACATTGTTGCTTACTGAAACTCCCAAAGTCATCCAAATGTTACAACAGGATTTGAAGCAATAGCCTATGGTCAACTATTTCAGCACCGTTTCGCCCTGCTCTGAGACAAGCAAGACTACTTAATAAACATATACATATTTTAAAACTGATTTTTAAATCGAATTCAATAATATATTTGTACCACTGTAGATGTTGCGGTCAGTCCGAGTTGAGTCGTATTGTAATATGTAGCCTAAAGGCAAAAAAGGGCAAACTTGACAGTACCCCCCCCGCAAACCAAAACTCAATGGGGGGAGGGTTCGGGTAGGCATGTTGGTGTCGGTGGCGGCTCCGGTGCCGGACGTACCGGCCTGAGAAGGCGCACTGGAGGCCCGGTGCGTGGAGCCGGCATTGGGTTCACCAGGCTGAGACAGCGCACTGGACTCCTGGTGCGTGGAGCCAGAACAGGAGTCACTGGACTGAGAGGGTGCACCGGACACCTGGTGCGTGGAGCCGGAACAGGAGTCACCGAGATGGGGAGGCGCACTGGCTTCCTGGTGCATGGAGCCAGAACAGGAGTCACTGGACTGATCTCACACACCTCTGGGCGAGTGCGGGGAGCTGGTACTGGACGTACTGGGCTGGAGAGGCGCACTGCGGGTCTGGTACGCGGAACCGGCGTAGGTCTCACCAGACTGGTCTCACGCGCCTCTGAGCGAGTGCGGGGAGCTGGTACTGGACGCACCGGGCTGGGGATGCGCACTGGACGCCTGGTACGTGGAGCTGGCGTAGGTCTCACCGGACTGGTCTCTCCTACCTCTGGGCGAGTGCAGGGAGCTGGTACTGGATGTACTGGGCTGGGGAGGCGCACTGGACTCCGAGTGCGTGGAGCCGGCGTAGGTACCTCCGGACTGAGGATGCGCACTGGAGGCCTGATGCGTAGCGCTGGAACAGGACGTACCGGACTGGGACGACGCACTGAAGTCCTGATGCGTGGAGCCGGAAAAGGACGTACCGGACTGGGACGACGCACTGGTGGCCAGATGCATGGAGCCGGAACAGGACGTACCGGGCTGGGACGACGCACTGGAGGCCTGATGCGTGGAGACGGAACAGGACGTACCGGACTGGGACGACACACTGAGGGCCTGATGCGTGGAGCCGGAACAAGACGCATGAGGCCTGATGCGTGGAGCCGGAACAGGACGTACCGGGCTGGGACGACGCACTGGAGGCCTGATGCGTGGAGCCAGAACAGGACGTACCGGGCTGGGACGACGCACTGGAGGCCTGATGCGTGGAGCCAGAACAGGACGTAGACCCTCCTCTCGGCGCCTGCGCTGCAGCTCCCTCCTTGCCACGACCTCTCTCTCGTATCCCTCCTTAAACTCCTCATACCTCCTCCATTCGGGCTGTGGCTCTCTCCTCAGCCCGACCGATAGCCCCATGTGCCCCCTTCCTTGGTCAGACCCGGCGTCGCCGCTGCGCTTTCCTCTCTCCTTGGCTTCTCCCGCCAAGGAAGGGTCTCACAGCCCCCCATTATCTCCTCCCAGGTCCAAAACTGCTTCTTCTCCACCATAGTGTTGAGTTCCGCATATTTTAATGTGCTTCTTCTTGAGCCACTCCTTTGTTGCCTTGGCCATATGTTTTGGGTCAATGTCATGCTGGAATACCCATCCACGACCCATTTTCAATGCCCTGGCTGAGGGAAGGAGGCTCTCACCCAAGATTTGACGGTACATGGCCCCGTCCATCGTCTCTTTGATGCGGTGAAGCTGTCCTGTCCCCTTAGCAGAAAAACACCCCCAAAGCATAATGTTTCCACCTCCATGTTTGACGGTGGGGATGGTGTTCTTGGGGTCATAGGCAGCATTCCTCCTCCTCCAAACTTGGCGAGTTGAGTTGATGCCAAAGAGTTCCATTTTGGTCTCATCTGACCACAACCCTTTCATCCAGTTGTCCTCTGAATCATTCAGATGTTCTTTGGCAAACTTCAGACGGGCATGTATATGTGCTTTCTTGAGCAGGGGGACCTTGCGGGCGCTGCAGGATTTCAGTCCTTCACGGCGTAGTGTGTTACCAATTGTTTTCTTGGTGACTATGGTCCCAGCTGCCTTGAGATCATTGATAAGATCCTCCCGTGTAGGTCTGATTCCTCACCGTTCTCATGATCGTTGCAACTCCACGAGATGAGATCTTGCATGGAGCCCCAGGCCGAGGGAGATTGACAGTTCTTTTGTGTTTCTTCCATTTGCGAATAATTGCACCAACTGTTGTCACCTTCTCACCAAGCTGCTTGGTGATGGTCTTGTAGCCCATTCCAACTTTGTGTAGGTCTAAAATCTTGTCCCTGACATCCTTGGAGAGCTCTTTGGTCTTGGCCATGGTGGAGAGTTTGGAATATGATTGATTGATTGCTTCTGTGGACAGGTGTCTTGTATACAGGTACCAAGCTGAGATTAGGAGCCCTCCCTTTAACAGTGTGCTTCTAATCTCAGCTCGTTACCTGTATAAAAGACACCTGGGAGCCAGAAATGTTTCTGATTGAGAGAGGGTCAAATACTTATTTCCCACATTAAAATGCAAATCAATTTATAAAAATTTTCACATCCGTTTCTCTGGATTTTTTTGTTGTTATTCTGTCTCTCACTGTTCAAATAAACCTACCATTAAAATTATAGACTGATAATTTATTTGTCAGTGGGCAAAAATACAAAATCAGCAGGGGATCAAATACTTTTTTCCCTCACTGTATATATATATTTTTTTATTGAAACAAGAAAATAATGGAGGATATCTACAACATTTTATGTATACTGCATAACTTTGCTCTTCAATAAAACATATTTGATATTTGAACTCTATTTTGAAAGAAATTCTAGATTGGGTTGACAGACGGTGGGGTCATGCGTGACCAATGACATCACAATGGTCTTAAAGCCAATTTGAACAATGGGTTAATGTGGATATGAATCAGTCTTCATTGGTTGTTGACATGGCTTGTTTCTGCTGGTGCAAAAAGGTATGAAATCATGTCATTTAATCAACCAACAACTTCTTAAATTCTTGAGTAGTATTTTTCTCTTAGACCTAGTGGGAAGAATAAAAGTAAAAGTACATTCTGATTGACAAATACATTAAAAGTGTGCATGAAATGGACATGAAGTTCAGCTATTGCAAATGTCACTCAATGTAACTTGTCTATGCAGCTTTATTTGAGGTTTAGGATAGATAGCTAAGTTCCTCTAACGCAGGCCTACCTATTCCTATTCTTACGACCCCCCTCTTCCATTGGCTGGGGATCGGGGGGAAAAAGTATTTAGCACTATCACATTTTCTTATCAACCGAAAAAACGGCAGAAAACCAATTCAATTGATGTGGAGCAGAAGACAAGAAAGAAGAAAGAGAGTGGCACTTCATCCCCCTCTCCAGTTACAACTGACCGTTCTGAACAGAATGCCTCCGCCACCTCTGACCCCTCACCCTCTGACCAACTCTCCTCCTTCCATCCACCTCCCGCTCCTGTTAAATGTTCCTCTCAGCCTTGCCTTCCTGCTATACAGCCCTCTCTCCCTCGGTCAACTGCCAAACACCCTTCCCCAGTGAAATTCTCTCCAGCGGTGTCCCGCCCTAGTTCTCACTCTCCTACCAAACCTCTGGACTGTCATGGAGACGGTGCAACAGTCAGGTAATTCAAACAAAAATAAAATAAGTACAGTGCCATCATAGTCTCTTTGGAGAGTTGGGTTTAGAGCTACAAGACCAGGGTCAGTGTTAATCAAGAGTATGAGCACTAATCTCGTATCAGGTCCTCTCTGTCCATAATAATCTGATTTATAATGATCTAAAAGGCTAAACTGATCCTAGATCAGACTCCTACTCTGAGACACTTGATAGCCACAAAGTTATTTTTCTCAAACTGTAGTTTTAGGCTCTTCTAGCCACATCTAGTGGATTAAGAGAGTACTAATCTATTGCCCTGGTCTACTTGGTACACTGCATTTACATGGACAGCAATACATGAATAACTACTCACTGTGTTTAAAGTACAGTATCCTTACATGTGGCATATAGACACTCCCCATATCCTGATACTACTTCCCTCTTTTCAATAGGTCCTTTGTTACATTTTCTGCTGACAACCTGTTTCTTCATGTCTGTTAATCAGTTCCAGATGGCTTTTCCTGCCGACGTCCTTTGTTCATTGTTCAACTACTTAGCTTTGGCCATTTTCCTGAGCTCATCAGATATTCTCTTCACATAGGTCTTATTTGTTATATATGTATTTCTGTCTTACTACTTCAAAGTAATCATTTAGAATACTGGAAATGTAATAATTGTAGTGAGTTAATCTCCAACAAGAACTGAAACAGAAATAGACGAGATGCATTTTTCAAAGTCAGCAGTTAGGACTCAGCCCTGGGTGTAGAGACTAACACCCAGGGCAAGCTGCCCACTGCCTCAGAATACAGTATCTTATTATTGTAGTGCTATCATTATTTGTAATGCTTTTGTTTCTAACCCAGGGCGAAAAGGTTGAATTCACATGTGAGGGCTGCAAAGGCCTCCACGCCTCAAAGGTGGAGCAGTTCCACACACTGCCTCTGTGACTTTATAACCTCTCATAGGACTGGCAGTGTTTAATGAAATGAGTGGTCATTGTGTCCTGAGCCTTTAAGAATTGTTACCTTCCTGAGCAGGTTGTAGGACAAATTCGAACATCGACATCGAACAAATTTCACTCATCTCTTATTTTGTTGACTGATTTCTTTCTTTCTGTTCATCTCTCTTCCTCTCTGTCTCTCGCCAGTGTGCTGGTTCTGCATCTGAAGAGGTCTGGAGGACCTGGGGGGTTGGAGAAGCCTGATGCTCCTCTTTTGTTTCCTTCTGAGCTGAGGCTCTCCACCATCTGTGGGGACATGGTGCCACACCTGCACAGTGCCAGCCCACAGGCCCTCACCAACCAGGCCCCCAGCATCCAGGGGTCCATCCCCCAGACCCTCGCCAGCCATGTCTCCAGCCCACCTGTAGAGGCCAAAGACAGCGCCTTCTGCTGTTCAGGTAGGTCATGGCACCACAACACTATTCTTGCTCCAACACCACACAAACCAACCCACTCCCAAAACAGTCCTGCAGACAGAGAAGCTGGAAACTGCAAATTAAAATGTTTCACAGACATCTTTAGTGATGTATGGGAGCAGTTTTAGTCCAGAGAAATTCAGACAAGTGACCACGTTTTCACAGCACTTTATATGTATATTTGACCCCTTAGATTAAAATGACAAGGAACCAGGGAAGGTGCTGCTGAGAGAGAGAGTGAAACCAGTGGAAAATAAGTTATGACAGAACACTGAGATAGTTATGAAGAGTACACGATGTAGTATACCTCCTACAGTAGACCAGTAGTGTAGTAGACTGAAGATAGTGTGGTGGACTGTAGTGGAAATGAGAATCCTATGATCACATGTGTTTTCTTACAGAAGCAGCAGCCAGTGAAGTCAGTGAATGGTTACTACCAGCTGACTGCCGTAGTCTCTCATTTGGGAGGCTCTGCAAACTCCGGTAAGTAAATACCTTAAAACACACACATGCAGATGCACAGTACATATGACTTAGACTGAATCCCAAATCACTCCCTTCTCCTCGGCCTCTCAATTTGCGCGTTCACTTGCAATATACACAAGTATCCCAATGCTGAGGGAGTAAAAATTATCGAGGGTGAAGGCCAGGGATCATCAACTAGATTCAGCCGCATGTCCATTTTCTTTCTTAGCCGGATGGGCAGGGGTCCGGATCAAAATTACACAAGAGCCTGACCCTTGACCTCTAGTCTGTCTTCCTTGTTCAACAGGGCACTACATTAGTGACATCTTGAATGCCAGGGGAAACTGGTTCTGAGGTAAAGACAGCCAGGTGTCAATGTCCAACAAAGCCACTGTACTGAGGACCGGAGTCCGGAGTGCTTACCTGCTCTTCTCTATCTTCAGGTACTGCTTTCTCTCGCCATCTATATTCTTGTGTTGCTATATATGTGTACTGAATGTACAGTAAGTGGTTTCTTTCACCCTTCAGGGCACGAGAGCAGGAGACCAGCACACAGGGCCTAACAGGGGCACCAGCACCAACCCCAGCCTCAACAGGGGCAGCACCTGGACCAGCCTCAACACCCTCAGCCCAGCCCCAACACCCTCAGCCCAGCCTCAACAGGGGTTGTACCGGCTCAGACTCAACACCCTCAGACCTGCCTAAACAGGGGCAGCACTGGGCCCAACATCAACAACCCCTAGCCCAGTCTCAACAGGGGGCAGAACAAGGCCCAGCCTCAACACTCTCAGACCTTCCTCGGCAGGGGCAGCACTGGGCTCAGCCTGAATAGGGGCAACACTCAGTCCAGCTTCAACACCCCCAGCCCAGCCTCAACAGGGATAGAACCAGGCCCAGTATCAATACCCCCAGCCTCAACAGGGGCAGCACTGGCCCAGCCTCACATCCCCAGCCCAGCCTCAACACCCCCATGTTTGCCCCTCTTCATTTCTTTCCCTGACAACATTCCCACTGCTGTGTCCCAAAAAAATCACTTAAGGAATCAGACTTCCGATCACCCCCCAAAGCATTATGACTGTTCTGTTAATCATGCGTCTCAAGGAAGACTTGCTCTTCAACAGTAGCATGAGCATTCTTTTCAGTAGCGTATGTCATAAATATCTGCCCTTGTTTTGACTACTTCACCTAATGTATAAAGCTCATGTAAAAAAACAAATAAAGCATATACACTAAATGTAGTACACATGTAAATGTGATGGATTGAGTGTCTGATTATTTAGAGGGTGTAACATCCCTTCTATTTGGTTTGGTTTGAAATCTTCCTGTTGTGAAATACACTGTGGTGTATAACCTCTTATTCAGCATGGTCACACCGGATGACCTGCAATATTCAACATTGATCCAGGTCCCAAGGATGTCGGGAGATGACTTGTGCATGCCATGCAATTTCAAAATAGACAATAATTATGTTAAAGCATGTACAGTTTAGGTCCTTCTTTCTTGAACAAAGGCAGCTGACATCACGAGACATCAGCTCACCAGGAGCAAAGGTGATGACCTGGTCTATTCTCATGGTGGAGGGCACCACTTTTATCGGGCATGGCATCATCTCCATCGTACGTTCAACATCGGCACTCTTCACAAAGAACAGCTTCACTGACATGTTTGTCTCACGGAGGGCTTTGTTAAGCCCCTGTGCATCACTGATATCACTGTTAAAGGAACAACTGAAGTTAAGAGCCGTGCACAACTCTCCTACTACTAGGCTACGTGCCTTAAAATATGTTTCATAAGTAAATATAAACAATATATAATGTATAATATATTGAATAATTCATTTGTTTAGATGCAATATCCATAAATAAAGTAAATAACTCAACCATTACAGGGAAAAATGTGAAGGTTGAGTTTTTTGGCTCAAAATTGCCTCTGTTAAATAAATGGCCTCATTCAGATATACTACATGCTCACACTCCAAAACATTCAGATGTATTACATACCCACACTCCAACACATTCAGATATACTACATACAGCTGAAGTCAGAGGTTTACACACACCTTAGCCAAATATATTTAAATTCAGTTTTTCAAAATTCCTGACATTTAATCAGAGTAAAAAATCCCTGTCTTAGGTCAGATAGGATCACCACTTTATATTAAGAATAGTAGAGAGAATGATTTATTCCAGCTTTTATTTCTTTCATCACATTCCCAGTGGGTCAGAAGTGTACATACACTCAATTAGTATTTGGTAGCATTGCCTTTAAATTATTTAACTTGGGTTGAATGTTACGGTTAAGCTTCCCACAACAAGTTGGGTGAATTTTGGGCAATTCCTTCTGACAGAGCTGGTGTAACTGAGTAAGGTTTGTAGGCCTTTTTGATCGCACACACTTTTTCAGTTCTGCCCACAAATTTTCTATAGGATTGAGGTCAGGGCTTTGTGATGGCCACTCCAATACCTTGACTTTGTTGCCCTTAAATCAAAAACATGTGCCTGCGGCACTCCAGGACCACGGTTGCCTACAAGGTGCAGTACTTCCCAACTCTCTCCTCTGGGACCACTAGGCAGGCACATCTGCATCAATTAGTAAAGAGGTTGATGATAGTAGACCGAATCAGGTGTGCCAGATTAGGGCTAAAACCAATATGTGAAACATCTGTTGGTCCCTGAGGAGAGGGTTGGGAGACACTGGACTGGGGGCCTCAAGGTTCACTTTATTGCTGCTTTGCATTATTCTGGGTGATTGATTGATTAAAGTGGTATATTGGCTATCAGTATTCCAGGCCAGAATCAGTCGCTGATTAAAGGAGAAGGATGATGATGTGGTTTAAGGATCCTTCTGTACTGTTACTATGGGTAAACTTTTCTCAGTATCAGAGAGAATGAAGAAGGAAGTTGTGTTCACTGTAGGCTACAGTTTGTGTTATAGTATGTTGTTAAGGTGATGTTAAACCAATTTCTCACAAATCCAGTTGACTTTGATGCCACATGACAAGTCATTCCAGGCCTCCAGCGGACTCTTATCTTTAATTATCTCAGCACAGTCTTCCTCACCATTAATTTTTCATTACCATCACTGGGGCGCTAGCGGGCTGCTCCCGACACTACCAGGTAAAATGTAAGGCGCCAAATTCAAAATCCAAAAGTTGAATTATTAAACATCCACCAATATACAAGTGTTCCATACTCATCAAAAGCTCTGTTTCTTGGCAATATCACAGCGCTGTCAGATTTCAAAAAGGCTTTACGGCGAAAGCAGCACATTTGATTGTTTGAGAGTAGCACCTCACATATTTTTCCCATAGCCATGAATCGATTAGCCATCATGGCACACACATAACACATTTCACAGCAAAAACAAATCAATTACCTGTTGAAGAACCTCTGCTGAGGTCATCCTAAGTGTCCAACGAAGACAATCCATGGTTCTTTTGTTAGAAAAATTAATGTTTTTTATCCATAAATCCTCCATTTGGTTCGCGCGTTATAATCAGAAATGACAGCTTCCACTCCTCCATTGAAACCTGACGAGAACTCGTTCATCTTATACCTATAAACTTGTCCAAGAACAATCAAACATAGTTTTAAATGTATCCTTAGGAACACTTTGTTTTTCTCTCTGCACTGATTCCACTGTTCCACATGACATCTACCTACATGAACTATTATACAACTATAGCTCTACTCTATTCCACAGGAGGAGAGAAAGCATCACACAGATCCTTAGATACAGGAACAGAGTCCAAGGTGGCCCTCTGGTTGACATAGTACTAACTACAGGTACAGTTGTAGTGTTGGTGACAGTGACCTAGGTGGATGTAGTACTAACTACAGGCACAGCTGTAGTGTAGGTGAGAGAGACCAGCTACAGACAAGTTCCGCTCTCCTGCACCTGATTTCACACCAGTAGCGCACACCGTGACAGAATTCCACACCATACAATGGAATCAGCAGGAGCCGGCACTCCAGCCCTTGGAGTTGAGGATCATGTCCAAGAACACTCAGTCATGCTCCAACAACCCGGATCCATGATGGATCGAGTTGTCCAGACTTTGGACCGCTTGGAGAGACAGGAGGTCTCTCCCGCGCCTCGACTGGCACGACCAGATCTCCATCTACCCGTCCCTCCTGGAGCCAGTCCCAGTGGGATGCGTCTCTCCCTTCCCAGGGAGTATGATGGGTCAGCAGCACGGTGCCAGGGGTTTCTCCTCCAACTGGACCTGTATCTGGCCACCGTCCACCCAGCTCCCTCGGGAAGGGAGAGGGTGTCAGCCCTCGTCTCATGCCTCTCGGGGAGAGTTCTGGAGTGGGCCAACGCTGTGTGGAGCGAGGGAGACGCGGCGTTGGACCACTTCGATGAGTTCACCCACCGCTTCCGGGCCGTCTTCGACCATCCACCCGAGGGCAGAGCGGCGGGAGAACGACTCTTCTATCTGCGGCAGGGGACGAGGGGCGCCCAGGAGTTCGCCCTGGAATTCCAGACCCTGGCCGCCGGAGCGGGATGGAACAACAGAGCTCTCATCGACCACTATCAATGCAGCCTGCGTGAGGACGTCCGACGGGAGTTAGCCTGCAGGGATGCCACCATCTCGTTTGACCAACTGGTGGATTTGTCCATCCGGTTGGATAACCTGCTGGTCACCCGCGGACGTCCAGAGAGGGCTCTTTCCGTTCCATCTTCCAGCTCCCCCGCTCCGGTACCCATGGAACTGGGAGGGGCTGCCCTTAGGGAGGCTGGAGGAGGGACTGTGGCCGCAGAGGTCACACTGCCGGTCGGTGTCAGGTTGGTTCCTCTGGGAGTCGAGGCAACAGGCAGGGCACTCTGGCGTCACCCCAGGTGAGTCGGCACCACACTCATCCAGAGTCTTCTGTTGTTCACCTGTTTTTCAGAGTTCTCCCCGTATTCCCAGCTTAAGGCGCTCGTCGATTCAGGTGCGGCTGGGAACTTTATCGACAGAGCATTCGCCGTTAGTTTAGGAATTTCCATTATTCCTGTGGTTAGACCTTTCCCGGTACACGCTCTGGATAGTCGACCATTAGGGTCCGGGCTAATCAGGGAGGTCACCATCTCCTTGGCCATGGTGACGCAGGGAGGTCACCAGGAAAAAATCAGTCTCTTTCTTATTGACTCTCCTGCGTTTCCCCTGGTACTTGGTCTTCCCTGGTTGGCTCATCACGACTCCATCATTTCATGGCAACAGAAGGCTCTTAAGGGGTGGTCGAACGAGTGCTCGGGGAGGTGTTTAGGAGTTTCCGTTGGTGCTACCACGGTGGAGAGTCCAGACCAGGTCTCCACCGTGCACATCCCTCCAGAATATGCCGATTTGGCTCTCGCCTTCTGTAAGAAGAAGGCGACTCAATTACCACCCCATCGACGGGGGGATTGTGCGATAAATCTCCAGGTAGACGCTGCACTTCCTAGGAGTCACGTGTATCCCCTGTCGCAAGCGGAGACAGCGGCTATGGAGACATATGTCTCTGAATCCCTGCGCCAGGGGTACATTTGGTCCTCCATTTCACCTGTCTCCTCGAGTTTCTTTTTTGCGAAAAAAAGGGATGGGGGTTTGCGCCCGTGCATTGACTATCGAGGTCTTAATAAAATCACGGTGAGGTACAGTTACGCGCTACCTCTTATTTCTACCGCGACAGAGTCCATGCACGGGGCGCGCTTCTTCACGAAACTGGATCTCAGGAGCGCGTACAATCTGGTGCGTATCCGGGAGGGAGACGAGTGGAAGACGGCGTTTAGTACTACCTCAGGCCACTATGAGTACCTTGTCATGCCGTACGGGTTAATGAATGCTCCATCAGTCTTCCAATCCTTCGTAGACAAAATTTTCAGGGACCTGCACGGGCAGGGTGTAGTGGTGTATATTGATGACATTTTGATATACTCTGCTACACGCTCCGAGCATGTGTCTTTGGTGCGCAGGGTGCTAGGCAGACTGTTGGAGCATGACCTGTACGTGAAGGCTGAGAAATGCCTGTTCTTTCAGCAGTCCGTCTCCTTCCTAGGGTATCGCATTTCCACATCAGGGGTGGAGATGGAGAATGACCTTAAATCAGCCGTGCTAAATTGGCCGACTCCTACTGTTAGAGGATCACCTAGGGGTAATGATAAGGCTGTACTAAATGTTTGATGTATGATAATAATTGATTATGCTTATGTTATATTAATAGAAGGGGAGGGGTTATAAGACCCCTCCCTCCTTACATTTATAGGTTCCTAGACTACAGATTAACAATATATATTAATTGTAGAGGTTCTAGTATTGTTCCACAATTGTTTTAGTTCTCTCTCTCTCTGCTTCTTATAAATAAGCCCTATGGGAAATGTGTGACTGAGACATAGCTTTGCAGGGGAGTGGGCGAGATAGGAGACTATTCAAGACATTCCACAACAAATCAACATTGGGGAGTGGACATTTATTGCCTAGCGTTTAGATAACACCGAACTATATGTTTGTGCAGCTGTGGATGCATGGGTTTGGTCTGATAAGTAGAGAGTAATAAACTAACGCAGTGACATCACAGAGGGTTGGCTCCAAGCATGATAAAAGCAACTTAGACTTTCCCTAAAGTGCAGAACTTATTCGGAAACATGCATGCTATGTTCCTGTTTGTCAACTTCTGTCTGCAATTGCATTAATAAAGGTTTTTGAATGATTTAATTAAAGATATTGTCATAATGCTAATTTCACCAATGAGCCAATGATTGATAAGGACACAAGGAACGAACCCTAACATTTTGGCGAGCTTGCCAGGAGTGAGTGTCAACCGGTTGGCGGAGAATCTACACCAGGGGTGCCAAGAGCTCTCCAAATTACATAAGGTAAGCAGACACCCGTTTAATCGAAGTCTGTAATGAAATGGCATTCACTGGTGTGGTTTCCCTCTAACACGTAAGTGGCACCTCACTCAATCTAAATTTTAGACATACCCTTTGAGTATGACATAGTCAGATTTTAGTTTGGAAAAATTACGTAGCGGACTGTTGGTGAATTGCATGTTGTCAATATCGGATGACTGAAATGAATGATTGATGATTTTACTTTTTATTTTGGGTAGTAATGCAGCGACCATTACTGAAATACTAGTTTTTTATTTTTTGAGAGGTGATTCAGTAATGATCATCTATTTTATTTTGGGTGTGTAATGCAGGCGACCATTACCAAATACTAGTTGTTTAGGTTTTGGAGAGATGGTTATAATACTCATCTCTTCTATTTTATTTTGGGTTGTAATGCAGAGACCATTACTACAGACTAGTTATTTACTTTAGGAGAGGTGGTTCTAAGATAATAATCACCTATTTTATTGTTGTGGAGGTAATTCAATTCAGTGATGATTACCAAATACTAGTTATTTTGGTTTTGTTTTTATTTCGGGTTGTAATGCAGAGACCATTACTTTAGGTTTTGGAGAGATGGTTATAATACACATCTCTTCTTTTATTTTGGGTTGTAATGCGGAGACCATTACTATAAATACTAGTTATTTTCTTTAGGTGAGGTGATTCAGAGATAATAATCATCTATTTTATTTTGGTAATTAATCTACAGTTACCGAATACTAGTTATTTTGGTTTTAAAGGTGGTTCAGCGTTAATCATCTATTTTATTTCAAGTTGTAATGCAGGCGACCATTACTTAACTGGCCAGTAAATTAGATTTTTGTAGTGTTTGTTTATTTTCAAGAAGTTTATTTTGTTTATTTTGATGAGGTACCCAGTGAATGAGTTGGGTTGTTTATGAATAGTGGTATTTCTGTGTGTGATTTACCCAGTGAATGAGTTGAGTTGCTTATGAATGGTGCGTTGTATGTTTCATTGTTTGTTTGTCTGTGGATTATGGCGGGGTTGATTGGGTAATGGCCCAATGGTGGAATAAAGAGTTAGGAGTAGGACTGAAGTTATTAGAATAAAAGGTTGACCATATTTATTGGCGATACTTTCCTACCATAGGACAGTAGAGGAATTAGGATAACGGAAAGAGTGTAACAGATGTTCTATAGATAATTAAATATTTTGTGATTCTATCACCAAGGGGCACTGGTGTATAACATGTTTCTGTTTCTCTTGGATTAGGTGAGAGTAGAATTAGGTTTATAGTATCAACTACTGTTATTTAACACACACCCTGAAAGGAGATAGAGAGGAATTTATATAGGCATATTCCTACATATTACACCCACTTTAGAATATACATTTGAAAACACATTACATGCAGACTATCTAAATAAAAAGCCGGAGCACCATGGCACAGTCAAACCAGAATGAGGAGATAGGAGCAATGAAGCCTGTCACACCCGTTGAATATATGCAAAAGAAGTTTCCTGCTGTGGAATTTACAGACACTTTTAAGAAATGGCATGTTTGGACAGAGATGGCAGGAGACAATAGATATCCAATGGCTGGTTCCTTCAACAAGACTAGGTTGGATTTAGTCAAGGAGATAATTCAAACAAGAAAAATGGACAAAAAGAAGGGATGAAAAATAGTACCCTAGTATCAGAAACTGTGATTGAAATGATGAGGATGGAAGGACAAATCTTCATGAACACAGCCGCTGTGACTAAACTAAAGCTGGAAAATACAATGGAATGTAGAAGGAAGGAACTATGTCAAGACAGAGACAGAACAGGAGTACTTCCCACTGCCCCTCCACCGTATGACAATAAACCAGAGGGAACATTGAGTGACTATGTACAGATTTACCCTCTCATACCACTGACAGAAGAAAATGGCGAAGTAACCACAATTATCCTCAAGGGCACTTTGATAAAGGAGGTGGATGACACAACAGCAGCAGCAAGCGGTGTGAGAACAATAGGAGTGGAAAAACAACCCCACAGTTCCTGGAAGGAGATTCCTTCGTCACCCCAACTCACTCTTCAATAAGGAACAGAACATACTGGAAGACCCAAGATATCTGCTCAAGTTGTTTCTACAGGCTCACCACAACCACAGCCTGAAGCTCCCCCACAGTTACATCTGTCACACCTGTGAACCTGGCGCCTGCAGGGTAAGGGCTTTTCATCATTATGGTGACCCACAAACATGGATTGGAAGAAGAGGTGGGCCCGCCACGGCCCCTCGTGACTGGAACAACACCCAATGCTGGACTTGTGGGAAGTTGGGGCATGTGAGTTAGCAGTGTGGGGGAAATGGAAGAGGAAGAGGTTACAACCGGGGAAGAGGACACTTTGGGCCTGGCAGAGGAAGAGGACACTTTGCTAATGAGAGGACAACGATGACCAATGGGAAACCATAATAACACCAACACTTCTCATTTTCCTCAGAATCAACAATGACGGTGCCCAACTCCCCTGCTCCAGTATGAATTCAATGATGGAAGAGAAGAGCCAATGGTTACTCTTAATGTTCAGGACATGACCTACCGTTGCTAATAGACACTAGAGCTCACTGTTCCTGTTTAAGTGAACTGGACAAGTTGTTGCAGCTTCCCTGAGTGAATCTTCATTAACAATAACAGGGACATCTGGACAGCCAGGAATGTGTACCGGACAAAACTTGTTTGAATAACCTCTGCTTGACTCTGACATGGTGCTGTTTGTTGATGGATCTGCCTAAATATATCAATGCACAGGGAAGACACATGTAGGATTAGCTGAAGTAGATGTGGTAGGTGATATGAGGTTATACGACCCTACCAGACCATTTATCAGCAACAGGCAGATTTATTAGCTCTGAACACAGCTTGTGAATTTGGGGGAAGGGAAGGCCTTTTATTGGGGTTTGTTTGTCATGGTGTAGGGTTTGGAGAGCAAGGGGATTTACTAACACCACAGGAACACCTATTAGGAATAGGGCATATGTTGAACTGTTGATTGAAGCTATGCGTAAACCTAAGGAATTGGCTATTTTTAAAGTTGAGGCACACACAGGTTGGTGTGATAATGATAGAATTGGTAACAGCATAGCTGATGAGGCGGCCAAATTGGCTGCTTCCCGTTGTCACACACATGCATTTTATTTTTCCTGTTGTTTGTGTCATCTGAAGCTACTGATCTTAAGTAACATCAGAATGCGGTTATTCTCAATCGCCTAGTGTGGAGGGAGAGAGGATGTGCTCTCTGTCCTGGGTCTGGCTTATGGCTACATATTTTGTTAGGCAGGACCTGTTAATCATTAACCTATAATTTTTATATTTGACGATTGGCTCATGGGGTGAGCCATTCGTCAAAGGGAGATATGGGAGGAGAATGGAGAAGATTGATTTCAGCCAAATGGTATAAAAAAGAATATACTGTATATATTTTTGAATTAGCACGTAAAACTGTTCATTCATCGTTGCGTGATATGTTTGTTATATAACGTAGACTAGGGAACTCCACTGCAACCAGGGAAGTTCCCCAATCCAAATAGACCTTTTGTCCAACTAGCTATGGATTTCATAGACATGGTAGAGTGAAAAGAAAGAAAGAGATACTGCCTGGTGATAATTTACAGATTTACCAGGTGGGTGGAACCATCCCACTACCAACTGCATTGCGCGAACAGTTGAAAAATTGCTAGTTAGGGAAATTATACAGGTTTGGAGTGCCTGAGGTTTTGTCTGCAGACAATGGGACCCATCTCATAGGAGATGTGGTTACCCAAGTGGCCAAAATGATGGGTGTTGACCAGAAGTTTGTGTCCATCTATCACCCGTGGAGTAACGGGATTACAGGGAGGGCTAATTAAATGATCAAAGGGGGATTGCAAAAGCCTGCCATTCCACAAAAATGAGCTGGGTGGAATGCTTGCCCTTCTCCTCATGAAAATGTGCAGCAGCCTTAACAAAGGTATTGGGTGTACATCTTATGAAATGTTAACAAGACGACCAGTGAACACCCCAGGGGTGAGACCTATGACTGACCGACAGATAGACATAACTGAGACATAGTGTGACCATCTTGCGTACATGAAGGAACTAACTTCTGTTGTAAGTTTTCTCCACTCTCACACTAGGAAAGCAGCAGAACTGATCCCAGGTGAGGATCCAGATGGATGCTCTGACCATCTACGTAGGAGACTGGGTGAAACTACGAGTCCATAAAAGAAAATGGAACCAGCCAAGATGGTTGGGACCTTCCAGGTCCACTGATGAGGAAAGAACAGAGGAGAAACGGGGAAGAACACAGCCAGAGGGCTGAGACCAAAGGCCAGAAGAACCAACAGAGGGTTCAGCCACAGAACCTGAAGAGTCATCAGATGTCCAGGACACCATCATACACACACACACTATGGTTGTGAAACAAGAAAATCGCAACCATGGAAACACATGCAGGGTATTTGTTGCTCTCCAAATCCTACTCGTTCCCTTTGTGGACGGGGGATGTGGAGAATAATAAATGGGTGAAGGCAGTGACAGACATAGGATTACAGGGGAAGGAGGAACACATCTGGCACACGGGTAATGATTCTCCAGAAACCCACCTCCACAGCATTTCTGTAGGAAACACAGGTAGTACCAAGCTGAAAGAATGATTTTGGATGTTAATTACTCCATTTTATGCAAAGGAACAATACCAGGGTTCAACAAAGAAACAGCAATTATACTATTGTGATGTTGGTCACTAGGGGAAAGGAAGCAGCATGGGAATGTGGATTATCCAATCAGACAATAGGTAATAGTTCATATGCAGCTAAAGAAGATAAGGAGGGTGGGCACTTTGAGACTAAATGGCCAAGGTAGGGGAAGGTTCCTAGAGTAAAACAGGTAACAATTCCCAGCTGATTAAATGCATAGGACCGCCAAAAGTACAAATGGGGAGAGTATCTGACTGGTAGTGTAAAGGCCGTAAATGATAAAGGAGATGTTGTGTTGACAGGATTAAAACCCATAATAACTCCCCCTGTTTGTATCTGCGACTCAGGGAATGTAGATGTTGGAAACACCACTAATTGCCTGTCTTACACAGGCCTAAAAACAGATCCCAGTGATGTACTGGATGGGCAACAATTGATAACTAGGGTAAATATGTCAAATATAGGCAAAGGCATGGGGACACCTCCGGATCATCTCTGGATTTGTGGGGGTAATGGCTACATTTTCCTCCCCATGGGATGGAAAGGGTGTTGTTATCTGGGGGAAACTGAACTGACAGTAGCAACATTACTTGATTCTGAGTTGCTGAACAGTTTTTTGCAAATTAGTTTCAGATCGAATGGCAGAGCTAAAAGAGCAGTGGCTCAAAATAATGAATCTTATGGACATGTGCTGTCTCAGGTAGAGATGGCAGCCCCCCAGTACTTTTTCCACGTGCAGGAGTTGTAGTAAAGGGTAAGGGGATTAACAAGTTGACATACTCCATGCAGGCCCTTACTAATTTGATAGTGCAGGGTTTTACTCAGTTGTCACTAAATGTGCAGAATTTGTAGGCAGTAGTGACCAGAGACGAAATGGCATATGTTGGCTAAAGACGGAGGGGCCTACAGGTCCCTTGGAATAGACGATTAGGATTACTGTGTCATGTTGCTTCCTGACTCCTCTGACAACATGACAGCTATTATTAATGACTGGCTAAATTAGGAGGAACTCTGGGAAAAGCTGTCAACATCATCTTTGACCAAATTGGACACTGGTTTAATGATGTAGTTGGAAATGGGATGGGTAAGGTAATGATGTTCCTGTGTGCCATGATTATTCTCCCACTTCTGCTAGGATTACTGTGTTTTGCTGTTGCTTTATGTATAATAAAGAGCTTGGCTAAAATGACTGTTGAACATTTGGGGATTATGGGACTCGTATGTTGGGGTGGTCACAAGAAGGGAACAAACTTACCTAATGTGGTAGAGGGAAGATATGGGAGATACTAGAGCTTGTCATGTATATATGGGTCAACTGACAGAAGAGTATAGTGATAGGAGAAACTATGCTAAAGGGGATTTTAGTGTGTTAGACTTACAACAACAGGTGACAGGTGTAAACCTTTCTAGGATAGAGGACGGCATGGGAGCACCTATCGGATGGATGTGGGTATGCAGTGATAAGGGGTACCTCACTTTACCTCCTGGGTGGGGGGGATGTTGTTATTTGGGAAGAACAGAAATGTACATGTTAAGAATTCTGGTCACCGATCTTTTCAATGAAACAGGTAAAACCAACTCTGGGGAACTGAAGCGCGTTAAACGACTCATCCCAGACAATCAGGAAGCCTATGGTCATGTCCTACACCCGGGTGAGATTTTTGGTATGTCAATTATACCCTCCTGGGGTGTGGCTGTCCTAGAAAAGTGGGTAAACAATTTAACCTACTCTTTACAGGCTCATATGAATTTAACGATCCGAGAATTTAGCCAACTCTCATTAGATGTCCAAAATCTAAAAGCAGTCGTCAACCATGAGTTGGCTTCAGATTATCTTTTGGCGAAGGAAAGAGGACACTGTAACGTACTAGGTATTATTGATCCTGACAATTGTGTTATGCTCCTTCCTGACTCATCTGAGAATATGACTGCAATAGTTGATAAGATTGCTGACCCTAGTAAAACACTCTCAAAATCTGAAAAATCTGTTTTTGACAAAATTGGTGACTGGTTTAATGCTACATGTGGAAATGTGATGGGAAAAGTTGTGTTGACTCTGTTTTCATTGTTGACTCCTATACTTGTAGGAGCTTTGGTGATTTTGGTTACTGTTTATATTTGTAAAGAAAATGACTGTAACTGCTCTTGAACATGCTGGAATGATGGTGTTGGTGGAAGCTGATGCATATATTGCAGAAAGTGATTCTGGTGCCTTTCTGGTTTCTCTCCCTTTATCAGGCCATCCCTGGAATCAAATGGATCCAGGGGGTTTGCCAATCTATTTGATTTCAGAGGAGAATATTATGACTGAAGCTGTGAGACTTAGTCTCAAAGGGGGAAATGTTAGAGGATCACCTAGGGGTCATGATAAGGCTGTACTAAATGTTTGATGTATGATAATAATTGATTATGCTTATGTTATATTAATAGAAGGGGAGGGGTTATAAGACCCCTCTGTAACAATGAGCCAGAGACGTTCGGATCCATGTGCAGTTTACTTTAATCAAGGAAGGTCAGACAGGCAAAACTCAGAGAACAGCGTAAGGGTGTCAGAGGGAATCCAGAGACAGAGTCGGTATCAGGCGTAGGTCGGGGCAGGCGGTAGACGGGTAATCAGGAATCAAAACACAGTCCGAGGTCAAAAACAGGGAATCAGTCACAGGATCAAAAAGAGTGCTCAGAAATGACTAGCCGGGCAGTGCAAGACTGAAGCATTGGTGCCTGGAGAGGGAATATATAGGGGAGAGAAGTGGATGCAGCTGTGCAGCTAATTAGGCCTAGATGCAGGGCAGATGGGAAGTGTAGTTAATACTCTGGTGATGGTGTTCTTTGGTGGTCGGAGAGAGCCACAGAGGTGCGATCCATGACAGAGCCCCCCTCCTGCGAGCGGCTCCTGAAGCGAGGACCGGGACGACGCCGAGGTCTACCACGGGATCTGGGAGCAGGTCTTCCAGGGTAGTTCTGGTGAAACTCCGTGATGAGTGCGGGATCCAGGATGTCTTGGGATCTCTCCCAGGATCGCTCTTCAGGACCGTACCCCTCCCAGTCGATGAGATATTGCAGCTCCCTACCTCGGCGTCTTGAGTCGAGTATCTTCTTTACTAGGTAGGCCTCCTGCCGTTGATGATGATAGGAGGAGCTCGCTTCTGCAACCTCGTCCTGGTCCCTCTCTCCTCGCGGACCACCGGCCGGTTTGAGTAATGACACATGAAAGGTAGGAGAGATGCGGTAAGTGGATGGCAAGGCTAGACGGTATGACACCGGGGTTATTTGTCTGAGAATCTTAAACGGACCCACGTACCTAGGACTTAGCTTCTTGCTGGGAAGCCGAAGACGGAGGTCCCTGGATGACAGCCACACCCACTGTCCAGGAGCGTACTCGGGTCCCCCTCTCCGGTGACGGTCAGCCTGCTCTCTGACTCTTCGCACTGCTCGTTGGAGGTGTACGTGAGCATTGTTCCAGGTCTCCTCACTTCTCTGCAACCATGCGTTGACAGCCGGAAGGTCAGTTGGCTCCCCGGACCAGGGGAACAGAGGGGGTTGGTAACCTAGCACACATTGGAAAGGAGTAAGACCTGTAGAGGGTTTGAGCAAGGAGTTCTGGGCGTATTCGGCCCACATGAGGAAACGGCTCCAGTCTTGCTGGTTCTGATGACAGTAGGTGCGCAGAAAGCGTGTGAGTTCCTGGTTAAGCCTCTCGACCTGTCCATTAGCCTGTGGATGATAACCGGAAGTTAAGCTGACATTGATGTTAAGCCGCCCGCATAACGCCTTCCAGACCCGAGAGGTGAATTGAGGTCCCCGGTCCGAAACTATATCCTCAGGTAGCCCATAAAGTCGGAAAACCTGCTGTACCAAGGCCTCCGCTGTTTCTAACGCTGTCGGCAGTTTGGCCAAGGGGATGAACCTGCAGGCCTTGGAGAACCGGTCAACCACGGTCAGAATGGTCGTGAAGTTCTGGGAGAGGGGTAGATCTGTGACAAAGTCAATGGCAATATGTGACCAGGGACGCTGTGGGATGGGTAGTGGTTGAAGTAGTCCTGCTGGTTTCTGATGAGAGGATTTGACAATGTTGCACGTGACGCATTGATGTACGAAGGTGATGACATCGGCCTGGAGCGTAGGCCACCAGAAACGGTTGGTCACAAGGTGGGTAGTAGCCGTGATCCCAGGATGTCCCGCGTTAGGAGTGTTGTGCACCCATTGTAACACTCGTTTCCGGAGGCTGGGTGGCACGAAGGTGCGATCCGGAGGGCATTCAGGCGGTGAAGATTCCTCCCTCTGAGCTGCGGAAATCTCAGTCATTATGTCCCATTGTACCGGGGCGAGAACCAGTGTCGTGGGAATGATGGGATCTGACGTGGATGGACTTGAGGGACTGTCAAACTGTCGGGACAGAGCGTCGGCCTTGCCATTCTTCGAGCCTGGGCGATACGTGACCCTGAAGTCGAATCTGGTGAAGAATAGCGACCACCTGGCCTGTCTGGGATTCAGTCGTTTGGCGGCCTTAATGTATTCCAGGTTACGGTGGTCAGTCAAAACCGTAAACGGCCGACGAGCTCCCTCCAACCAATGCCGCCATTCCTCGAAGGCGACCTTCATGGCAAGGAGTTCCCTATCACCCACATCATAATTCCGTTCCGCAGAGGTGAGCTTTCGGGACTGGTAAGCACACGGGAATAGCTTGGCTGGGTTACCATGACGTTGTGACAGAACGGCCCCGATTCCTGTATTGGAAGCGTCTACCTCCACAATGAACTCCCGTTCGGGATCTGGCTGGTGCAAGATGGGGGCCGTGGTGAATCTCTCCTTGAGTTGCTTGAATGCTGCCAGACTCTCAGATGTCCACTGTAACCGTTGCCCTCCACCCTGAAGAAGAGACGTGAGTGGCGCTGCTGTGATGCTGAAGTTCCTGATAAACCGACGGTAGAAGTTGGCGAAGCCCAGGAAACGCTGTAACTCCTTTACCTTGGTGGGTTGTGGCCAGTTGACCACTGCCTCTACCTTGCTGTTGTCCATGGTCACTTCCTTGGCGCTGATAATGTATCCCAAGAAGGAGATCCGTGTCTGATGGAACTCGCACTTCTGGATCTTGGCGTATAAGTGGTTATCAATCAGGCGTTGAAGTACAGCTCTAACATCCTGTACGTGGGTCTCGAGTGTCTCGAATAGATCAGGATGTCGTCGATATAGACAATGAGCTTCTGGTTCAGCATGTCTCGGAAGATCTCGTTGACAAATGATTGGAACACTGAGGGACTGTTGGCGAGCCCGAACGGCATCACTAGATACTCATAGTGCCCGGTGGTGGTGGAGAATGCCGTTTTCCACTCGTCCCCATCCTTGATCCGAATCAGATTATACGCATTGCGCAGGTCCAACTTGGTGAAGAACCTGGCAGTACGGAGCTGTTCGAGGGCGGCTGGAACTAATGGCAATGGGTAGCGAAACTTTACGGTGATCTCGTTGAGGCTGCGATAGTCGATACAGGGACGTAGTCCTCCGTCCTTCTTCTTCACGAAGAAGAATCCGGCTGAAGCAGGAGAGATGGATGTACGGATGAAACCCTTGGAAAGTGCCTCCCCCTATATAGCTCTTCATGGCGTCGGATTCGGGTTGTGAGAGAGGAAATATTCTTCCTCGTGTGGGAGAGGTTCCTGGAATGAGATCTATAGCGCAGTCACCGGGCCTGTGAGGTGGAAGCTGAGTAGCCCTACTCTCACTAAACGCCAGAGCAAGGTCATGGTACTCCACGGGAATCTTCTGTAGATCTGGGTTCTCGGACTGAGTAGGAGTGGGAGTGGTCCTAGTCAGGGGGGTGCAGGCAGTTCTCCTGGCAGGTCTTGGACCACTGGACTATCTGTTTCTCAGTCCATGAAATGGTTGGGTTATGCTTCACCAGCCACGGCATACCTAGGATGATGGGGTGTTGTGGGGATTCAATGGTGAGCAGCTGGATCGTCTCGGTGTGCAGGGTGCTAGTACTGAGGGTGATTTCTTGTGAGATGTATTGGATCTTCCCGGTGCCCAAGGACGTCCGTCTAACGCTTCCACCGCTAACCGGGATTGACATGGGAGGAGAGAAATATGATGAGCTTTGGCAAATGACTGATCAATGAAATTTCCCGCTGCTCCTGAATCTATCAAAGCAGTGGTATTTATACTTTCTTCACCAAAGTGCAGGGTTACGGCTAGTTCAAATGATCTAGAAGAATAGGAGTTGGCACTCACCCTAGCAGAGTCTTGGGATGTGGGTCTGTTTGGACATGTCGCCCTCATGTGGCCAGATCCTCCACAATACAGGCATAGACGATGACGTAATCTTCTCTCCCTCTCTTCGGGCGTGAGCCGAGTGTAGCCGATCTGCATCGGTTCAGCTTCGTGACTAGCGGAGGCAGCTTCGGCAACGCGATACAGCTGGGGCACACGCCGAGCTCGCATCAGATTATCGAGGCGAATTGTTAAGTCCATGAATTGGCTAAGTGATTTCCCATCCTCCCGACATGCTAGCTCCGCTTGTAGACCCGTGTTAAGTCCCCTGCGATAGAGTAACTTCAACGGAGCCTCCTCCCAACCAGTTTGTGCAGCCAGGGTGCGGAAGGAAAGGGTGTAATCGGCAGCGGTAGATTCCCCCTGGTGTAGAGAAAGTAACAGCTCGCCCGGCTCCTTTCCGTCGGCTGGATGCTCGAACACCTCTCTGAACTGGCGCCGAAAGCAGTCATATGAGGGGAATGACAGGTGTCCACCCTCCCATAGCGCAGTCGCCCAATCCAGTGCCCTACCGGTCAGCAACGAACACACGAAGGATACTCGGCTGTCGTCGGTGGGATATAGGGCAGGTTGTTGGTCGATAAACAGAGAGCACTGCAGGAGAAACCCTTTACATCTCGCCGCTGAACCATCATATTTCTCCGGCAGGGACAGACGCGGAGAGCCAGACGGAGTACTCACACTCTGAATCGGAGGAGCCATAGAACCAGCGGGAAGAGCTGAGGTAGCGATCGGAGTGGTGAGTGTCTGCACGGATCTCACTAGCTCCTCGGTCAGCGAAGTGAGTTTCTCCAGCTGTTGCTGGTGGGTGGCCAGCATAGAGGCTTGAGATGATACCTCGGACGTAAGCCGATACATGGCTGCTGGATCCTGTATAGCGAAGTCTTCTGTAACAATGAGCCAGAGACGTTCGGATCCATGTGCAGTTTACTTTAATCAAGGAAGGTCAGACAGGCAAAACTCAGAGAACAGCGTAAGGGTGTCAGAGGGAATCCAGAGACAGAGTCGGTATCAGGCGTAGGTCGGGGCAGGCGGTAGACGGGTAATCAGGAATCAAAACACAGTCCGAGGTCAAAAACAGGGAATCAGTCACAGGATCAAAAAGAGTGCTCAGAAATGACTAGCCGGGCAGTGCAAGACTTCAAGCATTGGTGCCTGGAGAGGGAATATATAGGGAGAGAAGTGGATGCAGCTGTGCAGCTAATTAGGCCTAGGTACGGGGCAGATGGGAAGTGTAGTTAATACTCTGGTGATGGTGTTCTTTGGTGGTCGGAGAGAGCCACAGAGGTGCGATCCATGACACCCTCCCTCTTTACATTTATAGGTTCCTAGACTACAGATTAACAATATATATTAATTGTAGAGGTTTTAGTATTGTTCCACAATTGTTTTAGTTCTCTCTCTCTCTGCTTCTTATAAATAAGCCCTATGGGAAATGTGTGACTGAGACATAGCTTTGCAGGGGAGTGGGCGAGATAGGAGACTATTCAAGACATTCCACAACAAATCAACTTTGGGGAGTGGACATTTATTGCCTAGCGTTTAGATAACACCGACCTATATGTTTGTGCAGCTGTGGATGCATGGGTTTGGTCTGATAAGTAGAGAGTAATAAACTAACGCAGTGACATCACAGAGGGTTGGCTCCAAGCATGATAAAAGCAACTTAGACTTTCCCTAAAGTGCAGAACTTACTCGGAAACATGCATGCTATGTTCCTGTTTGTCAACTTATGTCTGCAATTGCATTAATAAAGGTTTTTGAATGATTTAATTAAAGATATTGTCATAATGCTAATTTCACCAATGAGCCAATGATTGATAAGGACACAAGGAACGAACCCTAACACTACCACGGTAAAAGAGGTGCAGCGTTTTTTAGGGTTTGCCAATTACTACCGGAGATTTATCCGGGGTTTTGGCCAGGTGGCTGCTCCCATTACCTCACTGCTGAAGGGGGGTCCGGCGCGTCTGCAGTGGTCAGCTGAGGCGGGCAGGGCCTTTGATCAACTAAGGGCACTGTTCACTTCGGCTCCCGTGCTGGCCCATCCGGATCCCTCCTTGGCGTTCATAGTAGAGGTGGACGCGTCCGAGGCTGGGATAGGAGCCGTGCTCTCTCAGCGCCGGGCACGCCACTGAAAGCTCCGCCTGTGCTGCTCTTCTCTAAGAAGCTCAGCCCAGAGGAGAGGAACTATGATGTGGGGGACCGGGAGTTGTTGGCTGTGGTTAAAGCTCTGAAGGCATGGAGACATTGGCTTGAGGGGGCTAAACACCCTTTTCTCATCTGGACTGACGACCGCAACCTGGAGTACATCCGGGCAGCGAGGAGACTGAATCCTCGTCAGGCAAGGTGGGCCATGTTCTTTTCTCGCTTTGTGTTTACCCTGTCTTACAGACCAGGGTCCCAAAATAAGAAGGCAGGCGCACTGTCCCGACTGTACGACACCGAGGAGCGGCCCAATGATCCGACTCCTATTATCCCAGCCTCCTGTCTGGTAGCACCGGTTGTGTGGGAGCTGGACGCAGACATTGAGCAGGCATTACGCACTGAGCCCGCCCCCCTCCAGTGTCCGGTCGGGCGTCGGTACGTTCCGTTTGCTGTCCGTGACCAGTTGATAAATTGGGTCCACACGTCACCCTCCTCTGGTCATCCGGGGATCGGTCGGACGGTGCGTTGTCTGACTGGGAAGTACTGGTGGCCCACCTTGGAAAAGGACGTGAGGTTTTACGTTTCCTCCTGTTCGGTGTGCGCTCAGTGTAAGGCTCCGAGACACCTACCCAAAGGTAAATTACATCCCTTACCCATTCCACAACGGCCTTGGTCGCACCTGTCGGTGGATTTTCTGACGGATCTTCCACTTTCACAGGGAAACACTACGATCCTGGTCGTTGTGGACCGTTTCTCTAAGTCCTGTCGTCTCCTCCCTCTGCCCGGTCTCCGGGCAGAGGGAGGAGACACACGTCTTCCGGCACTACGGGGTACCAGAGGATATAGTGTCTGATCGGGGTCCCCAGTTCACTTCGAGAGTCTGGAGGGCGTTTATGGAGCGTCTGGGGTGGAGATGGAGAATTTTCACCCCGAGAGTAACGGCAGGTGGAGAGAGTTAACCAAGAGGTGGGCAGGTTTCTGCGGTCCTACTGCCAGGACCGGCCGGGAGAGTGGGCAGCGTTCGTGCCCTGGGCAGAGATGGCACAGAACTCACTCCGACACTCATCCACTAACCTCTCCCCTTTCAGTGTGTATTGGAGTATCAGCCGGTTCTGGCACCATGGCATCAAAGTCAGACCGAGGCTCCTGCGGTGGACGAGTGGTTCAAGTGCGCTGAGGAGACATGGAAAGCTGCCCATGATCACCTCCAGCAGGCCGCGCTGCTCCAAAAGACCAGCGCGGACCGTCACCGCAGTGAGACCCCGGTGTTCGCACCAGGGGACCGGGTCTGGCTCTCGACCTGAAACCTGCCCCTCCTCCTGCCCTGCCGGAAGCTGGGTCCGCGGTTTGTGGGGCCATTTAAAGTCCTGAGGAAAGTGAATGAGGTGTGTTACAGGTTACAGCTTCCTCCCGATTACCATATTAACCCCTCATTCCATGTGTCTCTCCTCAGGCCGGTGGTGGCTGGTCCACTCCAGGGATCTGAGGTGCGGAGGTTCCTCCACCCCTCTGGACATCGAGGGCCCCGGCGTACTCGTTCATTCCATCCTGGATTCGAGGCATCGGGCGGGGGGCCTTCAGTACCTCGTGGAGTGGGAGGGGTACGGTCCGGAGGAGAGGTGCTGGGTCCCGGTGGCTGATGTGTTGGACCCTGAACTGCTGCAGGATTTCCACCGTCGCCGACCGGATCGCCCTGCTCCTCGCCCTCCTGGTCGGCCCCGAGGCCGGTGTCGGCGCACAGCTGGAGCCGCGCGTCAGGGGGGTACTGTCACGACTTCCACCGAAGTCCCATCCTCTCCTTGTTCAGGCGGCGTTCGGCGGTCGACGTCACCGGCTTTCTAGCCATCGCCGCTCAGCTGTTATTTTGTTGTAATTGCTTTTGTCTTGTTCACCTCGCACCTGGTTTGTATTCCAGTGATTGCGGCATGTATTTATTTCCGGTGAATATGTTTTGTCATTGTGTGGAATTAATCATTGTTGCATGTGTGTGTAGTACAGGCTCATTTTCTCCGGGTAACGTTTGTTAACCCGTATTTGTATTTTGTGATTAACCTGGACTGTGTTTATGTCGTGGCGCTAGACACTTTATATTTGTGGCCTAGAATATTGACACGTTGTTGCGTTCCTTCTTTTGTTTGTTTGTGCCATTAAAGTGTGCGCCTTTACGACAAGTTCCGCTCTCCTGCACCTGATTTCACCCCAGTAGCGCACACCGTGACATTATCAGATTAACACTGGAGTGATAGATGAGCAGATGATGATGTGCAATTAGAAATACTGGTGTGCAAAAGAGCAGAAAAGTAAATAAAAACAATATGGGGATGAGGTAGGTAGATTGGGTGGGCTATTTACAGATGGACTATGTACAACTGCAGTGATCGGCTAGCTGCTCAGATAGCTGATGTTTAAAGTTAGTAAGAGAAATATGTCTCCAGCTTCAGCGATTTTTGCAATTCGTTCCAGTCATTGGCAGCAGAGAACTGGAAGGAAAGGTGGCCAAAGGAGGTGTTGGCTTTGGGGATGACCAGTGAGATATACCTGCTGGAGCACGTGCTATGTGTGGGTGTTGTTATCGTGACCAGTGAGCTGAGATAAGATGGAGCTTTACCTAGCATAGACTTATAGATGACCTGGAGCCAGTGGGTCTGGCAACGAATATGTATAGAGGGCCAGCCGACTAGAGCATACAGGTTGCAGTGGTGGGTGGTATAAGGGGCTTTGGTGACAAAATGGATGGCACTGTGATAGACTGCATCCCGTTTGCCGAGTAGAGTACTGGAAGCTATTTTGTAAATGACATCGCCAAAGTCGAGGATCGTTAGGATAGTCAGTTTTACGAGGGTATGTTTGGTGGCGTGAGTGAAGGAGGCTTTGTTCAGAAATAAGAGGCCGATTCTAGATTTCATTTTGGATTGGAGATGTTTAATATGAGTCTGGAAGGTGAGTTTACAGTCTAGCCAGACACCTAGGTATTTGTAGTTGTCCACATATTCTAAGTCAGAACCGTCCAGAGTAGTGATGTTAGTCGGGTGGGCGGGTGCAGGCAGCGAACGGTTGAAAAGCATGCATTTGGTTTTACTAGCGTTTATTGAGAGCAGTTGGAGGCCAAGAAAGGAGTCTTGTAAGGCATTGAAGCTCATTTGGAGGTTAGTTAACACAGTGTCCAAAGAAGGGCCAGATGTATACAAAATGGTGTCGTCTGCGTAGAGGTGGTTCAGGGAATCACATGCAACAGGAGCAACATCGTTGATATATACAGGGAAAAGAGTCAGCCCGAGAATTGAACCCTGTGGTACCCCCATAGAGACTGCCAGATGTCCGGACAACAGGCCCTCCGATTTGACACACTGAACTCTGTCTGAGAAGTAGTTGGTGAACCAGGCGAGGCAGTCATTTGAGAAACTAAGGCTGTTGAGTCTGCCGATAGGAATACAGTGATTGACAGAGTCGAAAGCATTGGCCAGGTCAATGAAGACTGCTGCACAGTCTATTATTGATGGCGGTTATGATATCGGTTAGTACCTTGAGCGTGGCTGAGGTGTACTTGTGACCAGCTCGGAAACCGGATTGGTCTGACTGACTCTGTCCATACAATAGATTTGACACTACAAAATGCTCCAATTGGATATTGAGGATGGGTAGGCTTAAACAGAGAGATGGTGACATATTTGGCCGCACCTCTCTTCTCTCTTAACGAACCTGATTGATTGAATTTTTGAGTGACAGCTGGTTGAACCACTGAAAATATCCACTTCACTTACCTCTTTTGGGACACATATAGGGGAACAACAATCAAATATCAGCATTTTATATTGTGCTTATATGTAACTTGACAACAAAGACTGATTGTCAAATATTGTTTAGTAACATTCTTTGATACCCTTTGATATCTCTTCTACACTCATTGAAGAATCTATTTGAATTGTAATTGATGAAATGCTTGACAAAGTCAAATATACTAACTTCATGTTGACTCAACAACATGTGCGTGGGTTTGAGACATATGTATATATATATATATATATATATATATATATATATAGAGAGAGAGAGAGAGAGAGAGAGAGAGAGAGAGAGAGAGAGAGAGAGAGAAGGAGGAAGTTGTGTGCATTGTAGGTTGCTGTATGTGTTACAGTATGTTGTCATGGTGATGTTAAATCACTTTCTCACAAATCCAGTTGAGTTTCCTGTCACAAGTTGTTCCAGGCCTTCAGAAGACTCTGATCTTGTTGTATCTATTATTTACAGATTAGTTATCATCTCTCACCCTGTAGTCAGTGGGGTGCCGTCCACCCATTTCCAGGTCCCCTCATTAACAAAGTTATATCAGACCGATCCAGACTCTCTTCTTGAGGTTGAAGAGAAACTGCTGTTGTTGAGAAAGATAAATACATAAAGGTATATGTTTGATCATATCTACCCCCTACACACCCGTCTACTCTCTCTCTCGCTGCATGCTGAGGGTTTTTTTCTTTCTTGTTTCCTTTTCTTGGTGGTATCACTTTTTTTCTTGCACGATTATGGTTATAATTATTTGTATTTATTTGTTGTGGTAGAACTAAGTATATTGCTTTTCGTGCCGAAATTACCCTGGCTTTGGCGGGGATGGCGATCCACATGGGGACGCCGTCTCTGTCACTTTGGCACGGTTTCAGGTGTGTTACTGAAGCTACTATCATTGTGGAGGAGTTTCTGGTCACCGTAGGAGAGAAGGTAGGCTATGAAAATGTTACTTATGCGTCACAGATGAATAAAGCGGTGGTGGTTTTTCTTAAAGAAGAGCGCCTTGTTGATTGTATTGTTGAGCATGGCGTACTTCTTAAAGGAATGTTTATTCAAGTTACGCCACTTTTTTTCTACGTCAACAAGGGTAACGATTTCGAATGTACCGTTGTTTATTCCCAATGAACTATTGGAGCGCGAGTTATTTGAGGTTTGGGAAGTTTGCAAGTTTAATTAAGATTGTCCTGTTAGGTTGCAAACACCCAGCTTTGAAACAGGTTATGTCGCTTCAAACAGCCAGCTTTGTCGTTTTGGCAACAGGTGTTTATGTTTTTGGACTCACCGGAGCAGACTTTGGAGTTATTGTTTAAAGGCAAGTATGACAACCGACTGTATAGGCTTATGCTAGTACGGGAAGTCAACAGTGTTTTGAGTGTGGTGATGTTGGCCATAAGCGACATGCTTGCCCGAAAAGGGAGAAGGCGGAGGGAGGGGCGCAGGTGGTCCTCGTAACGCCCGGGCCCACTGATGTAGGGAGAGGTGGGCCGACAGTGGTAGAGCAGCCACAAGCACCTGTTGCTGAACAACAAGTTGTCTGTGTTGAGGGCACGGAGTTGCAACTTCTACCAGAGGGGATTGTTATGCAGCAGAAAAATATTGTTGTAGAAGGTAATGACGGTGTCATGAGAATTTCGTTCTCAATTGTTGACATAAACTATCAATCAGGCTTTGAATAAATCCTAGAGGTTGTAAAGCTCTAGTTAAACAGAACACTTGGCGAACGAGAATGGCTGAAAGTATTTCTACAATATCCCTACCTCCACCAGAGCAGTTCTTGCCTCATGCGTATGAACCAACAATCCAATGGGGTACATGGAAGTTGGCGTTTGAGAAGTACATGCTAGCTACCAGACTGGATGTGGTTAGCCCTGAGAGGAAAAGGGCCGTTCTTCTCCACCATCTTGGCACCGAGGGCCTGCGCATTTTCCAAATGCTCGAGGGAGGAAACACATGATTCACCAGTTTAACTTTTGGATGGACATTTCGCAAAGAAACAGAGTGTGCTTCTGAAGAGGCTGCATTTTCGGTAGCGCGCACAGAGAGTGGGTGATTCAGTGACACAGTACGTCACAGCGAGTGGGTGATTCAGTGACACAGTACGTCAGTGATCGTAAAGGACTAGCACAGTCATGTCAGTGTGGTTATACACTCACCTGTGCAGTATGACAACAAGGTCCTCACTCAGTTCCCTTTCCACATCACATGGCAGGGCGCTAATATCTTAGGTCTATACCTGTTCACCAGCCTGGGGTTCTCTCTGTTGGACAACATTGGCTCAACAATTCTGCATGTCGCCTCCACGTTGCAAGAGCAATGGCCCACTCTATTCAACGGCATATTTGCCTTGACAGTGTTCACACATAAGCCCCTCCTCGACCCTACGATGACTCCAGTCATTCCAGTCATGGAAGCCATCCATCGTGTCCCAGAACCGACATCTGCTACACTTCTTGCCTCATTTCTGGGAATGATGGGTTACTACATGCTCTTCCTGTCCCAGTATTCATCCATCACTTCCCCTTTGCGTCAGCTGTTGAAGAAGGAGGTGCACCCACTTTAACCTCACCAGCCCAACTCTGGTCACCTGTGATGCGTCACCCACAGCAGTGGGAGAGGTCCTCTCTCAAATTCAGGACCTTGTGGTCAGTTGTCATGGTCACAGTCTCTCAGGTTGTGTGACTGGCAATGATGTCACTGGATGATTTCCAGACATTTCTCAGCAACAGGTTTTATTCAAAATTTTGTGGCAAAACCATGTATCATAATTTCAATAGAATGAAATAGAAAATCTTAATTTTCTTTAAAATATTTCATAAAATATATCACAGTAGTTAAATATGGAATGATTCCAGTCAGTCATCAGGGTGACTTTACTCATAACCTCTGACTGCTGTTTAGCTCTTTCCTAGCCTGAGTCCCAGATCTGTTTGTACTGTCTTGAGAGGCAGGTAGCCTAGTGGTTAGAGCTTTGGGCCAGTAAACGAAATGTTGCTAGATCGAATCCCTGAGCTGACAAGGTAAAAATCTGTTCCTGGGTAGGCCGTCATTGTAAATAAGAATTTGTTCTTAACTGACGTGACTAGTTAAATAAAGGTGACATTTTTTTTTTACTCATTGAACCCCACCACCACAGGCCACACCAATTATGCGCAATTGCAGTCACCACACCCCTCCAGAACCCAATCGACCCATTCAAAGCATTAATTAACTCTACCTTTGCAGGCTTGCAACTCTCTTGTAGTCCAATATATACTGTACGATATTTACTGAAAAAAATATAACACTGTGCAGACATGCATGCAACATTCTGCATACAGTGGAATTCACTATTTGATTGTGCACAACAAAATGTTATGGCAATCCAGCCATTACCTTGAGATTTATCTTGTTCTCAGTTCTCAGTCCTGTCCTCAATGCATTACAGTACCTGCAATTATGCCAGCTGACATGTAATTCAACACGATGCTGCTCACCTCCTTCTTCAGTTGGGAGTTGGGCTGGTTCAGTGGTAAAGACGGCTAGAAGTGGTTGTTCTATATAGAGTCGGCTAGAAGGGTCATGGGTCATATTAGAATGTTGTTCTATATTGTTCTCAGCCTGTGGGCAACGTGTGTGTGTAGTGATCCAATATCTATAGCAATGATATTTAACGGTTATCACTGGCCCTTGCTCAGCCTTACTCACCAAGAGCCAGCACCAAGCCTTATTGCTAGCAAAGTCACTGATCAAGTCTTTGATGTCTAGCTTTCTAGCTAACTGACTTCCAATGGAGAGCATGGCAAGACTGAAAAGCTTGTCCTGGAACATAGTGGACCGCTCTCGCCACCAGCAATAGCCACAGGCAGTGTGCAAAATACACAAGAAGCAATGCACACTTCTCCAAAAATGCGTTGCAGCTGCATCTTACAAATTGCATTCAGCAGACCAAGAGGGGACAAGTTAAGGGGGAAAGTGGCAGCATATACAGTGTTCAGGTATCTTAATTCATTTTGAAGCTCAGGTGTAAGATCTCTGGAATACTTCATGATCATTGGTTGGCACACAGAAGGGACTTTATCCTCACTAATCTGCCCAAAATCAGAACAGCAGACAATGATTCTACAATTTTTGCAGTGGTTTGGAACCTAGTGTCCAAGTCACTTAGGATGTTGTCCATAGCAGTAAAAACACTGTGTTCCCGATACACTGTTGCTGCACTGTCTTGAGCTGTCTTCTCTTGAGATGTCTCATCATGGAATCTCTTCTTTTTCTTCTGGTGGCTGTGTTCCTTACTAAATGTAGGTGCAACAACGTCCATTTGCGTAGCAATCAGTGTTGCCTCAGACGGGAGAGATCCATCTCTAAGAGCCTGCATCTCTTCCTTTAAGGCTCTGATATTGGTTGCCTCTGTGTCAAGTGAGATTTTTCTGACTGGAGAATCACATTCCTGTCCTCAATGCATTGCAGTACCTGCAATTATGCCAGCTGACATGTCATTCAACACAATGCTGCTCATCTTCTTCATTTGGGAGTTTGGCTGGTTCAGGGATATGGGGGATGGGAAGACAGGGCTGCTGAGCCTGAAGCTGGATCTGTTGGGCCTGGCACCAGGCAGGGGCAGGGACAAGTGATTTAGTATGAATAGCTTGCTAAATGTTTGCCTGCATTGATTATCTTCTTAGGGAGCGGCTCCCGAGGTGACGGTTTTGGAGAGTCTGGCGTGCCCAAAGTAAAATGCCTCCCACTCAGGCCCAGAAAATAGGATATGCACATAATTAGTACTATTGGATAGGAACCACTCTGAAGTTTCTAAAAGTGTTAACATAATGTCTGTGAGTGTAACAGAACAGATATAGCAGGCAAAAACCCGAGACAAATCCATCCGGAATTATTGTTTTTTGTGTCTTTTGCTCTGTTTGACAGTCTCCCTATTGATTTAACCTTTTACGGAGCAGTGGGGAGCTAGCGCTAGCACCCCACTCCCGACACGCGCTTCTGTTTTGTGCGTGTGATTGTGTGCGCGCTCTTCATTATTTTTCCTTTCTATTGAATACGTTATTGTCCGGTTGAAATATTATCATAAATTTTTATATTTGACAACCTGAGGAAACATTACAAACATTGTTTGACTTGTTTCGTCAAACTTTAACAGTACTATTAGGATGTATTTGTCTGCATGTTTTGAACGCCTCTGAGCAGGTGGAATACTGAACAAAACGTGCCAACCAAACTGAGCCATCTTGTCAATGCATCATCAATAAAGCCTTATCGCATGTAAGTTGCTTTAGGGACCTGTTTTGTAGACTAAACATGCAACTTCTTTCAGAAACTGGCCACTCTCTTTAGTCAGGTTGCCGCTAGTCTTTCTCTGCAGATGAGTTGGTCTTATAGGCTAAGAAGCTCTTATAGACTCCATAATCTGTCACAACAGCAACACAGTTTATCATTAAAAGAGACAATCACAGAACTCCTGGTGAATTGTGGGACTTATAACTTCAGATTTACAGTTGACAGACAGGCCTATAATCCCAGCCAGTAGAACACACAGTAGCCCCAGACACACTGCAGCAACTCTGGAAGAGCTCTTCCCTTAACTATCAGGCTCTGTGGACCCAGGTACTGTACAAAACATCATCAGTGAGACACAAACAAACATGGACCATGTAGTGCAGGGATCATCAACTAGATTCAGCCGCGGCCAAGTTTTTTTGTTGAGCGGTTAATCACGGAGCCGGAATATAATTGCAAACAATTTGTGGACTGCAAATTCACCACAAGAACTACAAGTGGATATAATATTTGACTGAAACTTAATCATTTCAAACCTTGCTTACATGTATATGTCTCACTATTATGCTTGTGAACACCTGGGAACAGATTTCCAAAATTAAGAGTAGCTGATTTCCTGGTGTTTTTACAGTCTGTTATGTCCAACAATAAAATAAATAAACACATTATCAAAATAAAATGCACTGAAAACTTGGGGGAACAAATAAAACCACCGCCAGTTAGGGAACCCTCATATGTGACCGGACTCAGCAAGCTAGGCATAAGGGCTGATTTCAAGGTTTTACTGTTAACCTACAAAGCATTACATGGGCTTGCACTTACCTATCTTTCTGATTTGGTCCTGCCGTACATACCTACACGTACGGTACGGTCACAAGAAGCAGGCCTCCTTACAGTCCCTAGAATTTCTAACAAACAGCTGGAGGCAGGGCTTTCTCCTAAGAGCTCCGTTTTTATTGAATGGTCTGCCTATGAAAGACTTAGACTTGGTCTCAACCTTCAAAAGTCTTTATTGAAGACTCATCTCTTCAGTAGGTCCTATGATTGAGTGTAGTCTGGCACAGGAGTGTGAAGGTGAACGGAAAGGCACTGGAGCAACGAACTGCCCTTGCTGTCTCTGCCTGGCCGGTTCCCCTCTCCACTGGGATTCTCTGCCTCTAACCCTATTACAGGGGCTGAGTCACTGGCTTACTGGTGCTCTTCCATGCTGTCCCTGGGGGGGGAGGTGCATCGCTTGAGTGGGTTGAGTCACTGACGAGATCTTCCTGTCCAGGTTGGCGCCCCCCCTTGGGTTGTGCCGTGGCTGAGATCTTTGTGGGCTATATTCGGCTTTGTCTCATGATGGTAAGTTGGTGGTTGGAGATATCCCTGGTGTGGGGGCTGTGCTTCGACAGAGTGGGTGGGGTTATATCCTGCCTTTTTGGCCCTGTCCGGGGGTATCGTCGGACGGGGCCACAGTGTCTCCCGACCCCTCCTGTCTCAGCCTCCAGTATTTTCTGCTGCAGTAGTTTATGTGTCGGGGGCTAGGGTCAGTCTGTTAAATCTGGAGTATTTCTCATCTCTTATATGGTGTCTTGTGTGAATTTAAGCATGCTCTCTCTAATTCTGTCTCTCTTTCTTTCTTTCTCTCGGAGGACCTGAGCCTTAGAACCATTCCTCAGGACTACTGGCCTGATGACTCCATGCTGTCCCCAGTCCACCTGGCCGTGCTGCTGCTCAAGTTTTAACTGTTCTACCTGCGGCTATGGATCCCTGACCTGTTCACCAGACATGCTACCTGTCCCAGACCTGCTGTTTTCAACATTCTAGAGACAGCAGGAGCGGTAGAGATACTCTGAACGGCTATGAAAAGCCAACTGACATTTACTCCTGAGGAGAGGAGAGAGGATCGGTCTGCCATAGAAGCTCGTCAGTCTGTGTTGATAATCCTGTTGAATTTGGCTTTAGACAAAAATATGTAGCGAGCTACATTTTCAGATATAACACGTTTTCTAATTATGGCAGAAAGTTGTTTAATTTCCAGCGAAAGTGTACTGTTAGCTAGCTAGCTAATGTTAGCTGGCTGGCTCCCTAGCTGATGTTATTATTCGATTCCCAGAGCCGTTCGATGTTCTAGTTAGAGCCTAATGTTAGCTAGCTAACATTGAACATGGTTGGTTAGCTCCCAGCACTGTGGCATTGTAAGCTAACATTATGTGACGTGTGTGAACTTACACTTTGTTTACCTAGCTTGGTACATTGTTTACCTAGCTAGCAAGCTATATTTCTTAAGCTAAAGTGCACTGTTAGCTAGTTCTGGATTCCATTGAACATGGCTGGTTATCTCCCAGCACTGTGGATTTGTTGGCACTTTTTATTGTTTAACTAGCTAACTTTGACTGTGGGCTCACCTTCACCGCAGCCAACGTGAGTAAAACAATTAAATGTGTTAACCCTCGCAAGGCTGCTGGCCCAGATGGCATCCCTGGCTGTGACCTCAGAGCATGCGCAGACCAGCTGGTTGGTGTGTTTACGGACATATTCAATCAGTTCCTATCCCAGTCTGCTGTTCCCACATCCTTCAAGAGGGCCACCATTGTTCCTGTTCCCAAGAAAGCTAAGGTAACTGAGTTAAATGACTAACCCCCCGTAGCACTCTGTCATCATAAAGTGCTTTTAGAGATTAGTCAAGGATCATATCACCTCCATCCTGCCAGACACCCTGGACACACTCCAATTTGCTTACCGTCCCAATAGGTCCACAGACGACACAATCGCAATCACACTGCATACTGCCCTAACCCATCTGGACAAGAGGAATACCTATGTAAGAATGCTGTTCATCGACTACAGCTCAGCATGTAACAACATAGTTCCCTCCAAGCTCGTCATTAAGCTCGAGATCCTAGGTCTCGACCCAGCCCTGTGCAACTGGGTCCTGGACTTCCTGACGGGCCGGCCCCAGGTGGTGAGGGTAGTAAACAACATCTCCACCCCACTGATCCTCAACACTGGGGCCCCACAAGGGTGCGTTCTCAGCCCTCTCCTGTACTCCCTGTTTACCCATGACTGTGTGGCCAAGCACTCATCCAACTCAATCATCAAGTTTGCTGACGACACTACAATGGTAGGCTTGATTACCAACAACAACGAGACGGCCTACAGGGAGGAGGTGAGGGCCCTCGGAGTGTGGTGTCAGGAAAATAACCTCTCACTCAATGTCAACAAAACAAAAGAGATGATTGGTGGACTTTAGGAACAGGAGAGGGAGCACCCCCCTATCCACATCGACGGGACAGTAGTGGAGAAGATGGAAAGTTTTAAGTTCCTCGGCGTACACATCACAGACAAACTGAAATGGTCAACCCACACAGACAGCGCGGTGAAGAAGGCGCAACAGTGCCTCTTCAACCTCAGGAGGCTGAAGAAATTTGGCTTGTCACCAAAAACACTACACAAACTTCTACAGATACACAATCGAGAGCATCCTGTCGGGCTGTATCATCACCTAGTACGGCAACTGCTCAGCCCACAACCGTAAGGCTCTTCAGAGGGTAGTGAGGACTGCACAACGCATCACCGGGGGTAAACTACCTGCCCTCCAGGACACCTACACCACCCAATGTCACAGGAAGGCCAAAAAGATCATCAAGGACATCAACCACTTGAGCCACTGCCTGTTCACCCCGCTATCATCCAGAAGGCACGGTCAGTACAGGTGCATCAAAGCTGGGGCAGAGAGACTGAAAAACAGCTTCTATTTTAAGGCCATCAGACTGTTAAACAGCCATCACTAACATTGATTGGCTGCTGCCAACATACTGACTTAAATCTCTAGCAACTTTAAATAATAGGAATTGGATGTAACAAATGTATCACTAGCCACTTTAAATAATTTTGTATATAATTTGTACATATCCGACATTACTCATATCAAATGTATACATTGTACACTAAACCGTCTACTGAATCTTGCCTATTCCATTTGGCCATCGACTCAAATCTCTAGCCACTTTAATAATTATAATTGGATGAAATAAATATATCACTAGCCACTTTAAATGATGCCATTCATATAATGTTTACATATCCTACATTACTCATCTCATATGTATATACTGTACTCCATACCATCTACTGCATCTTGCCTACGCTGGTCAGCCATCGCTCATCCATATATTTATTTGTACTTACTCGTATTTATTCCTTTACTCTTGTATAAGGTAGTAGTTGTGAATTTGTTAGATTACTTGTTAGATACTACTGCATGGTCGGAACTAGAAACACAAGCATTTCGCTACACTCGCATTAACATCTGCTAACCATGTGTATGTGACAAATACAATTTGATTTGATTTGAAAAGTTACGAGCTTATGCTGTGACTGTTTGTGGTACACGGTGTCATTCTGTCATTGCACCACACAATCACAAGGGGGAGTTAGAACGCTGATCGATCGGTGGTCTAAACTGTGGCAATTATTAATGGAGGCTTTTTCAGTCTGAGACTCTCTCCTCTGGCACTGGAGTCCTGCATCAGGCAGCAACAACAAAAAATGTTGGTGGTCCTGGAGTTAAGAGAGAACTTGGGTAAATACAATGGGGGAATTACATTTGACATGTGGACTGACGATTTTCAAAAAAATAGGCACGTGGGATTTTGTTCCACTCCCTCTAAAAGCATAAATAAATAATTCTAAAAACCAATTAGCTTTATTTACAAATTACTAAGAATGTCTCATCCCATGTTCAAGATTGGCATTTTTCCCTTTATTCACATTAAAATCATTCACTTTCGGTTATTTGAAAAAAATCTGTCTCCAAAATGTTGTTGTTTTTTTAAACAAGTCTTTAAAAGTTACTGTCACGACTTCCGCCGAAGTCGGTCCCTCTCCTTGTTCGGGCGGTGTTCGGTGGTCGACGTCACCGGTCTTCTAGCCATTGCCGATCCACTTTTCATTTTCCATTGGTTTTGTCTTTGTTTTCCACACACCTGGTTTTCATTCCCAAATTACTTGTTCATGTATTTAACCCTCTGTTTCCCCCATGTTTGTGTGCGTGATTGTTATTTGTCGGTACTTTTCGTACTGTTATTTTTGCCCATGGTAATTGTATTACCATTATTTTGGGACACGGTGGTATATGGTTTACTTTGTGCTTTCGGAGTAAACTACGTTGTTCACTCTTTTCTGCTCTCTGCGCCTGACTTTATGCACCAGCTACACACACCGACCCTGACAGAATCACGCACCTTCTATGGAGTCAGCAGGAGCAGATACCCCTGTAATAGGGGTCGAGGAGCGCGTCCAGCAGCTATGCTACAAATCTTGGCACCGCCATGGACCGCGTTTTTCAGAGCTTGGATCGCTGGGAGAGAAGAGGAGTTCCTCCACGCCTCCACCAGCACAACCTAGTTCACCACTACTCACCCCTCCTTTACCCGGTTCCAGTGGGATTCGTCTCACCCTTCCTAGGGAGAATGATGGGCTGCAGGTTGTCAAGGGTTCATACTACAGCTGGAGCTCTACCTGGCAACCGTCCACCAGGCTCCTTTGGACCGTGAGAGGGTGTCCGCCCTCGTCTCCTGCCTCTCAGGGAAAGCCCTGGAGTGGGCCGACGCCGTGTGGGGAGAAGGAGAAGCGGTGCTGGACCACTTAGAAGAGTTCACCCGCCGCTTCCGGGCAGTTTTTGACCACCCACCTGAGGCAGGGGACGAGGAGCGCACAGGAGTTCGCTTTGGACTTCCGGACCCTGGCCGCTGGCGCGGGGTGGAACGACAGGGCCCTGATTCGATCACTACCGTTGTAGTTTGAGCGAGGACGTCCGTCGGGAGTTTTCCTGCAGGGACACTACTCTCACCTTCCCCCGAATATGACAATTTGGCTCTCGCCTTCTGTAAGAAGAAGGCAACTCAATTACCACCCCATCGATGGGGGGATTGTGCGATACACCTCCTGGTAGACGCAGCACTTCCCAGGAGTCACGTGTTTGCCCTGTCGCAGGAGGAAACATTGCCTATGGAAACATATGTCTCCCCCATTTCCCTGGGGCAGGGGTACATTTAGTGAAGAAGGTTGGAGGTCTGCACCCGTGTATTGACTATCGAGGTATCAACCAGATCACTGTGAGGTACAGTTACCCGCTTCCTCTCATAGCCAGTGCAATAGAGTCAATGCACGGGGTGCGCTTCTTCACGAAATTGGATCTCAGGAGAGCTTACAACCTGGTGCGTATCCAGGAGGGAGACGAGTGGAAGACGGCTTTCAGTACCACCTCAGGGCACTATGAGTACCTCGTAATGCCGTACGGGTTGATGAATGCTCCATCAGTTTTCCAGGCCTTTGTAGACATAATTTTCAGGGACCTGCACGGGGAGGGTGTAGTGGTGTATATTGATGACATTCTGATATACTCCGCTACACGCGCCGAGCATGTGTCCCTGGTACGCAAAGTGCTTGGTCGACTGTTGGAGCATGACCTGTACGTCAAGGCTGAGAAATGTCTGTTCTTTCAACAATCCGTCTCCTTCGTAGGGTACCGCATTTCCACCACAGGAGTGGAGATGGAGAGTGACCGCATTTCAGCCGTGTGTAATTGGCCGACTCCCACCACGGTAATAGAGGTGCAGAGGTTTCTAGGGTTTGCCAACTACTACCAGAGGTTTATCCGGGGTTTTGGTCAGGTAGCGGCTCCCATTACCTCACTGCTGAAGGGGGGACCGGTGCGTTTGCAGTGGTTGGCTGAGGCGGACAGGGCTTTTGGTCACCTGAGGGCTCTGTTTACCTCGGCTCCCGTGCTGGCTCTGGATCCCTCTTTAGCGTTCATAGTGGAGGTGGATGCGTCAGAGGCTGGGATAGGAGCCGTGCTCTCTCAGCGCTCGGGTATGCCACCAAAGCTCTGCCCCTGTGCCTTCTTCTCGAAGAAGCAGCCCAGCGGAGCGGAGCGAAACTATGATGTGGGGGACCGGGAGTTGTTGGCTGTTGTCAAGGCTTTGAAGGCTCGGAGACATTGGCTGGAGGAGGCTAAACACCCTTTTCTCATCTGGACTGACCACCGCAATCTGGAATACATCCGTGCGGTGAGGAGACTGATCCCTCACCAGGCAAGGTGGGCCATGTTTTTTTACCCGTTTTGTTTTCACTCTGTCTTACAGACCAGGTTCCCAGAACGCAAAGGCAGAAGCACTGTCCCGGATGTATGACACAGAGGAGCGGCCCATAGATCCTCACCCCCATACTTCCGGCCTCCTGCCTGGTGGCACCGGTAGTGTGGGAGCTGGACGAGGACATTGAGCGGGCGCTACGTGCAGAGCCCACTCCCATCCAATGTCCAGCTGGGCGTCTGTACGTTCCGTCTGCTGTCCGCGACCATTTGATCTATTGGGCCCACACCTCACCCTCCTCTGGTCATCCGGGCATCGGTTGGACGGTGCGCTGGTGGCCCACTTTAGCTGAGGACGTGAGGGTTTATGTTTCCTCCTGCTCGGTGTGCGCCCAGTGCAAGACTCCTAGGCACCTGCCCAGACGGAAGTTACAACCCTTACCCGTTCCACAACGGCTGTGGTCGCACCTGTCGGTGGATTTCATAACCGATCTTCCTCCCTCACAAGGTAACACCACGATCCTGGTTGCTGTGGATCGGTTTTCTAAGTCCTGCCGTCTCCTTCCTTTGCCCGGTCTCCCTACGGCCCTACAGACTGCGGAGGCCTTATTTACACACGTCTTCCGGCACTACGGGGTGCCTGAGGACATGGTGTCTGATCGAGGTCCCCAGTTCACGTCGAGGGTTTGGAGGGCGTTCATGGAACGTCTGGGGGTCTCGGTCAGCCTTACCTCGGGCTTTCACCCCGAGAGTAACGGGCAGGTGGAGAGAGTTGTCATTGTTACATGAGGTTGGAGGAAACCTACAGTAGGTTGTTGTAAGACAAAGCTGTGTGAACTGGAGTAACTTATCATTGTTACATGACAGTAGATTGTTGTAAGACAAAGCTGTGTGAACTGGAGCTTTCCTGGATCCTGAAAAACAACGTGCATTGGAGATTGCGTGCATGGATGCCAATGTCTCTGGCATGCTAAGCAAGCACTGTACCGTTTGAGCTAATTCCCCAGCTGATTGTTTTTGCCACTAGGAGCAACCAAGAGGGTCCAGCCTTGTCCGGCTATGCAGTTGGCGGAGTTGGTAGTTTACGCGCCAGCACTTACGTGGCTCGGTGCATCACAACAATTGTGCTCGCTCCCCAATGGCAGGTATGCTCAGTTGGTTAGAGCGTAGTGTTAATAACGCCAAGATCGGTGGTTCTATCCCTGTACTGGCCATGAGGTACATTTCGAGGAACCAGGATGTGGGTAGGTTTCTGAGGTCTTATTACCAGGATGGGCCGGGGGAGTGGGCGGCGTTCGTGCCCTGGGCAGAGATTGCCCAGAATTCGCTGCGCCACTCCTCCACTAACCTCTGTCCCTTCCAGTGCATACTGGGGTACCAGCCGGTTCTGGCGCCTTTGCATCAGAACCAGATCCAGGCTCCTGCTGTGGACGACTGGTTTAGGTGCGCAGAGGAGACATGGGACGCCACTCATGTTCACCTTCAGCGGGCCATGATGCGCCAGAAAGCCAGTGCAGACCGCCAGTGAGGCGACAGTGTTCGCTCCGGGGGCATGGGTCTGGCTCTCGACCCGAAACCTGCCCCTCCGCTTGCCCTGCTGGAAGCTGGGCCCGCGGTTTGTGGGACCATTTAAAGTCCTGAGGAGACTGAACAAGGTTTTATTACAGGTTACAGCTTCCCCCAGATTACCGTATTAACCCCTCTTTCCATGTGTCTCTCCTCAGGCCGGTGGTGGCTGGTCCACTCCAGGAGTCTGAGGAGCGGGACGTTCCTCCGCCCCTCTGAACATCGAGGAGGCCCCGGCATATGCAGTTCGGTCCATTCTGGACTCAAGGCGTCGGGCAAGGGGCCTTTAGTACCTTGTGGAGTGGGAGGGGTACAGTCCGGAGGAGAGATGCTGGGTGCCGGTGGAAGACGTGTTGGACCCTTCGATGCTGCGGGAGTTCCACTGTCGCCGACCGCATCGCCCAAAGCCTCGCCCTCCGGGTCGTCCCCGAGGCCGGTGTTGGCCCGCTGCTCAAGCCGCTCGTCAAGGGGGGGGGGGTACTGTACCAACTTCCACCGAAGTCGGCCTCTCTCCTTGTTCGGGCGGGGTTCGGCAGTTGACGTCACCGGTCTTCTAGCCGTCGCCGATCCACTTTTCATTTTCCATTGGTTTTGTCTTTGTTTTCCACACACCTGGTTTTCATTCCCAAATTACTTGTTCATGCATTTGACCCTCTGTTTCCCCCATGTGTGTGTGCGTGATTGTTATTTGTTATTTGTCGGTACTTTTTGTACTGTTATTTTCGCCCATGGTAATTGTATTATCGTTATTTTGGGACACGGCTGTATATGGTTTACTTCGTGCTTTCGGAGTAAACTACGTTGTTCACTCATTTCTGCTCTCCTGCACCTGACTTTATGCACCAGCTACACACACCGACCCTGACCCTGTTACTTGCAATTTCAGTAAAAAATTATAATAAGTAAGGAACTTGTGATGAATAAAAGTATATTCCACCGTCTCTTGCGCATGTCATTTTATTTTCATAATGCATCCTTAATTTCAAAACAATTGTTATTATTATTATTATAATTATTAATCCTGCATTATAATTATATAAAAGCCCATTCACCTCCAGTCATTGCGCTAACTCTAGTTAGCATTGGCTCACGAAACTACCTCTAACTTCCTTCATGCTGGATACAGTCATAAAAATGTTATCCGCCAGCTCATATGACTCATGGGAAGTCAATAAAGGGCATCATTGCCTAAATCCTGAAGTTTCCCGTTAATTGAAGTTTTCTCCCATTGACATCAATGAATGACTAAGAGCAAATTTGACTTAAGTGGGAGATAGAATTCGCCCCAGATGATCCCAGAGTATGAAGATTCTCTTTTATATCATCTGTAAATAGACGATGAATAGCTGTACTTTTAAAGTGGTCGGATCTCACATCATCTCTCTTCCTGTCTCACATCAACAGAAAATATAGCGGCCAGTTACAGTTAACTCCTAGCCTTGCTAACGTTAGCCAGCTAATGTTAGTAGAATTCAGAACATATCATATGTTTAGCAAATTCATGGCATATTATACGTTTAGAAAAAATGTGTAACATGTCATACAAAATGCAATTCGTAACATATCATACAAAATGGATGATGGGTATCCACAAATTGATACATACCATATGAAAGGTAACAAATAATACAAAATGGAGTGTCACGGATTGACGTACAGAATATTACGAAATGTTTTGAGACCAGGTTGGAAATACACAGTGGTCAGTTACATAGGACTTCATGAACATGATAATGAATGTTTCTGCATTTAGTATACATTCTGAAATACAGAGCCTCGAACATTTCAGAACATTTAACCTCTAGTCCTAAAGGAAAACAACCTTTTATTTAGTAGAGGTAGTATTTAGCATTTTATGTATCAATTTCTGTAAGTATGTACTTTCAAAAGCTTTCCCTTGTGAAGTAAGGTACCTTCATTTGGAAGACACATTGTTTTCTGTTTTTCAATATTCAAAGTCTGTTTGTTACAGTTTATTTTACTCAGTTGACTTTTGAAGCCTTGTGGCATGGGGCATCAGCCAACCTCATCACATTAACATAAGGTCAATTTTTTGTGTGGCAAATGGAAGAATAATTACAATTGGTTTACACTTCCATGTGTGTGTCTCTATGCCTACGGTGTACTTACCAATGTCCTCAGCTTGAGGTTGTTTATCTATGCTCCTGTTAACCGTATCCTGTCCACAGCTCTTTCTGTCCACATTAGCATAAATCTCATGAGACTGCTCCATATAAAGGCTAATTATAACCCCCCCCTTAAAATATACTTTGATACTTCATGGATCTGCACACAGTACAACAGACAGTATATTATGTTGTATATCCTGTTAAACAGCTGCTTTAGCTTAACAGTCTGTTGTGTCTGAGAACGTACAGTGTTATAGATTTAGGGAGGACTTCACACCTTAACCAGTGGTTTGAGCAGACAGCAACCTCCAGGAAGAGACACAACAGCAGATAGACACCATGCATGAGTGTGTGGGTATGTAGCTGGTGCATTGTGCTTGGTGTTGCCATTGGTCACCTACACGTTGTCCCTTGTACAGTGAAGGTTTTGAGTAATTCTTACCTTTCATTAGCATTATTTTTTGTATGTGTGTGTGTGTCATCTCAGTACTGTTCTGCCCTCTGTGTGTGTCCAGGTCACACTGTGTGTCCCACCATGCCTGTCCGTTTGAAACATACAGTATGATTCAAGATATATTTGAAGTGATCATATATTTTAGCAGATAAAAATTGGACTTAGTGAATTTGCACATAGATCATATAGCATTACTGAAGCTTAGACATCCCAGCCTTCAAACAGAGGTCACGTTATGGATTGTACTACGTCATCACATACATCAACAATGGCCTTATGCCATATAGGGGGCCTCTTTTCTATCTATACTGTTATTCAGAAGTGTGTGTGGGAAATCTATTCATGCATCTTTCTCGTAGGTTTAAAAGGGGAACTTTGTATGTGTTTGTGTGTGTGTATGTGTATGTGTGCGAGCCCTCTGTGTGTGTCCAACTGCAGGTCATATTGTTTTAATGATCCAATCACATTCAAGCAGTAAGCTGGTAGACCTGCTAGGTCTACCTTGTTCCTTCATTACTTAACCCTTGGACTACAATGGTCATGCCCAGCCGAAATCTAAATAACATAATTAAGAAATCCTCATCAAAATGTGTCTGTTAAAACTAGAAATATATGTATCTTTTTGCATGGGCTGCATCTCAATCCATCTCATCCGCCCGATATCGCACTTCCACATCTCCGGTGAAAAGTGGCAGAGATGGAGCGGTGTTTGTCAGACCATGAGACATCCCATAAATCGGTCTTCTCACAAAAACGTCTATAAACTATTACAACCACTCTATTGAAAGCTGAGACTCAAATGAACAAGATGGTTTCCTCCATTAAAAACTATTATAACCACTCTATTGAAAGCTGAGACTCTCATGAACAAGATGGTTTCCTCCATTCTAAACTATTATAACCACTCTATTGAAAGCTGACTCTCATGGACAAGATGGTTTCCTCCGTTATAAACTATTATGACCTATGAATCGATGTTTGCATCTTTCTCAGAGGTTGTAAAAGGAGAACTTCAGACTTGTGTGTGTGCTCATGCATTCATTTGAGCGTGGCCTCTCAGTACTGCTCTCTGTGTGTGTCCAACAGCAAATGACACTGTTTTAACAATCAAATCACATTCAATCAGAAGCTGGTTAAAGGACATTGTTCCTTTATTACTTTACTTTGTTGTTATGATAAAAACTATTTATGCTAATAATTGAATTTGCCCCCCAAAAAATCTAGATATATAATTTAAATTACATTACATTTATATGCTGGTCATTTAGCAGAAGCCCTCATCCAGAGCGACTGTCACAGTGTGCGCTACTGGGGTTGAAATCAGGTGCAGGAGAGCGGAAGGTGTCGTAAAGGCGCACACTTAAATGGCATAAGCAAAACAAAATAAAGAACGCACACTGCGTCAAACTCTCCTAGGCCACAACTGAAGTGTCAAGCGTGACGACTAAACACAGTCCACAAATATCACAGCAAAGTACAATAATCAATACGGGTGAACAATCGTTACCCGGTGAACCGAGCCTGGTTCTACACACAAATGTAACATAGAAAAAATTCCACAAAACGACATGATGAAATGCAGAGGAATAAATACATGCCGTAATTACTGGACGTCATGCCAATAAAGCAAATTGAATTGAATTGAATTGAGAGAGAGAGAGAGAGAGAGAGAGAGAGAGAGAGAGAGAGAGAGAGAGAGATATAACGAGAGAGAGAGAGAGAGAGAGAGAGAGAGAGAGAGAGAGAGAGAGAGAGAGAGAGAGAGAGAGAGAGAGAGAGAGAGAGAGAGAGGGGGCTGGGGATGAGATTACTTACCTAGTTGTAAAATGGTGTGTTGCCAACCCACTGCCAGATGTACCAATCCAGACGTTACTTTAAATTTATGAATAAATATCTATAATATCATTTTGGCCATTATTTAGGGCAAGGGCTGATTTCAAGGTGTTACTGCTAACCTACAAAGCATTACATGGGCTTGCTCCTTACCTATCTTTCAGATTTGGTCCTGCCGTACATACCTACACATACACTACGATCCCAAGACGCAGGCCTCCTTACTGTCCCTAGAATTTCTAAGCAAACAGCTGGAGGCAGGGCTTTCTCCTATAGAGCTCCGTTTTTATGGAATGGTCTGTCTACCCATGTGAGAGACGTAGACTCGGTCTCAACCTTTAAGTCTTTATTGAAGACTCATCTCTTCAGTAGGTCCTATGATTGAGTGTAGTCTGGCCCAGGAGTGTGAAGGTGAACGGAAATGCACTGGAGCAGCGAACCGCCCTTGCTGTCTCTGCCTGGCCGTTTCCCCTCTCTCCACTGGGATTCTCTGCCTCTAACCCTATTACAGGGGCTAAGTCACTGGCTTACTGGTGCTCTTCCATGCCGTCCCTAGGAGGGGTGCGTCACTTGAGTGGGTTAAGTCACTGACATGATCTTCCTGTGCTGGTTGGCGCCCCCCCTTGGGTTGTGCCGTGGCGGAGATCTTTGTGGGCTATACTCGGCCTTGTCTCAGGATGGTAAGTTGGTGGTTGAAGATATCCCTCTAGTGGTGTGGGGGCTGTGCTTTGGAAAAGTGGGTGGGGTTATATCCTGCCTACTTTGGCCCTGTCCGGGGATATCGTCGGACGGGGCCACAGTGTCTCCCGACCCCTCCTGTCTCAGCCTCAAGTATTTACTCTGCAGTAGTTTATGTGTCGGCGGGCTAGGGTCAGTCTGTTATATCTGGAGTATTTCTCCTGTCTTATCCGGTGTCCTGTATGAATTTAAGTATGCTCTCTCTAATTCTCTCTTTCTTTCTTTCTTTCTTTCTTTCTTTCTTTCTTTCTTTCTTTCTTTCTTTCATTCTCTCGGAGGACCTGAGCCCTAGGAACATGCCTTAGGACTACCTGGCCTGATGACTCCTTGCTGTCCCCAGTCCACCTGGCCGTGCTGCTGCTCCAGTTTCAACTGTTCTGCCTGCAGCTATAGAACCCTGACCTGTTCACCAGACATGCTACCTGTCCCAGACCTGCTGTTTTCAACTCTCTAGAGACAGCAGGAGCGGTAGAGATACTCTGAATGATCGGCTATGAAAAGCCAACTGACATATACTCCTGAGGTACTCTTCTGTTGCACCCTCGGCAACCACTGTGATTATTATTATTTGACTCTACTGGTCATCTATGAAGCTTTGAACATCTTGGCCATGTTCTGTTAAAATCTTCACCCGGCACAGCCAGAAGAGGACTGGCCACCCCTCATAGCCTCGTTCCTCTCTAGGCTTCTTGCTAGGTTTTAGCTATTCTAGGGAGTTTTTCCTAGACTCCGTGCTTCTACACCTGCATTGCTTGCTGTTTGGGGTTTTAGGCTGGGTTTCTGTACAGCACTTTGAGATATCAGATGATGTAAGAAGGGCTTTATAAATACATTTGATTTGATTTTATATAGATTTACTAGTGATAGTAGTAGTATAATAGCGGTAGTATGACTCCTAGTAGCAGTATAATAGAACTTTTACTTCACTACATTCCTTAATATAGTTATATACTTTTTACTCCAATACGTTTTCCCTGACACCCAAAAGTACTCGTTACATTTTGAATGCTCAGCAGGACAAGAAAACTGTCTGATTCACTCACTTATCAAGAGGACATCCCTGGCCATCCCTACTGCCTTCGATTTGGCAGACTCACTAAACACATGCTTTGTTTGTAAATGATGTCTGAGTGTTGGAGCATGCCCATGGCTATCCGCAAATTTTAAAAACAAGAAAATTATGCTGTCTGGTTTGCTTTATATAAGGAATTTGAAATTATTTCTACCTTTACTTTTGATACTAAGTATATTTAAAATCAAATACTTTTAGACTGTTACTCAAGTAGTATTTTCCTGGGTGACTTTCACTTTTACTTCAGTCCTTGTCTATTAAGGTATCTTTACTTTGACAATTGGGTACTTTTACTTTGCTTTGACAATTGGTTACACATACCCCAAAAAACTTGTTAAGTAGTACTTTCAGGTATTTTTACTTAAGTACTTTACACCACTCTATAGTAGTAGTAGTATAATAGTCGTAGTGTAATAGTCATAGCATAATAGTCGTAGTATAATAGTAGCAGTATAATAGTAGTAGTATAATATTAGTAGTATAATAGTAGTAATATAAAAGTAGTAGTATAATAGTAGTAGTATAATAGCAGCAGTATAATGGTAGTAATATAAAAGTCATAGTATAATAGTAGCAGTATAATAGTAGCAGTATAATGGTAGTAGTATAATAGTCATAGTATAATAGTAGTATTATAGTAGTATAAAAATAGTAGTGGTATAATAGTAGTAGCATAGTAGTAGTAGTAGTAGTAGTAGTGTAGTAGTTGTATAGTAGTAGTATCATGATAGTGGTAGTATAATAGTATTAAAATAATTGTAGTATTCTAGTCATAGTATAATAGTATAGTAGTAGTATTATATTTTACCTTTATTTTACTAGGCAAGTCAGTTAAGAACAAATTCTTATTTTCAATGACGGCCTAGGAACAGTGGGTTAACTGCATGTTCAGAACGACAGATTTATAATTTGTCAGCTCAGGGAATTGAACTTGCAACCTTTCGGTTACTAGTCCAACACTCTAACCACCAGGCTACCCTGCCGCCCCAAGTAGTAGTATAGTAGTAGTATCACGATAGTAGTACTATAATAGTAAGAGCATAATAGTAGTAGTAGTAGTACTAGTACAGTACTGTAGCTCATTTTCCCCCAACATCCCCCTAACTTCGAACACACTAGTGGTTGGAGGACTAAATCACCTGAAGCTCAAAACTTAAATGGACTGGAAGATAATGGTAAGTTTTGCTACTAAATACACCCTTGTAGCTAGGTGACCACTGATTTTTATTACAATTTATTCTAGTTAAGTTAGGTTATGAGAGTTTACAAAAAAAGTAATATACACTGTACATACACATTTTGAGGGAGACGCTGTATGTTGTCAAATTTGACTGCGCAACAGACCACAAATATAGCTAACGGATTTGCTAATGTTGCTAGCTTGGTTACTAAATGTTGATAGAACTGCTTAGTAACCAAAAAATTAATAAATTGTAAGTGTTAGATAATACATATCATGAAAACAGCTGAAAGTTGTCAAGCTTTGCCGTATCAAAATCGTCGTCTGACGGCGGCGTTTCTACTTTGAACTTTTTGACACCTATTACTGTTGGTTATGTTTCATCTTACAACAACTACATAGAGGCAGTCTTTGTCAAATGTTACAATGTATGTATCAATATTAAAATAATTGGGACACACATTTGCATTATAAATAACAACAAAGGTAGGTACACTTTCAGTTACTGTGAAGCCTTTCATCGTCACCTTTCAATGCCTTAGCTATGAATTGTAAATGTTTATACATCTTCAGATGCAGTTATCTTTCTAGAATGTGTATATTATGCCAAGTTAATTAGCTACATTCCCCCCACAGCATGGAGAACATCATGAGGAAGCAGTGGAGTCAGGTGGACATGTTCCATGCCATGGAGGACTGTGGGGCAAGGATGACCATCTGCCAGGCTGACAAGTTTAGGCATCTTTTGTTTTGTAGGAGATTACCACATGTATGTACATTTTATCTGCTAGTAACAGTTTTATTTTCTTATCTACCAAGGTGCATGGTGTACCTCGGCAGACCCCCAACCCACATTGCTTGCACCGAGGATGACAATTCTCTGGAGCAGTACTGTATCTACTGCTCCAGCCATGGGTTCCCCTTCACCAGACAGAGGCTGATGAAATCCGCACTTATCTGGTGTTCTATGCGTTTATGTATGTAGAATGCTGGACAGACTGTTCTCAATGTGTGTGATGTAAATATGGATGTGTATTGTGATGCCAAATTAAAAAATGTCATTCTGGATGGAGAATTTACATTCTATTCTATTCTAGGTTTTGGCACCCAGGGAAGAGAATCTCACCACTGGGGAAGAGGTGGTAGGAAATGTTCAGGAGGAGGCACAATAACCTGAGCATGAGGTTGGACACCCTGGACAGAGGTGAGAGCTGAGTGTGCCACACTTCCGACGATGGACACCTCATTCACTCCTTATGAGAAGCACTTGGAGGAGAGTGGGTTGAGGGAGAAACCTAGATAAATCTATAAGTGTGATGAGTCTGGGTTTAGTAGCAGTCAGAGCAGGCACAAAGTGCAGGCCACCCGGGGTGCGAAACATGTGTACCAGCAGGCTCTGGGGAACAAGAATCACATCACCGAGCTGGCCTGCTTCAGAGAGAGAAGACGAGACAAAGCGAGATGACATCCCTCCATTTGTCATCTACCCCAAGTGTTTCCCTGGCGGCCACAACACACTGGGAGCCCCCCCCCCAAGCCATATATGGACAGTCAAACAGAGGCTATGTTGACGAGGACTTGTTCAGGAAGCACTTCATTAAGCATATAGTGAAGGAGTGCCCTCTCCTTCTTCTCTTCAATGGGCGGTGATGGCGGCAGCACTAAGGGAAGACTTCAATGTCTTCCACCACACTGAACCCATGCCCTGTAGCCGCTGGACATGGCATAGTTTGGCCCTTTAAAGGATGAGTTCTCCAAGGCAGCTGGAGACAACAGCCATTTTGATCACTCCTACATGGTAAACAAATCAGAATTTGCCAAAGCATTCTGCTACCCTTACCAGCGCGGCAAGGACATGCACTATTTGGTGGAAGGGTTTAAGAAGTGTGGCCTCTTCCCTTTCGACCCTTCAGCCATTAAAAGGTCCCGTTCAATGCAGTCTTGGTCCATACAGGGTCCCACCACCGCCTTTCCTGGAATAGCAGCACTGTGCCATCCACTAGCACCTCCTCCCCAGCGAGCACAGAAGGACCCCCAGCCCCTGCTCCAGTCGCAGCCCTAGCCCCAGAAGAGCACCCCCTAATAGAGGGGCTGATAGCGAAGGACCTGGGACACATCCTAACTGTCCTGAAGTATCGGCTATACCGATACAGAAGACTCCCAGTGGTCGCCACATGCCTCACCAGGGGGGAATACACGCGCCAGTGGCAGGAGAGGGGTGAGAAGTAGAACGATTTGATGTGTTTAAAAATAAGTATATAATAAACAAAGACACCACCTGCAGTGCTCGCTGCGGAGAGCGTTATCTGACACCACCTGCAAGCTCCCTGCAGGAGTGTGAGTCCGAGGTACCATGGGTGTGCTGTGACTTCTGCCATCACTGGTTCCACTGCAGGTGTGTGCAGTAGGATCCAGAGGTGGCGGTGGAGCTGGATTTTTATTGTGATTTTTGGGACTGACAGAGCTCCAGAGTTCCTTTGTGGAGATGGAAGAACCTTCCAGAAGGACAACCATCTCTGCAGCACTCCACCAATCAGGCCTTTAAGGTAGATTGGCCAGACGGAAGCCACTCCTCAGTAAAAGGCACATGACAGCCCGCTTGGAGTTTGCCAAAAGGCACCTAAAGACTCTCAGACCATGAGAAACAGGATTCTCTGGTCTGATGAAACCAAGATTGAACTCTTTGGCCTGAATACCAAGCGACACGTCTGGAGAAAACCTGGCACCATCTCTACGGTGTAGCATGGTGGTGGCCGCATCATGCAGTGGGGATGGTTTACAGTGGCAGGGACTGTGAGACTAGTCACGATCAAGGCAAAGATGAACAGAGCAAATTACAGAGAGAACCTTGATGAAAACCTACTCCTGAGCACTCAGGACCTCAGACTGGGGTGAAGGTTCACCTTACAACAGTACAATGACCCTAATCACACAGCCAAGACAGTGCAGGAGTGGCTTTGGGTCAAGTCTTTGACTGTCCTTGAGTGGCCCAGCCAGAGCCCAGACTTGAACCCGGTCAAACTTCTCTGGAGAGACCTGAAAATAGCAACGCTCCCCATCCAACCTGACAGAGCTTGAGAGGATCTTCAGAGAAGAATGGGAGAAACTCCCCAAATGCATGTGTGCCAAGCTTGTAGCATCATTCCCAATAAGACTCGAGGCTGTAATCACTGCTAAAGATGCTTCAACAAAGTACTGAGTAACGGGTCAGAAAAATGTCTAAAGAACAGTTTTTGCTTTGTCATTATGGGGTATTGTGTGTAGATTGATGAGGGGAAAAAAACGATTTAATACATTTTAGAATAAGGTTGTAACCTAACAAAATGTGGTCAACTGTTCTGAATACATTCTGAAGGCAGTGTAGGTAGCACACAAGAGGACATTTTTCTCTTTTGAGAATTTTCTTTTGAATTTCTAGCCAAATGTAAAAGGTTCCTGTGTTGATTAATTTAATAGAGTGAGTTAGGTCTGCTCTATACCAAAATAGCATACCCCCTGAGTCCCTTCCCTGTTTCACACCTGGTCGTTTGGTGGATGGGACTACCAGCGCTCTGTAACCTAGAGAGCAACCAGCGGGTCCATCTCCTCCATACCATGTTTCTTGTAGGATGACAATGTCTGTATTTCTGATTTCTTTGGTGAAGTGCAGGTTCTTGCTCTTTAAGTCAAAGGCAGATGACCTCAGTCCTTGGATATTCTAGGATGAGATAGTGAAGGCTTTGTGTTCCATAAAGTGTCCAATCTTGTTAGTCGTGTGGTTTGGCCACAGATCAGTAAGTGTGAGCAGAGCCTGCTGAGCATCTGGTACATGCCATTGGCTTGGGCTAGTGTAAGAGTGGGGTATGTCGCCGACTGTATGTGTGACTTTCATGTTGAGGCCCTCTTTGCTGGAGTGGGGGGCTCTCTCTCTCTCTCTCTCAAATTGATGGCTGAATAGTGCTGAAAGGTTAAGTGATGATTCCACCTAGTGGTTAAAGTGAGAGATGAACTCACCATAGAGGTGAATAGTGGTATTACAGACTTGTCTATGAGCTCTTTTTCAATTCACCATTCCTCAATTCCTCTTCACATCCTCTCTCCTCCCCTCTGTCTCAAAACACATTGGAGAATACAATCCTAGGGGAGGGACCTTGGACCTCCTGGTCCATTATTAGGAGCAGTGTCTGCTCTCTTCTTTCTTGGTGCTGGTCTCACCGTCTCTCAGGGTGTCTGCACTGACGTAGAGCTGGCATCTTGCACCAACCAAGTCCTTTCAATATGAGGAATATGAGGAAAGGAGGCCCACTTTCGAGTTTTGGAACATGACCCTTACCTTGCTGACAACAGAGAGATGCAGGACGGAGTAGTACAAGTCTGTGGCTCCAGCGGAGGGGTTAATAGACAATACATTAGATATGTTAACAACACAGTCACCTGGAGGAAGAGGAGGAGGAGCAAGAGGAGGAGGGTTAATAGACAATACATTAGATATGTTAACAACACAGTCACCTGGAGGAGGAGGAGGAGGAGGAGGAGGAGGAGGGGTTAATAGACAATACATTAGATATGTTAAAAGTCTATGCATTCACTGTCAGGTAAGACGCTTTGGATAAAAGTGCCTCCTCTGAAAAGGAAATGGTGAAACACTAAACATGAGGGTTGTAAAAGCTCTCAAAAATTGAGATTCTGGCTTGAGACTGATAGGGTTAAAGGTTTATGCATTCACTGTCCTGGAAGTCACTTTTATAAAAGAATGCCCTCCTTTTCTTTAGCTATTGGCTTATAGTACATATGGGGCTTTCTGCTGAAGCATCCCATTAAGTACATATTGTAGCAGCATGTCTCAATGGATGTTGACGAATCTGTAAGAATCCGTAATCATTAGTCTAAAACGTTTTGCAAGGGAAATAGTTTACTCCAAACTGAAAATGTTTTGCAACGGAATCCTATTACTCCAAACGGAAAAAGTTTTGCAATGAAAACAAGATTTTCTATTGGACTAATTTATCTAGGTCCCTCCCCGTTTGGTTCTGTTTCGTACTGTTTGGCTCTGTTTGGTTCCTAGTGAGCACACCCCTGTTGTCTCCTCCTGTAGTTTATTGGCTGTAGTGTCTGGGGCCAGAGTCTGGGACTTGGTGATGACGAGAGCTCCCTGGATGAAACAACAGTGACGCTGGCAGACGGCCAGGAAATGACTGTTTTCCTTGGATACGGTTGCCACAGCATCATCAGCAGGAAATACTGTAGACAGAGAGTCAGGGGGAGAGGGGAGGGGCCACAGGCTGCATGTTGCTTGTGACGGAGGCAGCTGGCTAATGGTATACATGTTGAATTGTGCATGTTCAGCTTTCCAACGGTAGAACGGAAATCTAAATTATTTGGGCTGTGAGACTGTGAGGAATTCTAGCCCTTCACTGAAGCATGTTCAACAGGTAGAACTGTCTGATTGTGCCCTAGTACATGGCAAGAGGGGGAAAGTGGATAAGATGAACTCAGCTAAATATTTCTCTAGCCTTGAGGTCTCCTGGTCCTGGTTTGCTTTCTTCCTTTCTCTCTTCCTTTCTTTCTTTCTTTCTTTCTTTTTTACTTTCTTTCTCAGGAAACGGATCTGCATTACAACCCACACAGGAAGCGGACAGGTCGGGAAAACTTAGCAAGACACTAGAGAGGGAGAGGGACACACAAAGGTTCCAATAGCTCAGTTGGATAAACCGGGGTCTGTAGTGTTACAACAGTAGGGTTGTAATGTTACAACACCGGGGTCTGTAGTATTACAACGGGGTCTGTAGTGTTACAACAACAGGGTCTGTAGTGTTACAACAACAGGGTCTGTAGTATTACAACAGGGTCTGTAGTGTTACAACAGGGTCTGTAGTGTTACAACAACAGGGTCTGTAGTGTTACAACAGGGTCTGTAGTGTTACAACAGGGTCTGTAGTGTTACAACAACAGGGTCTGTAGTATTACAACAGGGTCTGTAGTGTTACAACACCGGGGTCTGTTAGTGTTACAACACCGGGGTCTGTAGTGTTACAACACCGGTGTCTGTAGTATTACAACAGGGTCTGTAGTGTTACAACAGGGTCTGTAGTGTTACAACAACAGGGTCTGTAGTGTTACAACAACAGGGTCTGTAGTGTTACAACACAAGGGTCTGTAGTGTACAACACCAGGGTCTGTAGTGTTACAACAACAGGGTCTGTAGTGTACAACACCAGGGTTGTAGGTTTGACTCCACATGGGTCATATATTATAGAAAGATACATGCCTGTCTGTTTGGGAGAAAAAAGTACTTGCTATAGTGGGCCAGGAGTTCAATTCGCTGACCATGTGACCAGAATAACTCTGTGCTGTCATTATAATAATGGGGGCTTGGAGTTTTTGCTGTTCAGGATGGATGGAAGGAAATACAGTAAGAGAGAGAGAGAAAGAGAGAGAAAGAGAGAGACAGGAGGAATAAAGGACAACCAGTGACAGGGGTTTTACTTAGTGTAATAGTGATTTTTCCTCTGACAAAAGAGTCACCATGACACAGACTGGCTGTAGAGGGCGACAGAGACAGAAACTGTTTCTTCATAAACTCACTTCTTCGCAGAGAGATCATCACTGAATAGTCAGCAGGTGAGGCCAAAACTATTTCAATCCCTCGAGGCCCATTAAGGAAAATATATCTCTTCTTGCTTCACCTGCAGTGCAGAAGAGAAAGTAGGATATGCATCAGACCTGGGTTGAAAATACATGCCAATACAAGACTACAATACTAAACTACATGCTAATTGCATTGCAGAAAAGTTACAGGGGGATCAGATTAAGATCCTACACCTGTATACAGCGCTATCCCCGACACACACACCACCCCATCCCACTACTTGACCCTAACAGATCCTACACCTGTATACTGCAATATCCCCAACACACACACCACCCCATCCCACTACTTGACCCTAACAGATCCTACACCTGTATACTGCATTATCCCCAACACACACACCACCCCATCCCACTACTTGACCCTAACAGATCCTACACCTGCATACTGCATTATCCCCAACACACACACCACCCCATCCCACTACTTGACCCTAACAGATCCTACACCTGCACACAGCACTATCCCCAACACACCCACCACCCCATCTCTCTACCCAGGTCTGATGCATATCCTACTTTCTCTTCTGCACTGCAGGTGAAGCAAGAAGAGATACATTTTCCTTGATGGGCCTCGAGGTATTGAAAGAGTTTTGGCCTCACCTGCTGACTATTCAAAGTGATGATATCTCCGCGAAGAAGTGAGTTATTACTGGCGACCGACTCCACCTCAAGATTCTTAACAGAACTAAAAGAATGATGAGATCCAAGATCCTCAAGAGAGAATTTACTTGGCTAGTATTCAGGAGACAAACGTTTGTACTAAGCGTCATTGCTTGAGATTTGCATCACAGCACTTCCACAATATTTTGTGGAATATAACTTGTCTACTGGTAGGCAGGAAACTACAATCAGAAAATAAATAGGAATTGTATTAATATGCTCATACAAAAATGTAAACAAGTGTGTGTGTGTGTGGTTTGATAATATAACAGCAGAATTATACATTTTCATTGTTAAATGTATTCTGAGTCTGCTGTACTGACATCATGTTGTATCTGATGATGTGTGAAACATAACTACTGGTACACAGGAAGCTACAAACAGGAAACAAGTAGGACTTGTATTAATATGATACTACAAACAAATACAACAATAGGTGTGTTTGCATGCGTGTTGTGGGTTTTAGAGAGAGAGAGAGAGAGAGAGAGAGAGAGAGAGAGAGAGAGAGAGAGAGAGAGAGAGGCAAACCTGGCTGCCCAGAGAGGACAGGCTGTGCTCACTCTGCTCCAGGGAGAGGTAGAGACAGAGCTGCATTTCCTAGTACACTGTGATAAATACTCAGACCTATGCCATCCTTTTGAGTAAGCTGTCATCTATAGGACTGGGCACTGATGCCTGCCGATGGTTTTATGACTATCTTAAAGATAGAACTCAGGCCGTCATGGTCGACGGGGTCAAGTCTGACCCCTTACAGTTACTTAAAGGGGTCCCTCAGGGTTCAATAATTGGCCCACTATTGTTCTCAATATATATAAACAACATTGGTGATGATGTCAGATATTGTAATTTCCATTTATATGCAGATGACACAGTGATGTACTCTATTGCTCCAACAGCGGACCAAGCTTTAATGCAGTTGGAGTCTGATTTTAGGATATTACAGGAGTCTCTTTTACAGCTTAAACTTGTTTTAAACGCTAAGAAAACAAATGTCATGCTTTTCTTCTAGGTCTAACCTCTCAGTTAGAAACACTTTTGTAATCACTAGCTTGGATGGTACTCAAATCAAACAGGTCTCTGCATATAAATATTTAGGGGTATGGTTAGATGATAGGCTCTCTTTAAAAAACATGTTACTGAATTGGGAAAAAAGCTCAAATTCAAGATAGGGTTCCTTTACAGAAACAGGGCTTGTCTGTCCTCCATAAATAGGAAACAAATTGTGCAGGCTACTTTTATGTCCGTTTTAGATTATGGTGATATTATTTATATGCATGCATCGGCAAATATATTAAAACCACTGGATGCTATTTACCATTGTGCACTCAGGTTTATCACCGGTGATAGTTACAAAACTCATCACTGTATCCTATATCAACATGTGGGTTGGGCCTCTCTATCTGTGAGGCGAGAGCAACATGCTCTTTTGTTTATTTATAAAGCACTTCTTTTAAAACTACCTCCATATATATCATCATTAATTTTAATTAGATATACACATTTTATGACCAGATCACAGATGTGGATTACATTAGAAACTCCTGCGGTCTCCACAGAGTTGGGAAGGACTGCCTTCAGTTCCTTTGCACCTTATTTATGGAACAAACTGCAGATCAAACTTAAGCTAGCCACTCTCGTGTCCCTTGCCCATTTTAAAAATATGATGGAGGATCAATATGATGTTGTCTGTGATTGTTTCTGATGAATGTGTCTTTGTTTTGTATGTTTTGAAATGTTCTTGTCTGTATGCCTAGAACTGTACATGTCAACATGTTTACACAGGGCACAGCCGTAAAAGAGATCCAGGTCTCAGTCTGTTTTCCCTGTTAAAATAAAGATAAAAAAAAAAAAAAAGAGAATATTTATTTCCCAAAATTATAACTCAATACAAAGAATTTGAAACTATAATAGATGGAGAAAAAATCAAATATTTATTGGGTGAAAAGCCAAAATGTGCAGTTTTGGCAGCCAAATATGTGTCCTCCTGCCACAACCTGAGGGACAGCCAGTGAAAGGTGTAATGTAATGTCGATAATATTTCCCATCTTGTTTTGTTTTGTAATGTGTCTTCTCAGTCATGTTGACACTGGTCTACTACCATTACTTTAATGTATTGTTGTTCTCATTAATACTGTTGTTGTAGTTGTTGTTAATGGTAATCCCATGTCCACTACTACTACTATTAATATTTCTGTTGGTCCCACCATTTATTTATATATACAGTGAGGGAAAAAAGTATTTGATCCCCTGCTGATTTTGTATGTTTGCCCACTGACAAAGAAATGATCAGTCTATAATTTGAATGGTAGGTTTATTTGAACAGTGAGAGACAGAATAACAACAACAAAAATCCAGAAAACGCATGTGAAAAATGTTATAAATTGATTTGCATTTTAATGAGGGAAATAAGTATTTGACCCTCTCTCAATCAGAAACATTTCTGGCTCCCAGGTGTCTTTTATACAGGTAACGAGCTGAGATTAAGAGTGTGCTCCTAAAGGGAGTGCTCCTAATCTCAGTTTGTTACCTGTATAAAAGACACCTGTCCACAGAAGCAATCAATCAATCAGATTCCAAACTCTCCACCATGACCAAGACCAAAGAGCTCTCCAAGGATGTCAGGGACAAGTGTGTAGACCTACACAAGGCTGGAATGGGCTACAAGATCATCGCCAAGCAGCTAGGTGAGAAGGTGACAAAAGTTGGTGCGAATATTCGCAAATGGAAGATACACAAAAGAACTGTCAATCTCCCTCGGCCTGGGGCTCCATGCAAGATCTCACCTCGTGGAGTTGCAATGATCATGAGAACGGTGAGGAATCAGCCCGGGAGGATCTTGTCAATGATCTCAAGGCAGCTGGGACCATAGTCACCAAGAAAACAATTGGTAACACACTACGCCGTGAAGGACTGAAATCCTTCAGCACCCGCAAGGTCCCCCTGCTCAAGAAAGCACATATACATGCCCATCTGAAGTTTGCCAATGAACATCTGAATGATTCAGAGGACAACTGGGTGAAAGTGTTGTGGTCAGATGAGACCAAAATGGAGCTCTTTGGAATCAACTCAACTCGCCGTGTTCGGAGGAGGAGGAATGCTGCCCATGACCCCAAGAACACCATCCCCACCATCAAACATGGTTTGAGGTGGAAACATTATGCTTTGGGGGTGCTTTTCTGCTAAGGGGACAGGACAACTTCACCACATCAAAAGGACGATGGATGGGGCCATGTACCATCAAATCTTGGGTGAGAACCTCCTTCCCTCAGCCAGGGCATTGAAAATGGGTCGTGGATGGGTATTCCAGCATGACAATGACCCAAAACACACGGCCAAGGCAACAAAGGAGGGGCTCAAGAAGAAGCACATTAAGGTCCTGGAGTGGCCTAGCCAGTCTCCAGACCTTAATCCCATAGAAAATCTGTGGAGGGAGCTGAAGGTTCGAGTTGCCAAACGTCAGTCTCGAAACCTTTATGACTTGGAGAAGATCTGCAAAGAGGAGTGGGACAAAATCCCTCCTGAGATGTGTGCAAACCTGGTGGCCAACTACAAGAAACGTCTGACCTCTGTGATTGCCAACAAGGGTTTTGCCACCAAGTACTAAGTCATGTTTTGCAGAGGGGTCAAATACTTATTTCCCTCATTAAAATGCAAATCAATTTATAACATTTTTCACATGCGTTTTTCTGGATTTTTTAGTTGTTATTCTGTCTCTCACTGTTCAAATAAACCTACCATTAAAATGATAGACTGATAATTTCTTTGTCAGTGGGCAAACGTACAAAATCAGCAGGGGATCAAATACTTTTTTCCCTCACTGTATATTTTATACATATATATATATATATATATTTTATATATATATACTTTGACAATGTAAGTAATAATGAACTTGCCATGTCAATAAAGTCAACTGAATTGAATTGAATTGAATTGAGAGAGAGAGAGAATGAAGGAAGTTGAAGGAAGTTGTGTGCACTATAGGATTAAGCATGTGTTATGAGTATGTTGTCATGGTGATGTTAAACCACTTTCTCACAAATCCAGTGGAGTTTGCTGTCACATAACAAGTCATTCCATGCCTTCAGAGAACTCTGATCGTTGCGTATCTCAACACAGTCCTCCTCACCATTGTCTGCTTGGCTACCACCATTATCAGGCTGTGGTTTATACCAGTACCTACAGGGTTAAAAACAGTGAGATAACATAGTTAATACCAGTACCTACAGGGTTAAAAACAGTCAGATATCATGGTTAATACCAGTACCTACAGGGTTAAAAACCATCAGATAGTATGGTTAATACCAGTACCTACAGAATTAAAAACAGTCAGATATCATTGTTAATACCAGGAGCTACAGGGTTAACAACAGTCAGATAACATGGTTATTACCAGTACCTACAGGGTTAAAAACAGATATCACAATTAGAACATCACACTCTTAAATAACATACAGACAAGTTTAAATTCATTTTTGTTGTCTGCTATCAATGACAATAACCAATAAAGATAAAGGTTGAATGAACTGAACATTGGAGCCTTATTTTCACAGTAGTTATCATCACTTACTTAATGGTCAGTGTTGTTCCATCTACCCATTTCCAGTTCCCCTCTGTCTCTCTGTCAGTCAGACCAATCCAGACTCTCTTATTGAAGTTGAAGAGAAACTCCTATGGTTGAGAAAAATACAATTTATATACAGTGACCTTCAAAGTATTGACACATTTTTAGAAATTACAGCACTTTTTGTACATAGGCCCCCCATTTTAGTGTTCAAAAGTATTGGAACAAATTAATTTATATGTGTATTAACCTGTTAGGGCTAGGGGGCAGTGTTTGGAAGATCGGAGAGTCTGGCGTGCCCAAAGTAAAATGCCTGTTACTCAGGCCCAGAAACTAGGATACGCACATAATTAGTAGTAGAAAACACACTGACGTATCTAAAACTGTTAAAATAATGTCTGTGAGTATAACAGAACTGATATGGCACGCAAAAACCAGAGAAAAATCGATCCAGATTTTTTTTTTATGTCACTGTTTTTCCATTGACTTGCAGTTCTTCCTGGTGTTTCGTGAATTGGACTCTTGTTGGATGCAATTCTGTTTGTTTTGGTTGTGTTTCAGATTACTTGGTGCCCAATAGAAATGTAATGTGTATAGAAATAATGTATTGTGTCATTTTTATTGTAAATAAGAGGAGAATTCTGCCTACCTATTAGTGTACTGATGAAAATTATAATCTCTCTCTCTCTCTCTCTCTCTCTCTCTCTCTCTCTCTCTCTCTCTCTCTCTCTCTCTCTCTCTCTCACTTTCTCTTTTTCACTCTGTCTGTCTGTCTGTCTATCTGTCTGTCTCTCTCTCGCTCTTTCTCTCGCTCGCTCGCTCGCTCTCTCTCTCTCTCTCTCTCTCTCTCTCTCTCTCTCTCTCTCTCTCTCTCTCTCTCTCTCTCTCTCTCTCTCTCTCTCTCTCTCTCTCTCGTTATATCTCATCTCTCTCTCTCTCTCTCTCTCTCTCTCTCTCTCTCTCTCTCTCTCTCTCTCTCTCTCTCTCTCTCTCTCTCTCTCTCTCTCTCTCTCTCTCTCTCTCTCGTTATATCTCATCTCTCTCTCTCTCTCTCTCTCTCTCTCTCTCTCTCTCTCTCTCTCTCAATTCAATTCAATTCAATTTGCTTTATTGGCATGACGTAACAATGTACATATTGCCAAAGCTTACATTTGATATTTATAATATGAACATAATTAATAATCAAAATTGTCAACAGGACAACAGTAACAACAATAACCACATTGAACAACAACAATAAGCATATAGTAGAAGACATGTGCAGGTTGATTGGTCTGTCAGACACTGTCCCTCATCTTATGGCAGGCAGCAATGTAGTGCGCTGCCAACCCACAGCTTTCTGCTTCCTCCCCAACAGGATGGGTAGCTTACTCTCATCAGGAGGTCTTTGAAACCTTGAATATGGGTTTCAAATTTGGGGAAATGACACTCTCTAATTGTTTTATATTTTTGACATTTTGTCAGGAAATGCAGCTCTGTCTCAGGTTCTGCTGTGGTGCAGTGGTTGCACAGCCTTTCCTCTACAGGAGCCAGGTTTTCCTGTGTCGACCCTTCTCAATGGCAAGGCTGTGCTCACTGAGCCTGTACTTTGTCAAGGTTTTTCTAAGGTTTTGATCAGTAACCATGGTCAAATAGTTTGCCACGGTGTACTGTCGATTTAGGGCCAGATAGCACTGCATTTTGCTTTGTGCTTGTGCTTGCGTTTCCCAATGAGCAATGTAGTTTTGTTTCGATTGTGATGTAATTTGGTTTATTCTGATTGATTGGATGTTCTGGTCCTGAGGCTTCAGTGTGTTAGTAGAACAGGTTTGTGGACTCAGCCCCAGGACCAGCTGGATGAGGGGACTCTTTTCTTTGCTCAGCTCTTGGCATTGCAGGGCCTGGTAATGATATGAGAGGGGGTTCTCTCTCTCTCTCTCTCTCTCTCTCTCTCTCTCTCTCTCTCTCTCTCTCTCTCTCTCTCTCTCTGTCTTTATGTCTCTGTCTCTATCTCTCTCTGTCTTTATGTCTCTGTCTCTATCTGTCTCTGTCTTTATGTCTCTGTCTCTCTCTCTGTCTCTGTCTTTATGTCTCTCTCTCTGTCTCTGTCTCTGTCTTTATGTCTCTCTCTCTCTCTCTCTCTCTCTCTCTCTCTCTCTCTCTCTCTCTCTGTCTTTATGTCTCTCTCTCTGTCTCTGTCTTTATGTCTCTGTATCTCTCTGTCTCTCTCTGTCTCTGTCTCTCTCTTTGTCTCTCTCTGTCTCTCTCTTTATGTCTCTCTCTGTCTCTGTCTTTGTCTCTGTCTCTCTCTCTGTCTCTGTCTTCATGTCTCTGTCTCTCTCTCTGTCTTTCTTTGTCTCTGTCTCTCTCTCTTTCTCTGTCTTTATGTCTCTGTCTCTCTCTCTGTCTCTGTCTTTATGTCTCTCTCTCTGTCTTTATGTCTCTGTCTCAACTCTGTCTTTATGTCTCTGTCTCTCTCTCTGTCTCTGTCTTTATGTCTCTGTCTCTCTCTCTGTCTCTCTCTGTCTCTCTCTGTCTCTCTCTTTATGTCTCTGCCTCTCTCTTTATGTCTCTCTGTCTCTGTCTCTCTCTTTATGTATCTTTGTCTCTGTCTCTGTCTTTATGTCTCAGTCTCTCTCTCTGTCTCTGTCTTCATGTCTCTGTCTCTCTCTCTGTCTCTCTCTTTATGTCTCTCTGTCTCTGTCTCTCTCTTTATGTCTCTCTGTCTCTGTCTCTCTCTTTATCTCTCTCTCTCTCTCTCTCTGTGTCTCTCTGTCTCTGTGTGTGTGTGCATGCTGGGTTCTGTTCTTGATCTTTTCTTTACATTTGATTTTCTATGGTGGAGGGTTAACCTCTCTGCGCACGGATCCCGCTAGCGGGATCGTTTTCAGAGCAAACATAACGCGGCAAATTCAAAATACAAATTTGTAATATTTAACATCCTTCGATATACAAGTGTTGCAGAGCCATCAAAAGCTCTGCTTCTTGGCAATATCACTGCGGTGTCAGATGATTTTAAAAAGGCTTTACGGCGAAAGCACCACATTTGATTGTTTGAGGCTAGTACCTCACATATTTTCCTCATTAGCATAAATTCATATCCAGCTCGGTTCTCAAAATGTCCATATCACAGCTAATATAAATCGCTTACCTTTCAAATAACTTCTGCTGAGGTCTTCCCAAGTGTCCAAACAAGAGAATCCATGGTTCTTTTGTTAGAAAAAGTAATTCATTATATCCATAAATCTCAGTTTTGTTGGCACGTTATGTTCAGCTACTCCACCAAGCATTGTCAGTCTACTCGCCCGTTTTACAGTGAAGGGATCGCGTTCAAGTTATACCTCTCATCTTTTCACAAACAAATCAAATATCATTCATAATGCATCCTTATGTATTCTTTTATGAATAATAGCGATCATATTTTACACGGATGGTAACTGAAACGTTATAAAAGGAAAAGAAAGCTGGCGCTCACGTTCGTGAGCGTGCGGTTGTTTACATTTTTCCCTTCCTGTAGTATTTCTTCTTCTATAAGGATCTGCTCAGGGCCTTTTCCTCCAGACACTTTCCAGAGACTGTTTGACATCCAGTGGAAGCCATAGGTACTGCAACCTGTGTCCTGTGTTCTGTCTCCTGAACAGGAAACTGAAATTATGAACATGGTCCTAGAAAATAACGCCATAACATTACGGCAAATACAAAGAAAAATAATAGAAAACAATGAGATATTTCAAAATATTGATAGGGTAAGCTTATCAACACTGGACCGTGTCTTGCGCAGAAATAATCTCAGAATGAAGCAGGTCTACAGGGTGCCATTTGAACGCAATTCAGAAAGAGTCAAAGAATTGCGATATAACTATGTGCAAGTGAGTCCTATACAAACCCACAATTGATGCATACTCTCAACACTGTATAAATTACACATATTTCAGTATTGTAATCATAACGATTGTGCTTCACAATAGTGACCACTCCATGTCTATTTCTGATATTGTCATGTGTGTTTCAGAGACTCCTTGAGCTAGAGGTGGCTGCAGTGGAGCACCAGTTCATCTTCATTGATGAGGTTGGATTCAACCTCACAAAAAGACGAAAGAGGGGAAGGAATATCATCGGCCAGCGTGCCATTGTTCAAGTCCCTGGCCAGCGCGGAGGGAACATCACAATGTGTGCAGCGATTACCCACCACGGCGTCATCCATCACCATGCTACCCTTGGCCCCTACAACACACTCACAATGTGATCACACAATGTGATCAGATACAACATCTATCTGATCACATTCCTGGACACCCTACACAACACACTCATTCCACCAGATCAGGTAGATGGCCCAGAGCAGCTCAGGTACGTTGTCATTTGGGACAACGTAAGTTTCCACAGGGCTGCTCTGGTTCGTAACTGGTTCACTGCCCACCCACGCTTTTTAGTTGTTTATCTCCCTCCATATTCTCCATTCCTTTTTTTTCTGCCTGGAGATGGAAAGTGTATGACCGAAATCCACAAACGCGTATACCTCTTCTCCAAGCTATGGAAGACGCATGTGGAGATATAGCAGCTGATGCTTTTCATGGCTGGAATCGCCATGCTAGGCGATATTTCCCCGCTGCTTGTCCAGGGAAAACATTGCTTGTGATGTGGATGAGGTGCTGTGGCCAGACCACAACAGAAGAGAGGATGCAGCATAGTTTTTTTTTTTTTACTGTAACTGTATACATTAAATTCTTCGGTTTTGTATGTAGAGCACTGTATGTGCATCTTTGTGTTGGTTGGGAATGGGATGTACACTGTGTACATTGTTTTTGTAGGAAAAATAAAATATATTTGTTACTGTGTATTTGTGTGTTCTGAGTATAAAAACAATATTCTCAAATATTTTACAACACACTTATGTATGTACTGTCTGTAGTAATGGCAACACTGAACCAAAAAAAGGCCTAAGTCATTATGATGAATGGAGAAGAAGTGTTTTCCATTCATCATAGTGTTTTACATTGAGCACATCAGTGTTCAACTGGTTCTTATAAATGTCTATTCATATGATGGTTTGTGTGTGTCATTTGAAAACAAAATACCATTTTGATAAGAAATAACATTGTTTTGAATGTAAAGTTTCATTTTGCTGGAGAATTGAGGGGTTTTGCCCATTGTGTGTGTGTTTTTTGATTTGTGTATAGAGTTCTGAGAATATGAGGCATGCTTTCAGAAAATGTGTGTAAACAATCGAGAAAAACTGTAATGGTTTTAGAAACTTCAGAGTGTTTTCTATCCAATAGTACTAATTATGTGAATATCCTAGTTTCTGGCCATGAGTGGCAGGCATTTAACTTTGGGCAAGTCAGACAGGCGAAAATTCGGGAAAATGGGACCCTAGCTGGAAGAGGTTAATGCACTATTTGTTTTAACAGTATCCACTGTTTTTTTTAAAGTTAGGTTGGAAGAGGACAGAGTTAGTTTCCTGGGGTTTGTAAAGTGTGGTGTGCGCGATGGCTTCTCAGCCTAGCGCGGAGGAGACGCTGTCGATACGGCATGGATTCAGGTAAGGGGTATTTGTAAGGGGTGTGTTGGTTTCAATTTTGCCTCTTTCTACCCCTTCAACAAGGGTGGTAGTTGCAAATTTGCCTCCCTTTATTATTTTGTGTACTGTTGGCAGGTTTTCAGGCAGATGCCGTTCAGCATGTTGTTTCGTTTCGGAATAATAATGAGCAACAGCTAAATGTGCATTTTAAAGTGAGGCATGGGGAGGGGCTCTACGCAGGGTTTGCCAGCACAGATAGTCTACGGTGTTTTGAGTGTGGGGATTTGGGGCATAAGAGCTTTGCGTGCCCACATAAAGGCTGTAGACAAGGTCAAAGTGCAGGGGGCAATGAGATGCAGACAGCAGAGGCTGGGCCTAGTCAGACTAGAGATGGTGGTGTAGATGAGGCTGGGCCTGTCAACTTTTGGCCGGGTAGTTTCTGGGTTTTGACCACTAGAGGCTCCCATTGTGTTCTTTTTGTCTGATCCTTTCTTTTCTTTTCCCCTTGTTTCCAGTTATTAATTGCACCTGTGCCTCGTTTCCCCTGTATGTATTTAAACCTTTAGTTTCCCTTAGTTCTTTGCTCTGTGTTTATATGTTAGCACCCTGCCTCAGTGAAGCTGTGTACGTTGTCAGCTCCAGTTAGACTCTTTTGTGGACCTTCGTTTTGGGTATCGTTTTTTCTTGGATTATTCTTTTGAGACTACCTTTTGTGAACTTTGTTTTGGGTATTGTTATTTTTTGGATTACTCTTTTGAGACTTTTTCTGGCTGTTCCTCCTTTCTATGTGGATTTACCTTTTGTCTTGGTGGATTATTTTTTGCCTGAAGTTCTTTCAGCTTTTGTCATTATTAAAAACACCATCTCGACTACGGCTGTGTCTGCCTCATCTTCTGGGTTCTGCCGACTACTTGTGGCTCAGGGTGCTAAGTGACTGGTTCTCACACCGGAGACCCGAGTTTGTTACCAGGTCCCGACAGGGCCTAGTCAGGCTAGAGATGGTGGTGTAGATGAGGCTGGGCCTAGTCAGGCTAGAGATGGTGGGGTAGCTGAGGCTGGGTCTAGTCATGCTATGGATGGTGGTGTAACTGAGGTTGGGTCTAGTCATGCTATGGATGGTGGTGTAGCTGAGGCTGGGCCTAGTCAGGCTAGAGATGGTGGGGTAGCTGAGGCTGGGCCTAGTCACGCTATGGATGCTGGTGTAGAAGAGGCTGGGCCTAGTCATGCTATGGAGGGTGGTGTAGATGAGGCTGGGTCTAGTAAGGTTATGCTAGTGGATGATGAGAGTATAGTGGGGAAGTGTAAGAGACTAGGGGGTGAGGAGGAGGGTGTCAAGCAGAAAAAGAAAAGGGGGAGAAGAAAAGTGGGAGTGTGGAGGCTGGTGTGGTCAAAGGCACTATGGGACCTATGCCTAGTGTGCCTCTTTTTGAACCCCTCCCTATTGAAAACAGCCATATATGGGAGTAAGGTTGCAGTACCTATTGCTTCCACTGGATGTCAACAGTCTCTAGACAGTGTTTGGTGATGTTAGGTTGCTCTGGATGGTAATAGAATAAGAATTTCGAACTAGTCATCGGATGTAAACAGAAGAGGAGGCGCGTTCAAGGGCTCGCACGCACTGTGTTTTTTTCCTTTTCCATGGTCCAGTTTATAAGCAGGTTGAAATATTATAGTAAATATACATAAAAGTGTTCCTAATGATACATTATCAATGATGTTTGATTGTTCTTGGACAAGTGTATAGGTATAGGTTGAACAAGTTCTCTACACGGTTCAATGGGCGAGTGGACGCTGTATTTTATGAACATAACGCGCCAACCAAACTGAGATTTATGGATATAATAAATGACTTTTTCTAACAAAAGAACCATTGGATGTCTTCGTTGGAGACTTGGGAAGCCCTCAGCAGAAGTTCTTCGAAAGGTAAGGGATTTTATATTATCGATTTTATGCGTTTTATGAGACCCGCTTTGGTTATAGATTTATGCTAATGCATAAAACATGAGGGGTGTTGGAGATTAACTCATTACAATTATTACATTTCCGGTATTCTGATTGATTACTTTGAAGTAGTAAGACAGGAATACATATATAAACGAATAAGGCCTATGTGAACAGAATATCTGATGAGCTCAGGAAAATGGCCAGAGCTAAATAGTTAAACAATGGACCTCAGAAGAAAACAGGATGTAGGCAAGAAAAAGCCATCTGGAATTGATTAACAGACATGAGGAAACAGGATATCAGTGAATGGAACAAAGAATCTATGGAAAAGGACATAAGGGAAATGTATAAGTTTTGGGAGTGGTCTATGTATTTAATGTAAGGATGAAATACTATAAAGGCTGTGCTATGTTATCTTGTTAGGGAGTGGCAGCTGAGGGGTCGGTTTTGGAGAGCCTGGCGTGCCCAAAGTAAAATGCCTCCCATTCAGGTCCAGAAAATAGGATATGCAGATATTTGGTACCATTGGATAGGAAACACTCTGAATTTTCCAAAACTGTTTACCATTTGTCTGTGAGTAACACAGAACGCATATAGCAGGCGAAACCCAGAGGAATTTCTGTCCTGGAAAAAGTGATTTTGACACATTGCTCATTTGGGCACCCCTCCCTCATGAAAATGACCATATAAGGGCATATGAATGCAGTACCCATCGCTTCCTTTAGATATCAACAGTCTCGAGACAGTGTATTTTTTTCATTGTGGATGAATAAGACCAGAGAAGAAGAGCAAACAAGGAAGTCACTCTGTCATGTAAACAGTACCCAGCGCGCTCCGACAAAGCGCGCAGTGTCTTTTACCGTCGTTATCGATCAGTTTATATTCGGTTGATTTATAATAGTAAATATCGTAAAAGTGTTCCTAAGGATACATTTAAAACTATGTTTGATTGTTCTTGGACAAGTTTATAGGTATAAGATGAACGAGTTCGCGTCACGCTTTAATGGAGTAGTGGAAGCTGTCGTTTCTGATTATAACGCGCGAACCAAATGGAGGATTTATGGATAAAATACATTACTTTTTCTAACAAAAGAACCATGGATTGTCTTCGTTGGACACTTAGGTTGACCTCAGCAGAAGTTCTTCAACAGGTAATTGATTTGTTTTTGCTGTGAAATGTGTTATGTGTGTGCCATGATGGCTAATCGATACATGGCTATGGGAAAAATATGTGAGGTGCTACTCTCAAACAATCAAACGTGCTGCTTTCGCCGTAAAGCCTTTTTGAAATCTGACAACGCTGTGATATTGCCAAGAAACAGAGCTTTTGATGAGTATGGAACACTTGTATATTGGTGGATGTTTAATAATTCAACTTTTGGATTTTGAATTTGGCGCCTTACATTTTACCTGGTAGTGTCGGGAGCAGCCCGCTAGCGCCCCAGTGATCCCTGAGAAGTTAAATAGAAAATTGGCGGTTCCATGGTCCAGCACAGCCTTTGATATTTTATATTAAAGGTTTAAATTGAATTCACAAGTTCTTGTAAGAGTGTTACGTTTTTTGAGACGATTCTCCACAACAGGGGCTATCCTCAAACAATCAAATGTTGTGTTTTCGCCGTAAAGCCTTTTTGAAATCTGACAACGGTGTGATATTGCCAAAAATCAGAGCTTTTGATGACTATGCAACACTTGTATATTGATGAATGTTTAATAGGGAGCAGTGGGGCGCTAGCTCCCGACACTACCCGGTGAAATGTAAGACGCCAAATTCAAAATCCAAAAGTTGAATTATTAAACAATCATCAATATACAAGTGTTGCATAGTCATTAAAAGCTCTGATTCTTGGCAATATCACAGCGTTGTCAGATTTCAAAAAGGCTTTACGGCGAAAGCACAACATTTGATTGTTTGAGGATAGCCCCTCATATTTTATGAATTAGCATAAATGCATTACCAAAGTGGGTCTCATAAAACGCATAAAATCGATAATATAAAATCCCTTACCTACAGAAGAACTTCTGCTAAAGGCTTCCCAAGTGTCCAACGAAGACATTCAATGGTTCTTTTGCTAGAAAACGTGGGAGGGGCTGTCAAAGGCAGTGGTGTCAAGACTGGCCAGGTGGAGGTGGCTCCTGTCCCAAGTGTCATATAGAGGGAGGGTGCTGATAATCAACAACCTGGTGGCATCTTCCCTGTGGCATAAACTGGCTGTCCTCATCCCCCCCACTGGTCTGCTCGCAGACCACAACGCAAGCTGGTGGACTTTTTCTGGTTGGGCCATCACTGGCTGAGAGTGGCAGTGTTGTACATGACCGTCCACGAAGGAGAACAGGGCCTGGTGGAACTGGAGAGCAGGGTGGCTGCATTCTGACTAAAGGCGGTGCAGAGACTGCTGTACCATACTGATGTTGACTGGAGGGAACCAGCATGCGCAATGCTGAGAAGAGCTGGCGGATTAGGGTTGGACCGGCAGCTGTTTCTCATGAAGCTGGAGAGGATGAGTACAGCAGGTCTCTCAGACTTTTACACCGCAGTGCTGAGGGCCTGGCAGCTGCTAAGGCCCAAACGAGAAGGGGGTGTAGAGCCTGGACTGTGGGTGTGGGAGGAGCCTATCTTCCCAGCCATCCCTTTGAGATCGGTTCAGTCGGCCACCCTGCAGAGGCAGCTGATGGCAGCGGGTTTACAAAGGCTGGGTGACCTGCAACTGCTGGGAGAGGATGGGTGGAAAACCCCGCAGGTCTTGGCACAAAAAACAGGAATAACGTCTCTTAGGCTGCTGGAGAGATTCCTGGAGGAGGTCCAGGAGGCACTGTTGGAGCCGGTAAGGGGGGTGTTTGAGAGGCCAAATGGGGAGGGGCCACCAATGTTTCCGCCACTGCAGGTGACGGCAGAGACTGGGGACTGGCAAGGGGGTCTGGAGGTCTTGTTAGATTTTAACACTCCGAGCCTGGGGGAGTTTGAAGGTGTGGGAGGTAAAGCCCTCTACAACCTCTGCGTTAAGGTAAGGAACATTAGGAGCCTAACAGGAGTGAAAGCACATCAGTGCAGGGGATATGTGGGGCGGAGACTATGGTAGGTTTTAGATGGAGGGAGCCAAAGAGGTCAGGGGACTTCCAGTGGAGGGTTCTTCATGGGGCCTTGGCCACTAACAGGGTTGAACCGGGAATCGGGCAGGGGTGTCCTTTCTGTGTTAGGATGTTGCGATGTTTATAATGGGGTACAGGTATTCGACAAATGAGAAGGCTAAATATGTTTTGTTGAATTTTCTGTTTGCTCAGGCGAAGTTGGCTATTTGGCTAACAAGAAGGAACAGGGTCAAAGGTGGGGGGATAACAGACCCTTTACTATTATTTAATGGGATGGTCTCTGCACGCCTTAGGGTAGAATTTGAGTTTCATAGAATGATAAAAAGTGTGGAGATGTTTCAGGGGATATGGTGTGTTGGGGGGGGCTGTCTGTATAGTTGGGGAAGATGTTTTGGAAATACGGTTGTAGAATTGGTAAGGTTTTTTGGTTATTGTGATGTGTGGTGTTTTGTATTGTGTGGTATAGGGAAAGGTGACCATGGTGCAGGGGGAGTTTTTAATGAAATATTAAAGAAAGACAAAAAGTCTCTCTCTCTCTCTCTCACTCTCTCTCTCACTCTCTCTCTCACCTGTTCCTTATCACTGTTTATGATCACCAGGTCTGCTCCTCTCTCCAGACAGTCCGCTCTACTCTTGTTCCAGGTGTTAGTCTCAGTAGACAGGAAGTACCAACTGGATTCAAACTTCTGCCAGCCTACTGAACAGGTTTGTTGTACAAGATCAAAACATGAATTTCCTTCAACTTATCACACTGGATACTTAATGAAAGAATACAGACATGATCAGGCGTGTGGGATTAATGATAATGTATTACTGTAGGTTTACTCACTGCAATTGGCAAGCCTGCCGCTAAGAAAATCTCTCTCAGTCTGTAACTGGTCTCTCTCTGAAGTTGATTTCTTTGAGACCTTGTTATCTGCAACAAGAATAAAGAAGAAATTGCTCACTAAAATAGATCACATCAGATCTACTAAAGCTGAATTGTAAGAACTATATATACACTGAACCAAAATATAAACGCTACATGTAAAGTGTTGGTCACATGTATGATATATTCGCACAAAAAGCCTATTTCTCTAAAATGTTGTGCACAAATTTGTTTACATTCCTGTTAGTGAGCACGATCATTATACAGGTGTACCTTATGCTGGGGACAATAAAAGGCCACTTTAAAACGTGCAGGTTTGTCACAACACACAATGCAAACAGATGTCTCAAGTTTTGAGGGTGCTGCAACTGGCATGGTGACTGCAGGAACTTCTTCCAGAGCTGAACGTTCATTTATCTACCGTAGCTGCCTCTAATGTCATCTCAGAGAATTTAGCAGTACGTCCAACTGGCCTCACAAACACAGACCATGTGTAACCACGCCAGCCCAAGACCTCCACATCTGGCTTCTTCACCTGTGGGATCATCTGAAGGTGGGGGTGTGCTGAGAAGTATTTATGTCTGTAATAAAGCTGTTTTGTGGTGAAAAACTAATTTTGATTGGCTGGGCATGGCTCCCCAGTTGTTGGAATCTGGCTGCCAAATGGACGGACCTATGCCCTTCAAGGCCTAACCATGGCTGATCCTCTGCCAGTCATGTGGCATCCGCAGATTAGGGCCTGATAAATATATTTCAATTGACAGATATGAACTGTAACTCAGTAAAATCTTCGATATGTTTGCATGTTGCATTTATATTGTTGTTCAGTATAGATATACTGTAGACTTACAGTAGACAGACAGGCCTATGATCCCAGGCAGTAGGAGAACACACAGCAGCCCAAGACACACTGCAGCAACTCCAGAGGGTCTCTTCCACCACTGAATATGTACTGAATCACAAATTAAAGATCTTTGGTAATATGTTTTACTGTATCATCCAGGATTGGGACAAGTAAAGGTATAGTAACACAGGGTAAGTTCACCTGTTTAATATAGTGTATGTGTAATTTATTTGTGTGTGTGTGTTACCTGAGTGCTGATCTCCTGGTCCATTATTAGGAGCAGTGTCTGCTGTATCTTCTTTCTTGGTGCTGGTCTCACCGTATCTCAGGGTGTCTGCACTGTAGATATCCACAATCCTCTCCTCCATCTCACCTCTGTCAAACTTGACCTTCTTGGTCATATCTGGCTCAGCATAGATGGCCTCAGACATCTCCAATAACTTAATGTGTTTTCTGTCTCTACTCAGGATCTGGTACTATCGTTGCCCCTCAGTCTGTGTCTGTTTCTGTCTCTTGTCTGAGTCTGTGTCTCTGTCTCCGCTCTGTCTGATACTGACTGTTTAAGATGTCATCCCCAGATTTAAATGGAAATGTAAAAAGAGGAAGATTAAATAGTAAAATGGTGGTTGAGGTTATGACATTTTCTGTTCCTGTTCATCGTTTAATCTGAGAACTGTGGACTTACTTATCAGGAGTCTACTGTACTGACCTCATGTTGTGTCTAATGTGCTGTCCTCATGTTGTCTAGTGTACTGACCTCATGTTGGGTCTAGTGTACTGACCTCATGTTGGGTCTAGTGTACTGACCTCATTTTGTGTCTAATGTACTGACCTCATGTTGTCTACTGTACTGACCTCATGTTGTGTCTACTGTACTGGCCTCATGCTGTGCCCACTGTACTGTTGTGTCTGATGTGTGAAACATAACTAATACGAGGACCTACAGGGCCAATACCTGGGCCTACAGGGCCAATTCTAGGACCTACAGGGCCAATACCAGGACCTCAAGGTTTAAAAACACAGAGAACCTAAAAGTCAGACACTGGTAGAAAACATGCTTGACAAGTATATCCAGAAGTGTACAGTTTTACAGAGACTGTACAGAGACTGAAACAGCTTCTACCTCAAGGCCATCAGACTGTTAAACAGCCATCACTAACATTGAGTGGCTGCTGCCAACATACTGACTTAAATCTCTAGCCACTTTAACATAGGAACTGGATGTAACAATGTATCACTAGCCACTTTAAACAATTTTGTATATAATGTTTACGTATCCGACATACTCATATCAAATGTATACACTGTACTCTAAACCATCTACTGAATCTTGCCTATGCCGTTCGGCCATCGACCCAAATCTCTAGCCACTTTAATAATTGGATGAAATAATGGATGAAATAATGTATCCCTTGCCAATTTAAACAATGCCATTTATATTATGTTTACATATCCTACATTACTCATCTCATATATATATGTGTATATACTGTACTCCATACCATCTACTGCATCTTGCCTATGCCGGTCAGCCATCGCTCATCCATACATTTATATGTACATACTCGTATTATAGTTTTTTAGTTGTATTTGTTAGATTACTTGTTAGATACTACTGCATGGTCGGAACTAGAAGCACAAGCATTTTGCTACACTCGCATTAACATCTGCCAACCATGTGTATGTGACAAATAAAATTTGATTTGATTTTGTTTATTAAAGCCTATGTATTATTTAGAGTATATGTATCTCTTACTCTGTGGTTAATGGTGTGGAGTCCAACCATTTCCATATATCAGTCAAGCCAATCAGGGCTCTCTTGATGAGGTTGAAGAGCAATGTCTGTTATTGTGAAGGATGTACAGTTGAAGTCGGAAGATTACACTTAGGTTGGAGTCAATTAAAATTTGTGTTTCAACCACTCAACAAATTTGTTATTAAACTATAGTTTTGGCAAGTCGGTTAGGACATCTACTTTGTGCATGACAAGTATTTTTTCCAACAATTGTTTACAGACAGAATATTTCACTTATAATTCACTGTATTTCAATTCAAGTGGGTCAGATGTTTACATACACTAAGTTGACTGTGCCTTACAGCTTGGAAAATTCCAGAAAATGATGTCATGGCTTTAGAAGCTTCTGATAGGCTAATTGACATTATTTGAGTCAATTGGAGGTGTACCTGTGGATGTATTTCAAGGCCTACCTTCAAACTCATTGCCTCTTTGCTTGACATCATGGGAAAATCAAAAGAAATCAGACAAGACCTCAGAAAAGAATTGTAGACCTGCACAAGTCTGGTTCATCCTTGGGAGCAATTTCCAAACGCCTGAAGGTACCACGTTCATCTGTACAAACAATAGTACGCAAGTTTAAACAGCATGTGACCACGCAGGAAGGAGACGCATTCTGTCTCCTAGAAACAAAAAAAAGTGAAAATCAATCCCATAACAACAGCAAAGGACCTTGTGAAGATGCTGGAGTAAACATGTTCAAGAGTATCTATTTCCACTGTAAAACAAGTCCTATATGTAAAAAGAGTCCTATGTCAGCAAGGAAAAATCCACTGCTCCAAAACCGCCATAAAAAGCCAGACTACGGTTTCCAACTGCATATAGGGACAAAGAGCTAACTTTTTGGAGAAATGTCCTATGGTCTGATGAAACAAAAATAAAACTGTTTGTCCATAATGACCATCGTTAGGATAGAAAAAAGGAAGAGGCTTGCAAGCTGAAGAACACCATCCCAGCCGTCAAGCACGGGGGTGGCAGCATCATGTTGTGGGTGTGCTTTGCTGCAGGAAGGACTGGTGCACTTCACAAAATAGATGGCATCATGAGGAAGGAAAATTATGTGGATATATTGAAGCAACATCTCAAGACATCAGTCAGGAAGTTAAAGCTTGGTCGCAAATGGGTCTTCCAAATGGACAATAACTCCAAGCATACTTCCAAAGTTGTGGCAAAATGGCTTAAGGACAACAAAGTCAAGGTATTGGAGTGGCCATCACAAAGCCCTGACCTCAATCCCATAGAAGATTTGTGGGCAGAACTGAAAAAGTGTGTGCCAGCATGGAAGCCTACAAACCTGACTCAGTTACACCAGCTCTGTCAGGAGTAATGGACCAAAATTCACCCAACTTATCGTGGGAAGCTTGTGGAAGGCTACCAGAAATGTTTGACTCAAGTTAAACAATTTAAAGGCAATGCTACCAAATACTAATTGAGTGTATGTAAACTTCTGACCCACTGGGAATGTGATTAAATAAATAAAAGCTGAAATAAATCTCTCTCTACTATTATTCTGACATTTCACATTATTAAAATAAAGTGGTGATCCTAACTGACATAAGACAATTTTTATTATGATTAAATGTCAGTAATTGTGAAAAACTGAAATACACTACTGACCAAGGAATGTTTGATCAGAACCCCATCCAGCTCTCTGTCTTGACACCTGTTCCTGTTCTCTGTTAATGATCAGCAGAGGCCTCATTTATCAACCGCGTGTAGTCACAAATCTGTGAGTAAACCTCACGTGGGATTTTTTCCAGTCTGAGATTTATTTGAACATTTGCTTGAGAGTGCTATGTTTACACACAGCCATGGACATGAGTAGGCACAGTGCCATGTGGTGGAATAAGGAAACCGCTTGTCAAGCATGGGGAAAATGTATGCTCAAAAATGTTTGAAATTGTCAGAGGAATAATTCAATCATTTTCGATTTAATTTGATTTCCATTGTGAATTAATGCAACAAATCTTGACAGGCTATATATAATCAAATCAAACCAAATTGTATTGGTCACTTGCACATATTTAGCAGATGTTATTGCGGGTGTAGTGAAATGCTTGTGTTCCTAGCTCCAACAGTGCAAGGACTGCAATAATGGAAATGAAATTTGAGATGCCTGATGTTGCCCTGTTAAAAGATTTGGCACACAATGTATTTCGCAAACCGTGTTTTTAGAGGCCAATGGGACTTTTTCCGGAAAGTATAGATTGGCTCGTCAGATATTGTTAATCAAAACCCATCATATAGGATCTTTGAAGATTTAAGACCTACCTAAGACATGCAAAAACATGCCATTCCAGTTCACATCAAGTGCCATCTAGCCTCAGGTTTTTGGCAATGAGTACTTTTCATATCCCTCGATGACCCAATGTTTTGGATGCAATCATCAGGAAAATGAACTGTAACATACAATATCCATACACAATCACACAACAGGTTTAAATCACTTCTTAGGGATCGGTGGGTCGCTATTGACCAACCTGCGACAACATCCGGTGAAATGCAGAGCGCCAAATGTAAATTACAAAAATAGTAATATTAAACATTCATGTCAAAAGCATAGCATTTGATTGTCTGAGGACATACTTATTCAATTAGCATAGTATCATAACCAGCACAGGTGTCACAAAACTCAAAAATAGCAATAAAATAAATTGCTTATCTTTTGAAGATCTTCCTCTGATGACAATCCAAAGGGTCCCAGCTACACAATAAATATACCTTTTGTTTTGTTTGATAAAGTCCCTCTTTATATCCCAAAGTCTCTGTTTGGTTGGCGCGTTTTGTTCAGTAATCCACCTGCTCAAAGGCGTTCAACCATGCAGACAAACAAAATCCCCAAAGTCCCGGTAAAGTTCGTCAAAACAAGTCAAACAACGTTTCTAATCAGTCCTCAGGTACCCTAATATGTAAATAAACAATAATATTTCAGACAGAAAATAGCCTGCTCAAAAGAAAAGGAAAATAACGAAGCGTGCTCACTCAATCACGCGGGCCAAACAGTACAGGACACCTGATGATCCACCAGGAAGAACAGCTATTACTCGTTGGTTTTTCAAAAAACAAGCCTGAAACCATGTCTAATGACTGTTGACATCTAGTGGAAGCCATAGGAACTGCAATCTGGGAGCTAAATCCCTCTGTAGTGAATAGCAAGTAAATGGAAAAACAAAAAATCCCATTTTCCGGATGGATCTTTCTAGGGTTTTCACCTGCCATATCAGTTCTGTTATACTCATTCTGTAGAAGAGCAATGTTGGCCTCTACACCAACAAGAAGGAGCTGTTGAGGATGGATGGCTTATTGGTGAATTGCCTACTCATTTAAAGTAAATTTGCCATTCGCATGCAACTTGAATTGTCCTAATGGTCCTCTCTTTGCAGCTATGTGTGACAGTATAGGAAGTATGAACTCGGACCCAGGCGCAGAGAAACACAGCAGGCAGAGGTGACGGTAAATCCAGAACACTTACTGAAGTCTTCACAGAAAAAATTAAAACAACAACAAAGCAATTGTACATGAGTACACTACACAAAACAAGAGACCTAAGCAACCAGCCCTGTCCACAGAGGAACCTAAATAGTAATTAACTAGGTCAACCCAATAAGCCAAATCAGGCTCACCTGGACACTAGAAAACCTAAGAGTTCCCTCCAAGGGCACCCTCAGGGAGTACACTCCAAGGTGACCTCTAACCTGTGACACTGCTATTATTTTTACTGGTCAAACCACAACTGAGTGAGACAAGTAAAACCTTTTGGTTTTACCTTTTGGTTTTACTGAATCTCTGACACTAGCACCTGTATTGCAATTGCAAATGTTTTTTTAATTCTAAGCTTCTTTTGGTTGCGTCTTCATAAGCTATTTCATGGTATAGGGTTGTATATTCCCACAGGCTTTAAAGACATGATTTTGACCATATATGGTTAATTAGAGGCATTTCCAAATCCAATTAGCCAAGGCTATGCAAGAGCACTGAGGCTGAGAACAATTGATATTGATCGAATGTTATCTCCTACTGGTAGGCTTATGATGCTGGTAGGAATGTTTGATAAATCTCACGTTTTCTATGCATACCAAATCAAATCAAATCGTATTTGTCACATACACAGGGTTAGCAGATGTTAATGCGAGTGTAGCGAAATGCTTGTGCTTCTAGTTCCGACCATGCAGTAGTATCTAACAAGTAATCTAACAAATTCACAACAACTACCTTATACACACAAGAGTAAAGGAATGAATACGAGTATGTACATATAAATATATGGATGAGCGATGGCTGACCGGCATAGGCAAGATGCAGTAGATGGTATGGAGTACAGTATATACACATATATATATATATGAGATGAGTAATGTAGGATATGTAAACATTATATAAATGGCATTGTTTAAAGTGGCTAGTGATACATTATTTCATCCAGTTATAATTATTAAAGTGGCTAGAGATTTGGGTCGATGGCCGAACGGCATAGGCAAGATACAGTAGATGGTTTAGAGTACAGTGTATACATTTGATATGAGTATGTCGGATACGTAAACATTATATACAAAATTGTTTAAAGTGGCTAGTGATACATTTGTTACATCCAATTCCTATGTTTAAAGTGGCTAGAGATTTAAGTCAGTATGTATGGCAGCAGCCACTCAATGTTAGTGATGGCTGTTTAACAGTCTGATGGCCTTGAGGTAGAAGCTGTTTTTCAGTCTCTCGGTCCCAGCTTTGATGCACCTGTACTGACCTCGCCTTCTGGATGATAGCGGGGTGAACAGGCAGTGGCTCGGGTGGTTGTTGTCCTTGATGATCTTTTGGCCTTCCTGTGACATCGGGTGGTGTAGGTGTCCTGGAGGGCAGGTAGGTTTCCCCCGGTGATGCGCTGTGCAGTCCTCACTACCCTCTGGAGAGCCTTACGGTTGTGGGCGGAGCAGTTGCCGTACCAGGCAGTGATACAGCCCGACAGGATGCTCTCGATAGTGCATCTGTAAAAGTTTGTGAGTGATTTTGGTGACAAGCCAAATTTCTTCAGCCTCCTGAGGTTGAAGAGGCGCTGTTGCGCCTTCTTCACCACGCTGTCTGTGTGGGTGGACCAATTCAGTTTGTCCGTGATGTGTACACCGAGGAACTTAAAACTTTCCACCCTCTCCACTACTGTCCCCTCGATGTGGATAGGGGGGTGCTCCCTCTTCTGTTTCCTGAAGTCCACGATCATCTCCTTTGTTTTGCTGACATTGAGTGAGAGGTTATTTTCCTGACACCACACTCCGAGGGCCCTCACCTCCTCTCTGTAGGCCGTCTCGTCGTTGTTGGTAATCAAGCCTACCACTGTAGTGTCGTCAGCAAACTTGATGATTGAGTTGGATGCGTGCTTGGCACGCAGTCATGGGTAAACAGGGAGTACAGGAGAGGGCTGAGAACGCACCCTTGTGGGGCCCCAGTGTTGAGGATCAGCGGAGTGGAGATGTTGTTTCCTACCCTCACCACCTGGGACCGGCCCGTCAGGAAGTCCAGGACCCAGTTGCACAGGGCTGGGTCGAGACCCAGGGTCTCGAGCTTAATGACGAGCTTGGAGGGAACTATGGTGTTAAATGCTGAGCTGTAGTCGATGAACAGCATTCTTACATAAGTATTCCTCTTGTCCAGATGGGTTAGGGCAGTATGCAGTGTGATTGCGATTGCGTCGTCTGTGGACCTATTGGGACGGTAAGCAAATTGGAGTGGGTCCAGGGTGTCTGGCAGGATGGAGGTGATATGATCCTTGACTAATCTCTCAAAGCACTTCATGATGACAGAAGTGAGTGCTACGGGCGATAGTCATTTAGCTCAGTCACCTTAGCTTTCTTGGGAACAGGAACAATGGTGGCCCTCTTGAAGCATGTGGGAACAGCAGACTGGGATAGGGACTGATTGAATATGTCCGTGAACACACCAGCCAGCTGGTCTGCGCATGCTCTGAGGACACGGCCAGGGATGCCATCTGGGCCGGCAGCCTTGCGAGGGTTAACACATTTAAATGTTTTTCTCACATTGGCTGCGGTGAAGGTGAGCCCGCAGGTTTTGGTAGCGGGCCGTGTCGGTGGCACTGCATTGTCCTCAAAGCGAGCAAAGAAGTTGTTTAGTTGGTCTGGGAGCAGGACGTCATGGTCCGCGACGGGGCTGGTTTTCTTTTTGTAGTCCGTGATTGACTGTAGACCCTGCCACATTCCTCTTGTGCTGCCATCAATGCTGCCATCAATCCACGGTTTCTGGTTGGGGAAGGTTTTAATATTTGCTATGGGTACAACATCACCAATGCACTTGCTAATAAACTCGCTCACCGAATCAGCGTATACATCAATGTTGTTGTCAGATGCTATCCGGAACATATCCCAGTCCACGTGCTCGAAGCAATCTTGCAGCATGGAATCAGATTGGTCGGACCAGCGTTGAACAGACCTGAGAACGGGCGTTTCCTGTTTTAGTTTCTGTTTGTAGGCTGGGAGCAACAAAATGGAGTCATGGTCAGACTTGCCGAAAGGAGGGCGGAGAATAGCCTTGTATGCATCACGGAAGTTGGAATAACAGTGGTCCAGGATTTTACCAGCCCGGTGGCACATTCGATATGCTGGTAAAATTTCGGGAGCCTTGTTCTTAAATTAGCCTTATTAAAATCCCCAGCCACAATAAATTCAGCCTCAGGATATGTGGTTTCCAGTTTACATAGAGTCCGATGAATTTCTTTCAGTGCCGTTGATGTATCAGCTTGAGGGGGGATGTACACGGCTGTGATTATAATCGAGGAGAATTCTCTTGGTAGATAATGCGGTCTGCATTTGATTGTAATGAATTCTATGTCAGGTGAACAAAAGGACTTGAGTTCCTTTATGTTGTTATGATCACACCACGCCTCGTTAATCATAAGACACACACCCCCACCCTTCTTCTTACCAGATAGAAGTTTGTTTCTGTCGGCGCGATGCGTGGAGAAACCAGGTGGCTGTACCGACTCCGATAACGTGTCCTGAGTGAGCCATGTTTCCGTGAAGCAAAGAACGTTGCAGTCTCGGATGTCTCTCTGAAAGGCAACCCTCGATCGGATTTCGTCTACTTTGTTGTCAAGAGACTGTACATTGGCGATTAAAATACTCGGGAGAGGTGCACGATGCGCCTGCCGACGAAGCTTGACCAAAAGACCGGCGTTGCTTCCTCTTCTCCGGCGCCGCCGTTGCTTTGAGTAGCCGGGTGCTATCCAGTCTATTGTTGTGTTTGGGTTAGCAAACTGAGAATCCTCTTTGGGAAAGTCGTATTCCTGGTCGTAATGTTGGTAAGTTGACGTTTGTAAATAGTATTGATAAATGAGGCCCCAGGTTTGTTCCTCTATTAATAAAAAAAATGTATTACCAGCCTTCAAAATCATCCCTCTCTGTCTGTAGCTGGTCTCTCTCTTTGGTCAAGTTGTTTTAACTGGTCTGTAGCTGGTCTCTCTCTTTGGTCAGGATGTTGTAGATAGTCTGAAGGTGGTCTCTCTCTCCTCAGTCGAGGCGTTGTAACTGGTCTGCAGCTGGTCTCTCTTTAGTCAGGGTGTTGTAACTACTCTGTAGCTGCTCTCTCTTCAGTCAGGTTGTTTTAACTGGTCTGTAGCTGGTCTCTCCAGTCAAAGTGTTGTAACTGGTCTGTAGCTTGTCTCTCTTTACAGTTGGGTTGTTGTAACTGGTCTGTAGCTGATCTCGCTCTTCAGTCAGGTTGTTGTAGCTGGTCTGTAGCTGGTCTCTCTCTTTAGTAAGGTTGTTGTAACTGGCCTGTAGCTGGTCTCTCTCTTTAGTCACGGGGAGGGGGCAACGGGATCGAGTTTGGGAAACCCTGCCTTAAAGTACCTAAGACAAATACACGGGTTCAGGAGAATATCTCTGCCCTGTGTCTGTGTTCAAAGCTGACTGCTTTTGACCCTGTTGTAGGTGGGGGTTATCCCCAGCACACATGAAGTATCAAATATCAGAAAAGGAAGATAGCAACAACAACATTTACATGGATTTGTGGAACAGAAACTTATCCTGGCTGGTTGTAGTTGGTCACTTTCTTATTCTTTTCACCTTGTTATCTGATTCCTGAGTAACTTCCTGGTCTACTGGGGGAAGTTCCACCCACATACACCAGACACACACCCTCTTATATGGTATCTTACTACTCTATATCACTGATTAACATACTGGATGTATACATCTTAATAATGTATCTGGATTCTTTAAAAAATAACTAACCAGACCTGGGTTTAAAAATATTTGAAATCTGTCAAATACTTTGAGTGTTTGGGACTGTTCTATTGGTTCCATTAAGCCAGAGAAGCTCAACCAAGCACAGCTAAAGTATCTGGGTTTTATTCATTAGGCATCAAAAAGAAGGAAGCAAACTGAAACAGGGAGGGACTAACTGTACCTGTCCAATAAGAATAATTTGTTTCCATTGCTGTTGTAAAACATTTTGCTATGGTGTGCCCTAACGAATACGCAACCCAGGTCTGCTAATAACCACCAACCACTGACAGACAGACAGACAGACAGACAGGAAGCTGTTATTAAAGGAATCTAGTGGTATGGCTAAATATGAGTTGGCACAGCAACACATGCTGAAATCAACTGAAATTACAGTTAACCTGTGTCTATCCACAGGTTAACTGTCTACTGTCTATCCACAGGTTAACTGTCATAACATCTACTGTCTATCCACAGATTAACTGTCATAGCATCTACTGTCTATCCACAGGATAACTGTGGATAGAGAGACCTGTGTCCTGAAACCACAGGCCACTTTTCATCCATGGATATAAGGTTATCACAAGTACCACAGAACAGGACATCTATAAAATCAGACAGGCTTGAACATGCAAGTAAGCCAATAGGCCGAGTGGTAGCCTACATTGTCTAATTCTCTGTATGGTAATAATAATACATTTTATTTTGTGTGGTCTGGCATAATACAACACAATACAATTCCATTTACAGTCACCTGTTTGGCCCATGGTGTTACAGACCAAATAAAAAAATATTAATTAGTGTCAAGACCTTCATAATGTAAAACGTGCGCCAGAAATGTGCTCAGTGCCCCAAAACATTTGAGGGAACATTGCTAGACAGTCTGCTAAAAGTGGACAGATTATCTTGGATGTGCTTTGCAAGTTCCTTAAATGTCTAACAGAGGAGGAATTTAGTTACACAGATAACAACATTAATCTGAATTTGGACCTTGTTGTGAACGTCTGATATAGTGTAATGATTAAATAACAATAGACTCACAGACTAGTCTCAGGGAGATGTTGAGAGTGACTTGTAGAACACACAGCATCCCAAAGCTCACAGCAACCGTCCTGTACAGTGTTCTCCCTGAATCCACAGGTCCTGAGGAGATACACTGATGTGATAACACACACGTGCATACCCACACACACACTCGTACACACGCACACATACCCACACACGATCACATGCATCTGCGCACACACACAAGTATAAGAGGGTGGGGGTTTGACAAAATCAGCCACAATAGGACCGTTTCTCACAGCTGTTTTATAATATAAAGTCTACCAATCAATTCTTAAAGATGATAACTTCTTAATGCCTCATTAACTTAGTTCAACAGCCTTACCCCAACATGAGCTTTTTTTGGTTTAGGGAGGACATCACACCTTAACCAGTGGTTTGAGCAGACAGCAACCTCCAGGAAGAGACAGCAGATAGACAGAATAAATGAATATATAGGGAGAAGGAAAGGGGGATAGATAAATGAATATATAGGGAGAAGGAAAGGGGGATAGTAGTCGGTTGTACAACTGAATGAATTCAACTGAAATGAGTCTTCCACATTTAACCCAACTCCTCTGAATCAGAGAGGTGTGGGGGGCTGCCTTAATCAACATCCACGGCACCCAGGAATTAACTGCCTTGCTCAGTGGCAGAACAACAGATTTGTACAGTGTCAGCTCATGGATTCGATCCAGCAACCTTTCGGTTACTGACCCAACGCTCCTACCCTCCAGGCCACCTGGCGCCCTAGCAGCCAGGTCCACTGGTGCATGATCATTGGTGTTGCTATTGGTAACCTACACATTGTCCCTTGTACAGTGAAGGTTGTGAGTCATTCTCATCTTTCATTAGCATTGTTTTTTGTATGTGTGTGTTTCCTCTCAGTACTGTTCTGCCCTCTGTGTGTGTCCAGGTAACACTGTTTAAAGTATCCAATCACAATCAATCAGTAAGCTTGTAGACTTTGTTAAAGGACAATGTGCCTGTATTTATTCATCTGTGACTGTAATTCTTATTCTTAACTACTTACGGAGTGGTGGGGCGCCAAATTTCACTACCCGGTGAAATGTGAGGCCGCAAATTCAAAATCCAAAAGTTTTGAAGACAAATTCTGAGAGATGAGCATATCATTATACAGAATGGGCCATTTACAATGACATTTATTTTTTATATAATGACATTTTAATCAAAAAATATTACTTGATTTCTGTGATACATCCATGAGTAGAAACACACATTTTGATGAACATGATTAGAAGCAATATCACAAGGTAAAATGGTCAAATCTCTCACCCTGTGGTCAGTGATGTGCCATCCACCCACTTCCAGGTCCCCTCAGTAACAGTCAGTCAGACCAATCCAGGCTTTCAGGTGGAGGTTGAAGACAAATGTCTGTTGTTGAGAAAGATAAAGATTGTCAACTCTGAGATATTTATAAAATACTGCACACATATTAGTGTACTGATGAAAACTATTTTTGCTCTGACTCTTTCTCTCTCTCACCTGTTCATCTCTGCTGTTTATGATCACCAGGTCTGCTCCTCTCCACTGACAGTCCTGTCTGCTCTCCTCCCAGGTTTTCTTCTCAGTAGAGAGGAAGTACAAACTGGAGTCAAAGTATCTCCATCCCTCCTGACAATGCTGCTCTGTTGAATAGTAAAGGTGAACACATTGAGAAACTTACCCAGTATCTTTATACTCATAAACCCATTGATATAATTATTGTTGATTTTACTTCTAATTTATCACGGTTTATATCTCACCTAGCATAAAAAGCTTTGTCTGAATATGGCCTTTCTCTTCAGTCAGGTTGTTGTATCTGGTCTGTAGCTGGTCTCTCTCTGCAGTTGTGTTGATTTTATAAAGGGAGAAACTCTGGAACAAGGTGTTCCTTTTATCCTCAGAATCTTTAATGCCTCTGTTATCTACAAAGTATAAACACATAGTTACTAGGTAAAACACCAGGTAAATAGGCTTAGTAACCAGCACCTCTTATAATTAGGTGATAAGCAATGAAATTGGACACAAACTCACAGTAGACGGACAGGCCTATGATCCCAGCCAGTAGGAGAACACACAGCAGCCCCAGACACACTGCATCAATTAGGAAGGGTCTCTTCTCTGTGGACACATACAACATAATGTTATGTTTTGTGAGTGTGTGTGTGTTACCTGAGTGCTGGTCTCCTGGTCCATTATTAGGGGCAGTGTCTGCTGTCTCTTCTCTCTTGGTGCTGGTCTCACCGTCTCTCAGGGTGTCTGCACTGGCGTAGATATCCACAATCCTCTCCTCCATTTGACCTCTGTCAAACTTGACCTTCTTGTTCACATCTTGCTCAGCATAGATGACCTTTGACATCTTTAACAATGCCTGGGTCTTTCTTTCTATGTAGGTCTACTATACATTAAGTCTCTGCTTCTAGAATTAATGTGGTGGTCTTCCAACATGGCCGCCAGGAGGTGTCGTACGTCAACTGCAAGCCCTCTATACGTTAAGTCTCTGATTCTAGTGATGTCTCTGTCTCTGAGTAATCTGTGTGTCTCTGTCTGAGTGACTGCTGTAGGTGTTAAATCTAGGGAAGTATCAACAAAATGACAAGGGTAGTTGTGGCTGTTCTAATACAAAAAAATAGAACAAGTTTGCATACTTGAGTGTGTAATTGTGTGTGTACTTGTGTGCAGTCATAGACTGTTCTCTCTACTACCGCATGGCAAGCGGTGCTGGAGTGCCAAGTCTAGGACAAAAAGGCTTCTCAACAGTTTTTACCCCCAAGCCATAAGACTCTTGAACAGGTAATCAAATGGCTATATAGTAGCCTCGCTACTGTATATAGCCTCGCTACTGTTATTTTTCACTGTCATTTTACTGTTGTTTTTATTTCTTTACTTACCTATTGTTCACCTAATACCTTTTTTGCACTGTTGGTTAGAAGGTCTACACCTGTTGTATTCAGCGCACGTGACAAATAAACTCTGATTTGCATGTGTGCGTGTGAGAGATTGTTGTAGTGTTTATTGTTAAATCATTTTCTGCAGGACATTATAAATCATTCCATGTCTCCACATGGTCATCTTGTCCAGAGTATATCTCAACACAGTCCTCCTGTCCAGGGAATGGGACTTGCTATTTGTGATGATGGACAGGACACTATCATACCAGGAAGATATAGATGATAGAGGGGAAGTGGAGAACAAAGGCCAGCTGTTAACATATATTAAATATCATATGTAACAGCCCCAAGATAATTCAGGGAGTTTCCAGAACTCCCCCTTCCTTTCACCTTTCTGCTGATTTGGACCCTCTGTTTACTCCCTAATATACATCAACATGTTCAGAAGGTCCAGGACTACAAACATGTGTCATTATAATGTCTAGACAATATATTTGACACTACAAACTGCTCCAAGTGGATATTGAGGGTGGGTAGCCTTAACCAGTGAAGATGAGATGACAACAGAAACCACCGTGGCTCTCCTCTACTTTTCCCTTTTGTCATTTAGCAGAAGCTCTTAACCAGAGAGACTTACAGGACCAATTAGAGTTAAGTGCCTTGCTCAAGGGCACATCGACAGATTTTTCACGTAGTCAGCTCTGGATTTCGATGCAGCAACCTTTCGGTTACTGGCCAAACAATCTTAACCGCTAGACTATCTGCCTCCCTCTCTCTTAATGAACCTGATTGGTTGAGGAGATTTTGAGTGACAGCTGGGTGAATGACAGAAAATATTCACTTCACTTCCCTCTTTTGGGACCCAAATAGGGGAACAGTCAAATATGAGCATTTGATATTGTGCTTATATGTAACTTGACAGCAAAGACTGACTTTCATAGGTTATTAGGAGAACACACAGCAGCCCCAGACACACTGCAGCAACTCCTGAGGGTCTCTTCCACCACTGAATATGTACTGAATCACACATTATTAAATATCTTTGGTAATATGTTTTACTGTATCATCCAGGATTGGGACAAATAAAGCTAGAGTACTACAGGATAAGCTCACCTTTTTAGTATATTGTGTGTAATGTGTGTGTGTGTGTCATTTGTGTGTGTGTGTGTGTTCATGCAATCTTACCTGAAGCAACAACTTCATCTCTTGGACTGGGCTGGAAATCTCTTACGTTGGCCATCAATGTCAGTGTTCTTCATCGCATCAGGCTCATTGTCTCTAAATCCATCTGAATTTTTATAGACTCCCTCTGACATCTTAACACACTTGTGGTCAAATACAGTAATTTCTACTTCTAACCTTAACTCTACTATACGTCTGTACCTGTGTCTTCTCCCTGCACTGTCCTGGGTCTGTGCGACTTATGGTAGCGAAGCTCTTTAACAGTCAACCACAATGTGATATTAACACAACACTGGCCACCACGTTGTTCTATCTATGCTGTCTGTGAAGATACTCAGAATGAAAAAGCAGATGTTCTGACAATATCTCCATAGATTCAGTTTGACAGATTTAAGAGAAAGATGAATTAAAAAACCTTTATGTTTTTTATGACAAAAATATAATATTTAAGTACAACATTTACAACATTTACAGTACAACATTTACATCTAATGACACAACTCTCTTTGCACTGATTAGATACAGGGACAGATACTGACTACAGGTACAGCTGTAGTGTTGGTGACAGAGACCTGGGTGGACGTAGTACTAACTACAGGTACAGCTGTAGTGTTGGTGACAGAGACCTGGGCCCGGTTTCCCAAAAGCATATTAAGGCTAAGTTCATCTGAGAACAATAGGATCCTATGGTTGAAACGATGGACTTAGCCTGCTTTTGGGAAACCGGGCCCTGGGCTGTAGAGCTTACAACCACCCCAACAGAGTCCTTCACTGGGCCCAGATACACACCCACATTGCCTGCCCTGTCCACTGCCACGAGTTCTACCTTCCTTGAACAGCAGGTGGTGCTGCAAGCCACCCGGATCACGTTCTCGGCCCCACCGCCGTGGAAGTGTTCAGGGTCTCGTTGCCCTGGCATAGAGTGACACAGACAATGCCTGTCCAGTTGAGTTAGGTTGGCTAAAAGCTGCCAGTAAGAGGCACTGCAGTCAGCCGGGCAGTTGGACGAGTGGGGGTGGGGGGGGGTCTGTCCCCTGGAGGGGAGATGGAACACACAGGGACATAGAGAGACAGAGAGAGAGAGAGCTTAGTCAGACAACTGAGGTAGTGGTGGTGGTAGTAGTGGTGGTAGTGGTGGTAGTGGTAGTTGTGGTGGTAGTGGTGGTAGTGGTGGTTGTGGTGGTAGTAGTGGTAGTGGTGGTTGTGGTGGTAGTAGTGGTAGTAGTGGTAGCAGTGGTGGTAGTATGGTAGTAGTTGTGGTGGTAGTAGTGGTGGTAGTACTAGTGGTAGTAGTTTTTGTGGTTGTGGTAGTTGTGGTGGCACCCTCTCTGACCAGTAGAGCTGGTATCTTACACCAACCAAGTCCTTTTAACATTAGATATGTTAACAACAAAGTTGAGGTCATTGTTAGGGTGTACAGTGAGAGTGACTGACTGAACACTGAGCTAGAGGAAATTGGTCTATAGCCTGTAAGTCAAGACAGAACCATATCTGTGCTGCAGTGGAGGCGTCCTCGATGACGCTGGTGGCCCGGTGCAGATCCTCCTTGGTGTCCTCAATGGACTGACCTGGAGGAAGTGAGCACTGTATGTTCTGAGAACTCTATAAGAAGCTGTAAAACACTTTGGGACAACTGTTTTATGAATATGATTAATTGATTGATTGGTTGATTGATTGGTTGACCTCCAAAAGACTGGGCAAGGTCACTGTACAGCTGAGCGATTGATTTGGCCATCCGGTTGGAGGTTCTGTCTTGACTTGGCCATACGGCTGAAGCTCTGCCCATGGAATGGCTACAACGACAACGACTGGAGCGATGGTTGTCAGTCAACATGAAGGTCACGAGAGGAGAGGAGAGGAGAGGAGAGGAGAGGAGAGGAGAGGAGAGGAGAGGAGAGGAGAGGAGAGGAGAGGAGAGGAGAAAGGATAAAGGATAAAGGATGAAAGTAAAGGAAGTTAAAAGGAATGAAAGGATGGGAGTAAGGAAAGAAGATACACTGAGATGCAGAGAGAGGGACAGAGAGAAAGAGAGAGAGAAAATAGTGTCAGAGTGAGAGACAGAAAGAGAAAGAGAAAATAGTATCAGAGAGAGAGACAGAGAGAAAGAAAATTGTGTCAGAGAGAGAGAGACAGAGAGAGAGAGAACATATTGTCAGAGAGAGAAAGAAAGAGAGAGAGAAAATATTTTCAGAGAGAGAAAGAAAGAGAGAGAGACAGAAAGAAAATAGTGTCAGAGAGAGAGAGACAGAAAGAGAGAGAAGTGTTATGGCTCACAGCAGGTCTCCAAGGAAAAAGTCGCAGGAAGCCAGTATTCAAACTCCTTATTTTATTAAGGGACAAAATAATTGATACATAGACAATCACCTGCTCACACAACGAGCCAAAAACATGAAACAATCACAGACAACACTTATGGGGGAACAGAGGAATAAATAACACATGTAATTTGGGTAATAATGACCAGGTGTGATTAATGACAAGACAAAACAGAAAGTGAGAAATCGATCGGTGGTGGCTAGAACTCCGGTGATGTCGACCGCCAGTAGACGCTCGAACAAGGGGAGGGACCAACTTCAGCTGAAGTCGTGACAGTACCCCCCCCTTTACGCGTGGCTCCAGCAGCGAGCCGCCACCCATTTCGGGGACGACCCGGAGGACGAGGCGCAGGGCGCTCCGGGTGGAGGCAGTGAAATTCCTGCAGCAGTGAAGGATCCAGGATGTCCTCCACCCGCACCCAGCTTCTCTCCTCCAGACCGTACCACTCCCACTCCACGAGATCTCCTCAGAGCGCCTAAACCATTCGTCCACCGCAGGAGCCTCGGTCTGGCTCTGATTCCACGGTGCCAGAACCGGCTGGTAACACACATTGGAATGGGGACAGGTTAGTAGAAGAGTGACGGAGTGAGTTCTGTGCCATCTCTGTCCAGGGAATGAACACCGCCCACTCTCCCAGCCGGTCCTGGCAATACGACCTCAGAAACCTACCCACATCTTGGTTTACTCGTTCCACCTGCCCGTTGCTCTCGGGATGAAACCCTGAGGTAAGGCTGACCGAGACCCCCAGATGCTCCATGAAAGCCTTCCGTACACTAGACGTGAATTGGGGACCCTGATCAGACACTATGTCCTCAGGCACCCCGTAGTGCCGAAACACGTGAGTGAACAGAGCCTCCGCGGTTTGTAGAGCCGTAGGGAGACCGGGCAAAGGAAGGAGGCGACAGGACTTTGAAAACCGATCCACAACAACCAGGATTGTTGTTTTTCCTTGTGACGGTGGAAGATCCGTCACAAAATCCACCGACAGGTGGGACCACGGCCGCTGTGGAACGGGTAGAGGTTGTAATTTACCTCTGGGCAGGTGTCTAGGCGCCTTGTACTGAGCGCACACCGAGCAGGAGGAAACTTAAACCCTCACGTCCTTAGACAGCGCACTGTCCGGCCGATGCCCGGATGACCAGAGGTGAGTGATGTGTGTGCCCAAACGATCAAACGGTCACGAACATCGAACGGAACGTACACACGCCCAGCGGGACACTGAGGGGGACACGCCCAGCGGGACATTGAGGGGGATTGGGTTCTGTACGCATCGCCCGCTCGATATCTGCGTCCAGCTCCCATACCACCAGTGCCACCAGGCAAGAGGCAGGAAGTATGGGAGTGGGATCGATGGACCTCTCCTCCGTGTCATACAACCAGGACAGTGCGTCTGCCTATACGTTCTGGGAACCTGGTCTGAAAGAGAGCTTAAAATCAAAACGGGTGAAAAACATGGCCCACCTTGCCTGGCGAGGGTTCTGTCTCCTCGCCGCCCGGATGTACTCCAGATTCCGGTGGTCCGTCCAGATGAGAAAAGGGTATTTAGCCCCCTCAAGCCAATGCCTCCACGCCTTCAGAGCCCTCACAACAGCCAACAAACTCCCTGTCCCCCACGTCATAGTTTCGCTCCGCCGGGCTGAGCTTCTTAGAAAAAAAGCACAGGGACAGAGTTTTGGTGGCGTACCCGAGCGCTGCGACAGCACAGCTCCTATCCCAGCCTCGGACGCGTCCACCTTAACTATGAATGCCAGAGAGGGATCCGGATGAGCCAGCACGGGGGCCGAGGTAAACAGATCCTTCAGGTGACCAAAAGCTCTGTCCGCCTCAGCTGACCAACGCAGTGTCACCGGCCCCCCCTTCAGCAGTGAGGTAATGGGAGCTGCTACCTGACCAAAGCCCCGGATAAACCTCCGGTGGTTGGCAAACCCTAAAAACCGCCGCACCTCCTTAACCGTGGTTGGAGTCGGCCAACTACGCACGGCTGAAATGCAGTCACTCTCCATCTCCACCCCGGACGTGGAAATGCGGTATCCTAGGAAAGAGACGGATGGTTGGAAGAACAGACACTTCTCAGCCTTGACGTACAGGTCATGCTCCAACAGTCACCCAAGCACCTTGCGCACCAGAGACACATGCTCGGTGCCTGTAGCGGAGTATATCAATATGTCGTCGATATACACCACTACACCCTGCCCAAGCAGGTCCCTGAAAATCTCGTCTACAAAGGATTGGAAGACTGATGGAGCATTCTTCAACCCGTACGGCATGACAAGATACTCATAGTGTCCTGAGTTAGTACTAAATGCTGTCTTCCACTCGTCTCCCTCGCGGATACGCACCAGATTGTAAGCGCTCCTGAGATCCAGTTTCGTGAAAAAGCGCGCCACATGTATTGACTCGATAGCACTGGCTATGAGAGGCAGCAGGTAGCTGTACCTCACAGTGATCTTATTGATACCTCTATAGTCAATACACGGGCGCAAACCCCCCTCTTTCTTCTTCACAAAAAATAAACTCGAGGAGGCAGGTGAAGTGGAGGGCCGAATATATCCCTGTCCCAGAGATTCTGCCACATATGTCTCCATAGCTGCCATCGACTGTCGACTGTCTAAGGCATGCAAGGCTTCCTAGTCTAAGGCTTCCTGGTCTTCTGGGGGAAGTTCCACCCACATACGCCAGACACACACACCCTCTTATATTGTTATGGAACAGAGACTCAAGACAAAAGGTTCCAAAAGAGGAACAGGTTCATTGAAACAATGACGGGGAGTCCCAGTGGTAAATAGTAGTAGAGAATGTCTCTGTTAGGTGACGATGGGAAATCCGGACAGGTTATAGTATTCTTGTAGATGATGAAGGAGGTAGCCGGAGGATGATGAATGGAACCAGGAAGACGAAGGAGACACTGGAAGGCAGGTGAATAATACTGACATCAAAGGTATAGGTAAGAGGTACCGGGAGTGAGTCCTTACTCAAACAAGACCAGACAAAGTGACTGTGTGAAGAGAGTGCCTTTATGCTGACTGTGCTGATAATCAAATGACGTGCAGGTGCGGGTGATTAGAACTCAGGTGACAGTAATCTCTGTGATTGTGTGGTGGTGGAGCCTGGCTGATCCCTGACATATATGGTCTCTTACTACTCTATATCACTGATTAACATATTGAATGTATACATCTTAATAATGTCTCTGAATGCTTAAAAAAAAAATGTTAAAAAATAAAGAATAACCAGGCCTCGGTTTAAAAACTATTTGAAGTATGTCATTAGGTTAAAGTTAGCGTTAACGTAAGGGTCAGTTTTAGGTTTTGTCTATAATCTGTATGTCAATGGGATGCTGGTCAGAAAAGTCCCTCATGTTGGTTTAAAACCTACTTTTAAAAGTGTTTGTCTCCCCCTACTGGCTGTTTTCTACAAGCTCAGTGTCTTCCTTCTATTACTGTGACCTTGACCCATAGTGATAGATAGGACTCATGTTTATATCTGTGCTATTATAGCATCTGTGACAACCGTGTGCAGCACCATTGAGGCTACAACCCATAGAAAAACCCACCCAGTTAACTACCTTGACTACATTAAAATGACTGAAGGATGGTGGAAGTCCTCAATGGAGCTGCCTGTGTCTTTCTCTCCAACATCTAGTTCATCATTTGGTATTCTAACACATTACACCAGTCTTCAGACCATCATTAACATACAGCAGAGAGTTCCTTAACTTCTTAGGGAGTGAGGCGCCATTAACAAAAATTCATAAGCTATCACAGTTCACAGAAAACACATTTCACAGCGAAAACAAATCAAATACATTGGGTGGTCAGTGTTATTATAGAGCAGTAGTCTCTTACCTTGGGGTGGTCAGTGTTATTATAGTGCAGTAGGCTCTTACCTTGGGGTGGTCAGTGTTATTGTAGAGCGGGTGTCTCTAACCTTGGGGTTTTCAGTGGTATTATATAGCAGTAGGCTCTTACCTTGGGGTGGTCAGTTTTACTATAGAAGTAGTCTCTTACCTTGGGGGGGTCAGTGTTATTATAGAGCAGAAGTCTCTTACCTTGGAGTGGTCACGGTTATTATAGAGCAGTATCTCCTACCTTGGAGTGGTCAATGTTATTATAGTGCTGTGGTCTCTTACCTTGGGGTGTTCAGTGTTATTATAGAGCAGTAGTCTCTTACCTTGGAGTGGTCAATGTTATTATAGTGCTGTGGTCTCTTACCTTGGGGTGGTCAGTGTTATTATATAGCAGTAGGCTCTTACCTTGGAGTGGTCAGTGTTATTGTAGAGCAGTTGTCTCTTATCTTGGAGTGGTCGGTGTTACTATGGAGCAGTAGTCTCTTACCTTGGGGTGGTCAGTGTTATTATATAGCATATGTCTCTTACCTTGGGGAGGTCAGTGTTATTGTAGAGCAGTAGTCTCTACGTTGGGGGTCAGTGATATTATAGTGCAGTAGTCTCTACCTTGGGGTGGTCAGTGTTATTATAGAGCAGTTGTCTCTTACCTTGGAGTGGTCACGGTTATTATAGAGCAGTAGTCTTTTACCTTGGAGTGGTCAGTGGTATTATAGAGCAGTAGGCTCTTACAATGGGGTGGTCAGTGTTATTATAGAGCAGTAGTCTCTTACCTTTGGGGGGGTCAGTGTTATTATAGAGCAGTAGTCTCTTACCTTGGAATGGTCAGTGTTACTATTGAGCAGTAGTCTCTTACTGTTGGGTGGTCAGTATCATTATAGAGCATTAGTCTCTTACCTTGGAGTGTTCATGGTTATTATAGAGCAGTAGTCTCTTACCTTGGAGTTGTCAGTGTTATTGTAGAGCAGTAGTCTCTTACCTTGGAGTTGTCAGTGTTATTGTAGAGCAGTAGTCTCTTACCTTGGGGTGGTCAGTGTTACTATAGAGCAGTAGTCTCTTACCTTGGAGTGGTCAGTGTTATTATAGAGCAGTAGTCTCTTACCTTGGAGTGGTCATGGTTATTATAGAGCAGTAGTCTTTTACCTTGAAGTGGTCAGTGTTATTATAGAGCAGAAGTCTCTTACCTTGGAGTGGTCACGGTTATTATAGTGCAGAAGTCTCTTACCTTGGAGTGGTCACGGTTATTATAGAGCAGTAGACTCTTACCTTGGAGAGGTCAGTGTTATTATAGAGCAGTAGACTCTTCCTTGGAGAGGTCAGTGTTATTATAGAGCAGTAGTCTCTTACCTTGGAGAGGTCAGTGTTATTATAGAGCAGTAGTCTCTTATCTTGGAGTGGTCAGTGTTATTATGGAGCAGAAGTCTCTTACCTCAGAGTGATCAGTGTTATTATAGAGCAGTAGTCTTTTACCTTGGGGTGGTCAGTGTTATTATAGTGCAGTAGTCTCTTGCACCTTGGGGGGTCAGTGTTATTGTAGAGGAGTAGTATCTTACCTTGGAGAGGTCAGTGTTATTGTAGAGCAGTAGTCTCTTACCTTGTAGTGGTCAGTGTTATTATAGAGCAGTAGTCTCTTACCTTGGAGTGGTCAGTGGTATTATAGAGCAGAAGTCTCTTACCTTGGAGTGGTCACGGTTATTATAGAGCAGTAGACTCTTACCGTGTAGTGGTCAGTGTTATTATAGAGCAGTAGTCTCTTACCTTGGGATGGTCAGTGTTATTATAGCGTATTAGTCTCTTACCTTGGGGTGGTCAGTGTAATTATAGAAGCAGTCTCTTACCTTGGGGTGGTCAGTGTTATTATGGAGCAGTAGTATCTTACCTTGGGGTGGACAGTGTTATTATAGCAGTAGTCTCTTACCTTTGCGGGGGTCAGTGTTATTGTAGAGCAGTAGTCTCTTACCTTGGAGTGTTCATGGTTATTATAGAGCAGTAGTCTCTTACCTTGGAGTTGTCAGTGTTATTGTAGAGCAGTAGTCTCTTACCTTGGGGTGGTCAGTGTTACTGTAGAGCAGTAGTCTCTTACCTTGGAGTGGTCAGTGTTATTATAGAGCAGTAGTCTCTTACCTTGGAGTGGTCATGGTTATTATAGAGCAGTAGTCTTTTACCTTGGAGTGGTCAGTGTTATTATAGAGCAGAAGTCTCTTACCTTGGAGTGGTCACGGTTATTATAGTGCAGAAGTCTCTTACCTTGGAGTGGTCACGGTTATTATAGAGCAGTAGAGTCTTACCGTGTAGTGGTCAGTGTTATTATAGTGCAGTAGTCTCTTACCTTGGGATGGTCAGTGTTATTATACAGTATTAGTCTATCTTACCTTGGGGTGGTCAGTGTAATTATAGAGCAGTAGTCTCTTACCTTGGGTTGGTCAGTGTTATTATAGAGCCGTAGTCTCTTACCTTGGGGTGGTCAGTGTTATTATAGAGCAGTAGTCTCTTACCTTGGAGTGGTCAAGGTTATTATAGAGCAGTATCTCCTACCTTGGGGTGGTCAGTGTTATTATAGTGCTGTGGTCTCTTACCTTGGGGTGTTCAGTGTTATTATAGAAGTTGTCTCTTACCTTGGAGTGGTCAGTGTTATTATAGAGAAGTAGTCTCTTACCTCCGAGTGATCAGTGTTATTGTAGAGCGGTATTCTCTAACCTTGGGGTGGTCAGTGTTATTATGGAGCAGTAGTCCCTTAACTTGTGGTGATCAGTGTTATTATAGAAGCAGTCTCTTACCTTGGGGTGGTCAGTGTTATTATGGAGCAGTAGTCTCTTACCTTGGGGGGGGTCAGTGTTATTGTAGAGCAGTAGTCTCTTACCTTGGACTGTTCACGGTTATTATAGAGCAGTAGTCTCTTACCTTGGGGTGGTCAGTGTGACTATATAGTAGTTGTCACTTATATTGGAGTGGTCAGTGTCATTATGGAGCAGTAGTCACTTACCTCAGAGAAATCAGTGTTATTATAGAGCAGAAGTTTCTTACCTTGGGGTGGTCAGTGTTATTATAGTGCAGTGGTCTCTTACCTTGGAGTGGTCAGTGTTATTGTAGAATGGGTGTCTCTAACCTTGGGGATTTCTGTGGTATTATATTGCAGTAGGCTCTTACCTTGGAGTGGTCAGTGTTATTATAGAGCAGAAGTCTCTTACCTTGGGGTGGTCAGTGTTATTATAGTGCAGTGGTCTCTTACCTTGGAGTGGTCAGTGTTATTGTAGAATGGGTGTCTCTAACCTTGGGGATTTCTGTGGTATTATATTGCAGTAGGCTCTTACCTTGGAGTGGTCAGTGTTATTATAGAGCAGATGTCTCTTATCTTGGAGTGGTCAGTGTTATTATGGAGCAGTAGTCTCTTATCTTGGGGTGGTCAGTGTTATTATAGTGCAGTAGTCTCTTACCTTGGGAGGGGGGGGGTAGTGTTATTGTAGAGCAGTAGTCTCTTACCTTGCGGTGGTCAGTGTTATTATAGAGCAGTAGGCTCTTACCTTGGGGTGGTCAGTGTTATTATAGAGCAGTAGTCTCTTACCTTGGAGAGGTCAGTGTTATTATAGAGCAGTAGTCTCTTACCTTGGGGTGGTCAGTGTTATTGTAGAGTAGTTGTCTCTTATCTTGGAGTGGTCAGTGTTATTATGGAGCAGAAGTCTCTTACCTTGGAGAGGTCAGTGTTATTATAGAGCAGTAGTCTCTTACCTTGGAGAGGTCAGTGTTATTATAGAGCAGTAGTCTCTTATCTTGGAGTGGTCAGTGTTATTTTGGAGCAGAAGTCTCTTACCTCAGAGTGATCAGTGTTATTATAGAGCAGTAGTCTTTTACCTTGGGGTGGTCAGTGTTATTATAGTGCAGTAGTCTCTTACCTTGGGGGTCAGTGTTATTGTAGAGCAGTAGTATCTTACCTTGGAGTGGTCAGTGTTATTGTAGAGCAGAAGTCTCTTACCTTGGAGTGGTCACGGTTATTATAGAGCAGTAGACTCTTACCGCGTAGTAGTCAGTGTTATTATAGAGCAGTAGTCTCTTACCTTGGAGTGGTCAGTGTTATTGTAGAATGGGTGTCTCTAACCTTGGGGATTTCTGTGGTATTATATTGCAGTAGGCTCTTACCTTGGAGTGGTCAGTGTTATTATAGAGCAGAAGTCTCTTACCTTGGGGTGGTCAGTGTTATTATAGTGCAGTGGTCTCTTACCTTGGAGTGGTCAGTGTTATTGTAGAATGGGTGTCTCTAACCTTGGGGATTTCTGTGGTATTATATTGCAGTAGGCTCTTACCTCGGAGTGGTCAGTGTTATTATAGAGCAGATGTCTCTTATCTTGGGGTGGTCAGTGTTATTATAGTGCAGTAGTCTCTTACCTTGGGAGGGGTTAGTGTTATTGTAGAGCAGTAGTCTCTTACCTTGGGGTGGTCAGTGTTATTATAGAGCAGTAGTCTCTTACCTTGGAGTGGTCAGTGTTATTATAGAGCAGTAGTCTCTTACCTTGGAGAGGTCAGTGTTATTATAGAGCAGTAGTCTCTTACCTTGGGGTGGTCAGTGTTATTGTAGAGTAGTTGTCTCTTATCTTGGAGTGGTCAGTGTTATTATGGAGCAGACGTCTCTTACCTTGGAGAGGTCAGTGTTATTATAGAGCAGTAGTCTGTTACCTTGGAGAGGTCAGTGTTATTATAGAGCAGTAGTCTCTTATCTTGGAGTGGTCAGTGTTATTTTGGAGCAGAAGTCTCTTACCTCAGAGTGATCAGTGTTATTATAGAGCAGTAGTCTTTACCTTGGGGTGGTCAGTGTTATTATAGTGCAGTAGTCTCTTACCTTGGGGGGTCAGTGTTATTGTAGAGCAGTAGTATCTTACCTTGGAGTGGTCAGTGTTATTGTAGAGCAGTAGTCTCTTACCTTGGGGTGGTCAGTGTTATTATAGTGCAGTGGTCTCTTACCTTGGAGTGGTCAGTGTTATTGTAGAATGGGTGTCTCTAACCTTGGGGATTTCTGTGGTATTATATTGCAGTAGGCTCTTACCTTGGAGTGGTCAGTGTTATTATAGAGCAGATGTCTCTTATCTTGGAGTGGTCAGTGTTATTATAGAGCAGTAGTCTCTTACCTTGGAGAGGTCATGGTTATTATAGAGCAGTAGTCTTTTACCTTGGAGTGGAAAGTGTTATTATAGAGCAGAAGTCTCTTACCTTGGAGTGGTCACGGTTATTATAGAGCAGTAGACTCTTACCGCGTAGTGGTCAGTGTTATTATAGAGCAGTAGTCTCTTACCTTGGGGTGGTCAGTGTAATTATAGAAGCAGTCTCTTACCTTGGGGTGGTCAGTGTTATTATGGAGCAGTAGTCTCTTACCTTGGGGTGGACAGTGTTATTATAGCAGTAGTCTCTTACCTTGGGGGGGTCAGTGTTATTGTAGAGCAGTAGTCTCTTACCTTGGGGTGGTCAGTGTTAATATGGAGCAGTTGTCTCTTACCTTGGGGTGGACAGTGTTATTATAGCAGTAGTCTCTTACCTTGGGGGGGGTCAGTGTTATTGTAGAGCAGTAGTCTCTTACCTTGGAGTGTTCACGGTTATTATAGAGCAGTAGTCTCTTACCTTGGAGTTGTCAGTGTTATTATAGAGCAGTAGTCTTACCTTGGGGTGGTCAGTGTGACTATATAGTAGTTGTCACTTTTCTTGGAGTGGTCAGTGTCATTATGGAGCAGTAGTCTCTTACCTTGGGTTGGTCAGTGTTATTATAGTGCAGTGGTCTCTTACCTTGGAGTGGTCAGTGTTATTGAAGAACGGATGTCTCTAACCTTGGGGATTTCTGTGGTATTATATTGCAGTAGGCTCTTACCTTGGAGTGGTCAGTGTTATTATAGAGCAGATGTCTCTTATCTTGGAGTGGTCAGTGTTATTATGGAGCAGTAGTCTCTTACCTCAGAGTGATCAGTGTTATTATAGAGCAGTAGTCTTTTACCTTGGGGTGGTCAGTGTTATTATAGTGCAGAAGTCTCTTACCTTGGGGGCAATGTTATTGTAGAGCAGTAGTATCTTACCTTGGAGTGGTCAGTGTTATTGTAGAGAAGTAGTCTCTTACCTTGTAGTGGTCAGTGTTATTATAGAGCAGTAGTCTCTTACCTTGGAGTGGTCATGGTTATTATAGAGCAGTAGTCTTTTACCTTGGAGTGGTCAGTGTTATTATAGAGCAGAAGTCTCTTACCTTGGAGTGGTCACGGTTATTATAGAGCAGTAGACTCTTACCGTGTAGTGGTCAGTGTTATTATAGAGCAGTAGTCTCTTACCTTGGAGTGGTCACGGTTATTACAGAGCAGTAGTCTCTTACCTTGGAGTGGTCACGGTTATTATAGAGCAGTAGTCTCTTACCGTGGGGTGGTCAGTGTTATTATAGAGCAGATGTCTCCTACCTTGGAGAGGTCAGTGTTATTATAGAGCAGTAGTCTCTTACCTTGGAGAGGTCAGTGTTATTATAGAGCAGATGTCTCCTACCTTGGAGAGGTCAGTGTTATTATAGAGCAGTAGTCTCTTACCTTGGAGAGGTCAGTGTTATTATAGAGCAGTAGTCTCTTACCTTGGGGTGGTCAGTGTTATTGTAGAGTAGTTGTCTCTTATCTTGGAGTGGTCAGTGTTATTATGGAGCAGAAGTCTCTTACCTCAGAGTGATCAGTGTTATTATAGAGCAGTAGTCTCTTACCGTGGGGTGGTCAGTGTTATTATAGAGCAGATGTCTCCTACCTTGGAGAGGTCAGTGTTATTATAGAGCAGAAGTCTCCTACCTTGGAGAGGTCAGTGTTATTATAGAGCAGTAGTCTCTTACCTTGGAGAGGTCAGTGTTATTATAGAGCAGTAGTCTCTTACCTTGGGTTGGTCAGTGTTCTTATAGAGCAGTAGTCTCTTACCTTGGGGTGGTCAGTGTTATTATAGAGCAGAAGTCTCTTACCTTGGAGTGGTCACGGTTATTATAGAGCAGTAGACTCTTACCGTGTAGTGGTCAGTGTTATTATAGAGCAGTAGTCTCTTACCTTGGGATGGTCAGTGTTATTATAGAGTATCAGTCTCTTACCTTGGGGTGGTCAGTGTAATTATAGAAGCAGTCTCTTACCTTGGGGTGGTCAGTGTTATTATGGAGCAGTAGTCTCTTACCTTGGGGTGGTCAGTGTTATTATAGAGTAGTAGTCTCTTACCTTGGGGTGGTAGAGCAGTAGTCTCTTACCTTGGGGTGGTCAGTGTAATTATTGAGCAGTAGTCTCTTACCTTGGAGTGGTCAGTGTTATTATTGAGCAGTAGTCTCTTACTGTTGGGTGGTCAGTGTTATTATAGAGCATTAGTCTCTTACCTTGGGTTGGTCAGTGTTCTTATAGAGCAGTTGTCTCTTACCTTGGGGTGGTCAGTGTTATTATAGCAGTAGTCTCTTACATTGGGTGGTCAGTGTTATTATAGAGTAGTAGTCTCTTACCTATTGGTGGTCAGTGTTATTGTAGAGCGGGTGTCTCTAACCTTGGGGCTTTCAGTGGTATTATAGTGCAGTAGTCTCTTACCTTGGGGTGGTCAGTGTTATTATAGAGTAGTTGTCTCTTATCTTGGAGTGGTCAGTGTTATTTTGGAGCAGTAGTCTCTTACCTTGGGGTGGTCAGTGTTATTATAGTGCAGTAGTCTCTTACCTTGGGGGGGCAATGTTATTGTAGAGCAGTAGTCTCTTACCTTGGGGTGGTCAGTGTTATTATAGAGCAGTAGTCTCTTACCTTGGAGTGATCACGGTTATTATAGAGCAGTAGTCTTTTACCTTGGAGTGGACAGTGTTATTATAGAGCAGTAGTCTCTTACCTTGGAGTGGTCACGGTTATTATAGAGCAGTAGTCTTTTACCTTGGAGTGGTCAGTGTTATTATAGAGCAGTAGTCTCTTACCTTGGAGTGGTCACGGTTATTATAGAGCAGTAGTCTCTGACCGTGTAGTGGTCAGTGTTATTATAGAGCATTCGTCTCTTACCTTGGGGTGGTCAGTGTTATTATATAGCAGTAGTCTCTTACCTTGGGTTGGTCAGTGTTCTTATAGAGCAGTAGTCTCTTACTTTGGGGTGGTCAGTGTTATTATAGAAGTATTCTCTTACCTTGGGGTGGTCAGTGTAATTATAGAGCAGTAGGCTCTTACTGTTAGGTGGTCAGTGTTATTATAGAGCAGTAGTCTCTTACCTTGGGGTGGTCAGTGTTATTATAGAGCATTTGTATCTACCTTGGAGTGGTCACGGTTATTATAGAGCAGTATCTCCTACCTTTTGGTGGTCAGTGTTTTTATAGTGCTGTTGTCTCTTATCTTGGAGTGGTCAGTGTTATTATGGAGCAGTAGTCTCTTACCTTGGAGTTGTCAGTGTTATTACAGAGCAGTAGTCTCTTAATTTGGGGTGGTCAGTGATGTTATAGAGAAGTAGTCTCTTACCTTGGGGTGGTCAGTTTTATTATAGAGCAGTAGTCTCTGACTTTGGGGTGGTTCGTGTTTTTATGGCAGTAGTCTCTTTCCTTGGGGTGGTAAGTGTTAATATCGAGCAGTAGTCTCTTACCTTGGAGTGGTCAGTGTTATTATAGAGCGGTAGTCTCTTACCTTGGGGGGGTCAGTGTTATTATAGAGCAGTAGTCTCTTACCTTGGAGTGTTCAGTGTTATTATAGAAGTTGTCTCTTACCTTGGAGTGGTCAGTGTTATTATAGAGCAGTTGTCTCTTACCTTGGAGTGGTCAGTGTTATTATAGAGCAGTTGTCTCTTACCTTGGAATGGTCAGTGTTATTATAGGGCAGTAGTCTCTTACTGTTGGGTGGTCTGTGTTTTTATAGAGCAGTAGTCTCTTATTTTGGGCTGGTCAAATCAAATCAAATTTTATTTGTCACATACACATGGTTAGCAGATGTTAATGCGAGTGTAGCGAAATGCTTGTGCTTCTAGTTCCGACCATGCAGTAGTATCTAACAAGTAATCTAACAAATTCACAACAACTACCTTATACACACAAGAGTAAAGGAATGAATACGAGTATGTACATATAAATATATGGATGAGCGATGGCTGACCGGCATAGGCAAGATGCAGTAGATGGTATGGAGTACAGTATATACACACACATATATATGTATATATATATATATATATATATATATATATATATATATATATATATATATATATATATATATATACACATACACACACACATCTATGAGATGAGTAATGTAGGATATGTAAACATTATATAAATGGCATTGTTTAAAGTGGCTAGTGATACATTATTTCATCCAATTATAATTATTAAAGTGGCTAGAGATTTGGGTCGATGACCGAACGGCATTGGCAAGATACAGTAGATGGTTTAGAGTACAGTGTATACATTTGATATGAGTATGTCGGATACGTAAACATTATATACAAAATTGTTTAAAGTGGCTAGTGATACATTTGTTACATCCAATTCCTATGTATAAAGTGGCTAGAGATTTAAGTCAGTATGTTGGCAGCAGCCACTCAATGTTAGTGATGGCTGTTTAACAGTCTGATGGCCTTGAGGTAGAAGCTGTTTTTCAGTCTCTCGGTCCCAGCTTTGATGCACCTGTACTGACCTCGCCTTCTGGATGATAGCGGGGTGAACAGGCAGTGGCTCGGGTGGTTGTTGTCCTTGATGATCTTTTTGGCCTTTCTGTGACATCGGGTGGTGTAGGTGTCCTGGAGGGCAGGTAGTTTAACCCGGTGATGCGTTGTGCAGTCCTCACTACCCTCTGGAGAGCCTTACGGTTGTGGGCGGAGCAGTTGCCGTACCAGGCGGTGATACAGCCCGACAGGATGCTCTCGATTGTGCATCTGTAAAAGTTTGTGAGTGATTTTGGTGACAAGCCAAATTTCTTCAGCCTCCTGAGGTTGAAGAGGCGCTGTTGCGCCTTCTTCACCACGCTGTCTGTGTGGGTGGACCAATTCAGTTTGTCCGTGATGTGTACGCCGAGGAACTTAAAACTTTCCACCTTCTCCACTACTGTCCCCTCGATGTGGATAGGGTGCTCCCTCTCCTGTTTCCTGAAGTCCACGATCATCTCCTTTGTTTTGTTGACATTGAGTGAGAGGTTATTTTCCTGACACCACACTCCGAGGGCCCTCACCTCCTCTCTGTAGGCCGCCTCGCCGTTGTTGGTAATCAAGCCTACCACTGTAGTGTCGCCAGCAAACTTGATGATTGAGTTGGATGCGTGCTTGGCCACGCAGTCATGGGTAAACAGGGAGTACAGGAGAGGGCTGAGAACGCACCCTTGTGGGGCCCCAGTGTTGAGGATCAGCGGGGTGGAGATGTTGTTTCCTACCCTCACCACCTGGGACCGGCCCGTCAGGAAGTCCAGGACCCAGTTGCACAGGGCTGGGTCGAGACCCAGGGTCTCGAGCTTAATGACGAGCTTGGAGGGAACTATGGTGTTAAATGCTGAGCTGTAGTCGATGAACAGCATTCTTACATAAGTATTCCTCTTGTCCAGATGGGTTAGGGCAGTATGCAGTGTGATTGCAATTGCGTCGTCTGTGGACCTATTGGGACGGTAAGCAAATTGGAGTGGGTCCAGGGTGTCTGGCAGGATGGAGGTGATATGATCCTTGACTAATCTCTCAAAGCACTTCATGATGACGGAAGTGAGTGCTACGGGCGATAGTCATTTAGCTCAGTCACCTTAGCTTTCTTGGGAACAGGAACAATGGTGGCCCTCTTGAAGCATGTGGGAACAGCAGACTGGGATAGGGACTGATTGAATATGTCCGTAAACACACCAGCCAGCTGGTCTGCATGCTCTGAGGACACGGCCAGGATGCCATCTGGGCCGGCAGCCTTGCGAGGGTTAACACATTTAAATGTTTTTCTCACATTGGCTGCGGTGAAGGTGAGCCCGCAGGTTTTGGTAGCGGGCCATGTCGGTGGCACTGTATTGTCCTCAAAGCGAGCAAAGAAGTTGTTTAGTTTGTCTGGGAGCAGGACGTCATGGTCCGCGACGGGCTGGTTTTCTTTTTGTAGTCCGTGATTGACTGTAGACCCTGCCACATTCCTCTTGTGTCTGAGCCATTGAATTGTGACTCTACTTTGTCTCTATATTGACGCTTAGCTTGTTTGATTGCCTTGCGGAGGAGTAGCTGCACTGTTTGTATTCAGTCATGTTTCCGGTAGCCTTTACCTGGTTAAAAGCAGTGGTTCGCGCTTTCAGTTTTGCGCGAATGCTGCCATCAATCCATGGTTTCTGGTTGGGGAAGGTTTTGATATTTGCTATGGGTACAACATCACCAATGCATTTGCTAATAAACTCGCTCACCGAATCAGCGTATACATCAATGTTGTTGTCAGATGCTATCCGGAACATATCCCAGTCCACGTGCTCGAAGCAATCTTGAAGCATGGAATCAGATTGTTCGGACCAGCGTTGAACAGACCTGAGAACGGGCGTTTCCTGTTTTAGTTTCTGTTTGTAGGCTGGGAGCAACAAAATGGAGTCATGGTCAGACTTGCCGAAAGGAGGGCGGAGAATAGCCTTGTATGCATCACGGAAGTTGGAATAACAGTGGTCCAGGATTTTACCAGCCCGGGTGGCACATTCGATATGCTGGTAAAATTTCGGGAGCCTTGTTCTTAAATTAGCCTTATTAAAATCCCCAGCCACAATAAATTCAGCCTCAGGATATGTGGTTTCCAGTTTACATAGAGTCCGATGAATTTCTTTCAGTGCCGTCGATGTATCAGCTTGAGGGGGGATGTACACGGCTGTGATTATAATCGAAGAGAATTCTCTTGGTAGATAATGCGGTCTGCATTTGATTGTAAGGAATTCTATGTCAGGTGAACAAAAGGACTTGAGTTCCTGTATGTTGTTATGATCACACCACTTCTCGTTAATCATAAGACACACACCCCCGCCCTTCTTCTTACCAGAGAGATGTTTGTTTCTGTCGGCGCGATGCGTGGAGAAACCAGGTGGCTGTACCGACTCTGATAACGTGTCCTGAGTGAGCCATGTTTCCGTGAAGCAAAGAACGTTGCAGTCTCGGATGTCTCTCTGAAAGGCAACCCTCGATCGGATTTCGTCTACTTTGTTGTCAGTGTTATTATAGAGCAGTAGTCTCTTACCTTGGGGTGGTCAGTGTTATCATAGAGCAGTAGTCTCTTACCTTGGAGTGGTCACGGTTATTATAGAGCAGTATTTCCTACCTTCGGGTGGTCAGTGTTATTATAGTGCAGTAGTCTCTTACTGTTAGGTGGTCAGTGTTATTATAGAGCAGTAGTCTCTTACCTTGGGGTGGTCAGTGTTATTATAGAGCAGTTGTATCTACCTTGGAGTGGTCAGTGTTATTATAGGTCAGTAGTATCTACCTTGGAGTGGTCAGTGTTATTATAGAGCAGTAGTCTCTGACCTTGGGGTGGTCAGTGTTTTTATGAAGCAGTAGTCTCTTACCTTTGGGTGGTAAGTGTTATTATAGAGCAGTAGTCTATTATCTTGGAGTGGTCAGTGTCATTATAGAGCAGTAGTCTCTTACCTTGAGGTGGTAAGTGTTATTATAGAGCAGTAGTCTCTTACCTTGTGGTGGTCAGTATTATTATAGAGCAGTAGTCTCTTACCTTGGGGTGGTCTGTGTTATTAGAGCAGTAGTCTCTTACCTTGGGGTTGTCCGTGATATTAGAGCAGTGGTATCTTACCTTTGGGTGATTTAACCACACTAGTAAATGTCTGTAAAAGAAAACATAATTGTCAATACAAAGTATCTCTCTCTCTCTCTCTCTCCTTCTCTCTCTCCATGATCACCAGGTCTGCTCCACTCCTGTCTGTTCATCTTGCAGGTTTTGTTTTCTCAGTAAAGGAAGTATAAATTGGAGTCAAAGTATCTCCAAAACATAAGATTCCAAAATATGGAATGATGACAATTGTGCCACAAATCGTAACTGGATCTGTGATCAATAACCTACTGTGACAACGTCCTCAACGTCGCCTCTCTCTCTCTTCATGCTTGGAGTGTTGGTGCATGCTGGGAATTGTGTGAGTGAGTGCGTGCCAGTGTTGTGAAGAGTTTCTTTCGGTTTTCCTTTTCTTATTTCCATGATTAAGGTTATTATTTTTATTTACTTGTTGTGGTAGAATTAAGTCTATTGTTTTTTTCGTGTTGAAACTACCCTGACTTTGGCGGGGATGGCTACCCGAATGGGGACGCCTTCCCTGTCACTTCTGCACGGCTTTAGGTGTGTTACTGAAGCTACTGTCATGGTGGAGGAGTTTCTGGTCGCCGTAGGAGAGAAGGTAGGATATGAGAATGTTGCTTATGCGTCACGGATGAATAAAGCGGTGGTGGTTTTCCTTAAAGAAGAGCGTCTTGTTGACCGTATGGTTGAGCATGGCGTACTTCTTAAATGAATGTTTATTCAAGTCACGCCGCTTTTTTCTCCGTCAACAAGGGTAGCGATTTCAAATGTACCGCCGTTATTTCCCAATGAGTTATTGGAGCGTGAGTTATTGATGTTTGGTAAGTTTGCAAGCTCAATTAAGATTGTCCCATTGGGTTGCAAACACCCGGCGTTGAAACAGGTTATGTCGTTTCGGCGACAGGTGTTTATGTTTTTGGATTCTCCGGAGCAGACTTTTCAGTTATCGTTTAAAGTTAAGTATGACAACAGACTGTATATGGCTTATGCTAGTACGGGTAGTCAACAGTGTTTGAGTGTGCTTGCCCGAAAAGGGAGACGGCGGAGGGAGGGGCGCAGGTGGTCCTCGTAATGCCCGGGCCCACTGATGTAGGGAGAAGTGGGCCAACAGCGGTAGATCAGCCACAAGCACCTGTTGCTGAGGAACAAGTTGTCTGTGTTGAGGGCACGGTTTTTCAACTTGTACCAGAGGGAAATGTTATGCATCAGAAAAATATAGCTGTAGAAACTAAGGATGGATCTGAAGTGACATTTCCTCAGACCAGTGAGGAGTTGGCCAGTGCGAGTGCTGGGGTACAGGAGGGGGTTCATGTGGAGCCAGGCTCCCAGGTAGTGGAGGAGATGCCCACTATGAGTAGTGGGGTACAGGAGGGGGCTCATGTGGAGCCAGGCTCCCAGGTAGTGGAGGAGATGCCTGGTTCGAGTGATGGGGTGCAAGTTGGGAGTGTTGAGTGGGATGTGGTAGAGGGGAGTCAGGGGTCTGTGGCCTCGACTCAATTTACAATTTAGAGGAGGTAAATGAGATCCTTGATCAGAGTTTTGGGAAATCTGTCAAATTGGCAGATTTCTTTTGATGTTGATAAGTTTGTGAGGTCAACTGAACTGGAACTGTACAGTGGATTTCTGTTGAATGCACTGCTGAAGAACCCCACCTGCGGTCAGCCACTTACATGTCTGGTCTATTAACTGAGTTTTCTGATGTGTGGAGAGTAAGGAATGCAAAAGTTAGGCAGTACACATGGTTAAAAATTAATGAAGGTCGTGTCAGTGCAGCAAGGTTAGACAGGTTGTATGCATCTGAGCACTTCTGTAGTAGGGTTGGAAGGTGTGACATTACTCCTGTGTCTTTTTCTGATCACCATAATGTGTCTGTTGATATTCACTTGTCCTGTCCACGAAGGTCGTCACCTTACTGGTATTTTAATGTTAAATTGTTACATGATTTTGTTGTTTTGGGAAAAATGGAGGGTTACAAAAGGGAATTTTGAGTCCTTGAGACAATGGTGGGAGGTTCTACAGCTGCAACATCGAGAGCATCCTGACTGGTTGCATCACTGCCTGGTACGGCAATTGCTCCGCCTCTGACCACAAGGCACTACAGAGGGTAGTGCATACGGCCCAGTACATCACTGGGCCTAAGCTGCCTGCCATCCAGGACCTCTACACCAGGCAGTGTCAGAGGAAGGCCCTAAAAATTGTCAAAGACCCCAGCCACCCCAGTCATAGACTGTTCTCTCTACTACCGCATGGCAAGCGGTACCGGAGTGCCAAGTCTAGGACAAAAAGGTTTCTCAACAGTTTTTACCCCCAAGCCATAAGACTCCTGAACAGGTAATCAAATGACTATCCAGGCTTTTTGCATTGTGCCACCCCCAGCCCCGCCCGCTGCTGCTACTTTCTGTTCATCATATATGCATAGTCACTTTAACCATAACTACATGTACATATACTACCTCAATCAGCCTGACTAACCGGTGTCTGTATGTAGCCTCGCTACTTTTATAGCCTCGCTACTTTTATAGCCTCGCTACTGTATATACTGTTGTTTTAATTTCTTTACTTACCTATTGTTCACCTAATACCTTTTTTGCACTATTGGTTAGAGCCTGTAAGTAAGCATTTCACTGTAAGGCCTACACCTGTTGTATTCGGCGCACGTGACAAATAAACTTTGATTTGATTTGATCTTAGTTCTATAAGTAATTTTGGGGTTTTGTTGGGAGTGGTGTGTGAATCTTTTCATGAGGGTTCTCTTCCTGTATCCTGTCAACATGCTGTGCTTTCATTGTTGCAGAAAAAGAGGGATTTGACTCTTATAAAAAATTGGTGACCTGTTGTATTGCTTTGTGCAGAATATAACATTGTATCGAAATATCTCTCAAACAGGGTGAAAGAGTATCTGGGGCTGTTGGTCCACAAGGACCAGTCTTACTGTTTACCTGATCGCTCTATTGTTGACAACTTGTTTCTAATATGTTTTAGACATTTGTAAACTGTTTGATGTGAATGTGGCTTTACTTTCTTTGGATCGGGAGAAGGCTTTTGACCGTGTGGACCACCAGTACTTGTTCAAAACAATGAAAGCCTTTGGTTTTGGGATGTTTTTTGTCTTGGATGAGTTTACTGTATGCTGGGGCCTCATGTATGGTGAATGTGGGGGGTGGTTTGAGTTGCCCCATCCCCGTCCAAAGGGGCATCAGGCAGGGATGCCCAATTTCAGGGCAGTTATATTGTCTGGCAATTGAACCAATGTTTGTTTTTTAGGAGCGATGCTAACTGGTTTCTCTGTGCCAGGGGTAATGAAAGGTCCCACGATAGCACTGTCTGTGTATGCAGATGACGTGACAGTTTTTATTACAGGGGTTGAGGATGTTAAGGTTCTCTCAAACGCTTTAAAGGTGTATGAGGGGGCCTCCTCAGCCAGAGTAAATTGGGAAAAGAGTGAATCGCTTGGGCAGGTCAGCTTCAGACGGGATCCACTCCACAGTTACCAGGGGGGCTTCAGTAGGGCAGAGATGGGATAAAGACTTTTTAATTTTTTCTAGCCTCTGATGTTTTTCAGAAAAATAACTGGGTAGGTGTAGTGGAGAAAGTGTGGGTGCTACCCCAACTGTCTTATAGGGGAAGGGTATTGGTAGCCAATCATCTTGCTGCCACAGACTAATGATTTTACAGCCACCGGGGGGTCTGATACAAGAGCTTCAGAGGACCCTTGTCAATTTCTTTTGCATTAAAGCTGCGGCCCTGTACCTGCCACTGCATGAGGGTGGGCAAGGCCTGGTGGACATTTCTTCCAGGATCATGGCTTGTCGGCTTCAAGCAGCCCAGAGACTGTTGTACTGTGACGGTTCTAGCTGGGTCAATACAGCCTACACATTGATGAGGAGAGTGGGCTGTTTGGGCTTAAACATATTTTCCTCTTAAAGCTAGAGGGGGGGATTTGTCTGGCCTGAGTCTGATATGCTGGCTTGGGGAGTTTTTGTCAAGTCTTGTAAGGCCGGCACACCACCAGGGATGTGGCTTTTTGAAGAGTCTCTTTTTTACAAGACTGCCATCCAGTCCCGTGTTATGGGTTCAGCCAGCCTACGTTCATGCCTGTTAGGTGTGGGGTGTTCTAAGCTGGGTCATCTGATGCGGAGTAGATGCAGATCGATAGAGGAGCTGGGAGAAAGAGCAGGGATCCGATCATCTCGCCTACTGAGGAAGGTCGTAGCTGAGGTCTGTAATTTCCTTGCCAGTACTTCATCAGCAGTATGTGACTGACACTTCCAATTCTGACCAGTGAACGGAGGGTCTGGATTATGTGTTGCCTGCACTGATTGTTAGTGGTGCGGCGGGGGCATTCGAGGAGGACGTTTTGCTTAATTCTGTGTCAGGGGCAGCTAAAATAGCAATTTGGAAGATCCGAAAGAACAGTATTTGGGTTCAAGGGTCTGTGGATGTGGTGGGAATGCTGGAAGGATTGTTGGCAGCGAGACTGAGGATTGAGTTTGCCTATTACAAACTGGTTAACAATATTGATCTGTTTATGAGTATATGGGGTATTCAGAGGCTGTTGTGTTTAGTTACTGTGGAGGAGGATTTGGTGTTGTGTTTTTAACTTCTTAGGGAGCGGCAGCAGTGGTGTCGGTTTTATAGAGTCTGGCGTACCCAAAGTAAAATGCCTGCCACTTAGGCCCAGAAACTAGGATGTGCACATAATAGTACTATTGGATAGGAAACACTCTTAAGTTTCTAAAAATGTTAAAATAATGTCTGTGAGTATAACAGAACTGATATGACAGACGAAAACCCGAGGAATTTCTGTCCGGGAAAAATGTTTTTTTTTGTGACATGCCCTCTTTCAATGGTTGTCTATGGGATCTGCTGTAAACTAGGACCCAGATTGCAGTACTTATGGCTTCCACTAGATGTCAACAGTCTTTAAGACAAGGTTTCATGTAAAACAACATGATAGAAGAAGATTATGTAAGTGGATGGAGGAAGTGGCTTTTGTGTTTTGCGCGCGAGACCGTGAGCGCGCTCCTCGGGATTTGTCTTTTTCTATCGCCCAGGTTATTATCCGTGTGAATTATTATAGTTAATATACATAAAAGTTTACCTAAGGATACATTACAAACGATGATTGATTTGTTTGGACAAAGTTGATAAGTATATTTTGAACGCTTTCTCTTCCCTGTACAATGAGCGAGTAGACTGTGGATTTTCTGAACAGAAAGCGCCAACCAAACGGAGCTTTATGGATACTAACTTTTTCGAACAAAAGGAACATTGGATGTCTTGCTTGGACACTTCGGTTTGCCCTCAGCAGAAGATCATCAAAGGTAAGCGATTTATTTGAGCTCTTTGTATGTGTTTTGTGAGACCCGTGCTGGTTATGAAATTATGCTAATGCACAAAATATGCGGGGTGCTGTTCTCAGACAATCAAAGGTTGTGCTTTCGCTGTGAAGCCTTATTGAAATCTGACAACGCTGTGAGATTGCAAAGAGTCTAAGCTTTTGAAGAGTATGCAACACCTGTATATTGTTTTACTATATCATCAAGGATTGGGACAAATATAGCTCTAGTGCTACTGGGTAATATCACGTTTAATGTATTGTGTGTGAAATATATTTGTGTGTGTGTGTGTGTATGTGTGTTCGTGTGTGTGTGTTTATTTGCGTGCGTGCATGCAAACTAACCTGAAGCAACAGCTCTTGGACTGGGCTTGAAGGCGCTTACGTTGGCATATAATTGGCCATCCATGTCTTTGTTCTTCATTGCAACAGGTTCGCAGTCTTCAAATCCATCTGACTTTTAATAGACTTCCTCTGACATCTTAACACCCTTGTGGTAAAATACAATAACTTCTATTCCTAACCCCAGCTGTGATGTATGTCTGTACCTGTGTCTTCTCCCTGCACTGTCCTGCGTCTGTGTGATATATGGTTGTGAAACTCTGTCAGTCAACCTCTGTCAGTCAATGTGACTTTCACCAACCTTAGTTTTTAATCTAAATGTTTTTTTCCCACAGAGCTCATCAGTTTTAAACATGTGATTCTACTGAAGTGATAATATACTACATGATATGACTCCCACCAGCCTTAGATTGATAATATAATACATGACATGACTCCCACCAGTCTTAGTTTGATAATATAATACATGATACGACTCTCACCAACCTTAGTATGACAACACACTACATGATATTACTCCCACCAACCTTAGTTTGATAGTATAATACATGATATGACTCCCACCAGCCTTAGTTTGATAATAAAGTACATGATTTGACTCCCACCAGTCTTAGTGTGATAATTATATACATGATATGACTTCCACCAGCCTTAGTGTGATAATATAATACATATGACTCCCACCAGTCTTTGTTTGATAATATAATAAATTATATGATTCCCACCAGCCTTAGTTTGATAATATAATAGATGATATGACTCCTACCAGCCTTAGTTTGATGATATAATACATTATATGACTCCCACCAGCATTAGTTTGATAATATAATACATGATATGACTCCCACCAGCCTTAGTTTGATAATATACTACATGATAAGACTCCCACAAGTTTTAGTTTGATAACATTATACATGATTTGACTCCCACGAGCCTTAGTTTGATAATGTAATACATGATATGACTCCCTTGAGCCGTAGTTTGATAATGTACTACATGATATTTCTCAATTGAGCCTTAGTTTGATAATATACTACAATATTTGACTTCCACCAGTCTTAGTTTGATAATATACTACATGATATGACTCCCACCAACCTTAGTTTGATAATATACTACATGATCTGACTCCCACCAGCCTTCTTTTGATAATATAGTACATGATTTGACTCCTACCAGACTTAGTTTGATAATGAACTACATGATATGACTCCCACCAGCCTTAGTTTGATAATATAATACAAGATATGACTTCCCCCAGCCTTAGTTTGATAATTTACTAGATGATATTACTCCCACAATCCTTAGTTTTATAATATACTACATGATATTACTACCACGAGCCTTAGTTTGATAATATATTACATATTATGACTCTCAATAGTCTTGGTTTGATAATATAATACATGTCATGAGTCCCACCAGTCTTAGTTTTGATAATATAACACATGATATGACTTCCACCAGTCTTAGTGTGATAATATACTACATGAAATGACTCCCACCAGCCTTAGTTTGGTAATATAATACATGATTTGACTCCCACCAGTTTTAGTGTGATAATATACAACATTATGACTCCCACCAGCCTTAGTTTGATAATATAATACATTATATGACTCCACTAGTTATTGTGTGATAATATACTACATGATATGTTTCCCACCAGCTTTAGTTTGATAATATACAACATGATATGACTTCCACCAGTCTTAGTTTGATAATATACGACATTAAAGGATTCCCACCAGTCTTAGTTTGATAACATTATACATGATATGACTCCAATCAGTCTTAGTTTGATAAAGCACTACATGATATGACTCCCACCAGCCTTAGTTTGATAATATACTACATGATATTACTCCCATCCGCCTTAGTTTGATAATATAATACATTATATGACTCCAACCAGCCTTAGTTAGATATTATAATACATGATATGACTCCCACCAACCTTAGTTTTATAATATACTACACGATATGACTCCAACCAGTCTAAATTTGATAATATACTGCATGATATGACTCCCACCAGTCTTAGTTTGAAAATATACTACACAATATCACTCCCATCATCTTATTTTGATAATATACTGCATGATATGACTCCCACCAGTCTTAGTTTGAAAATATACTACACAATATCACTCCCATCATCTTAGTTTGATAATATACTACATGATATGACTCCCACCAGTCTTAGTTTGATAGTATACTATTTAATCTGAATCCCACCAGCATTAGTTTGATAATATAATACATTATATGACTCCCACTAGTTCTTGTGTGATAATATACTACATGATATGTTTCCCACCAGCTTTAGTCTGATAATATACAACATGATATGACTCCCACCAGTCTTAGTTTGATAATATACTACATGATATGACTCCCACCAGTTTTAGTTTGATAACATTATACATGATTTGACTCCCACGAGCATTAGTTTGATAATGTAATACATGATATGCCTCCCTTGAGCCGTAGTTTGATAATGTACTACATGATATTTCTCAATTGAGCCTTAGTTTGATAATATACTACATGATTTGACTTCCACCAGTCTTAGTTTGATAATATACTACATGGTATGACTCCCACCAGCCTTAGTTTGATAATATACTACATGATCTGACTCCCACCAGCCTTCTTTTGATAATATAGTACATGATTTGACTCCTACCAGACTTAGTTTGATAATATAATACAAGATATGACTTCCCCCAGCCTTAGTTTGATAATTTACTAGATGATATTACTCCCACAATCCTTAGTTTTATAATATACTACATGATATTACTACCACGAGACTTAGTTTGATAATTTAATACATCATATTTCTCCCACCAACCTTAGTTTGATAGTATAATACATGATATGACTCCCACCAACCTTAGTTTGATAATATAATACATATTATGACTCTCAATAGTCTTAGTTTGATAATATAATACATGATATGACTCCCACCAGCATTAGTTTGATAATATAATACATGATATGACTCCCACCAGCCTTAGTTTGATAATATAATACATGTCATGAGTCCCACCAGTCTTAGTGTGATAATTATATACATGATATGACTTCCACCAGCCTTAGTGTGATAATATAATACATGACTAGACTCCCAACAGCTCTAGTTTTGTAATATAATACATGATATGACTCCCATCAGCCAAATATCATGCTTTATGATATGTGTTAATTTAGAGTCCCAATTTTGGATATGCTAAAATAAATTGGGATCCTGTTAATTGACATTTACACTACCTATATCCTGACTGAGTTTACAGCACCCCCAGCCTTCAGATGGAGAGCACATTATTTATCTTACTCTGTGACTGGTGTTGTTGGGGGAATTTGGCCCTAGACGCTGATTGTGGGTCAGTTTTGAATTTCCACCACAAATTGTTAAGGTTAGGATTGGGGGAGGGATTGCTGATCATAGATATATACCTAGGGAAACTCCCCCAGAGTGTGTTACAACCTGTTATTTTAATGTATTTTTATTTGGATTTCATATAATGGACTTAAAATAGTCCAAATTGATTAGGTGAAGTGAAAAAAAATTACCAAAACATGTTAAACTGAAAGTGATGTGTGAATATGTGTGAAGATCGATGAGGGAAAAAAAACATTGCAATCAAATTTAGAATAAAGCTGTAATTTTGAAGCCCCTATAGAAGATCTGGGGCAACCAATTACCTTCATAAGTCAAGTAATTAGTTAAATAAAGTCCACCTGTGTGCAATCTAAGTGTCACATGATCTCAGTATATATACACCTGTTCTGAAAGGCCCCAGAGTCTGCCACACCACTAAGCAGGGGCACCACCAAGCAAGCGGCACCATGAAGACAAAGGAGCTCTCCAAGCAGGTCAGGGACAAAGTTGTGATCAGAGTTGGGTTATAAAAAAAAATATCCTGAATTTTGAAGATTCCACGGAGCACCATTAAATCCATTATACAAAAATGTAAACAAACCTGCCAAGAGAGGTCCGCCCACCAAAACTCATGGACCAGGCAAGGAGGGTATAAATCAGAGAGGCAGCAAAGAGACCAAAGATAAGGAGCTGCAAAGCTCCACAGCGGAGAATGGAGTATCTGTCCATAGGACCACTATAAGCCGTCCTCCACAGAGCTGGGCTTTATGGAAGAGTGGGCAGAAAAAGCCATTGCTTAAAGAAAAAATAAGCAAACACGTTTGGTGTTCGCCAAAAGGCATGTGGGAGACTTCCCAAACATATGGAAGAAGGTACTCTGGTCAGATGAGACTAAAATTGAGCTTTTGGCCATCAAGGAAATGCTATGTCTGGCACAAACCCAAGACCTCTCATCACCCTGCGAACACCATCTCCACAGTGAAGGATGGTGGTGGCAGCATCACAGTGAAATTCTTGAAGGAAACCTGTTTCAGTCTTCCAGAGATTTGAGACTGTGACAGAGGTTCACCTTCCAGCAGCACATTGACCCTAAGCATAATGCTAAAGCAACACTCGAGTGGTTTATGGGGAAACACTGCTGTACACCAGCAGAATCCATCCAACTTGAAGGAGCTGGAGAAGTTTTGCCTTGAAGAATGGTCAAAATGCCAGTGGCTAGATGTGCCAAGCTTATAGAGACATACCCCAAGACACTTGCAGCTGTAATTGCTGCAAAGGTGGCTCTAAAAGTATTGACTTTTGGAGGGTGAATAGTTCAAGTTTTCAATTTTTGTTGTCTTATTTCTTGTTTGTTTCACAATAAAACAATATTTTGCATCTTCAAAGTGGTAGGCATGTTGTATAAATCAAATGATACAAACCCCCCAAAAATCCATTTTAATTCCAGGTTGTAAGGCAACAAAAATAGGAAAAATGCCAAGGGGGGTGAATACTTTCACAAGTCACTGTACATGCAGGTGGGACATAAAGCCAAATCTATTGTTGACTTTCAAATTAATCATTAGACATAATTTTACAGAGAAGTAACACTTACTCATGGCTTTGAAAAAAAACTTGAGGCCAAAGAGTAACAAGTGGGCTGTCTAACCAGAGAGAGAAGAGGAAACTGTTCTATCAGAATGAGATTGGAGGGAGGGAGGGAGAGCAGTAGCAGGGTTAGTAGCTTCCTGTATCTGTGAGGTCAGAACTCAATCTGTCAACCACTATGAGGAGAGAGCGGTCTCGTTCCTGGCCAACTAATTTGCAGTTGAGTTGCACACATCAACAAATGGGCATAAGATTAATGTACAACATGATGTGATTAACTGATGTGTTAAACACCAATCCAGACATTGTGAGATCTGGCAGGCGACATCAATGTAGTCAATCTGGAACGTGGCCATTGTCCTGAGTGGTGTTGAAGGAGAGAGATGGCGGGGCTTGGTAATGAAGGAACCTTTCAGCAGCCATTGTATTGACTAGCAGAGATAACAGAGGTCATAGGGTGGCAGTGAATTGTGATAAAATCTACTGTCTATCCACAGGTTAACTGTCATAACCTGTGGATAGACAGTAGATGTTATGACAGTTAGCCTGTGGATAGACAGTAGATGTTATGACAGTTAACCAGTAGATAGACAGTAGATTTTTTGACAATTAACTTGTGAATAGACAGTAGATGTTATGACAGTTAACCTGTGGATAGACAGTAAACTGTCATATCATCTACTGTCTATCCACAGGTTAACTGTCATTACATCTACTGTCTATCCACAGGTTACTTTGACACTAACTGTTGCATTGATACTACTATAAACACAATATCTCTAAGATATGGAAATTATCATGAATATCTATTACAGTAATGATGACACCTGCATAGTTACATCTGGGTAATATTTATGACATGTATCTTTGTCAGGTTGTTTGTGTTGTGGTCTGCATCAGTCTGATGAGGAATGTCACACCATCAAGAGGGCCTCAAACTTTAGTGTGGAAAATATTAGAAAGAGATACATGTTACGTGGAGTCCCAGACATGTTTGTGCTGTCATTGTTTGGCGTGACAACAATATAGGAGTTATCAAGACAGTACAAACAGATCTGGGACTCAGGCTAGGTAAGAGCTAAACAGCAGTCAGAGGTTATGAGTGAAGTCACCCTGATGACTGACTGATGACTGGTATCATTCCATATTTAACTAATGTGATATTTTTATTAAATATTTTAATGGATAATGTTCTTTTTTATTCTATAGAAATTATAATACTTGGTTCTGCCACAACATTTTTAAATAAAACCTGTTACTGAGAAATAGCTAGAACTCATCCACTGACGTCACTACCAGTCACACAACATGAGAGACTGTGACCATGACAACTGACCAACCGGTGTAGTGGTTGACTTGGGGTCGAGGGAAGCGTCAGAAAGATAGGACGGTGGAGAGTTAACTCTTTCTCAGCCGCATCACTTTTAGTTGAAAATGGGCCTGTGGTGAACCAAGGTAGAGCTGTGTACATTCTCATGTGTGTGTGTGTGTACTTGTGTGTCTACATGTGCAGCAGAAGAGCCTGGTGGGAGGAACTATAGGAGGACGGGCTCATTGTAATGGCTGGAATGGAATTTGTGGAATGGTATCAAACACATAAAACATAAGGAAACCACATGTTTGCCTCCGTTCCATGAATTCCATTGCAACCATTACAATGAGCCTGTCCTCCTATAGCTCCACTGATGTGCAGACATGAAGGTCTGTATGACTTTGTGCACATATGTGGTGTTTCAGTGTGGGAACATGGTCTGTAGTCATGTCTGCTTGTAAAGTCAGATGTCTGACAAGGTTTAAGTAGATTTTATTAGACAGTCTGCAAACAGAAGTCCTGAAGCTGAACAATACAAAACTACCTCTGTTGCAGTGGTGACCCATCATTCATAATTGGCCTATTTTGTTCATGTTATTTTGACATTCATTCGTGTTGCATATCAGTTTGCAAACAATGTAAAACAAGAAATCAATGAGTTAATAAAGCTGCATACAAACATGGTTTCTTGAGTAAGGTAGCTCCAAACTGTAGGTGTTTCAGCCTAGCTCAGAGCTTTCTGTGGTGGTGGGGCAGCCAGCGAAATTAACTGTTTCTCTGCCAGACAAGGCTCTCAGGTGTAGCAGTGGTAAGGTGTTGGGTCTGCTGTTGGGACTCTGCTGTTGGGACAGCTTTATGTAGGCCCTAACAGTCTATAGGGACCATTTGTCACCGTTATAGTCCAATTAATGTTTTGTATTGGATTTGCTGGAGTTTGAATTAGATTTTTCCCCACCAAGATTTACATTGTAAAATCACCACTAACGTTGACTATGACGTTACTTCAGCTAATATGGTGACAACGATGTAGGCTGTTTGTAGCGGTTATGATATGGTTTGGCTTGGAAAGGTTTTTTCGGCTGGTCACATACAGCTGATGTGATGTGCATTGAAGTCCACAAGCGAAGGGAAACAGTGAGAGGAGGAGAGCACATAGTTGCGAGAAGGAATACAAAGTGGCTGCTATGAAAGTGAACTGTGTTTACAAGGGATCGGGTGTATTCATTCCGCCGATTCTGTTGAAAAAAGTTTATTAAACGGAAGCAAATGGGGAGAAACATACCTGAATTTGTCCAATAGAACTGTTGGACTAATTATTACACTGAGTTTGATAAGCTAGATGCAGGCAAGAGTTTGCAAGGCGGTATTGAATGTGTCTGTCATCTCAAAATGTTCTCTCGACCTGCGTGAGCCTACGTTGTACATTTTTATACATAGGCTAGGTCGTAGAAACATCTTGATGGGTAAAGGGACATTTTGAGTATCATGTAGTAGCCCAAACCTATAGCTGTTACGTTGAGCTGAGTGAATGGAATATGAATGACAGTCATCCAACATGCTGTAATAGAATAAGGCCACGCTCATGGAAAATAAAATCGTCCTCTCATCTCGAACGTAACTGATCGCCACTGGTGGAGTGGAATAATAACCAAACACAAAATTCCTAACCAATAACATACACTGCTCCACAGAAATCACATATACTGAAATGACATAGTCTATGTGAGGTTTAGTGTAACATGCAGTTGAGTTTCTCACAGTGGACAGACACGCCTATGATTCCAGCCAGTAGAAAAGCCCCAGTCAAACATGGACCATAGTGATTGATATTGGGTGAACCCTAACTTCAGCTTTAATCAAATGTCAGTGGGACGTGCATGTGGTTGTTAACCATGCAGGTTTTCACAGCAACAGGAAGTACACAGTGGCTAGTTTAATAGGACTATATGAACATATTAATAACTTTCAGCAGTTAGTATACATCCTAAAATACACCTTAGGAGCCTCACACATTTCAGAACATTTAACCTGGGACACATAGTATGTAGCATTTCATGTATCAATTTCCACACATTAATCATTTTAATGACTGTTTCAAAACCCTTCTCTTGTGAAGTAAGACACCCTTGTTTGGAAGACAAGTTGTATTCTGTTTTTAAAATAGGAATAATCTGTTCCAGTTTACTATTTTAATCAATTGAGTTTGGGAGACTTGTGTTTGAGGATATGTACATTGGGCAATCTCATTATCTTCAGGTAAACAGTTAGTATAGTGAGTGAATGGATAATAACCATTGGTCTAAACTTCCATGTGTGTGTCTCTATGACTACGGTGTACTTACCAGTGTTCTGAGATTCTGGTTGTTTATCTATGCTCCTGTACACCGTATCCTGTCGACATTAGCATAAATCTCCTCAGACTGCTCCATATAAAGGCTAATTCTAATTGCCCCCTTAAAATAAACGTTGGTACTTTATGGATCTGCACACAGTACAATAGGCAGTATATTATGTTGTATATCCTGTTAAACAGCTGCTTCAGTTTAACAGTCTGTTGTGTCTGAGAACGTACAGTGTTATAGGTTTAGGGAGGACTTCACACCTTTAACCAGTGGTTTGAGCAGACAGCAACATACAGGAAGAGACACAACAGCACCGTGTGTGTGGGTATGTAGCAGGCAGGTCCACTGGTGCATTGTCTTTGGTGTTGCTATTGGTAACCTATACGTTGTCCCTTGTACAGTGAAGGTTGTGAGTCATTATCACCTTTCATTAGCATATTTTGTATGTTTCCTCTTAGAACTGTTCTGCCCTCTGTGTGTATCCAGGTCACACTGTTTTAAGGATCCAATCACATTCAATCAGGAAGCTGGTAGACCTTGTTAACGGACATTTTTTTTTTTTTTTATTAATCTGTGACTTTGTTAATCTTATTATTAAAGTGATAAGCATTGGTTAATAATTGGTCCCACTTTTCTTTTACTAAGCATAAGCCTATGGCAAATCACATGACATGTTTCTAAAAAAAATTGTGAAGAATCATTTTACAGAGCACAGTATGTCTACATACTCTCCTCTAAATCGAAATAGAACAATAATTATTTATCTCTTCCTCATTCTCTTAATTTTCTTCTTCCTTCTCTATGCCTCTCTCTGACAGGCTCTATCTCAATTAGTCTTTCCTAGATGTCTCTCCTCCTTTCTCCTCTACTGCTATCTCCTCTTATCTCCTCTCCTCCTTCTCAACCCTATAAGAGGAGAAGGTCCAAGGTCCTTCCCCTAGGATTGTATTCTCCAATGTGTTTTGAGAAGGAGGGGAGGAGAGATGGTGTGAAGAAGAATTGAGGAATCATTAATTGAGAATCATCCCATAGACAAGTCTGTAATATCACTATTTCACCTCTTAGGTGAGTTCATCTCTCACTTTAACCACCAGGTGGAATCATCACTTAACCATTCAGTACTGTATCCAACCATCAACATGATAACAACATGTAACTGTTGTTGTTTCACCTCGTTCTCACAGATCCAGTTGTGATTTGTCCCACATTTGTAATCATTCCATGTCTTTACAGGGTCATCTTGTCCATAGTATATCTCAACACAGTCCTCCTGCCAAGAGAACAGACCACCATTATCAGGCTGTCCTGTCCCCCAGTACCTAAACAACACAGAGATCCAGACAGTCAGACACTGTGGTACAAACATCCTCCTCAATTCTACACATAGTCCTATGTTTTTACAGTTTTAAAGACAAATTCTGCAAGATGATCATACCATTATCAAGAATGGGCAATTTACAATTATTTATTTATTATATAATGATACAAATATATAATACATCCATAGTTCCACGGAATGACATCGATGAGCAGAAACATACATTTGGATGAACATGATTGGATGCAATATATCATTGTTGTTTTTGTAAATCACAAGGTAAAATGGTAAAATCTCTCACCCTGTAGTCAGTGATGTGCCATCCACCCACTTCCAGGTCCCCTCAGTAACAGAGTCAATCAGACCAATCCAGGCTCTCAGGTGGAAGTTGAAGAGAAATGTCTGGTGTTGAGAAAGAATTAAAACGGTCACTTTTAAGATATTTATAAAATACTGCACACCTATTAGTGTGCTGATGAAAATTGTACTTGCTCCGACTCTGCTCTGCATGCATTATTTGGTGTTTTACATTGTGCACAGAGGATATTTTAGCAGAATTCTGCATGTAGTCTCAATTTGGTGTTTGTCCCATTTTGTGAATTCTTGGTTGGTGAGCGGACCCCAGACCTCACAACCATAACGGGCAATGGGTTCTATAACTGATTCAAGTCTTTTTAGCCAGATTGGTATGTCAAATTTTATGTTAATTTTGATGGCATAGAAGGCCCTTCTTGCCTTGTCTCTCAGAACATTCACAGTGTGGCGCTGATGTTTAGGCCAAGGTATGTATCGTTTTTTGTGTGCTGTAGGGCAACGGTGTCAAGATGGAATTTGTATTTGTGGTTATGGCGACTGGACCTTTTTTGGAATCTGTGCAGAAGATCTAGGTGCTGCTGTAAGCCCCCTCTCTCTCTCTATCTCTCTCTCACCTGTTCACCTCTGCTGTTTATCATCACCAGGTCTGCTCCTCTCGCCAGACAGTCCTGTCTGCTCTCCTCTCAGGTTTTCTTCTCAGTAGAGAGGAATTACAAACTGGAGTCAAAGTATCTCCATCCCTCCTGACAATGCTGCTCTGTTGAAGAGCAAAGGTGAACACATTCAGAAACGTAGCCAGTATCTTTATACTCATAAACCCATTGATACATAAATACTGTTGATTTTACTTCTAATTTATCATGGTTTATATCTCACCTATCACAAAAATCTTTGCCTGAATATGTTCTTTCTCTTCAGTCAGGTTGTTGTAGCTGGTCTGTAGCTGGTCTCTCTCTGCAGTTGCATTGATTTTATAAAGGGAGAAACTCTGGAACATAGCATCAATGAGAAACAATCGAACATGGATCACAGGGATCATCAACTAGATCCAGCCGCGAGCAGAAGTTTGTCTTGAGCGAATGGTCTGGGGGCCGGGACATAATAGCAAATAATTAGCAGACTGTAAATTGACTGCAAGAAGCCCAAATAGATATAACATTTGGCTAAAACATATTTTCAAACCTTGTTTACATTCATGTGTGTTTCTGTATTTCACTTGAGAACAGATTTCCAAAATTAAAATCATAGGAGCTGATTTCCTGGGTATCTGCTAGCATGCCGTTCAGTCATTGCGCAGTCACTCTAGTTAGCATTGGCTCACGAAACTACCTCTAACTTCCTTCATAATGGATACAGTCATGAAAATGCTATTCACAAGCTCATCTGACTCTGGGGAAGTAGATAAAGGGCCCAAATCCTCAAGAAACCCTTTAATTCAAAGTTTCACTTAGTCTCCCATTGTCATCAATGAATGACAGTCAAATTTGACTTAAGTGGAAGATAGGATTTGCCCCATATTTTTATTTAACATTTATTTTACCAGGTAAGTTGACTGAGAACACATTTTCATTTACAGCAACAACCTGAGGAATAATTACAACGGGATGAATGAGCCAATTGTAAGCTGGGGATGATTAGGTGACCATGATGGAATGAGGGAGACTGGGAATTTAGCCAGAACACCAGGGTTAACACCCCTACTCTTACAATAAGTGCCATGGGATCTTTAATGACCTCAGAGAGTCAGGACACCCGTTTAAAGGCTTATTGAATTCACACGTTTCTTGTATGAGTGTCATAATTTGAAGATCATTTTTTCCACGACATGGTCAAAGTTACAAAGTTGCTCAGGGACACATGTTTGCATCTCAATGAAAAAAACAACACAGTCAGCATGTTCCTCACAAAGAGGACAACTTATGCCACTGAGCCAGATGTCTATGTGTCAGGGGAAAAGCTCCAGGTAATATTTGATTTAAATATCTTGGCATCATACTTAATTCCAACCTCTCTTTTAAAGAGCAAATGAAAAAGGTAATTCAAATAACCAAATTTAACCTAGATAATTTCCAAAACATTAAATTGTTTGACTTAAAATCTATGATACTCCCCCACTTAACATACTGCTTGACTAGTTGGGCCCAAGCTTGCTGTACAACATTAAAACCCATTCAGTCTGTCTGCAAACAGGCTCTCAAAGTGCTTGATAGGAAGCCCAATAGCTATCATCACTGTTACATTCTCAGAAAGCATGACCTCCTAAGTTGGAAAAATCTTGTGCAATACACTGACGCATGTCTTGTATTCAAGATCCTAAATGGCCAGGCTCCCCCTCCACTCAGTACTTTTGTTAACTTCTCAGGGATTGCTGGGGCGCTAGCGGGCTGCTCCCGACACTACCAGGTAAAATGTAAGGCGCCAAATTCAAAATCCAAAAGTTGAATTATTAAACATCCACCAATATACAAGTGTTCCATACTCATCAAAAGCTCTGTTTCTTGGCAATATCACAGCGTTGTCAGATTTCAAAAAGGCTTTACGGCGAAAGCAGCACGTTTGATTGTTTGAGAGTAGCACCTCACATATTTTTCCCATAGCCATGTATCGATTAGCCATCATGGCACACACATAACACATTTCACAGCAAAAACAAATCAATTACCTGTTGAAGAACTTCTGCTGAGGTCATCCTAAGTGTCCAACGAAGACAATCCATGGTTCTTTTGTTAGAAAAAGTAATGTATTTTATCCATAAATCCTCCATTTGGTTCGCGCGTTATAATCAGAAACGACTTCCACTACTCCATTAAAACGTGACGCGAACTCGTTCATCTTATACCTATAAACTTGTCCAAAAACAATCAAACATAGTTTTAAATGTATCCTTAGGAACACTTACGTATATTTACTATTATAAATCAACCGGAATATAAACTGATCGATAACGACGGTAAAAAAGACACAGCGCGCCTTCTCGGGAGCTCGCGTTCCATTCTGTTTACATAAAATATACACTTCCTGGTTTGCTCTTATTCTCTGGTCTAAAGCATCCAAAATGAAAACTTACACTGTCTCGAGACTGTTGACATCTAAAGGAAGCGATGGGTACTGCATTCATATGCCCTTATATGGTCATTTTCATGAGGGAGGGGTGCCCAAATGAGCAATGTGTCAAAATCACTTTTTCCAGGACAGAAATTCCTCGGGGTTTCGCCTGCTATATGCGTTCTGTTTTACTCATAGACAAATGGTTAACAGTTTTGGAAAATTCAGAGTGTTTCCTATCCAATGGTACCAAATATATGCATATTCCATTTTCTGGGCCTGAATGGGAGGCATTTTACTTTGGGCACGCCAGGCTCTCCAAAACCGACCCCTCAGCTGCCACTCCCTAACAAGTTAACAAAAAATATTTGCCACACATTTAAGACTGATGCATAAAAAGAAGAGAGTCCATTAAAATCCACTCCTTTCAAATTCATTAAAAATAGGTGTCTATCCAAGTTCATCCGCCCCACTCTTTTTAGTAAAGCACAAGCTATTTTTGTCCAGTTCTGAGGCTGATTATATAGGAGTCTTTGTACACTCTGCAGTCTAAACGCAGCTACCTTGGACTTAATGTCCATCAGTCCTTGGCCTCCTTCACTTAACTGCAGATACAGTACTGATTCTCTTAACCAGTGTTGTCCATTCCAAAATAAATTTACCAACACTCTTTGAATTTCCCTAATGAGTTCATCTGGTGGGTTTAACACAATTAATTTATGCCATAAAATAGAGGCAGCAAGATTATTTACAACCAGCACTCTCTCTCTCTATATATGATAATTGAGGTAATATACAATTCCATTTTGATAATCTATTACAAATTTTATCTTTAACTCCTTCGCAGTTTTTTCTTTGATATACTTCTGAACCTAAAAAGATGCCTAAAAACTTAAATCCGTCTTTTTCCCAATTTACATTTCCCGGGATTACGGGTTTTGCATTGACATAATAGTATTTATCTTTATCATTGCACCAAAATGCTTCCGTTTTACTCCAGTTCAGTTTAGCAGATGATGCTCTCTCATATAAAGAGATACTGTAAATAACAACATCAATATCTCTTTGATCTTTCACAATTACAGTAATATCATCTGCAAATGCTGTTAACTTAAACACATTGGCGTTTCCATCAACATTTAGACCAGACAGTTCTTTTCTTAAAATACATAAGTGGTTCCACTGCTAAAGCGTATAACTGACCAGACAATGGGCATCCTTACCTTTAAGCAAACTTATTGGTTTACTTAACCCACCACCTATTTTTAAAATACACGAGGCATTCATATTTAAGAGTTTGATCCAAGAAATACAACCCTCCCCAAACCCAAAAGCACTCATTGTATCATACAGAAATCCATGATCCACTCTATCGAACGCTTTTTCCTGATCCAGGAACAGAAAGCCAACATTCACTTCATATAGTTTAGAATAATCTAAAATATCTCTGATCATAAAAATGTTATCATAAATGGTTATTTCTGGAATGCAGTAGGATTGATCTTGATGTATTACATCTCCTAATACAGTTTTCATCCTATTTGCCAACACTTTAGCTTTTAGCTTATAATCAGTTGTTAGAATTGACACAGGCCTCCAGTTTTTAAGATCACTCAAGTCACCTTTTTTAGGTAATAGTGTTAATACTGCCCGTTGGCAACTTGTGGGAAGGCGTTTTTCTTTAAAACACTCTTGGATCACCTCATAAAAGTCTTTTCCGATGTAGTTCCACACAGCTTTAAAAAAGTGTACTGATAGTCCATCAATTCCAGGTGCTCTACCAGTCTTCATCTGTTTCACGGCATCAGTTAACTCCTCAAATGATACAGTACTGTCCAGATTCTCCCTCTGCGGTTTAGTGAGAGAAGGCAACTGCTGCAGTATCTGTGACACACATTCATTCTCTGTTTCTTCTTTTCTATACAAATTTGAATAAAAGTCCACCTCAATCTTTCTCATTTCTCTTGCATCAAAGGTCTTTCGTCCATCAGGTTTTGTTAAACAATACATTTCATTTTGTTTCTTTGACACTTTTTCTAAATAAAAAAAAATATGCAGTGGGAGCATCTATCTCATTTACAGACATAAACCGAGATCTTATCAGGGCACCTTTTGCCCGCACTTGCAACAAATCTTCTAGATCCCGTTTCTTTTCACCCAACATTCCAGCTGAAGATGAATTAGATTTCTGAATCATACCAGATGTGATATGTAAAATATCTTGTTCAATTTCAAACATTTTTTGTTTTATTTTTCTTGTTGAAAAACATGTATACTGCTGACAAAATATGTTTATTTGCGTCTTTCCTATTTCCCACCATTGTATCAAATTATCAAATTCCATTTTTTTAGCACCCCACTCCTTCCAAAACATTTCAAATTTCTCAATGAACTCTTTTTCTTTCAACAATGCAACATTACATTTCCAGTACAGACTTTTAAAACTAGCTTGTTTCAAAACAATATTAACTGTAATAAAATTGTGATCTGATAGACAACTTGGAAAAATATAACACCCCATTATTCTATTATTTTCAGCACACTTGACATAAAACCTGTCCAGTCTTGCTACTCTTATCATTCCCTGCGAAAAGTTTGTCCATGTATATTACTTCATCTCTTTATTCCTGTCTCTCCATACATCTACCAAACCATTCTGAACTATAATACTTTTTAAAACAGCAACTGATACAGGATGTGGTTCCTCATGATTCCTATCTAAAAGAAAATTAAGAGAACAATTCCAATCCCCCCCAATGACTAGCATAACATCTAAAGTATAGCTTTTTAAAAACTCTCCCAATTTTCTAAAGATGATGATTCTATCTGACCCTTTATTTGGAGCATAAATATTTATAAAAACGAATATCTGTTTTTCAACTTTAGCTTTCACCATCAATATACGTCCTCTCTCTATTTCCATTTCTGATAAAATATTGACTTTAAGGTGAGTTGAAAATAAAACCGCTACACCTGCACTAACCTTTGTGCCATGGCTTAAACAAAGCTTTCCCTCCCACCAAAAATTTAACTCAGATTCATTTTCTATATCACTATGAGTTTCTTGTAAAAATACTACTTCTGAATCCTTAAGCCTAAGAAACTCAGAGAGTAAAACTCTCTTCCTCCATCCCTCAACCCATTCACATTTAATGATCCTAGTCTAAGAATCTGCATGGCAGGGGAGAGGGAAGAAAACAAAAACACCCAGTGACAGAAAAACAAACCAAAAATTAGGATATTTCCCACACCCATTTACTTTATGTTTTCCATTCTGACAGTTTTACAGTACCTTTTTGAGTTTTACGTACCTTTGTTAGAAACTTTTTCAGCCGAAATCGTTTCTGTTTTGAAATGACCTCATAGCCCACCGTCCTCTGAGCTATCGCCACTGATTTTATAAACTTATTAACATCGGGGAAACATTTTGCAACATCAACCTTTTTCCCTTTAGTGAAATCCAGAAACTCATTTAATTCTTCTACCGAATTAACGTCTTCCATAGATTGACTACAATCTATCTCCGAAAACTCCGAACAATTGTCACAATCGTCATCACTATTTTCACTCTCCATAAGCACGTTATTCTGTAACCCGCTAACACTTGCAACCTCATCCACATTAACAACTTCCTTATCCTTAACAGCAACAACTTCGTCCATCAAAACAATCGGACCTACAACATTATCACCAACTTGCATAGATGAAATAAACTCACTCACCTCTGCCTTTGAACTTGGATCTAAAGCACTCCTCTCGAGATCAGAACCAGTCTGAAGAGTAACGCTGGGTTCCCCTGCCAAATCCGTAGCCTCCAAATCCTTATCGTTAACTCCGTTTATCTTTTGTTTTTTTTTCTGAAATCATTACCTCCTTTACAACTATGGGTTGTTTTTCTTTGTTTTTACTTTCGCTTTTATCGCTTTGAACCGTTTGTTTATCATGATTCCCTTTGTTCTTTTAATTTTCTAACTGTTTCTTATGCGGGCACGTGAACTTCTTATGTCCTAAATCACCGCATTTAAAACAACGCAAGCTATCTGTCGTTGCAAAAATCATATAAGAGCTATCCCCTTGTTGAATGCGAAACGAGATATCCAATTCCTTAGATTGCGCATTTAAAAACATGAATACTTGTCTTTGAAAAGACATCACGTGTTTTAATGCTGCGTTTTTACACCCTAGGGGCAACATTTTAATGGATCCAGCAAATTTTCCAAAGCGACTCAGTTCCTTTAGAATTTGCTCATTAGAGATAAATGGCGGCGCGTTTGAAATGGTAACCCTTGTAGCAGGTTCTCGCAAAGGCATCACTTGCACCAGGGAATCCGCAACAACAATTCCATTTTCAACAAGGCTATTTACGAATTTTTCCTCTTTTAAAAACACAACCACCGCCTTATTCATTCTGGATGCCGATGCTACATTTTCGTGCCCTACAATCTCGCCCATTGCCAATAGCACTTCTTCCACAGTACACGCTTGATCGGAGAAAACTTTACACCCATTCTTGATAGTTAAGCCCGGCGTCCCCTCACCCGAGAAAGACGCCATGGCCCCAATCAAACTAACTAATCACCCCAAGTTTTTTTGGTTTTTTTTGTTTTTTTCTTAACCTAAAAAGAAATGTGATGAAATAAACCAAACAACCAAAACTTAAATAAACTAGCAAAAGAAATTCCAAGTTGAAACCAAATTCAAACGTGCCGCTCTCACACCCCATGCCACCCTTCTGCTCCCAGCATGCAACCCACACTCAGAGAGAGAGAGAGAGAGAGAGAGAGAGAATTAGAGAGATCATACTTAAATTCACACAGGACACCAGATAAGACAGGAAAAATACTCCAGATATAACAGACTGACCCTAGCCCACCGACACAAACTACTGCAGCTTAAATACTGGAGGCTGAGACAGGAGGGGTCGGGAGACACTGTGGCCCCGGGCAGGATATAACCCCACCCACTTTGCCAAAGCACATCCCCCCCACCACTAGAGGGATATCTCCAACCACCAACTTACCATCCTGAGACAAGGCTGAGTATAGCCCACGAAGATCTCCCCGACGGCACAACCCAAGGAGGGGCGTCAACCCGGACAGGAAGATCACGTCAGTAACTCAACCCAATCAAGTCACGCACCCCTCCTAGGGATAGCATGGAAGAGCACCAGTAACCCAGTGACTCAGCCCCTGTAACAGGGTTTGTGGCAGAGAATCCTATTGGAGAGAGGGGAACCAGGCAGGCAGAGACAGCAAGGGCGGTTCGTTGCTCCAGTGCCTTTCCGTTCACCTTCACACTCCTGGACCAGACTACACTCAATCATAGGACCTACTGAAGAGATGAGTCTTCAATAAAGACTTACAGCCCTAGCCTTAACAGGAAGCCAGTTTAGAGAGGCTAGCACTGGAGTAATATGATCAAATGTTTTGGTTCTAGTCAAGATTCTAGCAGCCGTGTTTAGCACTAACTAAAGTTTATTTATTGCTTTATCCGGGTAGCCGGAAAGTAGAGCATTGCAGTAGTCTAACCTAGAAAAGTAGAATATTTGCCACCATCCACTTCCTTATGTCTTTAACACAGGCTTCCAGGGAGGGCAGTTTTGGGGCTACACTATCTTTAATCGAAATGCACAGCTGAGTGTTGTCCGCATATCGGTGAAAGTTAAAACTACTTAGAGAGCAGTGGGGCGCTGGCCCACTCCCGACACTACCCGGTGAAATGTAAGGCGCCAAATTCAAAATCCAAAAGTTGAATTATTAAACATTCATCAATATACAAGTGTTGCATAGTCATCAAAAGCTCTGATTCTTGGCAATATCACAGCGTTGTCAGATTTCAAAAAGGTTTTACGGCGAAAGCACAACATTTGATTGTTTGAGGATAGCATTAGCATAAATCCTTAACCAACACGGGTCTCACAAAATGCATAAAATCGCTAATATAAAATCGCTTACCTTTGATGATCTTCTGCTGAGGATAGTCCAAAGTGTCCAAGCAAGACAATTCATGCTTCGTTTGTTAGAAAAAATCATTGTTTATGTCCATAAATCTCCGTTTGGTTGGCGCGTTATGTTCATAAAATACAGCGTCCACTCGCCCATTGAACCGTGAAGAGAACGCGTTCAACCTATACGTATACACTTGTCCAAGAACAATCAAACATCATTGATAATGTATCCTTAGGAACACTTTTATGTATATTTAATATAATATTTCAACCGAATTATTAACTGGACGATAGGAAAGGAAAAAACCACCCTTGAACGCGCCTGCTCTTCTGTTTACATCCGGTGACTAGTTCGAAATTCTTCTTCTATTACCATCCAGAGCAACTTAACATCACCAAACACGGTCTAGAGACTGTTGACATCCAGTGGAAGCAATAGGTACTGCAATCTTACTCCCAGATGTGGCTGTTTTTAATAGGGAGGGGTTCAAAATGAGGCATTGTGTCAAAAACACTTTTTCCAGGACAGAAATTCCTCGGGTTTTTGCCTGCTATATCAGTTCTGTTATACTCACAGACAATATTTTAACTGTTTTAGAGTGTTTCCTATCCACTAGTACCAATTACGTGCATATCCTAGTTCCTGGGCCTGAGTGGCAGGCCTTTTACTTTGGGCACGCCAGACTCTCCAAAACCAACACCTCAGCTGCCGCTCCCTAAGAAGTTATTAACATTATGTTTCCGAATGACATCACCAATCTTTCCGACAGATAAGCTCTCAACCAGGCCAGAACTTGTCCGTGTAGACCAATTTGGGTTTCCAATCTCTCCAAAAGAATGTGGTGATCGATGGTATCAAAAGCAGCATTAAGGTCTAGGGGCACAAGGACAGATGCAGAGCCTCAGTCTGACATCATTAAAAGGTCATTTACCACCTTCACAAGTGCAGTCTCATTGCTATGATGGGTCTAAAACCAGACTGAACCGTTTTGTATACATTGTTTGTCTTCAAGAAAGCAGTGAGTTGCAACGCAACAGCTTTTTCTAAAATGTTTGAGAGGAATGGGAGATTCGATATAGGGTGATTAGTTTTTTTTAAGGTTTGGCTTTTTCAAGAGAGGCTTTATTACTGCCACTTTCAGTGAGTTTGGTTCACATCCGGTGGACAGAGAGACGTTTATTATGTTCAACATAGGAGGGCCAAGCACAGGAAGCAGCTCTTTCAGTAGTTTAGTTAGTATTAAAAAACATGTGTCTCCCTTGATCTTATGTCCTGGCAGTTGTGCAGACACAGGAGATTTGGAGGAATACGCAGATTTAACCTCTTCCAGCTAGGGTCCCATTTTCCGAATCTTCGCCTGTCTGACGTGCCCAAAGTTAAATGCCTGCCACTCATGGCCAGAAACTAGGATATTCACATAATTAGTACTATTGGATAGGAAACACTCTGAAGTTTCTAAAACCATTAAGATGTAGTCTGTGGGTATACCAGAACAGATATAGCAGGCAAAAACCTGAGAAATATCTGTCCGGAATTCCTTTTTCTGTTGCCCTTCTGTCACTTTGAAGCCCTGGTAATATAAATCAATGGGGAAAAGGACACAGGTTGCAGTACCTATGGCTTCCACTGGATGTCAACAGTCTCTGGAAAGTGTCTGGTAAACAAACGTGCACGTTCACGAGAACGTGAGCGCGTCCAGCTTTCTTTTCCTTTTATAACGTTTCAGTTACAGTCCGTGTAAAATATGATCGCTGTCATTCATAAAATAATACATAAGGATGTATTATTAATGATATTTGATTTGTTTGTGAAAATATGAGAGGTATAACTTGAACGCGATCCCTTCACTGTAAAACGGGCGAGTAGACTGACAATGCTTGGTGGAGTAGCTGAACATAACTTGCCAACAAAACGGAGATTTATGGATATAATGAATTACTTTTTCTAACAAAAGAATGGGAAGCCATCAGCAGAAGTTATTTGAAAGGTAAGCGATTTATATTAGCTGTGATATGGACATTTTGAGAACCGAGCTGGATATGAATTTATGCTAATGTAGAAAATATGTGAGGTGCTAGCCTCAAACAATCAAATGTGGTGTTTTCACCGTAAAGCCGTTTTGAAATCTGACAATGCAGTGATATTGCCAAGAAGCAGAGCTTTTGATGGCGACGCAACACTTTTATATCGAAGCATGTTAGATATTACGAATTTTTATTTTGAATTTGCCGCGTTATGTTTGCTCTGAAAACGATCTCGCTAGCGGGATCCGTGCGCAGAGAGGTTAAAGAGGAGTCCGTAATTTGATTTCTAATTATCAAATGCAAAAGGTCTGGATAGCCATTTGATTACCTGTTCAGGAGTCTTATGGCTTGGGGGTAAAAACTATTGAGAAGCCTTTTTGTCCTAGACTTGGCACTCTGGTCTTGCCATGCGGTAGTAGAAAGAACAGTCTATGACTGAGGTGGCTGGGATCTTTGACAATGTTTGGGGCCTTCCTCTGACGCCGCCTGGTGTAGAGGTCCTGGATGGCAGGCAGCTTAGCCCCAGTGATGTACTGGGCTGTACGCATTACCCTCTGTAGTACGGTGGAGCAATTGCCGTAGCAGGCAGTGATGCAACCAGTCAGGATGCTCTCGATGTTGCAGCTGTAGACGTTTTGAGGATCTCAGGACCCATGCCAAATCTTTTTAGTCTCCTGAGGTGAAATAGGCTTTGTCGTGCCCTCTTCACGACTATCTTGGTTTGTTTGGACCATTCTAGCTTGTTGTTGATGTGGACACCAAGGAACTTGAAGCTCTCAACCTGCTAAACTACAGCCTCATTGATGAGATTGGGGGCGTGCTCGGTCCTCCTTTTCCTGTAGTCCACAATCATCTCCTTAGTCTTGGTTACGTTGAGGGAGAGGTTGTTGTCCTGGCACCACACGGCCAGGTCTCTGACCTCCTCCCGATAGGCTGTCTCGTCATTGTCGGTGATCAGGCCTACCACTGTTGTGTCGTCTGGAAACCTGATGTTGGAGTCATGCCTGGCCATGCAGTCGTGGGTGAACAGGGAGTACAAGAGGGGACTGAGCACGCACCCTTGGGGAGCTCCAGTGTTGAGGATCAGCGTGGCAGATGTGTTGCTACCTACCCTCACCACCTGGGGGCTGCCCGTCAGGAAGTCCAGGATCCAGTTGCAGAGGGAGATGTTAAGTCCCTTTGAGGGTACTATGGTGTTGAACGATGAGCTGTAGTCAATGAATAGCATTCTAACATAATTGTTCCTTTTGTCCCGGTGGGAAAGGCAGTGTGGAGTGCAATAGAGATCATCTGTTTGGACGGTATGCAAATTGAAGGGGGTCTAGGGATTCTGGGATAATGTTATTGATGTGAGCCATTACCAACCTTTCAAAGCACTTCATGGCTACGGGCGTGAGTGCTACGGGTCTGTAGTCGTTTAGGCAGGTTGCCTTTGTGTTCTTGGGCACAGGCACTATGGTGGTCTGCTTGAAGCATGTTGGTATTACAGACTCAATCAGGGACATGTCGAAAATGTCAGTGAAGACACCTGCCAGTTGGTCAGCACATGCCCGGAGCACACGTCCTGGTAATCCATCTGGCCCCGCAGCCTTGTGTATGTTGACTTGTTTAAAGGTCTTACTCACGGCGGTTATGGAGAGCGTGATCACACAGTCGTCTGGAACAGCTGATGCTCTCATGCATGCCTTAGTGTTGCTTGCCTCGAAGCGAGCATAGAAGTGATTTAGCTCCTCTGGTAGGCTCGTGTCACTGGGCAGCTCTCGGCTGTGCTTCCCTTTGTAGTCTGTAATAGTTTGCAAGCCCTGCCACATAAGACGAGCGTTAGAGCCGGTGTAGTATGATTCTATCTTAGCCCTGTAATGATGCTTTGCCTGTTTGATGGTTCGTCGCAGGGCATAGCAGGATTTCTTGTAAGCTTCCGGGTTAGAGTCCCGCACCTTGAAAGCGGCAGCTCTACCATTTAGCTCAATGCAAATGTTGCCTGTAATCCATGGCTTCTGGTTGGGGTATGTACGTACAGTCACTGTGGGGACGACATCCTCAATGCACTTATTGATAAAGCCAGTGACTGATGTGGTGTACTCCTCAATGCCATCGGAGGAATCCCGGAACATGCTCCAGTCTGTGATAGCAAAACAGTCCTGTAGTTTAGCGTCTGATTCATCTGACCACTTTTTTATAGACCGAGTCACTGGTGCTTCCTGCTTTCATTTTTGCTTGTAAGCAGGAATCAGGAGGATAGAGTTATGGTCAGATTTACCAAATGGAGGGCGAGGGAGAGCTTTGTACGTGTCTCTGTGTGTGGAGTACAGGTGATCTAGATTTTTTTTTCCCTCTGGTTGCACATTTAACATGTTGATGGAGATTTGGTAGAACTGATTTAAGTTTCCCTGCATTAAGGTCTCCAGCCACTAGGAGCGCCGCCTCTGGGTGAGTGGTTTCCTGTTTGCTTATTTCCTTATACAGCTGACAGAGTGCAGTCTTAGTGCCAGCATCCGTCTGCGGTGGTAAATAAACAGCCACGAAAAGTAGAACTGAAAACTCTCTAGGTAAGTAGTATGGCCTGCAATTTATCACAATATACTCTACATATACTCGCATGAAGCGAGCAAAATCTAGAGACTTCCTTAGATTTCGTGCACCAGCTGTTGTTTACAGATTTGCACAGACCAGCCCCCCTCGTCTTACCGGAGTGTGCTGTTCTATCTTGCCGGTGCAGCGTGTATCCCGCTAGCTGAATATCCATGTCGTCATTCAGCCACGATTCCGTGAAACATAGGATGTTGCAGTTTTTTATGTCTCGTTGGTAGGATATTCGTGATCGTACCTCGTCTAATTTATTGTCCAATGATTGCACGTTGGTGAGTAGTATTGACGATAGCGGCAGCTTTCCCAATTGCCTTCTCCGGGTCCTGTAGCTGCGTCGCTTCCTATTGTAAATAGCGTGGATGTCGGACCTGTTGGGTGTTTGGAGAATATCTTTTGCTTCCTCTTTGTTGAAGAAAAAATCTTCACCTAATCCGAGGTGAGTGATCGCTGTAATGATATCCAGAAGCTCTTTTTTGCTGTAGGATATGGTTGCAGAAACATTATGTACAAAATAAGTTACAAATAACATGAAAAATTGCCCGTAAAATGGCTGCCATTTCTTCCGGCGTCATTTTGTGTAGTTCATGATATTTTCCTCAAGAAGTTCATGAATTTATCACTGCTGAAGTGAAAGCCATCCTCTCTTGGGGAACGTTGCTTTTTAGTTAGCTTTTGCGACAGTATCAAAAATAAATAAAAAATAGGATGATCGAGCAGCAGTGATGGCTCTTCGATACTGCTAGGTACTGTCTTTCCAAGCTAGTCAGAAGGTGTAGTGTCTGGTGTAGTGCCATTTCCGTTCCAATTTTCTGGAAGCTTGCTTCAGAGCTCGGGTATTTTCTGTATACAAGGGAGCTAGTTTCTTATGACAAATGTTTTTTGTTTTTAGGGGTGCGACTGCATCTAGGGTATTGCGCAAGGTTAAATTGAGTTCCTCAGGTGGGGGGTTAACTGATTTTTGTACTCTGACGTTGTCACGTCCAGGCCAGAGTTTAAAGGCTGGCGTGTTTAGTTTCGTTTTTGGTGAAGGGTTTTTGAGTTCTAGGTGTTCTATATCTATGTTGGGGTAATGGTTCCCAATTAGGGGCAGCTGATTGTCGTTACCTCTAATTGGGAACCATATATATGTTTGTAGTTTTGCACTAGGGTTTTGTGGGTTATTGTTTGTTCATAGCTTTGTTTGTGTTACATGTTATGTTCAACGTTACGTTCTTCATTTATTTTGTTGTTTTTGTCCCAGTTACGTTCGTAATAAAAGATGTATACTGGATGCCTCGCTGCGCCTTGGTCTGACAGACGTCCTTGGGTGGAGTCTGGAAGGGCATCTATCTTTGGGGTGTCGGAGAATTTATAGCACGGCTTTTGATGATCCTTGGTTGGGGTCTGAGCAGATTATGTGTTGCGATAGCAAAATTTATAAAATGGTGGTCCGATAGTCCAGGATTATGAGGAAAAACATTAAGATCCACAAAATGTATTCCATGGGACAAAACTAGGTCCAGAGTATTACAGTGGCAGTGAGTAGGTCCGGAGACATGTTGGACAAAACCCACGGAGTCGATGATGGCTCCAAAAGCCTTTTGGAGTGGGTCTGTGGACTTTTCCATGTGAATTTTAAGGTCACCCAAAACAATTATATTATCTGCTATGACTACAAGGTCTGAAAGGAATTCAGGGAACTCAGTGAGGAACGCTATATATGGCCCAGGAGGCTTGTAAACAGTAGCTATAAAAAAAAGTGATTAACTACTCTGACAATAAGGCTCAAATTAAAATGTTTCTATACAGATTGTCATTGATTACAGAAGTCAACAAAGATTACTTTAATTATGTATATTAATATGTATATTACTTAGGATTGTAATGTTCTAACTGTGATATCTCACGGTTATTAACCCTGTAGGTACTGGTACCATGATATCTGACTGTTTTTAACCCTGTAGGTACTGGTATTAACCATGATATCTGACTGTTATTAACCCTGTAGGTACTGGTATTAACCATGATATCTGACTGTTTTTAACCCTGTAGGTACTGGTATTAACCATGACATCTGACTGTTTTTGACACTGTAGGTACTGGTGTCCACCACATCAGCCTGATAATGGTGATGGTAATCAAATATAGGTGAGAAGGACTGTGCTGAGATAATTAAAGATAACAGTCCTCTGGAGGCCTGGAATAACTTGTCATGTGGCATCAAAGTCAACTGGATTTGTGAGAAATTGGTTTAACATCACCTTAAGTACATACTATAACACAAACTGTAGCCTACAGTGAACACAACTTCCTTCTTCATTCTCTCTGATACTGAGAAAAGTTTACCCATAGTGACAGTACAGAAGGATCCTTAAACCACATAATCATCCTTCTCCTTTAATCAGCGACTGATTCTGGCCTGGAATACTGATAGCCAATATGCCACTTTAATCAATCAATCACCCAGAATAATGCAAAGCAGCACTAAAGTGAACCTTGAGGCCCCCAGTCCAGTGTCTCCCAACCCTCTCCTCAGGGACCAACAGATGTTTCACATATTGGTTTTAGCCCTAATCTGGCACACCTGATTCAGTCTACTATCCATCAACCCCTTTACTAATTGATGCAGATGTGCCTGCCTAGTGGTCCCAGAGGAGAGAGTTGGGAAGTACTGCACCTTGTAGGCAACCGTGGTCCTGGAGTGCCGCAGGCACATGTTTTTCATTTAACAGACCTGGAAGACCAGGTGTGTTGAATTTAGGCAATCAGGGAACTAACCCATATTGTGTGAGACTGGATTTGAATAGCCCTAGTCTAAGCTTTCTCTGTCAATCATGCCTTTAGTTGGTTAAGTGAAATGCTTCTCTGTTCTGTAACTGTGAATAATGCTCCACGTCACTGCAGTCTACCTAGTCTGAAGCATCTGTCAATCATCTTCACACCTCAATTTAAAACATTTTTTACCCCAGAATCCAACTCCTAAATATGTGTGGCCTATTTGCAGGTGTGAGGCAGTCATATGAATATGAAACCCCCTTAATGAGATCAATAAAAGATCAATGAATAGAATATATCCTTGATTGTTGTAATTCATTTCAGATTAGACATGACGGGACAAGTGCAATCCTGTCTAGACTTGCATAGTGTGAAAGGTACTGTAGGATGTTGTAAACCATGTAATGTGAAGCACCTTTAAAGCCAGTACTAATGTGTTAGTTCTTTGAACAGCCATTAGGCATGACAGTCAAGAACATAAAGTGATTTTGAAAATGGTGTAATGTGAAAGAAGCTTTATCATGTTAGCCATTGTCACTCAGATGTGTATGTGATGATCGTGGCTGGTTCTCTTTGGCTTCATCTCGGCAACTCAGAACAAATTATTGTATGAGCACTGGCCTCTGGACAGTTGCTAGTGTTGGTTGTGGGGGGTGGAGATGTTGGACTAGTGGTGGAACCAGGAAGGATCATCTTTGGTAGCCCCCTTCCCCCTCTCTCCCCTCTCTTTGCAAGTCTAGTGCAACGTATGGCCGAAAAATCCCCTCCCAAAACTCAAAAGCTGCCAGGTGTACTGTAGATGGCCGTGGTCAAGATGTACATGCCAGCAAATGTCAATAAATTATTACACATGGCCAAGACATTTAATCTCAACAATTTCATAACAGTAAAAAAAACGATGCAACCGAGCAATCAATGCAGGTTAAAACAAACCTTAACAGGGGTTGCATTCCAGGTCGAATACATTGCAGACGTTGCATTGCATCAACCAATGGGTATGTGCCACATCATCGACTGCGCCGTCGGGCATCAGATTGCGTAATTAAGTGGTTAGTTGATATGTTAAAGGCCTATCCAGGTGTGAGATTAGACATGCGTCTGCAATGTAGCTGACCTGGAACATAGCCAGAATCTCTACACTGTGAAGCTGGGGCAGCTGTGTCAGATCAGGCTACTTCTCATCGTACGTTGGTAATGATCAGTAATATACAGTAGTTATCAACATTATATATAGTATTATGTAGCCTGTATCTGATGCTCTGATGATGTTTGATTCTCCTCCAATCAAAATCAATTTGCAATTCAGATCACTGTCTACTCCCTTGCACTTTAGTTTGTAGACGACTTTACACAACAGGTTATTCACTGGTGACTTTGTTTGGATTTTGGTGACTTCAAAGATCTCATATTGGGGAATTAAAACTTCTCTCTCTTCAGGAAAGGCTGAGTAAGAAGTTAGCTCAGCGCCAAAGCAAGTGTGGATCTCAAAGCAAAGTCGGATCTTAAAGAGCTTATGGCGAAGGTGCCGAAACGGATCTCGTGGTTGAGAACACTCAGATCAAACTTCTTGTTGGTTCTGTGAAAGGTTTCCTTGCATGTCTCCTGTCTTTCTCTAAGAATCTGAATGGCATCAGTCAGGTAGAAATGCAGTGCATGGTACTTGAATGATGTTGTCATATATGCAGAATTGCCCTCTTGAACTGCTTTGTTAAAGTCCAGATACATTGATTTGGAATTGTGTCCTGGTTTGTTTCTTGTATACAAATAGATAGCAATGGAATGCTCTGTATTCAAACTGTCTCCATGTGGTAAAGCGTGTGGTTTTGCTATGTTCCAGGATGTATTGAATTGAGGATTAGTGTTTAACTCATCGTAGAGGTACATGTTTTCAACCACCCATAACATTAAATCTCTGCAACCATCGTATTTATCATCAACAGAAGAACGGACCATGTCTAGAGGTAGAATCTCTTTCATCCCTCCATCTTGAATCCTTCCATCTTGAATCCCTTCATTCTCAGTTTATCCATCCTGTAACAGTGCCATTTTTTAGACATGTTTCCATTCATAAGACTTATGGCAACCTGTACTAAAGTTTGGGAACACTGATCTACTGTAGGGGCAAAAAATGACAATTGAATATGTAATAATTTTTTCTTTATTTTATTTAATTAAAATGTAAAATATCTCACCTTTGAATGGGGAATGCCGAAGATCAAAACTAAGATTACAATCAAAACAAGTAGAAAAATAACAGAAAAGACGATAGTCTTTTTGTGTATGTTATTTATTATGTACGTTGAAGAAGGAAGTAAAAGGTTACAGTTAATTTCAATAAGAAACCAGTGCTGTGTTCGAATACCCATACTTACGTACTGTATACTACATACTAAATGAGTACATTCTACATAATATAATTTTATTTTAGTATATATTTTAGTATAAAATTCGGAAAATGGGACCCTAGCCCTAATAAGTTAAAAACTATAAAACAAAGCTTTCTTAGTGTCCAACAAGCTTTCTCTGCCCTTTACATGGCTCCGAACACCTCCAAAACAAATCATGTGGTTTGGTAAGAATAATGCCCCTTTCCACACAGGTGTGATTACTACCACTGAGGGCTTAGAGCTTGAGGTAGTCACCTCATACAAGTACTTGGGAGTGTGGCTAGACGGTACACTGTCCTTCTCTCAGCACATATCAAAGCTGCAGGCTAAAGTTATATCTAGACTTGGTTTCCTCTATCGTAATCGCTCCTCTTTATCCCCAGCTGCCAAATTAACCCTGATTCAGATGACCATCCTACCTATGCTAGATTACGGAAACAGAATTTATAGATCAGCATGTAAGGGTGCTCTCGTGCGGCTAGATGTTCTTTACCATTCGGCAATCAGATTTGCCACCAATGCTCCTTATAGGACACATCACTGCACTCTAATACTCCTCTGTAAACAGGCCATCTCTGTATACCCGTCGCCATCTCTGTATAGACCCACTGGTTGATGCTTATTTATAAAACCCTCTTAGGCCTTACTCCACACTATCTGAGATATCTTCTGCAGCCCTCATCCTCCACATACCACACCCATTCTGGCAGTCACATTCTATTAAAGGTCCCCAAAGCACACACATCCCTGGGTTGCTCATCTTTTCAGTTCGCTGCAGCTAGCAACGGGAAGGAAATTTTATCTCAATCTCTTCCTTCAAATAGTCATTCACGGACACTCTTACTGACAGTTGTGGCTGCTTTGCGTGATGTATTGTTGTCTCTACCTTTTTTTCCCTTTGTGCTGTTGTTTGTGCCCAATAATGTGTGTACCCTGTTTTGTGCTGCTACCATGTTGTGTTCATGCCATGCTGTGTTGTTGTCTTAGATCTCTCTTTATGTAGTGTTGTGTTGTCTCTTGTCATGATGTGTGTTTTGTCATAGATAGATAGATATATATAGATTTTTATCCATGCCCCTGCCCGCGCTGGAGGCCTTTCACCATTTGGTAGGCCATAATTGTAAATAAGAATTTGTTCTTAACTGACTTGCCTAGTTAAATAAAGGTTAAATACAATAAAATTAACAGCTCTGGTGGAATATCCTGCAGTCAGCATGCCAATTGCACGCTCCCTCAACTTGAGACATGTATGGCTTGTGTCATGTGACAAAACGGCACACTTTAGAGTGGCCTTTTATTGTCCCCAGCACAAGGTGCACCTGTGTAATGATCATGCTGTTTAATCAGATTCTTGATATGCCACACCTGTCAGTTGAATGGATTATCTTGTCGAATGAAAAATACTCACTAACAGGGATATAAATGCATTTTTGAACAAATTTTTGAGAAATATAATTTTTGTGATATCTGACTGTTTTTACCCTGTTGGTACTGATATTAACCATGATATCTGACTGTTTTTAACCCTATAGGTACTGGTATTAACCATGATATCTGACTGTTGTTAACCCTGTAGGCACTGGTATTAACCATGATATCTGACTGTTGTTAACCCTGTAGGTACTGGTATTACCCATGATATCTGACTGTTGTTAACCCTGTAGGTACTGGTATTAACCATGATATCTGACTGTTGTTAACCCTGTAGGTACTGGTATTAACCATGATATCTGACTGTTGTTAACCCTGTAGGTACTGGTCTCCACCACATCAGCCTGATAATGATGGTAGCGGTCCAGAATGTGGTGAGAAGGACTGTGTTGAGATATGTAAAGATCAGAGTCCTCTGGCGACATGGAATGACTTGTCATGTGACCTGAGACTCAACTGGATTTGTGAGAAAGTTTTTTATTATCACCAAGACAAAACACTGTAACACAAACAGCAGCCTACTGTTCACACAACTTCCTCATTCATTCTCTCAATTTTTCTCTGTCTCTCTCTCTCTTGCTCTCTCTGTCTAAAACACACGCACACTGTACTTGCTTGTATTAACATATTAATAAAGTCCTTATCATTTGCTGACATTGTAGTTTCCTGTTAACCAGAGTCAACATGAAGTTAGTACATTTGACTTTGAGCCCATTTGCCTCTCTGCATGCAGTGCATTTCATCAAATACAATCTTCTTACTTGCTACAATTTTACATGCTCCAATTTAAGCCTGGTGCAAACATTCTCAATAGTACCAAACCACCATTACATACACTGTATAGGAGTTGACTGTATCACTAATCAATGAGTGTTGTAGAGATATTAAAGCATATTATTTAATCATCTTGACAGTCAGTCCTTGTTGTCAAGTTACATATAAGCACAATATTAAATACTCATATTTGATTGTTGTTCCCTCATATTTGATTGTCACTTCCCTCTTGTGTCCCAAAAGAGGGAAGTGAAGTTCATCTTTTCAGTGGTTCAACCAGTTGTCACACAAACTCCTCTACCAATCAGGTTCATTAAGAGAGAAGAGAGCTGCGGACAATAAAGTCGTCATCTCATCTTAACTGGTTAAGACTACCCACCCTCAATAGCCACGTGGAGCAGTTTGTAGTGTTAAATATATTGTCTAGACATTATAATGACCCATGTTTGTAGTCCTGGACCTCCTGAACATGTTGATGTATATTTGGGAGTAAACAGAGGGTCCAAATCAGCAGAAAGGTGAAAGGAAGGGAGAGTTCTGGAAACTACCTGAATTATCTTGGGGCTGTTACATATGATATTTAATATATGTTAACAGCTAGCCTTTGTTCTCCACTTCCCCTCTATGATCTATATCTTCCTGGTATGATATTGTCCTGTCCATCATCACAAATAGCAAGTCCCATTCCCTGGACAAGATGACCATGTAGAGACATGGAATTATGTATATTGTTCTGCAGAAAATCGTTTAACAATAATCACTGTAACATTCTCTCACACGCACACAAGCACGCACACAAGTTTTTTTGTATTAGCATAGCCACAACTACCCGTGACATTTTGTTTATACTTCCCTAGAGTTAACACCTACATCAGTCACACAGACAGATACACACAGATGACACAGAGACAGAAATATCACTAGAAGCAGAGACGTAACGAATAGAGGACTTGCAGTTGATGTACGACGCCTCCTGGCAGCAATGTTGGAAGATCACAACATTCATTCTAGAATCAGACTTAATGTATTGGAGACCTATATAGAAAGAAATATCCAGGCATTGTTAAAGATGTCAAAGGTCATCTATGCTGAGCCAGATGTGAACAAGAAGGTCAAGTTTAACAGAGACGAGATGGAGGAGAGGAATGTGGATAACTACGTCAGTGCAGATACCCTAAAGGATAATGGTGAGACCAGCATTAAGAGAGAAGAAACATCAGACACTGCTCCTAATAATGGACCAGGAGACCAGCACTCAGGTAACACACACACACTCAACCCTATTAGAGGAGAAGGTCCAAGGTCCCTCCCCTAGGATGGTATTCTCCAATGTGTTTTGAGAAGAGGAGAGAGGATGTGAGGAGGAGTTGATGATTAATTGAGATTCAGCCCATAGGTATGTCTGTAATACCACTTTTTCACCTCAATGGTGAGTTCATCTCTCACTTTAACCACTTGGTGGAATCATCAATTAACCATTCAATACTCTATCCAACCATCAACATGGCAGAGAGTGGGAGATACAGAGAGAGAAAGAGAAGAGTAAGAGAGACACATGAATCAGGTAAATAATTAATTCTCACATGTAATTGACTTCTTTGTCTTTCTCAACAACAGATATTGCTCACTGAATTAAACAGGAACATTGATATTGTCTGGATCGGTCTGACTGACAGAGAGACAGAGGGGACCTGGAAATGGGTGGAGGCAATACTTTGTATTTCAATGTTTTCTGTTACACAACTAAATATATTTATCAATGGGGTTATATCAGTCAGTTACGCCTTCATTGGTCTGACTCTGTTACTGATGGGACCTGGAAATGGGTGGATGGCACCCCAATGATAATAATGAAAATAACACTGACCACCAAGGTAAGAGACTTCTGCACTATAGTAACACTGCCCACCCTAATGTAAGAGACTACTGCTCTATAATAACACTGACCACCCCAAGGCAAGAGACTACTGCTCTAATAACACTGACCACCCCAAGGTAAGAGACAACTGAAGTAATAACAACCACCACCCAAAGGTTAGAGACTACTGCTCTAATAGCAGTGACCACTCAAAGGTAAGAAATTACTGATGTAATAACACTGACCACCCCAAAGTAAGAGACTACTACTGTAATAACACTGAGCACACCAAGGTAAGAGACTACTGCTGTAATAACACTGAGCACCCCAAGGGAAGAGTCTACTGCTGTAATAAAAATGACCACACTAGGTAAAAGTCTACTGCTCTATAATAACACTGACCACCCCAAGGTAAGAGACTACTGCTCTATAATAACACTGACCACTCCAAGGTAAGAGACTAATGCTCTAATAACATTGACCACTCCAAAGTAAGAGACTACTGCTGTAAAAACACTGACCATACTAGGTAAGAGACTACTGCTCTAATACCTCTGATCACATTGGATGTAGAACTGCTTCTCTGTGTTGTTCACACTCTAGGTTCTGAGAGAGTGGTCAGTCTAATTCTGTATTGGACACTTAAAACAATTGTAGTGGACAACAGAAAGATATCAGAGGTATCAGACCAACTACTCAACTACTAGTCAGTACAGTTAGAATCATACAGTAGATATTACCATTAGGAGTCAGTTAGAAAGGTAATCATACTGTCAAGCCCTGGCCATAGAGAGCCTTCTGGGTCAGGGCGTGACAAGCGGTTTCTAGGGTTGTCTATGTTTTGGTTTTGTGTCGTTCCCAACTAGAGGCAGCTGTTGTATGTTGCCTCTAATTGGGATTCCTCTATAATTTGGTTCTTTCCCGCCTGTGTTTGTGGGTTATTGTTTCAGTTAGTGCACTACGTTATGTCCGATCTGTTGAATTTTTGTTGTTTTTGCATGTTCCATACTTGATTAAATATGCGGAACTTAACACACGCTGCGCCTTGGTCCGTTTATGTCAACGATCATGACAGAATAACCCACCACCAAAGGACCAAGCAGCGTGTCTAGGCGCAGGAAGATAAGGTATTCTGGACCTGGGAGGAGATACTGGGGGGCTGTGAGACCCTTCCTTGGCGGGAGGCACCGAGGAATGTGGGAGGACAATGCAGGGGTCCGAGGCCACAGCAGTCCCACAATTTTTTTGGGGGAGGGCACATGGTGCCGGCTCCACGCACCAGGCCTCCAGTGTGTCCTCTCAGCCCGGTGCGTCCTGTGCCGGCTCCCTGCACACGCCCTGAGGTGCGTGTTGTCAGTCCGGTGGGACCTACGTCGGCTCCACGCACCAGGATGCCATTGCGCCTCCCCAGCCCGGTATGTCCAGTGCCAGCTCCCCGCACTCGCCCTGAGGTGCGTGAAATCAGTCCGGTGAGACCTACGCCGGCTCCTCACACCAGGATGCCAGTGCGCCTCCCCAGCCCGGTACGTCCAGTGTCAGCTCCCCGCACTCGCCCTGAGTTGCGTGTCGTCAGTCCGGTGGGACCTACACCGGCTCCACGCACTAGGATGCCAGTGCGCCTCCCCAGTCCGGTGAAACCTGTTCCGACTCCACGCACCAGGAGTCCAGTGCACTTTCTTAGTCCGGTGAATCCTGTTCCGGCTCCGCGCATCAGGAGTCTAGTGCGCCTTCTCAGTCTGGGTAATCCTGTTCCGGATCCACGCACCTGGAGTCCGTGCGCCTTTCCAGCCAGTCCGGTGCGCTTTTCCTTTCCACCGGAGCCGCCATTGATGCTAGTTCCCCACCTAAAACCCCCAATCAAGTTTCAGTTTGTGCAGTCGGAGTCAGCACCTTTGGGGGTACTGTTACGCCCTGGCCATAAAGAGCCGTCTGGGTTCTCTATGGTGGTTTAGGTCAGGGCATGACTAGGGATTTCTAGGGTCGTCTATGTTTTGGTTTTGTGTGGTTCCCAAATAGAGGCAGCTGTTGTTCGTTGCCTCTAATTGGGAATCCTATATAGTTTGGTTCTTTCCCACCTGTGTTTGTGGGTTATTGTTTCTGTTAGTGTTTGTGCACTACGTTATGTCCGATCTGTTGAATTTTTGTTGTTTTTGCATGTTCAATACTTTCATACAGTTAGTTAAGATGAATGACCACTTCAATGACCAGGTTATTGAATTGTTAGGTAGTAAATAAACAGACTAAACACTAACGGGCAACTAGGAAAAGCTCAAACCAAGTTTATTTACCCAATGGGTGAGACAGCTGAACAGACAAAGACATGTTCCCAACAGCACACGCATGTATACCCCAGTTTAGGTGGAGTCTCCTCCTACCCTCTAAACATTACATCTTCATTGCAAGGCAGACAGTTAAGTAATTTGGCTAATAAACTGTTCCTTCTCCCTTATTGTGACCTGAGCTGACCTCATCCTCCATTCCTCACTAATCCACAGCTCTCCACCCTTATCTGTGGCTGCAACCATGTGATTGCCTTTCTCTTACTCTGTAACATTCCAAGCCCCTAGCTCATATCCAACCTTAATTGACCCCACCATATACATTCCTCCTACAGATAACCATTAACGTCTGGTGTAGCAAGTATTTCAAATTACAACCCAACAACTGAAACCAGACTGTGGACCTTCTCTTTTCCATAGGATACCTGATGTCAAACAACAATCTCTCGTCAGACAACTGAGAATTACATTTCAGCTGGAGCTTGATATGAAGATGATTCCTCTATCTATCTCTATGGGTCAAGGTAACAGTAATAGAAGGAAGAAACTGAGCTTGTAGAAAACAGCCAGTAGGGGGAGACAAACACTTTTAAAAGTAGTATTATGCAATACATGAGGGACTTTTCTGACCAGCATCCCATTGACATACAGATCATAGACAAAACCTAAAACTGACCCTTACCTTGACCCTAACCTTCACCTAACTTTAACTAATTCAGAAACTGAACAGATGATAGATGTTTTATGATTAAATAAAATAATGTTATTAAAGTTTAAAATTAAGCCTTTTTCTTTCTAGATGTCCTGTTGTACCTGTGGTGACCTTATATCCATGGATGACAGGTGGCCTGTGTTTCTAGGACAGATACAGTACTTAAGGCCTACATAGAATATGAATAACGACATTAAGTAGTGCACTACTTTTGACCAGGGTTCGTCACTATGTAGGAAAATGGTTCCATTTGGGACACAGTACGTTTATGGAAGTTATTGCTGGAGCACCTATTGTATTGTAATTTTAGTTGATTTCAGCATGAGTTCCTGTGCCAACACATACTAGCCCATACCACTGACTTCCTTTAATAAAAGCTTCCTTTCTGCATGTCTGTCAGTGGTAGGTGCTTAGCAGACCTGGATAATGTATTGATTAGGGCACACCGTAGCAAAAATGTTTTCCAGTGGAAATTAAAACATGTTTTTCTTACTGGACAGGTACAGTTAGTCCCTCTCTGTTTCAGTTTGTTTTCTTCTGTTTGGTGCCTAATGAATACGACCCAAATACTTTAGCTGTTCTTGGTTGAGCTTCTCTGGCTTAATGTAACCAATAGAATAGTCAAAAAACACTCAAAGTATTCTACAGATATTAAATAGTTTTTAAACCCATGTCTAGTTATTCATTATTTTTAAAGCATCCAGAGACCGTAAGCTGTATACATACAATATGTTCATCAGTATATAGAGTAGTAAGAGACCATAAAAGAGGGTGTGTGTCTGGTGTATGTGGGTGGAACTTCCCCAGAACACCAGGACGTTATTCAGGAATCAGATAACAAGGTGAAAAGAAGAAAGTGTCCCAACTATAACCAGCCATGACATGTTCCTGTTCCACAAATCCATGTAAATGTTGTTGTTGCTGCTGCTATCTTCCTCTTATGATATTTGATACTTCCCCCACTACCTACAACAGGGTTAAAAGCAGTCAGCTTCAGACTCAGACACTGGGCAAAGATACTCTCCTGAACCAGTGAAATTGTCTTGTGTACTTTAATGCAGGGTTTCCCAAATTCGGTCCTGTTATTTGAATTAGCTGTGCTAGGGCAAAAACTAAAACTTGCACCCAGGGTGGCCCCAGGACTGAGTTTAGGAAACCCTGATTTAAGGCACCGTAGCTTTAGAAAGAAAAAGTTGTTGTAGATGTCTGAGTCCATCTATACCAAGCCAGATATGACCTATAAGGTTTGACAGAGGTGAGATGGAAGAGAGGATTGTGGATATCTACATGAGTGCAGACACCCTGAGGGACAATCAGATCAGCACCACGACACATGTGCAGAAAGGCCAGCTACGGCCTCCTGAGTGGCACAGTGGTCTAAAGCACTGCATCACAGTGCCAGCTGTGCCACAAGAGATTCTGAGTTTGAGTTCAGGCTCTGTCTCAGCCGGCCGCGACCGGGAGACCCATGGGGCGGCGCACAATTGGCCCAGCATCGTCCGGGTTAGGGGAGGGTGTGGCCGGAAGGGATATCCTTGACTCCTGTGGCGGGCCGGGTGCAGTGCACGCTGACACGGTCGCCAGGTGTACGGTGTTTCCTCTGACACATTGGTGCGGCTGGCTTCCAGGTTAAGTGGACGTTGTGTCAAGAAGCAGTTCGGCTTGGTTGGGTTGTGTTTCGGAGGAAGCACGGCTCTCAACCTTTGCCTTTCCCGAGTCCGTACGGAAGTTGCAACGATGAGACAAGACTAACTACCAATTTGATTCCACGAAATTGGGGAGAAAAAGGGCTAAAAAAGATATATGTGAAGAAAAAAAACAGGCCAGCTACAACACCCTTACCGAATAGAGAAACCAGCTAGTTCTGATGTGATATATTTTAGTGAGCAACTTCTTCTTTATTTTTGTTAATGATAACGTCTCAAATAACTCCGAGAAAATATACAACAACCTAACTAAAGAGAGAGGCCAGTTACAGACCAGCTACAACAACCTGACTGAAGAGCGAGATCAGCTACAGACCAGATACAACAACCTGACTAAAGAGAGAGGCCAGTTACAACAACCTGACTAAAGAGAGACCACCTACAAACCAGCTACATCAACCTGAGAGAGAATAAAGTAGACGGCATCGGTCAAAGTTTGATTGATGACCTTTTTATGGCCCCCCTTAGGGGTGGTGTACGCCCCCCCACCCCACGCCCCCCCACGCCACCCCACCCCACGCCACCCCACGCCCCCCCTTCTTGACTGATAGTGTGTGTACATCTGTCCCTTTGAAGATGTGTCTTTGATTACATTAATGCGGTCAAGAAACGGTCAAGCTGATTGAAAGGGCCTCTTTGAGGTCATTTCAACCCCACCACCACCCCCATGTTGGAGGGTGCTTATGGGCGTCCTGTCCAGGTCTGTGTTTACAAACGGTCAAGGTGATTGAGGGGCCTTTTGAACTGTGGAATGTGTTTCTGAAACAGTAAGGGTCCGGGGGTATTAGACAGACGGCCTATAAAGAGTGGACTGTGGACAGTACCCGCTAACTCAGAGATAAAGCCCAGAACACTATAGAAATTAAAATAATCTCAGACCCCTAAAGAAGAAATTAAACATGGCTCCAAGACCAATTTTAGGTGTATTGTGTTCAGGATGTCAAGAACCCGATGACAAAACCATAGAGGCCCTTATTTGTGATGCCCCGAATTGTTTTAATGGATTGCTGGAAATGACTGAAGGCCATATGGGTTACATTTTCCACCCAGAGGATTCAACCGTGAAGATTTTCACAAACACAGGACATAGCACACTCTTCCAAACAACAACAGGGAGTTTTTCTCCAGTGCTACGAATGAGAGAATGGTTAAAAATACGTTTAGGGTTATGCAAAAGGGAAAAGATGCTGAGAGGAACAGGACTGCCTGGCTATGCGTTTGAAGAGACCGTCTCCGGGTGTGTAGACTTACAAGCTTTAAGAATATCTTCACCATTATATACTTTGGATTCAAGAGTGACGATTTTGGCCTGTTCACAATTTGATAGTAGCAATGCTACCAAATCCGTTAATACGCATGTATTTTCCAAAGCATGCACGGAGGTCAACTACTTTGTTCCAGTTTTCAATTTCATATGGGGAGATTATCCTAAATTTCTTCACCTTATGAAAGAGGTGCAAAGCCTTTTCAAACATCGTCAACAGTTAAGGCGTTGGGCGCTTCTATCCCCAAGACAGAGCCCGGGTCTAAAGACACACAAGCAGATTTATCCCTGGACTGAAACAACCGCAGTACTCAAACAAAGGTCGCGGCTGATCCGGTCACAATCTGAATACTGCGATTTGGAAACGGACGGACAGACATAAAGAATGTGCGGATGTGCGTGTGTGTGTGCGTGTCTGTGTGTGTGTGTGTGCGCACATGGAGGTCTGAAAAAACAGATGGTTTTTGGTTTACTTACACAGTATGACATTACCAGGAGTTGGCTGATATTGTCCAAACAATTAAGACCCCCTAGCTATCTTCCCAGGGGGGTGGGGGTTTGGGGGCGCATCTTCCAACAACATATGCTATACAGGCCTAGAAAAATGTTTAAATAATTATAACGTGTTTAAAAATGCTTGTAGTAAAGACTTTGAATTAAATAAAGGATTTAAAAATGTCACTTACGAGTGGAAGCGTCTCCCCGCTTTCCGTCTCAACAGGGGAATGTATTACCCCCCTAAGAGTTTTCTTCTGCCAGACAGGAATATTACATTTGTTTAAATAATTATAAAAGTGTTTACAAATGTCTGTAAGGCTTAGAATTAAATAAAGGATTTTAAAAATGTATCTTACCTAATGAATGTATTCGTATATTTCTCAGCCCTCTTTTCCGTGTCTCATTCACCACGAACGGACGGAAAGAAAGAATGTGCGGATGTGCATGTGTGTGTGCGTGTCTGTGTGTGTGTGTGTGTGTGCGCACATGGAGGTCTGAAAAAACAGATGGGTATGGTTTACTTACACAGTATGATATTATCAGGTGTTGAACGGCTGATAGTGTCCATCTCTGGGGTAGGTGGGTTTGGGGGCGAAATTAACCCATACTGTGTCAAGCTTGAGACAACGGAGTCTTGTGGAAAAAAACTTTGGGTGAAGACGCAGCTCAAACCAAGGCCCGTTTTTATACATGGACACATATGGTGAGATACAATTACATTCTAAAGAATGCTTTTTAAATATGCTGTATATATAAATATATCACGTATATATTATTTAGGGTGTTGTGGAAGTATTATTATGAATATCCAAACTGTATATTATAACGACTTAGGCTTTATAAGCCTGTTATTACGTATATATGAGTGTCCCAGTCGATAGTGCGCGGGTTCGAGGCCTGCTCCCTCCTCTTTCATTACAATATGTTTTATGTTAAAATGTGAAATCCGTTTTTTTTTATACATGGACACATATGGTGAGATACAATTACATTCTAAAGAATGCTTTTTAAATATGCTGTATATATAAATATATCCCGTATATATTATTTAGGGTGTTGTGGAAGTATTATTATGAATATCCAAACTGTATATTATAACGACTTAGGCTTTATAAGCCTGTTATTACGTATATATGAGTGGCCCAGTCGATAGTGCGCGGGTTCGAGGCCTGCTCCCTCATCTCTTTCATTACAATATGTTTTATGTTAAAATGTGAAATCCGGGTTTTTTTTTATACATGGACACATATGGTGAGATACAATTACATTCTAAAGAATGCTTTTTAAATATGCTGTATATATAAATATATCACGTATATATTATTTAGGGTGTTGTGGAAGTATTATTATGAATAGTATTATTATTATGAATATCCAAACTGTATATTATAACGACTTAGGCTTTATAAACCTGTTATTATGTATATATGAGCGGGACAGTAGATAGTGCGTCGGACCTCGGGCTAGAAGGTCGAGGGTTCGAGGCCTGCTCCCTGCTCTTTTCATTACTTTATGTTGAAATGTATAAATATATTTTTCTATAATATATAACACGACTATAGGTGAACCTACGTTTACTCAGTTATTCTCGGGAATAACGGGGTTAGACCAGCCTTCAGAAGTCATATCAATCAGCGATTCCGGGGACACTTCTCCAGGGAGTCCTTCAACCTATGTTCGTCGTAAGTCAAAATATTTAATATAATAATAATGATAAACATGATCAAAGCGCCTACATTGTTTTAAAAAATATAACCTTGTGTTTACAGCGGACAGACCGCTAACAAGAGGACATCAGGCCTTATGGACGCTTCCCATGAACCACTACGGGGGTGATGAAAATGACAACATTTTACCGTTCTGTACTAAACGGCTTTGACAAAAGCCTGACCCCAGAGTTGAGTATCATGCTACACCCACTACTTCAGTGCTCCACACAACGTTTGCTCAAGTACACAGAACAGCATCGCCAGAGAAGGTTCTCGGTTCAGAAAACGATGGCCTCAAGAGCATGCCCTCTATGGATGTATGACACGTTTTTAAAATTAAAAATTAAATAAATAGTTATACATTTTGAAAGAATATGTCAAAACCATGTTAAATAATGTTTGTTTCTTTTCAGACTCGATAGCTCTACAAACCATGCAGAATCACCCCAGCCACAGGCCGTGACAGGAAGCCCGACTCCAGCCACAGGCTTGGACAGCAAGCCCGAGGGAAACAATCAGAGGTAATTTAACTAAAACCCATGGCATAACTGTGAGAAAATGTATTATTATATTAATCTGAATTGTATTTGAAATTGAACCTTTTATATTTTCCTTTCAGACTCGCCGTATACCGTCACAGAAGCCGCCGAAAAGGACGCCGATGACCCATTTGATACGGTTGTGAATGTCTCTGATGTCAGCGATGATGTGTTGATGTATGAAGCTGCAAAACAGCTCGATGTAGTCAATTGTGTGGTAGACTCTGAAAATGAGGGGACAGATGAGGGCACAGATGAGGGCCCAGATTCCAAACACAAATTTCTCACAGGCTTTTACAGGGCTCTAAAAAACAGAGAAATTCAGCGAAACAAATGTATCTTTGCTTTACTTCAGCGCCTGCATCGCCAAGATATAGCATTCTGGCATAAAACATTGCCCTGGTGCAATGGAGACGTAACAAGAAGTGGGTTCTTCCCCCGGGTAATGTAAATGTGTTTATTGCAGCATTTACCACAGCATATGGCCGACTTGAACTGTACACCCTGATGGAACAGCTGCAGAGCAGGGTTCTTTACCATGACACAGACTCTGTGGTCTATGTCAGCAAACCGGGTGACTGGAAACCCTCTTAGCAACTATCTGGGTGGTTTAACGAGTGAACTCAAGACGGGACCATATCATAGAGTGGTCATCATGTGGCCCCAAAAGCTATGCTTTTAGGACTAAAGACAATCACGTGGTGTTGAAAGCCAAAGGCGTGACTCAAAACTGAAAATGCCCCGCGTGTAAACTTGGAATCAATCACACGCTTAGTCGAGGGCTTCATAAATGATCGGAACAGTGAACTGGAAATTTTGAACTCCTACAAAAAGATTGTTAGGGATAAAAAGGGGTTCCATCTACGGAACGCCCCACTTTCGAAAAGATTCCGGGTAGTCTATGACAAGAGATTGCTTTTACCTGACGGGACCACGTTGCCCTTTGGTTACTGACGTATGTTACAGGCCCCGTGTGTCTTAACCCTTAAGATAGAATGGCTGCTGTAGAAGGTTTTGACCCTAGGTTGCAACTACCATTTTCGGCCTTAATCGCAGGCCCATCAAATAGGTAAAACTTGTTTTGTAAAAAGTATTTTAGAGAATTCTGAACATGTATTATCTCAGAAACCTGACAATATTGTATGGCTTTATTCATGTTATCAACCTTTGTATGATGATTTGTTGAAGAAAATAAAAATCAAGTTTATTGAAGGAATCCCCGAATCCCTGTCTGATGATGACCTTTTACCTCCTGATAAACAAAATATGTTGGTTTTGGACGATATGCTATTTGCAGGTAGCGAACATCCTGAAATAGCACGAGCTTTTACTCAATATACTCATCATCGAAACCTGTCAGTGCTTTACTTGGTTCAAAATGTGTTTCACCAAGGTAAAAATAGCCGTACGATTAGTTTGAACGCCAATTACATGGTTTTGTTCAAAAACCCTAGAGACAAGCTACAGATAAACACATTAGCACAGCAAATGTACCCTGGAAGGAAATCCTACTTTATGGAAAGCTATGAGGACGCTACCAAAGCACCATTTTCCTATTTAATCGTGGATTTAAAATCAAATACTCCAGAACACCTGAGGCTCAGAACGGGGTTGTTTCCGTGGGAGTGGCCGACGGTTTACATTCCTAAAAAGTAAAGAATATGTCTCTGCGTTTAAAAAGAAATCTACCTCTCTTGAGAGCTCTAGTTAGAGCTACCCCTAAAGAACGGAAGACCCTCTTGGGTCATTGTTATTCAGATCTCATATTATCCCTATGCGAGATTGCTTTGAATCTTCTCAAAGGTCGCATCCCGCTCACCCTGACCCAATTAAGAAAATTTAAGAGACAAAAGACCGCGATCAAACTCTTTGCCAATAAAAGAACCAGTCTTCAAAAGAAAAGACACGCCATACAACAGTCTGGGGGATTTCTTCTGCCATTACTAAGTATAGCCATGCCCTTCATCACCAGCCTTATTGCAGCCCGAAGCGGGGGGTGAACACAGAGTGTGATGGCAAATAAAATGTACTTGGTGCCTCAAAAAGAGTTGGATAGACTTAAACAGCAATCACAAGGTCCTGAAAATATCAGACAAATGGCGGAAAATGATTTGGATACCGACATGAGGGATATTCTGAATAGAAAAGGCCTGAACCCCTATGATAAGGCCCAAAATACACAAACCTCCTGCAAAGGTATTTGGCCTTGGTAAAACAGGGTGAGAGAGAGACCAACCATTTATCACTCTCCTACCCGAACCATTAGAGAATGGCAAACATGGAGAGAGCCTGATATTTCAACAGGATGAAGATCAAACACCTGTTGCCGATAATGTTATGCATGACATGCTGACACATGTCCCTGCCCGTAACAGAAAAAATGTTACATACATTATGAACAAAATGAAAGACTCAAACGGGACCGCTACTTGGAATGACAAAGGAGAGTTTATCTTTCAGGGGTCTGTTGTCAGGGGTTCTCATATGTTGGACTTGCTCAAAAGCACCACAGCAGCCCACAAGATTGCAGAGGATAGAAGACCCCAGGGGTGGCGGCAGTTTCTTAAAGCCTTAGCAATCCTCAACATTCCCCTCTCGGGTGTACCAAACTATAAACTTTGTCAACAGATTCAAACTTTAAAACAAGACCCAAAGAGCTACAGCACACCTAAAGATGTTCTTGCAACCACTCCCCCCTTTGAAAGGGCTAATAAGGACTCATTTACGGATGAGTCCTCACCTTTTCCTAATCCTAATCTCTCAGGATGGTTAGACTTTTGAATAACTTTTGAATGGCTTTTTGATTAAATTCAATAAAATTTATTTTTAAATGATACAATTTAACATTTGTGACATTCTTTAAACATTTGACGTGAGCATACGCCTTGATTACAGGGTCTTAAAGGACACATACTTAAACACTTTTGATATTTTCTAACAAAACAATCTACGATTCTATCATTACATCTTAAATCATCATTATATAGAGACATAACATCTTCAAAAGAAACTCCACGGGCTCTTTGGCATAGGTAGAATACACAGTGTTGACCGCATGTAGTGGAGAGGTTATCTTGTACTTGCTTGATGCTGTAGTAGATCTTTGATCCATTTTTGGTCAAAAACTGTTTAATAGACGGCGGGAAATGTGAAAATCCGGGGGGGAAGCCGTATGAATCAAAGAACGTAGAGATTTTTCGTCCTCCTACATCTTCTAACGTTACAGCTAGCCAATGTTCACCGGGCATGTGTTTAGGATGGGTATTGACGATAAACATGACCGGTCGCTCAGTCCATTTCACAGTGGGTAGCTCATCACAGGCCCATACTCCACAAAATTGTTTTCCGATCAAACGGCTCATTAGGCCTTCTAGCTCTTGGGTATTCATGTTTTTTTTTTTGCTCAATGATCTTTAATATCTCAATAATAATCCACTAAGACTTGTCTTCGGGCATTCACTTCCAAGATTGAATCAGAACATGCATAAACAACCATAGTAACTGTACAAGCTAAAGGTGTACGGAAACGCATTTCCAGCCTAAGGTTGCCTTGTGACACGACAGACAGATTTCCTGAGGTGTCATCATCCGGTGATAAATTGAAAGCATACAATGTGTAACCCTCTGCAAAATCATTTCTGTCAATAGGTAAAGAGAGATCTTTTAGATGCCTCCCTGTAGCCAGGAATAGATTGTAAAATTCTCGCACAGAAATGTTGTTATTAAATTGCGGTTGGAAAGCCTTAGCAGGGACCTGGCGTCCGTCCTGACAGAGAGCTACATACTCTGCATTGAAATGCTGAAAATTAAAGGGTTTTTATGTAAGCTTCCGTATTAGAGGCGTGATCAACCAGGCCTATAACAATGTAGCGTGGTAAAGGGCCTAGAAACAGGTTTTCTTGACTACATATTCTACTACCCATAGGTATGCTGAATGTTTTCATGGTAATTCTTTGGAGAGGGTAAAGGGCATTTCCTTTCAGCAAAGCCTGAGAATGACCCAGACGAACGGCCGGAGATACGGACACTTTTTTAATAAAAAGCGTAGCACCCAACACTTTTAAACTAAAGTTACCGTCTTGGGCAGACATCAGACAAAACTCATCCTTGGCCCTTGTTAATTTTAGCCTTAAATCAACCGAATTTAAGAGTAAACGTTCTTGAAAGAAAATGTCAGAGTGTATAGGCCCTAGCAGATTAAACTCTCGAGATTCAGCACAGTAGCGAGCACGCGCCTCCAGTCCTTTGTTTTCACCGGTGGTGGGGTCTGTGGCTTCCATCGCTGCTCCTGCAGTATCCTTGCTAAACAGCCCGGCGCTGAATTGTGTCTTCAGAGTGTCTTCGGAGTAGTTTAGTAAACATTCCATGATAGCCCTATATGGATAGGTGGCGCTGCTTTGAGTGATGAGTCTTTCACCCAAAGTCACATCCACTTGAGAGAAGATGGTCGCCAAGGGGTAATTAATGAGACTCACTTTGGCATCATTTGCAATATCAGTACCATCTCTTTTGGTCACTTTGAGACGTAAATGTAATAAGGTGTTGTTGAGGTCCAGGTAGTTGTCACCATGGCCTGGGATGAAAAATTCTATAGGTCCATTGTCGGTTATGGCAGAGAGTGGGGCTATCTCCACATAGCTGGAACGATCTATTGAAAATTGTGTTAACGGGGCCGTGAAAAGATCGAGCTCTGTCTTTATAGCTTCAGAGGACATGCGGTGTAAAAGAGCCATGTTGCTTGTTCTTTTAGAAAATACTTTTGAGTGTTCTTTTTGCAGTTTTTGGTTGGGACCTCCTCACTTTCCTTCGTCTTTGACTTACTGTGTTTCTTTTAACGGTTAACCTCCGCTTTTTAAGGGCAGGCATCCGCCTCATACCCGGAGGTCTCTTTTTCAGTCTTCGGGACAACAGCATAAGCCCAGAGCCTTCTTGATGCTCGGGATCTGCCCGTCTAGTCATAGCATTGGCCACCACCTCACTTACTATATTTTTGGCCGCTGATTTTAAGTGGGGTTTGGCTATGCTGAGGCCTCTCTTCATAAACGGTAAAACCATCCTAAAGAGGTTACGAAATATACCGCCTATCCCCGAACCATACATGGTAGGGGCTCCATGATAACCGGGTAATCCATTACCCACTTGATCGACATAGTATGAGACATATCTGTTTGGGTCGAGATGATGGTTGTGTACCATAACCATTTTTATTTCTTCTAATGATATATTAGATATGTAGAGAAGTTTTGGCGGGTCTAAAGTGGAGTTTTACAATCGTTTTACCATAAGTAAATTCTATATTCTCGTTCTGATCCGTTTTAAGCTCAATCAGAATGTTTCCGATATATTTCTTGCTCACAGGTACATAGTGTGGCTTGTCATAGTTGACAGTGACTACATCACCATCCTTTCCATCTATATGAACGGTTCTCAGGAGAGGTACATAACTGTCTCCTACCCTTTGATAGGATATGATGTCGGTATACAGAAATATGTTGTAAAACCCCGCATGTATATCCGCAGGGTATGGGAATAATTTATCTTTCACATACAACCATTTATTGTTGGACATCCCCAAAATGTAGGCTAAATTACCAAAGGCCTTTATACCCCCCCTCAGCAGCTCCTGAGATTTGTACACGTTTGCTAATAAGGTTGTAGTTCAATACTATTTCAATATTGTTCAGGAATAGGAGACTGTTCAACTCAGAGATGAGCCTCTCTACAGTTCTATAGAACCCTTTTTTAATCTTGATCACCTTTGGGGGTTCCGAAATTGTTTTGCAATGAAAATCGCGGTCCTTATCCTTGATATTATACCAACTGTGGGGGTATGTAATCTCGCTGAGACCTACTTCCCAGGCCTCTGATAACTCTATAGGCTTTGGAAAATTGGTTGTATAATTTGAACTTTGGTTATTCAAATATATATATCTGCAGACGCATTACTGGGGAGAGTCAGGTAAAATCCAGCGTGCTCCATGATGCACTCCTGTGTACACTTGAATGATATTGTTTTTATCCTGCCTGAGGGTTTAAGTTAACCCCCGCGGGCCTCCACCACATCGTCCTCTAATACCCAACTGTTGAACTTTTGCGGCCAGTTTTTCCAACGGACCAACACCCATTTTTTACCCTTTTCTCTCTTCTGATCCAGAATCTCCTCCACGTGAAAGACTTTGTCTTTACCCAGCTTTACCTTCTGAAGTTCCTCCTCATAAAAGGAGCCCTCTATAAGCTCACCATCATAATCTTTTAACTTGTAGACAGGGGGTATGCGTGGTAGACATTCGGTAACTGTGAACAGCTCATCGCTGTAACCTTGCTCATATTTTTTGTCTAAAACACCCCTCAACTTGGATATACGTACCAAGTCCCCCACTGTGAATTTAAAATCAATTTTTTTCTTACGGCGAAGGGGGAACAAACCATACAGATTTTTAAAAACTTGAAAAGAATTTTCAGAAGAGACCTCGGAGGGCTTCATCCGTATACTTTTATGGAAGCTGTGGTTATACCCTTTACTAAATCTTGAACTATATCCAGATATCTGTGCGTGTTGTGAGCCGTAAAGTATTTCCACATTCGTTCTTTCAAAGTTCGGTTAAAGCGCTCAATAACTGAAGCTTTCAAATCCGAACCTGTAGCAAAATGTACGATATTGTGCTTCTTCATGAGTTTTTGAAAAGTCTGATTAAAAAATTCTTTACCGCCGTCCGTCTGCACTTTCTTGGGTGCTCCTCCTTCCTTCAAGATGGAGTCAAAGGCCCGGGTCACCTCTCCCCCACTCTTATTTTTTAAGACCCTTACATATGCTATTTTAGAGAAAATATCTATAACCGTTAGCATGTATCGATTTCCATCATTTTTATCGGCAAGGGCCTGCATGTCACATAGATCAGCCTGGAACTGGTACAAGGGATGAGTAGAAAAAACTCTATTTCGTGGAAATTGTTTTCGCACAGGTTTATGCAGAGTGTACGCATCCTGCTAAGCGAGCCATTCATTCACTTGAGCATCGCTTAACCTGCTACCTGTTTCTTCGACTATAGCTCTCTGGAACCTCTCCTTCCCCCCATAAGACCCTGGGTTAGAGGGGGGTATAATAAATGTTTCTCATCATCTGCTCCGCCATCCTTGTTGCCTCTCTGATGTACAATAACATTAATGAGCCAATTTCAAATAACGAGATCATTTTCTTTTTGCTTTTTATTTTATTTTTATTTTTACGTATCCATACAATTCAGGATACGTAGCAGAATGTTAGGACCCATTTTCTCAATGATCCCTGCATGTAAGATTTGGTATACCAGGGGTACATTTACAGACTTATATCGTTGAATTTTTAAGACACAAACATCCGTTATATAAGTATATAAACAACAAATATGATACATGTTACAATTAAATGAGGGTTCAAACAAATATAGTAAAATCTTAGACAAGGCTGTTTCTAGTTCTTCGAATCATCCCCAAGACGGGTTACCAGTTGTGACCACTGTAGAGTTTCCGTTTTGTCTTACGTGACTCATGATTTGTTCCATTTTTTAGCACACGCCTGCATTAACCCCTGTATTGATGACTGTGTAGAGCGATACATTGTTCACTTTATTCTCAATAATTTTCTGCATAACATTTGTAAATTCTCTCAAAAGAAAAAATGTATTTATTCTCTCCAACATGGTATGCATACTGTTACCCATTGCTTTATATCTAAATCATAAAATATATACGGTTACTCTGTCTCTTGGGGTTTATTGAGCCAGAAAGTCACCACCTCGGCCACCATTGCTTCCTTGCATTTGTTGTTGTCCACCATGGCGATCCTGATTTCTTTGAGTTTCTCATGGATGAAGGTAACCTCCTTCAGTTCGTGTAGGAACGCCGGTTACACCCTGAACTCCTGGGAATAGACGGCTCAAGACCCATAGACTCCAGGGCTCTGACCATTGATGGTATAAAGCGGCAGGACCACAGTCTTTTCACCAGCTCCTCAAAGTGGTTGAAGAAGTAATACCGGGGTGGGTCATATAGACACGGATGTCTTCGCTGGCTGGGGTGATTGATCTCACAACCGTAGCATTTTTCTCGTATATACTCTCCAATTACCACATCTAAAAGTGCGGCTACAGAGGCCTTGATGGTGTCCACAAAAATAGTACTGACTGCCCCATCAAACACATCCTCAGCCTGGGGACATGCTAGAGGTGTCGAGGGTGATGGCGGGGGCGAGAGAGGAGGACTGTGAGGCATAGAGTCCTCAGGGTCTGGCATCCATAGCGATCGGAGTCCTGATATGGGATATGAATATCCATGGTATATGATGAAATGAAGAACCAGAGGCCTTAGGGGCAGCCCTTTTATTGTTGAACCACTCCTAAGGCTTCGGGGCGTGGTTATACGAACAGTACTTAGTTTTCTTCAGAGGATGACCCTTCTGTGGGTGAACCTTCTTGGGGTTCCTTTGAATCATAATCCTTAGGATTCGTATATATTATGCACTTCCTTAGCTGAACAATACTCTGTCGGCGTTGGCTCTGTACGAAAAGAGCATCCACTGCCTCAAGCATTCTCAATTCCACCATATCCCAACTTTTAAACGGAATACGCACATGCAGCTTAAAATCCCGAGTCGGTCCCGCATCATGGTTGTTGCCTTTGCGGGTTTTCTCACTGTCGATATAGAACTGCACGCACCCATACGGAAGTCCATTCTTTCTTTGTATTTTCACCTTGTGGAACGTTCTTCCTGAGGGGCCCTGCTCAACTCCCCAAAGGGTCTCGTAGCCCGTGAACATGCTATACCCCTTTGTGATAACTCTCAGTTCAGGGCACACCACCTTGCGCAACACTTGCCAGTCTTCAAGCCTGTAGTCCACTCCTAAAGTCTGGTCTGTATATTCTTCTCCTTCGGCCACTGTATAGAGCTTTACACTACAGGCCGGGTAATCAAACAAATAGCCGCATAGTTGCCCATTAGACATCAACGCCTGATCTTTCAACTCAGTTGAGGGAGGTATCTGAGTTCTATAAATATTTAGAAAACGCTTTTTTGGCGCATCGTATATTGTTGCTTTATACGCCGTCCTTTCTCTATGTTTTAACCGAGGTCCTGCTTCAGTTGTCACGGTCATCACGGGTGTGTCGTTGATCACAAAATCCATGTTTAATTTCTATAGTGTTCTGGGCTTTATCTCTGAGTTAGCGGGTACTGTCCACAGTCCACTCTTTATAGGCCGTCTGTCTAATACCCCCGGACCCTTACTGTTTCAGAAACACATTCCACAGTTCAAAAAGGCCCTCAATCACCTTGACCGTTTGTAAACACAGACCTGGACAGGACGCCCATAAGCACCCCTCCAACATGGGGGTGGTGGTGGGGTTGAAATGACCTCAAAGAGGCCCTTTCAATCAGCTTGACCGCTCTCTTGACCGCATTAATGTAATCAAAGACACATCTTCAAAGGGACAGATGTACACACACTATCAGTCAAGAAGGGGGGGCGTGGGGTGGCGTGGGGTGGGGTGGCGTGGGGGGGCGTGGGGTGGGGGGCGTACACCACCCCTAAGGGGGGCCATAAAAAGGTCATCAATCAAACTTTGACCGATGCCGTCTACTTTATTCTCTCTAACCTGACTAAAGAGAGAGACCAGTTACAACAACCTGACTAAAGAGAGACCACCTACAAACCAGCTACATCAACCAGACTAAAGAGAGAGACCAGATAGTCAGGTATGATCTGTTTTAGTGAACAACTTCTTCTTTGTTGTTATTGTTGATAACAATGTCTCAAATAACTCCGCTGCAGAGAGAGACCAGCTACAGATCAGAAACAACAACCTGACTAAAGAAAGACCAGCTAGAGACCAGTTACAACACCCTGACTAAAGAAAGACGAGTTTCAGACCAGTTATAACAACTTGACTACAGAGAGAGACCAGCTACAGACCAGCTACAACAATCTGACTACAGAGAGAGACCAGCTACAGACGAGATCACCTGCACATTAAAAGTGGAAGCCTTTTCTGTTCACATAGTTGAACTGGTTTTGGGATGGTGATGTGGGTGCCGTCTATTGATCCATCTGTAATTGGAAATCCATTGATGGCAAAATCCAAAACATTGGCTCATACAGGGATGTCAGATACCGATCGGCAAGCTCCCGCTGAAAAGTGCCGCTTGCCAAAACCCTGAGGCTGGATGTCACTTGAAGTGCACCGGACAGACATGTTTTTGCCTTTCTTAGGTAGGTCTGAAATCCTTGAAAAGATCCAATACGATTGGTTTGGGGAAATTATATCTGATGAGACAATTTGTACTTTCTGTAAAAAGTCTCTAAAATCGCGCTCTGCTAAATGCAGAGTGTGCCAAATCTTCTAACAGAGCACATTAGGCATCTCTAATTCCATTTCCATTATCTCAGTGTTTTATAGTATTTCTACAATGGTTTCACTTGCACACGTGTCTCTAATTGAAAATATTACCCTACTTTATATTGATTATTATCGTAACAAATGCACTGATGTGAAATTATATATAGCCTGTCAAGATCTGTTTCATTAATTCACAATGGAAATAGAACTACATTATTACTTACACAATGTCAACATATATTTTCACCACGCTTGACAAGCAGTTCCCTTATTTCACCACTTGGCCTTCACTGTGCCTACACATGGTCATGTCTGTGAGTAAATTCAAGCAAACGTTTATATAAATCTCAGACTTTTCCTGGAAATGACACTCCGAATGTTTTACACACAGATTTGTGTCTATCTAAGAGTGATAATGAGCCCTCTGCTAATAATTAACAGAGAACAGGAACAGGTGTCGGAGACAGAGAGCTGAATGAGGTTCTGATCTAACATTCCTTGGCCAGTAGTGTATTTTATTTCACACATATAGACCATTGTAGTTAACTGCATCTTTCACAACAACAGAGATTTCTCTTCAACCTTAACTTCTTAGGGAGCGGCAGCAGAGGTGACGGTTTTGGAGAATCTGGCGTGCCCAAAGTAAAATGCCTGTCACTCAGGCTCAGAAAATAGGATATGCACATAATTAGTACTATTGGATAGGAAACACTCTAAAACTGTTAAAATAATGTCTGTGAGTATAACAGAACTGATATAGCAGGCGAAAACCCAAGGACTTTCTGTCACAATTCTTTTGTTTGTGACATTTTCCTCTTTTCTTTATGCTTTCTATTGAAATACATGTGTTTTAGCTCCTAGATTGCAGTACTTATGGCTTCCACTAGATGTCAACAGTCTCTGGACAGTGTTTGGAGGCTTTAGCACTGAACAGAACCATACAGAAGAAGAATTACTGAAGGAAGCAGAAAAGTCAATAATATTTTCCGGGCACGAGAATGTGAGCGCGCTCAAATTTATTTTCCTTTTATAACATTTAGGTTATCATCATCCGTGTAAAATATTATCGTTATTATTCAGAAAAGGATACCTAAGGATGCATTATAAATTATGTTTGATTTGTTTGGACAAAGTCGATAGGTATAATTTGAACGCGTTCTCTTCATGGTTCAATTGGTGACTTGACGGTGGATTTTCTGAACATAACGCGCCAACCAAACACAGATTTATAGATATAATAAATGACTTTTTCTAGCAAAAATAACCATTGGATGTCTTCGTTGGACACTTGGGAAGCCCTCAGCAGAAGTTCTTCGAAAGGGAAGTGATTTATTTTAGCTCTTATATGGGTTTTGTGTGACCAGCACTGGATATGAATTCATTCTAATGTGGAAAATATGTGCTATCCTCAAAAAAATCAAATGTTGTGCTTTTGCCGTAAAGCCTTTTTGAACTCTGACAATGCTGTGATATTGCCAAGAATCAGAGCTTTTGATGACTATGCAACACTTGTATATTGATGAATGTTTAATAATTCAAATTTTGGATTTTGAATTTGGCGCCTTACATTTCACCGGGTAGTGTCGGGAGCGGCCCGCTAGCGCGCCGTTTCTCCCCTAAGTAGTTTTAAGAGTTGAAGCCTTTTCTGTTCTCATAGTTGAACTCGTTTTGGGATGGTGTTGGGGATGTGGGTGCCGTCTATTGATCCATTTGTAGTTGGGTATCCAACGATGGGAAAGAAACCTGTTGTGTGATTGGGTATGGAAATGGTATGTTACAGTTTGTTTGGCTGATGATTGCATCCAAAAGATTGGCTCATCGAGGGATGTGAGATGCCGATCGTCAAGCTCCCACTGAGAAGTCCCCATTGACAAAAACCAGAGGCTGGATGGCACTTGATGTGCACCAGAATGGCATGTTTTTGCCTTTCTTAGGTAGGTTTCTGGAAAAAAATCCCATCGGTCTCTAAAAACACGGTTTGTAAAATGCAGCGTGTGCCAAATCTTCTAACAGAGCAACATTAGGCATCTCAAATTCCATGTCCATTATTGCAGTCTTTGCACTGTTGGAGATAGGAACACAAGCATTTCGCTACACCTACAACAACAACTGCTAAATATATGTATGTCACCAATAACATATGATTTGATTTGATTACACACTCTTTGTCAAGATCTGCTAGTTAATTTACAATGGAAATCAAATTAAATTATTACTTTCACAATTGCAAGCAGTTCCCTTATTCCACCACTTGGCACTCACTGTTCCTTCGGATGATCATGGCTGTGTGTCAGTTCAAGCAAACATTAATATATCTTTCAGACTCTGCGAGGAAATGTTTTACACACAGATTTGCTGCGCATGGTTTACACACAGATTTGTGTCTGTCTGCGGTTGATAATTAGGCCTCTGGTGATCATAAACAGAGAACAGGAACAGGTGTGAGAGATAGAGAGGGGGATGGGGTTATGATCAAACATTTCTTGGTCAGTTGTGTATTTTATTTTACATATATAACCTATTTCAGTTAACAACATCTTTGTCAACAACAGACATTTCTCATCAACCTCAACAAGAGAGCCTGGATTGGCCTGACTGACATTGATGAAGAGGAGACCTGGAAATGGGTTGACACATAGACACCCACACGTTACATGGTTTATAATTGCATATTAAAATGTTTACTACTTATTTCCTGTTTGTAGCTTCCTGTGTAACAGTATGTTTCACACATCATCAGATACAACATGAAGTCAGTACAGCAGACTCAACAGAATAGATTTAACAATGAAAACAGATAATTTTGCTACCACAACACACTGGCGTAGCAGCACATAACCCCGCAGCCACCGCAAGGCGGTCAAAATTAAGACAAATATTTGTGGAAATTAAGTTGTAATTGTCCCCGTCTTTCAAGAATCCTTGATCTCTAAAACAGCTAAATTTTCTCTCAGCCAAAATGTGGAGATTAGCTATAAACTGAGCTTATCATCATCCTGTGTGTCAAGAGATGAAGAACCACCATGTTACTATTTCATCATCTTCCTCTTTTTACATTTCCCTTTTATTCTGGGGATGACATCTTTAACAGTCGGTATCAGACTCAGAGCAGAGACAGACACAGACACAGGGTCAACAATAGGACCAGAACCTGAGCAAGAACAGAAAACACAGTAAGTTGTTGGAGATGTCTGAAGTCATCTATGCTGAGCCAGATATGACCAAGAAGGTCAAGTTTAAAAGAGGTGAGATGAAGGAGAGGATTGTGGATATCTACGTCAGTGCAGACACCCTGAGAGACGGTGAGACCAGCACCAAGAGAGAAGAGACAGCAGACACTGCTCCTAATAATGGACCAGGAGACCAGCACTCAGGTAATTCACACACACACACAACCCTATTAGAGGAGAAGGTCCAAGGTCCCTCCCCTTAGGATTTTATTCTCCAATGTGTTTTGAGAAAGAGGAGAGGAGAGAGGATGTGAAGAGGAATTGAGGAATGGTGAATTGAGAAAGGCAAGTTTGCAAGTTTGTAATATCACTATTTCACCTCTATGGTGAGTTCATCTCTCACGTTCAGATGTTTTCATGATATGTATTGTCTAACACCTACAATTTATTTATTTGTTGGTTAGTAAGCAGTTCTATCAACATTTAGTAACCAAGGTAGCAACATTAGTAAATCCGTTAGCTATATTTCAGAGATAAAAAGTTGGATAGTAAATGATGTGTGGTCTGTTACGCAGTCAAATTTGACAACATACAGCGTCTCCCTCAAATGTGTATATGCAGTATATTTTACTCTCATAACCTAACTTAACTTGAATAAATTGTGAAGAAAATCAGTGTAGTTTGTTTGGGTGTGTACTTTTACTTTCTATTTACTTTTCCAGCAGTGGTGGAAAAAGTACCCAATTGCCAAATTAAAGATACCTTAATAGAAAAAGACTGAAGTAAAAGTGAAAGTCACCCAGTAAAATACTACTTGAGTAACAGTCTAAAATTATTTTATTTTTAATATACTTAAGTATCAAAAGTAAAAGTATAAATCATTTCAAATTTCTTATGTAAAGCAAACCAGACGGCATACTTGTCTTGTTTTTTTTATTTACGGATAGTCTGCTAAATCAAAGGCAGTAGGGATGTCCTCTTGAGTGTGTGAATCAGACAAGTTTCTTGTCCAGCTAAGCATTCAAAATGTATGTAATGAGTACTTTTGGGAGTCAGGGAAAATGACTGGAGTAAAAAGTATATAATTATATTTAGGAATGTAGTGAAGTAAAAATACTATTATACTACTACTATTATACTACTACTACTGCTATTATACTACTACTATTATGTATGTAATAGGAAATGTCAAAGTATTTCTCTGCTGTGGAGATTAAATAATGTCCAAAATGATATAATAGATATTTATTAATGAATTTAAGAAGAACATCTGGATTGGTACATATAAAAAGACAGAATCTGGCAGTGGGTTGGCAACACACCATTTTACAACTAGGTGAGTAATCTCATCCCCAGTGCGCGCTCTCTCTCTCTCTCTCTCTCTCTCTCTCTCTCTCTCTCTCTCTCTCTCTCTCTCTCTCTCTCTCTCTCTCTCTCACAGAGGGCATGTTTATTCAAGTCACGCCGTTTTTTTCTCCGTCAACAAGGGTAGCGATTTCAAATGTACCGCCGTTTATTCCCAATGAGCTATTGGAGCGTGAGTTATTGAGGTTTGGGAAGTTTGCAAGCTCAATTAAGATTGTCCCGTTGGGTTGCAAACACCCAGCGTTGAAACAGGTTATGTCGTTTCGGTGACAGGTGTTTATGTTTTTGGATTCTCCGGAGCAGACTTTGGAGTTATCGTTTAAAGTTAAGTATGACAACAGACTGTATATGGCTTATGCTAGTACGGGTAGTCAGCTGTGTTTTGAGTGTGGGGATGTTGGCCATAAGCGACATGCTTGCCCAAAAAGGGAGAAGGCGGAGGGAGGGGCGCAGGTGGTCCTCGTAACACCCGGGCCCACTGATGTAGGGAGAAGTGGGCCAACAGTGGTAGATCAGCCACAAGCACCTGTTGCTGAGGAACAAGTGACTAAGGACGGATCTGAAGCGACATTTCCTCAGAACAGTGAGGAGTTGGCCAGTACGAGTGCTGGGGTACAGGAGGGGGTTCATGTGGAGCTAGGCTCCCAGGTAGTGGAGGAGATGCCCACTATGAGTAGTGGGGTACAGGAGGGGGTTCATGTGGAGCTAGGCTCCCAGGTAGTGGAGGAGATGCCCACTATGAGTAGTGGGGTACAGGAGGTTGGCTCATGTGGAGCCAGGCTCCCAGGTAGTGGAGGAGATGCCTGGTACGAGTGATGGGGCCTCAGCTGAGGAGGATCAGGAGAAGGATATGGATATCTCTGTTGATACGAAAGCAGCTGGTGAGGACTCAATTTATAATCTAGAGGAGATAAATGGGTTCCTGGATCAGACTTTTGGGAAATCTGTCAAATTGGCAGATTCTTTTGATGTTGATAAGTTTGTAAGGTCAGCTGTGATGTTACAGAAGACTGTGGGGTTAAACCAGTTGAGTGAGAAAAAGCGTTTTCGCTTGAGGAAATTTGTTACTGCTGTCACAGCAGCAAAAGGCACTGGGAAACATGGATTGGTTAAGAGAAAATTAAAATAATGATGATGATCATGCCTCATAGGGTGTTTTCTTTCTCTTTCGTTTCTCTGTGGTTTCTTCTGTTTTTCCTTTCTTTTTTCTATATGGAGGTACTAAGGGTAGGCTCTCTCAATATTAATGTGGGAAGGGACAGGAATAAGAGGGCTTGGGTATTAGAAATAATAAAACAGAAAAGGCTTCATGTAGTTTTTCTACAGGAGACACATAGTGATGAGGCTAATGAGGTTGACTAGGGTATGTGGTGGGAGGGGCAGCATATACTCAGTCATGGTACTAATTTCAGTGCTGGGGTGGCAATCTTGTTTTCCTTAGGCTTAGGTGTGACTGTGGTATCTACAACAGAGATTGTCAACGGTCGGGTTTTATTGGTCAAGGTGGATGTTAGTTTTTTTTTTTTTAAATAATAATAATAATAATAAAATAAAGGAAACCTTAAGACAGTGTGACCAAGAGGGATGTATGGTTTTAGGGGGGGACTGGAACTGTACAGTGGATTTTACTGTTGATCGCACTGCTGAAGAACCTCACCTGCGGTCAGCAACTTGTCTGTCTGGTCTATTAACTGAGTTTGAGCTTTCGGATGTGTGGAGAGTAAGGAATACTAAAGTTAGGCAGTACATCAGGCTCAAAGTTAATGAAGGTTATGTCAGTGCAGCAAGGCTAGACAGGTTATATGTATCTGAGCAATATTGTAGTAGGGTTGGAAGGTGTGACATTACTCCTGTGGGTTTCTCTGATCACCATATTGTTACTGTTGATATTCACTTGTCCTGTCCGCAAAGGTCATCACCTTACTGGTATTTTAATGTTAAATTGTTACACAATGTCATGTTTTGTGAAAGGTTTTAGTTGTTTTGGGAAAAATGGAGGGTTACAAAAGGGAATGTTGATTCCTTGAGACAATGGTGGGAGGTTGGGAAGGCCCAAATACGAGTGTTTTGTCAACAGTATACTGCTCTGTCTCGTATTGAAGTTAAAGAGACTATCAGAGCCCTTGAACAGGACATCAAATCTATTGAATTGAAGTTGCTCACTCAGAATGACCCGGGACTAGTCATGGACTTACAGGACAAGAGACATGAACTGAAGTCGTTTCTACACGAAAGAGTGAAGGGTGCTTTGATTAGGTCTCGTTTTGCTACCCTCAATGATATGGATGCTCCTAGCACTTTTTTATTTAACCTAGGACAGTCGACATTGCAACTTAAACAGATGGTCTGCCTTCATCTCCCTGATGTGAAGGTGACCACGGATGACAGCGAAATGCGCCAACATGCTGTGGATTTCTACTCTGCCCTCTATAAGGCGGAGGATTGTGATCCTCTGTGTACAGAACAGTTGTTACATGGTCTTCCTCAGTTGGGCCCTGAGCAGAGAGTTGCTTTGGACTCTGACATTACTCTGCAGGAGCTGTCCACAGCAGTTATGCAGCTCTCAACAGGCCGAGCCCCTGGCATCGATGGTTTACCATCTGAGTTTTACAAGCACTTTTGGCGGTCTATTGGGGAGGATTTTTATGAAGTGGTGTGTGAATCCTTTCATGAGGGTTCTCTTCCTGTATCCTGTCAACGTGCGGTGATTTCATTGTTGCCAAAAAAGGGGGATTTGGCTCTCATAAAAAATTGGAGACCTGTTGCTTTGCTGTGCGCAGAATATAAAAGTATATCTAAATGTCTCTCAAACAGGTTGAAAGAGTATCTGGGATTGTTGTTCCACAAGGACCAGTATTACTGTGTACCTGATCGCTCTATTGTTGACAACTTGTTTCTAGTAAGAGATGTTTTAGACATTTGTAAACTGTCTGATGTAAATGTGGGTTTACTTTCTTTGGATCAGGAGAAGGCTTTTGATCGTGTGGACCACCAGTACTTGAAGCGCTGTGGGCAGGTCAGCTTCGGACGGGATCCGCTCCACAGTTACCTGGGGGGCTTCAGTGGGGCAGAGAAGGGATGAAGACTTTGGGGGGGTTTCTAGGCTCTGATGTCTTTCAGAAAAAGTACTGGGAGGGTGTAGTGGAGAAAGTGTGTGCCAGACTGTCAAGGTGGAAATGGGTGCTACCTCAGCTGTCATATAGGGGAAGGGTACTGGTAGCTAACAATCTTGCTGCCTCTACCCTGTGGCACAGACTAATGATATTGCAGCCACCGGGGGGTCTGATACAAGAGCTTCAGAGGACCCTTGTCAATTTCTTCTGGTCTGGACAACACTGGATTAAAGCTGTAGCCCTGTACCTGCCACTGCATGAGGGTGGACAAGGCCTGGTGGACATTTCTTCCAGGATCATGGCTTTCCGGCTTCAAGCAGCCAAGAGACTGTTGTCCTGTGACGATTCTAGCTGGGTGGATACAGCCTACACATTGATGAGGAGAGCAGGCTTAGACAAGCACCTTTTCCTCTTAACTTGTTAGGGATCGGCTCATGAGGTGACCGTTTTGGAGAGCCTGGCATGCCCAAAGTAAAATGCCTCCTATTCAGGCCCAGAAAATAGGATATGCACATATTTAGTACCATTGGATAGGAAACACTCTGGATTTTCCAAAAGTGTTAACCATTTGTCTGTGAGTGAAACAGAACGCATTTGCCAGGCAAAACCACGAGGAATTTCTGTCCTGGAAAAAGTGATTTTGACACATTGCTCATTTGGAACCCCTCCCTCATGAAAATGACCATATAAGGGCATATGAATGCAGTACCCATCGCTTCCTTTAGATGTCAACAGTCTCGAGACAGTGTAAGTTTTCAATTTGGATAAATTAGACCAGAGAATAAGAGCAAACCAGGAAGTGACCTTTTTATGTAAACAGTACCCAGTGCGCGTTCCCGACAAGGCACGCAGTGTCTTTTTTACCGTCTTTATCGATCAGTTTATATTCCGGTTGATTTATAATAGTAAATATACGTAAAAGTGTTCCTAAGGATACATTTAAAACTATGTTTGATTGTTCTTGGACAAGTTTATAGGTATAAGATGAACGAGTTTGCTTCACATTTCAATGGAGGAGTGGAGGCTGTCGTTTCTGATTATAACGCGCCAACCAAATGGAGGATTTATGGATAAAATACATTACTGTTTCTAACAAAAGAACCATGGATTGTCTTCGTTGGACACTTAGGATGACCTCAGCAGAAGTTCTTCAACAGGTAATTGATTTGTTTTCGCTGTGAAATGTGTTGTGTGTGTGCCGTGATGGCTAATCGATTCATGGCTATGGGAAAAATATGTGAGGTGCTACCCCTCAAACAATCAAATGTGCTGCTTTTTTTTAAAGCCTTTTTGAAATCTGACAACGCTGTGATATTGCCAAGAAACAGAGCTTTTGATGAGTATGGAACACTTGTATATTGGTGGATGTTTAATAATTAAACTTTTGGATTTTGAATTTGGCGCCTTACATTTCACCTGGTAGTTTCGGGATTGGGGCGCTAACGCCCCAGCAATCCCTGAGAGGTTAAAGCTAGAGGGGGGGTGAGTTGTCTGGCCTGACTCCATTCTATGAGTCTGTTATGCAGGCTTGGAGAGTTCTTGTCTCGTAAGGCCTGCACGCCACCAGGGATGTGGCTTTTTGAAGAGCCTCTGTTTTACAACACTGCCATCCAGTCCCGTGCTATGGGTTCAGCCAGCCTACATTCATGCCTGTTAGGTGTGGGGTGTACCAAGATGGGTCATCTGATGCGGAGTAGGAGCAGATCGTAGGAGGAGCTGGGAGAAAGAGCGGGGATCCGATCATCTCGCCTACTGAGGAAGGTCGTCGCTGAGGTCTGTGATTCCTTGCCAGTACCTCATCTGCAGGATGTGACTGATACTTCCAATTCGGATCGGTGGAAGGACGGTCTGGATTATGTGTTCCCTGCACTGATTGTTAGTGCTGCGGCGGGGGCATTCGAGGAAGACGTGGGGATGCTGCTTTCCTTCGATACCCCGGAGCTGGGGGAGTTCAAGGAGATGGGAAAGAAGGCCATGTACAGAATATGTGTGAAAGTGTCCCATGCCTCTTCCCTGGAAGGGGTAAAATCGACGAGGTGGGTGGGTGTGTTTGGTCCAGGTGCATCCCAAAAAGGCTGTTGGAGGACTTTATACAAACTGCCTATTGAAAAGAGGACAGCTGACCTCCAATGGAGGAAAGTACATGGAGCTATTGCCACAAACATGCATCTGGTACACCTGGACCCGACAGTTGGGGAAGGATGTCCATTCTGTGCTGAGTCTGAATCTCTGGCACATCTGTTTTTACAGTGTCCCAGGTTGGTCGGGATGATTGACCTGATAAATAGCTGGTTTTCAGCTCTGGGAGAGGTTTTCTCTTCTCAACTGTTTATATTTGGACTAAAGTACAGGTTTAGTCGAAGGGGTGTGTGTATGTTGCTTAATTTTGTGTTGGGGGCAGCTAAATTAGCGATATGGAAGACCCGAAAGAACAGTATTCTGGGACAGGGGTCTGTGGATGTGGTGGGAATGCTGGAGGGAATGTTGGCAGCGAGACTGAGGGTTGAGTTTGCCTATTATAAACTTGTTAGCAATATATATATATATATATTTTTCGTTTATTTGTCAGGGATAATGCAGCGCACATTATTACATACATAATTATCACAGTCAACCATAATAATATGTGTAGATGTGTTGCATAAAAGGTTTCTAGCCAATAGGCTAATTTGCGACCCCAGTCCCTGGTCAGGCCTTTCTAAACAGGTAATCCAAATATATAATTTTTAAAAGGACCACATAGTGTGAATTACACAATCATGCAGCAAATACATTGTATACAAACATTTCACAGTCGAGACCACATTACACAAAACAGCACATCACGTAACAACACAAGCCCCAAGCACCCAGCCGCTCACACCTGCTCACCTATACCCAACCCCAATAGTGAGGGCCTGGGCCGCTACATGACTATCTCCCATACCCAGACCCCACAAGTGTGGGGTGATCCTTGGCAGCATGTGCAACAACCAGGCATCCAGTACAGACAATACATAACAACAAAATTGACTCAGGGGCCACATATTTGGTTTTCTTTCAGCCAGTATTTGACCTTTCTATTAAATGTTTTCAGTTCGGTTTGTGTTTTTATTTCGGTTGGTAAATCATTCCAAAAATGGGTCCCTATCACTGAAAAACATGACGGTTTTGCGCCCCTCTGCTATGCAGTTGCCACCCACTGCTCTCTTAGTTTATTTTTGTCACAAAAGGACAGAGTATGGCTGGAGCTAGATTATTTGCACATTTAAAAGTCAATTTGAGAAAAGAGAACTTAATAAAGCTATCAAAATTTAAAAGGTTGTATTTCTGTACAATCAAACAGTGGTGCCACATGATTGGTTTCTGATCCATTATTTTCAGTGCCCGTTTGTATAATGATATAATGGGTTTGACTGTTGTCTGGGAGGCTTGGCCCCATACAGTAACACAATAAGATAAGTGAGAGAGTATCATGGCATGAAAAAACAGTAAAGCTGGCTTGACAGGTATATGATACCTTATCATTCTGAAACAGTTCAGGTTTGTCCGGACAGTCTTACAGAGTTTGTTAATGTGTTTATTGAATTTGAGTTGGGAATCCAGAATAATACCTAGGAATTTAAATTCCTCAACTTCCTCTATGGGTTCTTGATCTATTTTGATAGTACACTTAGCTTTCCCTCTGATAGAGAAGCACATAGATACAGTTTTCTTTACGTTAAGCGTCAGATGGTTGTCTTTAAGCCACTGGGATATACCCTCCATTTCCTTGGTCAGGGTCTCTGCTACCACAATTGGTGTCCTAGCTGATGCATAAATTACTGTGTCGTCAGCGTACATTTGACAGTTGGCTGACTGAAAGCATGTTGGTAAATCGTTTATATATAAACTAAAAAGCAGAGGCCCCAAAATGGAGCCCTGTGGGATACCCATTGTGGATTGTAGTGGTGTTGAGAGTTCAGTGTTTATTTTAACACGTTGCTCTCTATGCTCCAGATATGATGCAAACCAGCCAATAGCATGTTCAGAGAAGTTAAAGATGGTAAGTTTATTCAAGAGTATATTGTGGTTCACGGTGTCAAAGGCCTTTTTTAGGTCTATAAACACAGCTCCCACAATATTGATCTGTTTATGAGTATATGGGGTATTCAGAGGCTGTTGTGTTTAGTTACTGTGGAGGAGGATGTGGAGTTGTGTTTTTAATTGATGTGTAAATATGATTTTGTATGAGTGTTTATTGTGTTGTGGGTTCCCAGACCCAATAAAGATTATTTAAAACTCAAACTCAAACTCTCTCTCTCTCTCTCTCTCTCTCTCTCTCTCTCTCTCTCTCTCTCTATCCCTCTCGTTGTTGACTGATAGTGTGTAGTAGTTATCATGTTGATGGTTGGAAACAGCTGAATGGTGAAGTTATGATGTCTAGTAGATATCATGTTGATGGCTGGATACAGTGCTGAATGGTTAAGTGATAATTCCAGCTAGCGGTTAAAGTGAGATATCAAGTCACTATCAAAATAGTGATATTACAGACTTGCCAACGGCTCTATCTCAATGAATCCTTCCTCTTCGCCTCCTCAAAACACATTGGATAATATGGTCCAAGAGGACCTTGGACCTTCTCCTCTAATAGTGTTGAGAAGGAGGAGTGGAGATAGAGGAGATAGGAGGAGAGGAATCTAGGAAAGTAATTGAGATAGAGCCTTAGCGTCAGAGAGAGACATAAGAGGAAGAAGAAAATTAGGAGAATAATAACAAAGAAACAAAAGCATTTAATGGTTTTAGATTTAGAGGACAGCATGTAGACATTCAATCTGTAAAAACCTTTTATTAATAGTTTTTATTAGAATGTCGCTCTGGATAAGGGCTTCTGCTAAATGACAAAAAAGTACATTTCATGTAATTTGCCAAAGGCTTGTGCTTTTTTAATTTTTTTTATTTTGCATATTCAATCATTAGCAGAAATGGATTTCATCAAAACAACAAAGTAAAGTAATAAAGGAACAATGTCCTTTAACCAGCCTCCTGATTTAATGTGATTAAATTGTTACAACAGTGTCATCTGCGGTTGGACACACACACAGAGGAGAACAGTACTGAGAGGGCACGCTCAAATGAATGCCAGTCTGAAGTTCCCCTTTTACAACCTCTGAGAAAGATACAAACATCGATTCACAGGTCATGATAATTTATAACGGAGGAAACCATCTTGTCCATGAGAGTCTCAGCTTTCAATAGAGTGGTTACAATAGTTTATAATGGAGTAAACCATCTTGTTCATGAGAGTCTCAGCTTTCAATAGAGTGGTTATGATAGTTTATAATGGAGGAAACCATTGTGTTCTTTAGAGAGTCTCAGCTTTCTATAGAGTGGCTATAATAGTTTATAGTCATTTTTGTGAGAAGACCGATTTATGTGACGTCTCATGGTCAAACAAACACCGCTCCATATCTGCCACCTTTCAACGGAGATGTGAAGTGCGATATTGGCGGATGAGATCGATTGAGACGCAGCCCATGCAAAAAAATACACATCTCTAGTTAAAACTGGTTTTGATGGGGATTTCTTAATTATGTTAATTTGATTTTGGCGGAGCATGACCATTGTAGACCAAGGGTTAGGTAATAAAGGAACAACATCCTCGCAGGTCTACTAGCTTCCTGCTTGAATGTGATTGGATCGTTAAAACAGTGTGACCTGCAGTTGGACACACACAGAGGGCTCGCACACACACACAGACAGACACACACACAAGTTCCCATTTTAAACCCATGAGAAAGATGCAAGAATATATTTCCCACACACACTTCTGAATAACAGTATAGATACTAGAAAAAGGCCCCCTATATGGCATCAGGTCATTGGTGATGTATGTGCTAAAATTGGTGGTTGGCCACAGAGTACAAGCCATAACGTGACCTCAGTTTGAAGGCTGGGGTGTCAAAGCCTCATTAATGCCATATAATCAATATGAAAATTCACTAAGTCCAATTTGGTATTTGCTCAAATATATGATCCCTTCAATTCTATATTGAATCATACTGAATGTTTCAAATGGATGTGCACGGTGGGACACAAACATGTTTCCAACAGTGTGACCTGGACACACACAGAGGGTATAACAGTACTGAGATGGAACACACACACAAATAAAACAATGCTAATGAAAGGTGAGAATGACTCACAACCTTCACTGTACAAGAGACAAAGTGTAGGTGACCAATAGCAACACAATGCACCATACACCAGTGGACCTGTCTCCTACATACCCACTCTCATCATGGTGTCTATCTGCTGTTGTGTCTCTTCCTGGAGGTTGCTGTCTGCTCAAACCACTGGTTAAGGTGTGAAGTCCTCCCTAAATCTATAACACTGTACGTTCTCAGACACAGACTGTTAAACCGAAGCAGCTGTTCAACAGGATATATCACAGAATTTACTGTCCATTGTACTGTGTGCAGCTCCAAAAAGTACCACAGTATATTTTAAGGGGGTAACTTGAATTAGTCTTTGTATGGAGCAGTCTGAGGAGATTTATGCTAATGTGGACAGAAAGAGCTGTGGACAGGATACGGTTAACAGGAGCATAGATAAACAACCTCAAGTAAGTACACCGTAGGCATAGAGACACACACATGGAAGTCTAAAAGAATGGTTATTTTCTTCCAATTGCCACACAAACAATTTAGCTTATGTTAATGTGATGAGGTTGGTCGATGCCCCATGCCCCAAGAGTCACGATCGTCGACAGAATTGGACCAAGGCGCAGCGTGCAGGGTTGAGTGAAACATATTTATTTGTTGAACGGGGAGTTGGCTCAGGTCTCCAACCTGGCTCAGCCAACCTCCCCGTATGCCCCCCAAATTTTTTTGGGGGGTGCTCCCTCTCGGGCTTCCTCGCCAGCCGTGTTCCGGCATACTTCTGCCGCTCTGCCACCGCTAACTCCAAACCATCCCTGGGACGGCGATACTCCCCAGCCTTCCTCCAGGGTCCTTCTCCAGCCATGATTTCCTCCCAGGTCCAGAACTCCCGGTTATCTCACTGCTTGGTTCTTGTTTGGTGGGTCACGATCGTCGACAGAATTGGACCAAGGCTCGGCGTGCAGAGTTGAGTGAAACATATTTATTTGTTGAACTCACCAAAACAAAAGAAAGAACACAACGACCGTAACGCATGTATGGCACACGCAGGTATGGCACACGCAGGTATGGCACACGCAGGTATGGCACACGCAGGTATGGCACACGCAGGTATGGCACACGCAGGTATGGCACACAACTACAAACCTAAACATATAATATCCTACACCAAGGTGGGGGACTAAACAACCTAAATAGGATTCCCTTTAGAGACAACGACTAACAGCTGCCTCTAATTGGGAACCCAAACCAACCAACATAGAAATACAAAACATAGACCAAAACACCCCTGATCACGTCCTGACCAAAACACAAGTGAGCAGCCAAAAGGGCTACCTATGGCCAGGACGTGACAACAAGGCTAAACTGTAACAAACAGATTATTAATATTCAAAAACAGAATACAATGTGTCTTCCAAATGAAGGTGCCTTACTTCACAAAGGAATACTTTTGAAAGTACATACTTGTGGAAATTAATACATAAAATGCTAAATACTACATCTCCCAAATGAAAGGTTGTCCCTTTAAGACTAGAGGTTAAATGTTCTGAAATGTTCGAGGCTCTGCATTTTAGGATGTATTGTAACTGCAGAAACATACATTATCATGTTCAAGTAGTGCTATGTAACTCGCAACTGTGTATTTCCAACCTGGACTCAGGTTGGAAATATCCTGTATCTGAGACACTCCATTTAGTATGATAGTGTAACTTTTATATTGTATGTATCAATTTTTGTATCAATTTATATTGTATGTATCAATCAGCCATTGTTAAAGATGTCAAAGGTGTCACAACATGCCCTTTTGTGTGTATATCACAGCCCCCCCTCTCTCACTCTCTCTCCCACCACAGGTTTTATGATGGTCATAAATACTTTGTAGAAACTTTGGGTTTGGCAGGATTGAGGGGAAAGAAACCTCTTTGAGACAAAGGATCTTTCCCTGCCAAAACTCCTACATCAACAAATTTGGAGAATTAAATAATATTTGTATTTTTGAGAATGTATAAACGGTTGGTGGGAAATTAAAGAATCAATCAAATTTCAATCTAAGGTATTTATAAAGCCCTTTTTACATCAGCCGATGTCACAAAGTGCTATACAGAATCCCAGCCTAAAACCCCACATAGCAAGCAATTCAGATGTAGAAGCACGAAATCACGTCGAATTCGTTAATCGTTTGTGATGTAACTAAAGATGGTATAACAACATAACTGTATCTCTGGAAGTGTACATTCCTCAGTTATTAGATATACATCTAAATATTGTGGAACTTATATGACTAAATATTAAACTATTTGTGAGAAGATGAAATGGGATGTTAGCCTTCTAAATGAGAGAATGTTTTTTCATATAAGGTGACAACTAGTCAGTGACCACACCCACGAGAGCACAAACATTATGTTGATGTTATGGACCGCCCCCCTTTTCCCAGAAGTGTATAAAACCACACATGACGAAATGTACATTTATGCCAAGTAGACGCACGGTAAGTCAGACGTCACGAATGGTTAACTTCTCAGGGATTGCTGGGGCGCTAGCGGGCTGCTCCCGGCAATATCACAGCGTTGTCAGATTTCAAAAAGGCTTCACGGCGAAAGCAGCACATTTGATTGTTTGAGGGTAGCACCTCACATATTTTTCCCATAGCCATGAATCGATTAGCCATCATGGCACACACATAACACATTTCACAGCGAAAACAAATCAATTACCTGTTGAAGAACTTCTGCTGAGGTCATCCTAAATGTCCAACGAAGACAATCCATGGTTCTTTTGTTAGAAAAAGTAATGTATTTTATCCATAAATCCTCCATTTGGTTCGCACGTTATAATCAGAAACGACAGCCTCCACTCCTCCATTGAAATGTGACGAGAACTCGTTCATCTTATACCTATAAACTTGTCCAAGAACAATCAAACATAGTTTTAAATGTATCCTTAGGAACACTTTTACGTATATTTACTATTATAAATCAACCGGAATATAAACTGATCGATAACGACGGTAAAAAAGACACAGCGTGCCTTTTCGGGCGCGCGCACTGGGTACTGTTTACATAAAAGAGTCACTTCCTGGTTTGTTCTTATTCTCTGATCTTATTCATCCAAAATGAAATTTTACACTGTCTCGAGACTGTTGACATCTAAAGGAAGCGATGGGTACTGCATTCATATGCCCTTATATATGGTCGTTTTCATGAGGGAGGGGTTCCCAAATGAGGAATTGTGTTTCCTATCCAATGGTGGTACTAAATATGTGCATATCCCATTATCTGGGCCTGAATGGGAGGCATTTTACTTTGGGCACGCCAGGCTCTTCAAAACGGTCACCTCATGAGCCGATCCCTAACAAGTTAAGATATCTACAAACTATTAGTCAAGAGAACGCTGGGACGGAGTCCCCGCATTGAAATGGCTACCACTAGGCCAAGAAGACCAGACAGCGTGGAGCGTTGGCTACACGGCTGGAAATGGTTAAACTCTGAGACTATTGATTCACTACAGACGTGAGAAAACCTAGACGCCGTTTTACCAGTCTGCAGCTGGAAATATGCGTAGCCTAGGAAAAGAATACCGCGGAAGCATCTATTCTATCAGATTTCTAAAGAACATTTCTTTATGCAACGATCGTTTATGCAACGGCCTGACGTATCCATTATAAACACAACCAGAGACTTTCTGTCGACTGACTCTCCAGCAGACGGACCGGCGATTTCAACAGAGAGACAACAACGACATACAAGCGTAAATATGTATACATTGCAATTATTTTAGAATGAGAGCCTGTTAAATGTTCTGAAATGTTTAAGGCTCTGCATTTTAGGATGTATTGTAACTGCAGAAACATTCATTATCATGTTCATGAAGTCCTATGTAACTCGCAACTGTGGACTGGAAATATGGAAATATGCTGTATCCGAGACACTCCCTTTAATATGATATTGTACCTTTTATATTGTATGTATCAATTTGTGCATACCCATCATCCATTTTGTATAATATGTTAAGACTTTGCTAAACATATGATATGTTATGAATTCTACTAATATTAGCTAGCTGGCTAACATTGCCAAGGCTAGGGGTTAACTGTAACTGGCATCTATATTTCCTGTTGCTGTGAGAAGCTGTATCTTTAACAACCACAAGTCCCCCTCAACAGGAAGAGAGATGGGGTGAGAAAACACCACTTTACAGTACAGCTATCCTTCCTCCATTTACAGATGATACAACAGAGGTGCTTCATACTTTGGGATCATATGGGGTGAATCCTATCTTCCACTTAAGTCAAATTTAGACAGTCATTCATTGATGACAATGGTTGACTAAGTGAAACTTTGAATTAAAGGGTTACTTCAGGATGTTGGCCCTTTATCTACTTCCCCAGAGTCAGATGAGCTTGTGTATAACATGTGTATGACTGTATCCAGTATGAAGGAAGTTAGAGGTAGTTTCGTGAGCCAATGCTAACTAGAGTCAGCACAATGACTGGAGGTGAATAGCATGCTAGCAGATACCCAGGAAATCAGCTCCTATTGATTTCAATTTGGGAAATCTGTTCTCAAGTATAATACAGAGACACACACTAATGTAAACAAGGTTTGAAAATATTATATTTTAGCCAAATTTTATATCTATTTGTGCTTCTTGCAGTCAATTTACAGTCTGCTAATGATTTGCAATTATGTCCCGGACCCCTGATCATTTGCTCAAGACAAACTTCTGCTTGCGGCTGAATCTAGTTGATGATCCCTGCACTACATGGTCCATGTTCGATTGTGTCTCATTGATGATGCTATGTACAGTACCTGTGTCCACAGAGCCTGATAGCTCAGGGAAGAGATCCTCCAGAGTTGCTGCATTGTGTCTGCTGCTGCTGTGTGTTTTACTGGCTGGGATCATAGGCCTGTCTGTCCTCTGTAAGTCTGAAGTTATAATTCCTACAATTCACATGCAGTTCTGTGATTATCTCTTTTAATGATAAACTTTGTTGTTGTTGTACTAGATGATGGGGTCTCTAAGAGCTTCTTAGCCTATAAGACCAACTCCTCTGCAGATAGAGACCAGCTACAGACCAGTTACAACAACCTGACTAAAGAGAGAGACCAGCTACAGACCAGTAACAACAACCTGACTACTGAGAGAGACCAGTTACAGGCCAGTTACAACAACCTGACTAAAGAGAGAGACCAGCTACAGACTGAAAGAGATTTTGTGAGCGGGAGGCTTACCAATTGCAGTGAGTAAACCTACAGTAATACATTACATGAGTCTGTACTCTTACATTAAGTGTGATAACTCTTCTAGAACAAACGTGTCCTGCAGGATGGCAGAAGTTTGAATCCAGTTGGTACATCCTGTCTACTGGGACTAAAACCTGGGAGGAGAGCAGAGCTGACTGTCTGGAGAGAGAAGCAGACCTGGTGATCATAAACAGCAATAAGGAACAGGTGAGAGAGAGAGAGAGAGAGAGAGAGAGAGAGAGAGAGAGAGAGAGAGAGAGAGAGAGAGAGAGAGAGAGAGAGAGAGAGAGAGAGAGAGAGAGAGCTTTGCAGGGGTAGATATGATCAAACATATAGGTATAAATGTATCTTTCTCAACAACAGGAGTTTCTTTTCAAACTCAACAAGAGAGTCTGGATTGGTCTGACTGACTCTGTTACTGAGGGGACCTGGATATGGGTGGACGGCACCACACTGACCACCCCAAGGTAATACACTAGTGCTCTAATAACAGTGTAAGGAGAATGACAGATTCTCTGTGTTGTTCATACTCTAGGTCCTCCATGCTCAACTGGTGGACAATAAGGCTCCAATTTTCAGTTCATTCAACCTCTATCCATACATTCAACCTCTATCCATACTTTCAACCTATCCATACAGGTTATTGTCATTGATGGTAGTATTCAACAAAGTTGAATTTAAGCTGAATTATGTCAGTATATTATTTAGGATTGTGATGTTCTAACTGTGATATCTGACTGTTTTAACCCTGTAGGTACTGGTATTACCATGATATCTGACTGTTTTTAACCCTGTATGTACTGGTATTAACCATGATATCTGACTGTTTTTAACCCTGTAGGTACTGGTATTAACCATGATATCTGACTGTTTTTAACCCTGTAGGTACTGGTATTAACCATGATATCTGACTGTTTTTAACCCTGTAGGTACTGGTATTATCATGATATCTGACTGTTTTTAACCCTGTAGGTACTGGTATTAACCATGATATCTGACTGTTTTTAACCCTGTAGGTACTGGTATTAACCATGATATCTGACTGTTTTTAACCCTGTAGGTACTGGTATTAACCATGATATCTGACTGTTTTAATCCCTTTAGGTACTGGTATGGCCCACAGCCTGATAATGCAGGTCCTACTGGGGAGGAGGACTGTGTTGAGATACGTACTGATCAGCGTCCTCTGGAGGCATGGAATGACATATCATGTGACATCAAACTCAACTGGATTTGTGAGAAAGTGGTTTAACATCACCATGACAACATACTGTAGTCTGCAGTGCACACAACTTCCTCCTTCATTCTCTCTCTCTATCTCTCTCTCACACACAGACTCTCTCTGTCTCGCTCTCTCTCATACACACCCTCTTTCTCTCTCACACTGCCTCGATCCCAAACACACCCTTACACACATTTTCACACGCACACGCACGCACACATGCATGCACGTACACACACGCATGCAAATGCACCTATTGTTATATTTGTTTGTAGAATCATATTAATAAAAGCCCTACTTATTCCCTGATTGTAGCTTCCTGTGTACTATTCGTTTTGTTTCATACGTCATCAGATGTAATTTGAAGCTAGTACTTTTGACTTTGTGCATACACATGATTTCCAATTCAAATAATTCTAAAGAATATATTCTAATTTAGGCCTGGTGCAAACATTCTCAACCATACCAAACCACCATTACATACAGTAGACTGTATCACCAATCAGTGAGTGTAGTAGAGATATCAAAGGATCTCAAAGGATGTTACTAAGTCATCTTTGCCAGGCAGTCTTTGTTTTCAAGTTACATACAATATCAGATGCTCACATTTTACTCACATTTAGGGTCCAAAAAGAGTGAAGTGGATTATTTCATCATTCAAACAGCTGTCACTCAAAATCTCATCCTCACAGGTTAAGCCTACCCACCCTCAATATCCAGTTTGTTGTGTCAAATCTATTGTATAGACATTATAATGACACATGTTTGTAGTCCTGGACCTCCCGAACATGTTGATGTATATTTGGGAGTAAACAGAGGGTCCAAATCAGCAGATAGGTGAAAGGAAGGGAGAATTCTGGAAACACCCTGAAATATCTTGGGTCTGTTACAAACTGTATGATATTTAGTGTATGTAAACAGCTAGCCTTTGTTCTCCATTTCCCCTCTTTTATCTGTATCTTCCTGGTATGATAGTGTCCTGTCCATCATCACAAATAGAAAGTCCCATTCCCTGGGCAGGAGGACTGGGTTGAGATATACTCTGGAAAAGATGACCATGTAGAGACATGGAATGATACATATTGTGCCCCAGAAAATAGTTTAACAATAATGACCTTAACAATCTCTCTCACACACACACGCAAGTATGCAAACATGTTTATTTTTTGTATTAGCATAGACACAACTACCCATGTCATTTTGTTGATACTTCCCTAGAGTTAACACCTACAGCAGTCACACAGACAGAGACACACAGATGACTCAGAGACAGAGATATCACTAGAAGCAGAGACTTTACGTATAGAGGGCTTGCAGTTGATGTACTACGCCTCCTGGCGGCCATGTTGGAAGACCACCACCACATTCTAGAAGCAGAGACTTAATGTATAGTAGACCTACATAGAAAGAAAGACCCAGGCATTGTTAAAGATGTCAAAGGTCATCTATGCTGAGCCAGATATGAACAAGAAGGTCAAGTTTGACAGAGGTGAGATGGAGGAGAGGATTGTGGATATCTACGTCAGTGCAGACACCCTGAGAGATGGTGAGACCAGCACCAAGTATCAGAACCAAGGTAAGACCCAGATGCAGACTGTCGAATTAACAGTGTTTATTGTAGCAACAGGGGCAGGCAAAGACAGGTCAAGGCAGGCAGGGGTCAATAATCCAGAGTATGGGGGCAAATGTACAGGACAGCAGGCAGGCTCAGGGTCAGGGCAGTGGTCAGTAATCCAGAGGGGGGCAGAGGTACAGATCGTTAGGCAGGCTCAGGGTCAGGAGCAGGCAGAGGTCAGTAATCCAGAGGGGTCTGGGGCAGGCAGGCTCAGAGTCAGGACAGGCAGAGTGGCCAGGCAGGCGGGCTCAGAGTCAGGAAAGGCAGAGTGGCCAGGCAGGCAGGCTTAGAATCAGTACAGGCAGAGCAGCCAGGCAGGCAAGTCTGAGTCAGGACAGGCAGAGTGGCCAGGCAGACGGGCACAGAGTCAGGACATGCAGAGTGGCCAGGCAAGCTGGCTTAGAGTCAGGACAGGCGGAGTGGTCAGGCAGGCGGGCTCAGAGTCAGGACAGGCAGAGAGGCCAGGCAGGCGGGCTCAGAGTCAGGACAGGCATGGGTCAAAACAAGAAAGGAGAGACTGGGGAAAAGCAGGAGCTGAGAACACAAAACGCTGGTTGACTGCAACAAACAAGAAGAACTGGAAAAAACAAACAGAAAACACAGGTGTAAATACACAGGGGATAATGGGGAAGATGAGTGACACCTGAGGGGGGTGGAGACAATCACAAAGACAGATGAAGGTCCTACCTCAGGATTGTATTCTCCAATGTGTTTTGATAAGGAAAGATGAGCGGAGAAAAAGCCCATAGACAAGTCTGTAATACCAATATTTCACCACTATGGTGAGTTCATCTCTCACTTTAACCACCAGGGGGAAGCATCACTTAAGCATTCAGCACTGTATCCAACCATCAAGTCAAAGTCAAAGTCACCATTATTAGTCAGTTGTACAACCGAATGCCTTCAACCGAAATGTGTCTTCTGCATTTAACCCAACCCCTCTGAATCAGAGAGGTGCGGGGGGCTGCCTTTAATCGACATCCACGTCTTCGGCGCCCGGGGAACAGTGGGTTAACTGCCTTGTTCAGGGGCAGAACGACAGATTTTTACCTTGTCAGCTCAGGGATTTGAACTTGCAGCCCTCCGGTTACAAGTCCAACGCTCTAACCACTAGGCTACCTGCCGAGAGAGAGAGAGAGAGAGAGAGAGAGAGAGAGAGAGAGAGAGAGAGAGAGAGAGAGAGAGAGAGAGAGAGAGAGAGAGAGAGAGAGAGAGAGAGAGAGAGAGAGAGAGAGAGAGAGAGAGAGAGAGAGAGAGAATTAATGAATGAAGGAGGAATGCACTGCACTGTGAGCTAATGTATGTGTTACATGTTGTTTTCTGTGTCATAACAACAGACATTTATCAATGGGGTTAAATCAGTCAGTCATGTCTGGATTAGTCTGACTGACTCTGTTACTGAGGGGACCTGGACATGGGTGGACGGCACCCCACTGACCACCCCAAGGTAAGAGAATACTGCTCTAATAACACTGACCCCCCCAAGGTAAGAGACTACTGCTCTATAATAACACTGACCACCCCAAGGTAAGAGATTACTTCTCTATAATAACACTGACCACCCCAAGGTAAGAGACTACTGCTCTATAATAACACTGACCACCCCAAGGTAAGAGACTACTGCTCTATAATAACACTGACCACCCCAAGGTAAGAGACTACTGCTCTATAATAACACTGACCACAGTGGAAAGAGTAGGACTGATTCTCTGTGTTGTTCATTACTTTAGGTTCTGAGAGAGTGGTCAGTCTAACTCTGTGTTGTTCATACTCTAGGTTCTAAGAGAGTGGTCAGTCTTACACTGTGCTGTTCATACTCTAGGTTCTGAGAGAGTGGTCAGTCTTACTCGGTGTTCTACTGCAGGTACTGGTGGATTGGAGATCCTTATGGTGGTGTAGGTCAGAACTGTGTGGTGGTACCTTACAGGTCATCAGGCCAAGGAGAGTAGTGGGACTATCGATGTTCCAATCCAGAGTACTGTCTCTGTGAGAACTCTACTGTTCCAGGAACTCTCTAGACTATGTTAATGATGGTCTGAAGACTGATTATATTTTGGTAGAATGCCACTTTGAACTAGACGTTAGAGAGAATAATAAATAATCGTTAATCCAACACACTTTATAGTGTGTCTGTGTTCTTTCATTAAGTATCCAGTTTGATAAATTTAAGGAAATTAATGTTTTCATCTTGTAGATCAAACCTGTCCTGAAGGCTGGAAGAATCTTTAATCCAGTTGGGACTTCTTGTCTACTGAGACTAAAACCTGGAAGGAGAGCAGAGAGGTCTGTCTGGAGAGAGAAGCAGACCTGGTGATCATAAACAGTGATAAGGAACAGGTGAGGAAGAGAGAGGGAGGGAGGGAGGGAGGGAGAGAGAGAGACAGAGAGAGAGAGAGAGAGAGAGAGAGAGAGAGAGAGAGAGAGAGAGAGAGAGAGAGAGAGAGAGAAAGAGAGAGAAGGTTGTTGTGTTGGGTAACCTGTGGATAGACAGTAGATGTTATGACAGTTAAACTCAGGGAGCATCGGCGCGCTAGCGGGCCACTCCCGACACTACCCGGTGAAATGTACGGCTCCAAATCCAAAAGTTTAATTATTAAACATTCATCAATATACAAGTGTTGCATAGACATCAAAATCTCTGCTTCTTGGCAATATCACAGGGTTGTCAGATTTTTTAAAAGGCTTTTCGGTGAAAGGACAACATTTGATTGTTTGAGGATAGCACCTCCAATATTTATGCATTAGCATGAATTCATATCCAGCGAGAGTCACACAAAATCCATATAAGAGCTAAAAAATATCACTTACCTTTCGAAGAACTTCTGCTGAGTGCTTCCCAAGTGTCCAACGAAGACATCCAATGGTTCTTTTGTTAGAAAAAGTCATTTATTATATCCATAAATCTCAGTTTGGTTGGCGCGTTATGATCAGAAAATCCACCGTTGAGTTGCTCATTGAACCGTGAAGAGAACACATTCAAATTAAACCTATAAACTTTCTACAAACAAATTTAAACCAAATTTTTAATGTATCCTTAGGTATCCTTGTATGTATATTTACTGTAACATTTAAACCGGACGATAATGTGAACAATAGAAAATGAAAATGAACTGAACGTTGTTGACAAAAGTGGTCCCCTGACTACTTCCTCTTCCTATCAATTCTGCTCACTGCTACAGCTTCCAGGCTTTGTATAAAGATGGTTGAAATCTAGTGGAGGCCATAGGTACTGCAGTCTCAGTCCTAGTTAACATAGAAATGAAAAGGATGGATGGATTTTCCTCGGGTTTTCGCCTGCTATATCAGTTCTGTTACACTCACATACATTTTTTTAACACTCTTAGACACTTCAGAGTGTTTCCTATCCAATAGTACTAATTATGTGCATATCCGATTTTCTGAAGTATTTTCTATCCTATTCCCTGAAGTTTCTAAAAGTGTTAATATTTTGTTTGTGAGTATAACAGAACGGATATGGCAGGCGAAACCCCGAGGACTTTCTGTCCTGGAAAAAGTGGTTTTGACACATTGCCTCATTTGGAACCCCTCCCTTATGAAAATACCCATATAAGGGCATATGAATGCAGTACCTATTGCTTCCTCTGGATGTCAACAGTCTCGAGAAAGTGTTCTGATTCTGTTTAGATGCTTTAAATGGCAGAATAAGAGGAATTAGGAAGTGTCCACACAGAAGGTCAACAGAGGAGAACGCGCGTTCCCAGCTGGCGCGCTCTGTGGTTTTTTCCTTTCTTATCTCCCAGTTTATATTCCGGTTGAAATATTATACAACATATACATAAAAGTGTTCCTAAGGATACATTATCAATTATGTTTGATTGTTCTTGGACAAGTTTATAGGTATAAGTTGAACGAGTTTCAATGGATGAGTCGACGCTGTATTTTCTCATTATAACGCGCCAACCAAATCGAGATTTATGGATATAATACATTACTTTTTCTAACAAAAGAACCATGGATTGTCTTCGTTGGACACTTGGGAAGTCCTCAGCAGAAGTTCTTCAACAGGTAATTGATTTGCTTTCGCTGTGAAATGTGTTATGTGTGAACCGTGATGGCTTATGAATTTATGGTCATGGGAAAAATATGTGAGGTGCTATCCTCAAACAATCAAATGTGGTGCTTTCACCGTAAAGCCTTTTTGAAATCTGACAACGCTGTGATATTGCCAAGAAGCATAGCTTTTGATGACTATGCAACACTTGTATATTGATGAATGTTTAATAATTCAACTTTTTGATTTTGAATTTGGCGCCTTGCATTTCACCGGGTAGTGTCGGGAGAGGGGCGCTTGCGCTCCACTGCTCCGTAAGAGGTTAACTGGTTTCTGTTCTGCCTGCACTGTTCTCTCTCCTTCAGCAGCTGGTCTTTCTGCCTCTGTAACAGGTCAGTGATACCTCTCTTGGTCTCTATCATGCGCCAGGCCATTGGTGTTTTAATAGGCCTCTGTTTGGTCTCTCTCTTCTGTGGATTATTCTAAAACACATATGGAGTCTGGTAATGTTTTCCCTAGATGCTGATCTTGGGTCAGTTTTTCATTTCCCCCTGCTAAATAGGTAAGGTTAGAATTGGGGGAGGAGAAGTTGATTCTAGATCTCAATTCTCTATTGATGTTGTTTACAATTTAAATGTTTGTTTCAAACCACAGGTCCCACTAGCTATGTAACGTCAAGTTACATCTGTAACTGATACTTGCTGTAGTGAGATAATGAAATATGTTCCAAGTTGCACCCTATTCCTGGCAGCCTATTCTGGTCAAAAGTAGTGTACTAAATATAAATAGGGTGCCATTTAGGACACATCCTCACTCACAGAAAGCAAGTCTCAGGGAGATGTTGAGAGTGACTTGTAGAATATACAGCACTCCTAAACACACAACAGCCAGCCTGTGGAGTCTTGTTCTTTCATCTGCAGAGGAACATGCACAAACACACACTAGCACACCCACATGCATGCACACACACACACACATCTTACATGACAACTGAACCAAGAGCAAATCATAACTAGACATTGAACTGATGTCTGTGCCCAGTGGGATGATTTTACCAACTGAGACACAGAAGAAAATCTTTCAAAACTTCACTAGTGTTGTTTTATTATATGGTTTTAGTGTTTGTGTAGTTAGGTGTGTGTGTCACAGGAGGTTGGTGGCACCTTCATTGGGGAGGATGTGCGCGTGTTAATGACTGGAGTGGAATAGGTGACGACACCAGAATGAAGGGTTGGATCATAATTAACCTTCCAAAACCATTAAAAAGAGGAAGAAAGACAATCCATGGTTCTTTTGTTAGAAAAAGTCATTGTTTATATGTCACGATCTTCGGGATAGACAGACCAAGGCGCAGCGAGGCATCCAGTATATATGCTTTATTTTATACAACGAAACTCACGCAACTGGGTAAACAACAAAAGTAAGCATGCGAAGATCGTGAAGTAGAACAAGCTAAACACAAAACAAGCAATGTTCAAACAATAACCCACAAACCCCAAGTGAAAACTACAAACATATATATGGTTCCCAATTAGAGACAACGACACACAGCTGCCTCTAATTGGGAACCATTACCCAAACATAGAAATATATAACCTAGAACAGAAAAACCCTACACCAAAAACGAAAACGAAACACTCCAGCCTGTCATCTCAGGCCTGGGCGTGACAGTACCCCCAAAGGCGCGGACTCCAACCGCGCCACCCAAAAGTCCATGGGGTCTCGGTGTTTTTTTGTCCCATGTGGCGGCTCCGGTGCTGGCCGTGCTGGTCCGAAGTCACGCACCGGAGGCCCTGGGCCATCTGCAGGACTGGGGACCCTCTCTGGCGGCCCCGGGCTGGGGACCCTCTCTGGCGGACCCGGGCTGGGGACCCTCTCTGGCGGACCCGGGCTGGGGACCCTCTCTGGCGGACCCGGGCTGGGGACCCTCACTGGCGGCGCCGGGCTGGGGACCCTCACTGGCGGCTCGGGACAGGGGAAGCACACTGGCGGACCTGGACAGGGGAAGCACACTGGCCCTCTGGTGCGGGGAGCAGGAACCGGCCGAACTGGGCTCGTAACGCGCACTCTGGTGCGGGGAGCAGGAACCGGCCGTACTGGGCTCGTAAAGCGCACTCTGGTGCGGGGAGCAGGACCCGGCCGTACTGGGCTCATAACGCGCACTCTGGTGCGGGGAGCACGAACAGGACGTGCTGAGTCCACGCCGGGCACAGGCATCCTGGAGCATGGAACAGGGATCCTGGAGCGTGGAACAGGGATCCTGGAGCGTACTGGGCTGTGGATGCGGACCGGAGATTCTGCCCGTAGGTCCGGTGCAGGATATCTTGGTCCTAGGAGACGCACTGGAGACCTAGCGCGCAGAGCTGGCACCACTCTACCAGGCTGCACACTGACCTTGGCCTGACAGACGAGTGGCGCTGGTATCTCTCGCACTTGGCTGTGGACATGTACCGGAGACACTGCACGCAGAACCGGTGCAGGATATCTTGGTCCTAGGAGGTGCACCGGAGACCAGGAGCGCTGAGCCGGCACCACTCTACCAGGCTGCACACTCATCGTAGCCTGACAGATGAGTGGCGCTGGAATCTCTCGCACCTGGCTGTGAACGCGCACAGGAGAAACCATGCGCAAAACTGCATAGCACGGTGTCCTTTCCGTGCGACGCTCTCCCCAACGCTCTCTCCACAAAGCACGAGGAGTTGGCTCAGGAGTCCCTCCAGAACCGGCCAACCTCCTCGTGTGCCCCCCAAAAAAAGTGTTTTGGGGCTGCCTTTCGGGCTTCCGTGCCAGGCGAGTTCCAATGTATCTCTCCCTCTCCGGGTTCCACGCTCCATATATATCCTCGTAGCTCCCTCGCTCAGTCTTCGCCGCTTCCATCCTCCTCTTGGGGCAACGATGCTCCGTCGTCTTCCCCCAAGGCCCCTTCCCAGCTAATATTTCCTGCCAAGTCCAGGACTCCTTTACACATCGCTGTTTGGTCCTTTTGTGGTGGGTTATTCTGTCACGATCTTCGGGATAGACAGACCAAGGCGCAGCGAGGCATCCAGTATACATGCTTTATTTTATACAACGAAACTCACGCAACTGGGTAAACAACAAAAGTAAACGTAACGAAGATCGTGAAGTAGAACAAGCTAAACACAAAACAAGCAATGTTCAAACAATAACCCACAAACCCCAAGTGAAAACTACAAACATATATATGGTTCCCAATTAGAGACAACGACACTCAGCTGCCTCTAATTGGGAACCATTACCCCAACATAGAAATATATAACCTAGAACAGAAAAACCCTACACCAAAAATGAAACCTAAACACTCCAGCCTGTCATCTCAGGCCTGGACGTGACATTATATCCATAAATCTGCGTTTGGTTGGCGCATTATGTTCAGATAATCCACCAAGCATTCACTGTCTACTCGCCCGTTGTACAGTGAAGAGAAAGCGTTCAAATTGTACCTATCAACTTTGCCCAAACAAATCAAACATCATTTGTAATCTTAGGTATCGTTTTATCTATATTAGCTATTATATTTCATACGGATAATAACCTAAACTATAGAAAAGGAAAATACAGAGCTGCGCGCTCCCGGGTCCCTCGTGCCCAAGACAGAAATGACTTCCTGGGTTCTCTTACCAATTATTCTTCTTTATACACAACTGTCTGGTCTGACTTAAATCTCTAGCCACTTTAAAAATAGGAATTGGATGTAACAAATGTATCACTAGACACTTTAAACAATTTTGTATACAATGTTTACATATCCGACGTTACTCATATCAAATGTATACACTGTACTCTAAATCATCTGCTGAATCTTGCCTATGCCGTTCGGCCATCGACTCAAATCTCTAGCCACTTTAATAATTATAATTGGATGAAATAAATGTGTCACTAGCCACTTTAAACGATGCCATTTATATAATGTTTACATATCCTACATTACTCATCTCATATGTATATACTGTACTCCATACCATCTACTGCATCTTGCCTATGCCGGTCAGCCATTGCTTATCCATATATTTATATGTACATACTCATATTCGTTCCTTTACTCTTGTGTGTATAAGGTAGTTGTTGTGAATTTGTTAGATTACTTGTTAGATACTACTGCATGGTCGGAACTAGAAGCACACGCATTTCGCTACACTCGCATTAACATCTGCTAACCATGTGTATGTGACAAATACAATTTGATTTGATTTGATTACAAGCTTGCGTCCCAAATGGCATCCTATTTCCCTATGTAGTGCACTATATAGAGAATAGGGTGCCATTAAGGACACATTTCAGGTCTGTTTCTTATTGGTGGATTGAGCCTGGAAACATCCTGTCATCTGCTGTGGGCCACAGACAGAGAACAGAGAACAGAGAGGGAGAGGGTGGAGACCCCATTAGACACCATGCGTGAGTGTGTAGCAGACAGGTCCTCTGGTGCTTGGTGTTGCCATTGGTAACCTACACATTGTCCCTTGTACAGTGAAGGTTGTGAGTCATTCTCACCTTTCATTAGCATTGTTTTTGTATGTGTGTGTGAGTGTGCCCTTTCAGTATCCAATTACATTCCATCAGGAAGCTGGTAGACCTTGTTAAAGACAATTGTTCATTTGTTTTACTCAAAAGTGACTTTGTTATTCATATCATTAAAGTGATAAGCATTGGTTAATAATTGGTCCCACTTTTCTTTTACTAAGCATAAGCTTACGGCAAATCATGACATGCTTCTAATAAAACTAATGAAGAATCATTTTCCAGAGTACAGTATGTCTACATACTCTCCTCTAAATCTAAACACAACAATTATTTGTCTTCTTCTTCCTCCTCTCTGTCTCTCTGACACTAAGGCTCTATCTCAATTACAGTTTCCTAGAGTCCTCTCCTACCGGGTCCTCTCCTCCTTTCAACCTTATTAGAGGAGAAGGTCCAAGGTGCCTCCCCTAGGATTCTATTCTCCAATGTGTATTGAGACAGTCTGTCATACCACTTTTTCACCTCTAAATTGAGTTAATCTCTCACTTTAACTAATAGGTGGAATCATCACTTTTTCAGACTAGGGTCCTTTATCTGAATTTCCTCCTGACTGATGTGCCCAAAGTAAACTGCCCTTTACTCAGGCCCAGAAGCCAGGATATGCATATAGTTGGTACCATTGGATAGAAAACACTTTGAAGTTTGTAGAAATGTTAAAATAATGTATGAGACTACAACACAATAGATATGGTAGGAGAAACTCCAAAGAAAACCAACCAAATCCTTTTTTTTTTGAGAGCCCATGCTCTTACAACGGAAGGTATAGCGTCATATACACATCCAGCTCATATATTGCAATTCCTATGGCTTCCACTAGATGTCAACAGTCTTTGTTCAAGGTTTCAGGTGTGTTTCTTCCCAAACGAGGAAGAATTCAGAGTTTTAGTATTGGGAGTCAGAGTTGGAAATTAGTCTGTGCGTGCGCAGATGACGCGCACCTGCTAATTTTGCTTTTCTATTGAACATACTTATTTCTGTATGAAATATTATAGTTTAATTACATTTTAGGGTACCTGAGGATTAAATAGAAATGTATTTTGACTTGTTTTAACAAAGTTTAGCGGTAGCTTTTTGGATTCCTTTCTCTGCATGTTGAACGAGTGGATTACTCAAATCGATGGTGCCAACTAAAACGGACTTTTTGGAATATGAAGAAGGATTTTATCTAACCAAACGACCATACATGTTGTAGCTAGGACCCTTTGGATTGCAAATCAGAGGGAGATTTTCAAAAAGTAAGTGAGTATTTAATCGCTATTTGTGATTTTTTGAAGCCTTGTGCTGGTTGAAAAATATTTTGATGTGGGGCGCCGTCGTCAAACAATCACGTCATGCTTTCGCTGTAAAGCCTATTGTAAATCATACAATGCAGTTAGATTAACAAGAAGTTAAGCTTTTAACCGATATAAGATACTTGTATGTACCAAAATGTTTAATGTCCATAATTTATATGAGTATTTATTTGAATTACGCGCCCTCCAATTTCACCGGAGGTTGTCGACAGGAGAGAGAGAGAGAGGGCTTACAGCAGCACCTAGATCTTCTGCACAGATTCTGCCAGACCTGGGTCCTGACAACAAAATCTCAGAAAGACCAAAATAATGGTCTTCCAAAGAAGGTCCAGTCGCCAGAACCACAAATTCCATCTTGACACCGTTGCCCTACAGCACACAAAAAACTATACATACCTTGGCCTAAACATCAGCGCCACAGTTAACTTCCACAAAGCTGTGAATGTTCTGAGAGACAAGGAAGAAGGTCCTTCTATGCCATCAAAATTAACATAAACTTCGACGTACCAATCTGGCTAAAAAGAGTTATAGAACCCATTGCCCTTTATGGTTGTGAGGTCTGGGGTCCGCTCACCAACCAAAAATTCACAAAATGGGACAAACATCGATAATTGCTTGACACACTGGAAAGAATTAACAAAAAATCTGAGAAAACTAGAATGCTATTTGGCCCTAAACAGAGTACACAGTGGCAGAATACCTGACCCCTGTGACTGACCCAAACTTAATAAGGAAAGCTTTGACTATGTACAGACTCAGTGAACATAGCCTTGCTATTGAGAAAGGCCGCCGTAGGCAGACATGGCTCTCAAGAGAAGACAGGCTTTGTGCACACTGCCTACTAAAGGAGGTGGAAACTGAGCTGCACTTCCTAACCTCCTGCCAAATGTATGACCATATTAGAGACACATATTTCCCTCAAATTACACAGATCCACAAAGAATTTGAAAACAAACCCGATTTCGATAAACTCCCATATCTACTGGGTAAATATACCACAATGTGCCATCACAGCAGCAACATGTGTGACCAGTTGCAACAAGAAAAGGGCAACTAGTGAAGAACAAGCACCATTGTAAATACAACCCATATTTATGTTTATTTATTTTCACTTTTGTACTTTAAACATTTGCACATCGTTACAACACTGTATATATACATAATATGTCATTTGAAATGTATTTATTCTACTGGAACATCTGTGACTGTAATTTTTATGCTCATTTTTATTGTTTATTTGAATTGAGAGAGAGAAACACAAGGAGACACAGAGACACACAAAGACACACAGAGACACACAGAGACGGTTTGTTACTGGGTGTTATTGTTACACCACTTTCTCACATATCCAGTCATGTTTTTTGTGACAATTGTCATCATTCCATGTCTTTACAGGGTCATCTTGTCCATAGTATATCTCAACACAGTCCTCTTGCCCTTTATTACCAGGCTGTCCTGTCCCCCAGTACCTAAACAACAAAGAGATCCAGACAGTCAGACAATGTGTGACAAACATCCTCCTCAATTATACACATAGTCCTATGTTTTAAAGACACACTCCATAAGATGAGCATACCATTATCAAGATTGGGCCATCAACACATTTTGATCACCTTTTCATATGTAAATATCACCTTTTTATCTCCATATCACAAGGTAAAATGATCAAATCTCTCACCCTGTGGTCAGTGATGTTCCATCCACCTATTTCCAGGTCTTCTCAGTAACAGAGTCAGTCAGACCAATCCAGGCTCTCAGGTGGAAGTTGAAGAGAAATGTCTGTGGTTGAGAAAGATTTAAAAAACGGTAACTTTTAATATATTTATAAAATACTGCACACATATTAGTGTACTGATGAAAATTATACTTGCTCCTCAGAGATTTTGATGACTATGCAACACTTGTATATTGATGAATGTTTAATAATTAAACTTTTGGATTTGGAGCCGTACATTTCACCGGGTAGTGTCGGGAGTGGCCCGCTAGCGCGCCGATGCTCCCTGAGTTTAACTGTCATAACATCTACTGTCTATCCACAGGTTACCCAACACAACAACCTTCTCTCTCTCTCTCTCTCTCTCTCTCTCTCTCTCTCTCTCTCTCTCTCTCTCTCTCTCTCTCACCTGTTCCTCTCTGCTGTTTATGATCACCAGGTCTGCTCCTCTCTCCAGACAGTCCTGTCTGCTCTCCTCCCAGGTTTTCTACTCAGTAGAGAGGAAGTACAAACTGGAGTCAAAGTATCTCCATCCCTCCTGACAATGCTGCTCTGTTGAAGAGCAAAGTTGAACACAATGAGAAACTTAGCCAGTATCTTTATACTCATTAACCCATTGATATATAATTATTGTGGATTTTACTTCTAATTTATCACAGTTTATATCTCACCTATCACAAAAAGCTTTGCCTGAATTCGGCCTTTCTCTTCAGTCATGTTGTTGTAGATAGTCTGTAGCTGGTCTCTCTCTTTAGTCAGGTTGTTGTTTTTGGTCTGTAGCTGGTCTCTTTCTGCAGTTGCGTTGATTTTATAAAGGGAGAAACTCTGTGACAAGTTGTTCCTTTTATCCTCAGAATCTTTGATGGCTCTGTTATCTACAAAGTATAAACACATAGTTACTAGGTAAAACACCAGGTAAATTGGCTTAGTAACCTGCACTTCTTACAACTAGGTGATAAGCAATGAACTTGGACACAAACTCACAGTAGACAGACAGGCCTATAATCCCAGCCAGTAGAACACACAGCAGCCCCAGACACACTGCAGCAACTTTTTAGGAGCATTTTTAGGAGCAGTGTCTGCTGTCTCTTCTCTCTTGGTGCTGGTCTCACCGTCTCTCAGTGTGTCTGCACTGACGTAGATATCCACAATCCTCTCCTCCATCTCACCTCTGTAAAACTTGACCTTCTTGTACATATCTGGCTCAGCATAGATGACCTTTGACATCTTTAACAGTGCCTGGGTCTTTCTTTCTATGTAGGTCTACTATAAATTAAGTCTCTGCTTCTGGATTTAATGTGGTGGTCTTCCAACATGGCTGCCAGGAGGTGTCGTACGTGAACTACAGAACAGGCCCCCTGTACTTTATTTTCTGCTTCTAGTGATATCTCTGTCTCTGAGTCATCTGTGTGTCTCTGTCTGTGTCACTGTGTCAGGTCCTAACTCTATGGAAGTTTCAACAAAATTACACGGGTAGCTGTGGCTATTCTAATACAATTTTATTTACAAGTTTGCATACTTGTGTGCGTAGATGTGTGCGTGTGAGAGATACAGTGGTTAATGTTAAAGAATTTTATGTGGCACAATATGTATCATTCCATGTCTCTACATGGTCATCTTGTCCAGAGTATATCTCAACCCAGTCCTCCTGCCCAGGGAATGGGACTTGCTATTTGTGATGATGGACAGGACACTATCATGCCAGGTAGATATAGATCATAGAGTGGAAGTGGAGAACAAAGGCTATCTGTTAACATATATTACATCTAATATGGAACAGTCAAATATGAGCATTTGATATTGTGCTTGTATGTAACTTGACAACAAAGACTGACTGTCAAAGATTATTAGAACACACAGCAGCCCCAGACACACTGCAGCAAATCCAGAGGGTCTCTTCCACCACTGAAAATGTACTGAATAACAAATGACTAAAGATCTTTGGTAATGTGTTTTACTGTATCATCCAGGATTGGGACAAATAAAGGTCTAGTACTACAGGGTAATCTCACCTGTTTAATACAGGGTGTGTAATTTGTGTGTGTTCGTGCAATCTTACCTGAAGCAACTATTCCATCTCTTGGACTGGGCTTGAAGGCTCTTACGTTGGCATATAATTGGCCATCAATGTCTGTATTCTTCAATGCATAGACTCCCTTTGACATCTTAACACAGTTACTTCTTACCTCAACTCTAATGTATGTCTGTAGCTGTGTCTTCTCCCTGCACTGTCCTGCATCTGTGTGACTTAAGGTAGTGGAAATCTTTATCAGTCAACCACAGTGAAGGGGAAATTGTGAAATCAACAAAACACTGACCACCATGTGACTCCCACCAGCCTTAGTTTGACAATATACTACATTATGTGACTCTATATCATGATATATGTGTGAATTCACAGGGTCCCAATTTTTCATGTTCTAAAATAATTTGGGATCCTGTTAATTGACATATACACTACATTTATCCATATATCCACTCCCAGCCTTCAAATGGAGAGCACATTATGGCTCCCACTCTGTGACTGGTGGCGTAGGGGGAAGTTGCCCTAGATGCTGATTTTAGGTAAGTTTTGCATTTCCTCCACAAATGGTTCAGGTTAGGATTGGGGAGGGGAACCTGATCATAGATCTGTACAGATGGGAAACTTCGCCCTGAAGTGTGACCGGCCACCAATGACCATAATGGTCTTTGTTCTATCTATGCTGACTGTGAAGAATTCCTCAGAATGAAAAGGCAGAAGTTCTGACATCTCCATGGATTCAGTTTGACAGATATAAGAGAATAGAAGAATAAAAACTCTTCACGTTTTATGACGAAAGGTTAATATTTCCACCCTGTCTTTTAGTACAACATAACATATACATACTGGTTACATCTAATGACAAAACTCTCTCTACACTGATTCCACTGTTCCACATGACATCTACCTACATGAACTATTATACAACTCTATAGCTCTACTCTATTCCACAGGAGGAGAGAAAGCATCACACAGATCCTTAGATACAGGAACAGAGTCAAAGGTGGCCCTCTGGTTGACATAGTACTAACTACAGGTACAGTTGTAGTGTTGGTGACAGTGACCTGGGTGGATGTAGTACTAACTACAGGCACAGCTGTAGTGTTGGTGAGAGAGACCAGCTCCAGACCAGTTACAAGAACCTAAGTGAAGAGAGCCTCAGCGCTCATACAGGACTTTGGCTATTTGGATTTCGAAACGCCCCTATTTGACAATATATGGTCACAGACACAAGAAACTACTAAACCTGCTACTGTTCTCCCTCCCATCTCACTTTTTTTATTTTTTTATTTCACCTTTATTTAACCAGGTAGCCTAGTTGAGAACAAGTTCTCAATTTAAAATACGACCTGGCCAAGATAAAGCAAAGCAGTGTGACACAAACAACAACACATGGAATTAACAAGCGTACAGTCAATAACACAATAGAAAAAAAAGAAAGTCTATATACAGTGTGTGCAAATGGCGTAAGGATGTAAGGCAATAAATAGGCCATAGTGCTGAAGTAATTACAATTTAGCAGATTAACACTGGAGTGATAGATGAGCAGATGATGATATGCAATTAGAAATACTGGTGTGCAAAAGAGCAGAAAAGTAAATAAAAACAATATGGGAATGAGGTAGGTAGATTGGGTGGGCTATTTACAGATGGACTATGTACAACTGCAGTGATCGGCTAGCTGCTCAGAGAACTGATGTTTAAAGTTAGTAAGAGAAATATGTCTCCAGCTTCAGCGAATTTTGCAATTCGTTCCAGTCATTGGCAGCAGAGAACTGGAAGGAAAGGTGGCCAAAGGAGGTGTTTGGGGATGACCAGTGAGATATACCTGCTGGAGCGCGTGCTATGTGTGGGTGTTGTTATCGTGACCAGTGAGCTGAGATAAGATGGAGCTTTACCTAGCATAGACTTATAGATGACCTGGAGCCAGTGGGTCTGGCAACGAATATGTATAGAGGGCCAGCCGACTAGAGCATACAAGTCGCAGTGGTGGGTGGTATAAGAGGCTTTGGTGACAAAACGGATGGCACTGTGATAGACTGCATCCAGTTTGCCGAGTAGAGTACTGGAAGCTATTTTGTAAATGACATCGCCAAAGTCGAGGATCGTTAGGATAGTCAGTTTTACGAGGGTATGTTTGGCGGCGTGAGTGAAGGAGGCTTTGTTCAGAAATAGGAGGCCGATTCTAGATTTCATTTTGGATTGGAGATGTTTAATATGAGTCTGGAAGGAGAGTTTACAGTCTAGCCAGACACCTAGGTATTTGTAGTTGTCCACATATTCTAAGTCAGAACCGTCCAGAGTAGTGATGTTGGTCGGGCGGGCGGGTGCAGGCAGCGAACGGTTGAAAAGCATGCATTTGGTTTTACTAGCGTTTATTAAGAGCAGTTGGAGGCCAAGGAAGGAGTCTTGTAAGGCATTGAAGCTCGTTTGGAGGTTAGTTAACACAGTGTCCAAAGAAGGGCCAGATGTATACAGAATGGTGTCGTCTGCGTAGAGGTGGTTCAGGGAATCACCCGCAGCAGGAGCGACATCGTTGATATATACAGAAAAAAGAGTCAGCCCGAGAACTGAACCCTGTGGTACACCCATAGAGACTGCCAGATGTCCGGACAACAGGCCCTCTGATTTGACACACTGAACTCTGTCTGAGAAGTAGTTGGTGAACCAGGCGAGGCAGTCATTTGAGAAACTAAGGCTGTTGAGTCTGCCAATAGGAATACAGTGATTGACAGAGTCGAAAGCATTGGCCAGGTCGATGAAGACTGCTGCACAGTCTTTTGTCGATGTCGGTTATGATTTTGGTTAGTACCTTGAGCGTGGCTGAGGTGTACTCGTGACCAGCTCGGAAACCGGATTGGTCTGACTGACTCTGTCCATACAATAGATTTGACACTACAAAATGCTCCAATTGGATATTGAGGATGGGTAGGCTTAACAACAGGTACAGTTGTAGTGTTGGTGACAGAGACGTGGGTAGACGTAGTACTAACTACAGGTACAGCTGTAGTGATGGTGACAGAGACCTGGTTAGATGTAGTACTAACTACAGGTACAGCTGTAGTGATGATGACAGAGACCTGGTTAGACGTAGTACTAACTACAGGTACAGCTGTAGTGTTGGCGATAGAGACCTGGGTAAACGTAGTACTAACTACAGGTACAGCTGTAGTGTTGGTGACAGAGAACTGGGTAGACGTAGTACTAACTACAGGTACAGCTGTAGTGTTGGTGACTGAGACCAGGGTGGACGGAGTTCTAACTACAGGTACAGCTGTAGTGTTGGTGATAGAGACCTGGGTGGATGTAGTACTAACTACAGGTACAGCTGTAGTGTTGGTGATAGAGACCTGGGCCCAATTTCACAAAACCATATTAAGGCTAAGTTAATCTTAGAAGAATAGGATGCTATGGTAATAATTATGGACTTAGCCTTAAGAATGGAAACCAGGCCCTGGGCTGTAGAGCTCACAACCACCCCAACAGTCCTTCACTGAGCCCAGACACACACCCACTTTGCCTGCCCTGCCCACTACCACCAGTTCTACAGTTCTTTGAACAGCAGGTGTTGCAGTTGGCCACCCGGGTCATGTTATCGGCCCTGGGGCCCACCACCGTAGAAGTTTTGAGCGTCCCGTTGCCTTGGCATAGGGTGACGCAGACGATGCCGTCCCATTGACACCGTTGGTGAGGTTGGCAGAGAGCTGCCAGTTTGAGGAGCTGCATGCTACCGGGCAGTTGGAGGAGACCACTGAGGTATATTAAGAACTGGAGACCTTGTCCAAGATGTTCGCCTGTTGTTTTCAAGGTATTCGCATTCTCATACGTAGATTCATGGACATCTATATCCGGGTTGCATACGGTTTACACAGCCCAACATCACATGCACAGTACCACTCAGTGTGCACAGGAAGCAGCGCGAGCAGCAACGACATCATTACGTCATCCAAAAGCATGGCAGACATTGGATGAATATAAAAAAATAGGCCTCAGCGACAATTATTTGAGTAATACAATGGATGTTTTTTGCACAAAGGTGGTGACCAAAGTGTCTTATTAGGTAATTTTCTAATCTGAATTCTTTATGTTTCCGTGTGCAGGGTTGTACTGCAGTACTGAAACCAAACTGTAGAAGCAATCGAACCATGGACCATTGGAGGAGATGCCTGGTAGCCCGTTCTGGGGAGTGGTAAAATCTGTCACCTGGAGGGAGGGAGGGAGGAAGGAGGGAGGGAGAAGGGGGGGAAGAATGAGAGGGGATAGAGAGAGAGAGAGAGAGAGAGAGAGAGAGAGAGAGAGAGAGAGAGAGAGAGAGAGAGAGAGATATAATGTACCTGATAACAACTGGTAGCTTTCAGCAACCAACTGCTTTCAAATAAGTGGCTGTGAGGGAGAGAGGATATGAGAAAGGAAGGCTATTTTAGAGTTTTGAAACAAGACCCTTACTTTGCTGACAACGGACAGGGTTAAATCCGTTCTTGATGGGGTGCTGGTGGGCGCCATGAGGCTCACCGTACTGTTGGCCGCACCGCCCCCAGTCACAATGGAGATGTTGGCAGGGAAGGAAGAAATGAATCTGCGATCGTTGGTGGCTCGGACAGTAAAGGTTCCTCCATTTCTGTTGGCCGTTTCTACAGTGAAGGGGACTGAAATGGTGGGAAACTATGGACAGAACAGGGCTTAGACTCTGATGGGTTAAGTAGTAGTAGTGATAAATGAGGCCTCAAGGCTCTGTTGATACAGTCCCGTCTGCTGTCTGTCCAGTTTTTAGTCTTGGTCGAGATGTAGTACCAAACTTTAAAATCATCTCTCTCTCTCCACAAACTAGTCTTTCTCTTCAGTCAGGTTGTTGTAACTGGTCTGTAGCTGGTCTCTCGCTTCAGTCAGGTTGTTGTAACTGGTCTGTAGCTGGTCTCTCTCTGCAGTTGCGTTAGTCTTATAAAAGAAAAAACTCTGTGACAAGTTGTTCCTTTTATCCTCAGAATCTTTGATGGCTCTGATATCTACAAAGTATAAACATATTGTTACTAGTTAAAACACCAGGTAAATAGGCCTAGTAGCCTGCACTTATTACAACTAGGTGATAAGCAACTTGGACACAAACTTACAGTAGACAGACAGGCCTATGATCCCAGAATTAATGTGGTGGTCTTTCAACATGGCTGCCAGGAGGCGTCGTGCGTCAACTGCAAGCCCTCTATACGTTAAGTCTCTGCTTCTAGTGATATCTCTGTTGAAGTTGAGACTGGTGACAAGTTTCAGCAGAAAGTACTTTGTTTATGGCCATTTTGAGCCTGTAATCAAACCCACAAATGCTGATGCTCACAGTTTTCAGCTGTGCTAACATAATTGCTAAAGGCTTTTACAATGATCAATTAGCCTTTTAAAATTATAAACTTGGATTAGCTGACAAAACGTGCCATTGGAACACAGGAGTGATAGTTGCTGATAATGGGCCTCTGCACGCCAATGTAGATATTCCATTCAAAATCAGCCGTTTCCAGCTACAATAGTCATTTCCAACATTAACAATGTCTACACTGTATTTCTGATCAATTTGGTGTTATTTTAATGGACAACAAATTAGCTTTTCTTTAAAAAATATGGACATTTCTAAGTGACCACAAACTTTTGAACAATAGCGTATATATTTAACCTTTTAATTAACTAGGTACGTCAGTTAAGAACAAGTTCTTATTTAAAATGATTGCCTACCCCGGCCAAACCTTCCCCTATCCCGGATGACGCTGGGCCAATTATGCACCCCCCCGTGGGACTACCGATCACAGCTGGTTGTGATACAGCCCGGGATTGAACCCAGGTCTGTAGTGACACCTCTTGCACTGCGATGCAGTGCTTTAAACCGCTGCGCAACTCGGCCGCCCAATTCAGCAGACACTCTCTTAATGAACCTTAATGAATTTTGAGTGACAGCTGGTTAAACACCTATGTAACTTGACAACAAAGACTGACTGTCAAAGATTATTAGGAGAACACACAGCAGCCCAAGACACACTGCAGCAACTCCAGTGTGTCTTGGGCTGCTGTGTGTTCTCCTAATAATCTTTGACAGTCAGTCTTTGTTGTCAAGTTACATAGGTGTTTAACCAGCTGTCACTCTTCCACCACTGAAAATGTTCTGAATAACATAATATTAATGATCTTTGGTAATATGTTTAACTGTATCATCCTGGATTGGGACAAATAAAGGTATACAGTAATACTACAGGGTAATCTCACCAATTTAACATATTGTGTGTAATTTGTGTGTGTGTGTTTTCGCAATCTACCTGAAGCAACAACTCCATCTCTTGCATGAGCTATTATACAACTCTATAGCTCTACTCTATTCCACAGGAGGAGAGAAAGCATCACATAGATCCTTAGATAAAGGGACAGAGTCAAAGGTGGCCCTCTGGTGGACATAGTACTAACTACAGGTACAGCTGTAATGTTGGTGACAGAGACCTGGGTGGATGTACTACTGACTACAGGTACATCTGTAGTGTTGGTGACAGAGACCTGGGTGGATGTAGTACTAACTACAGGTACATCTGTAGTGTTGATGACAGACACCTTGGTGGATGTAGTACTAACTACAGGTACATCTGTAGTGTTGGTGACAGACACCTGGGCTTCAGAGCTCCCAACCACTCCCACCATGTCCTTCACTGAGCCCAGACACACCCATGTTGCTTGCCCTGTCCACTACCACCAGTTCTACCTTCTTTGAACAGCAGTTGGCACTGTAGGCCACCGGGGTCACTTTCTTGGCCCTGGGGCCCACCGCCGTAGAAGTTTTGAGGGTCCCGTTGCCCTGGGATAGGGTGACTCGGTCGATGCCCGTCCCGTTGTTGCCATCGGTGATGTTGGCAGATGCTACCAGGAAGAGGCACTGCAGTCAGCCGGGAAGTTGGACGAGACACTGACCAGCCCGCACTGGGGGAAGGGGGGGATCTGTCACCTGGAGGGAGGTGATAGAGGTTCACCTAGGGGTCATGATTGAGCCTGTACAAATGTTTGATGTATTAGATTTATTTATTATGCTTATGTTGTATCAGGGTGACGTCTCTCTCTCTCTCTCTCTCTCTCTCTCTCTCTCTCTCTCTCTCTCTCTCTCTCTCTCTCTCTCTCTCTCTCTCTCATAAAGAGACCCCTCTGGAAAATGTGTGACTGAGACAGAACTCTGCACGGGATTGTGGGAGATAAGAGACTAGTCAGACATTCCACAATAAATCAACTTTGGGGAGTGGACATTTATTGCATAGCTTTTAGATAACACTGAAATTCTATGTTTGTATAGCTGTGGATGCATGGGCTTGGTCTTAGGAGTAGAAGGTAATGACGTAGGCTGTGACATCACTAAGGCTAGACTTCGGTTTAATAAAACAACTTGAGACTTTTTCTTGGGGGCTTACTCAGAAACGTGCGTGCTATGTTCCTGATTGTCAACTTCTGTCTGCAATTGCATTAATAAAGGTCTTTGAATGATTAGTTAAAGATATTGTCACAATGCTATTTTCACCAATGAGCCAATGATTTGCAAGGAACAAGGAAGGAACAAACCCCAACAGAGGGGAGATGGAACAGAGAGAGAGAGAGAGAGAGAGAGAGAGAGAGAGAGAGAGAGAGAGAGAGAGAGAGAGAGAGAGAAGAGCAAGAGAGCATTTGAGACAGTGAGAGAGGGAGTGAGTGAGTAAGAGAGCGAGAGAGTGAGAGAGAGAGAAAGAGAAGAGCTTAGTTAGACAACTGAGGTAGTGCTGGTAGTGGTGGTAGTAGTGGTGGTTGTGGTGGTACTGGTGGTAGTAGTGGTGGTCGTGGTAGTAGTGGTGGTAGTGGTGGTTGTGGTGGTAGTGGTGGCACCATCTCTGAGCAGTAGAGCTGGTATCTTACACCAACCAAGTCCTTTCAAATTCAGTTGCCAGAGAGACGATATGAGGAAAGGAGGCCTTTTTTTTTGGAACATAACCCTTACCTTGTTGACAAAAGAGAGATGCAGGACGGCGTAGCTTCAAGTCTGTGGCTCGAGCGTACTCGACAGTCAGGGTGACGTCTGTTCCCAACAGCGTGCTGGCAGGCGCTGTGAGGGTCACTGTACCGTTGGCTGCGCCGTCCCTGGCCACCATAGAGATGCTGGCGGGGAAGGATGAAGTGAAGGTTGTTGGTGGCTCGGTCGGTAAAGGTTCCATCTGTTGCGTTGTCCATTGCCACGGTGAAGGGGAAAGAGATGGTGGACCCTGGTTCTAGAGTACTTTGAGCCTGTTGCTGGGGAGAGAAGAACTTCACTTTTCAACAATAAGACAGGCTGTGTCCGGAATGGCATCCTATTCCTTATATATAGTGTACTGCATTTTACCAGAACCACAGTAGCCCTGGTCCAAAGGAAAAGGGTGCAATTGCAGACCCAGCCAGAGAGTTCTACAAGAGGAAACCAACTGACTGTAACAGAGATGGTGGAAGTCTTTATCTGAGTGGAGGCCTGTCTCTGGAAGAGGTTAGGTGATCCTTTGGTGGTGGTGCAGTTGCTCTCTCCCCTCAGACACACCACAAACTCAGTAACATCTGACAAAAATATCTAAAGACGCTGAAGCAGCAAACTTTGTGAAAATTTATATTTGTGTCATTCTCACAACTTTTGGCCACAACTTTAAGATTTGATAAGATGTGGAAATATATTCCACACAAGTAAAAGAACTGGGTTAAAACATTTATTCTGCTCCAATTTCAGGGAATCACTTGTCATGTGATGTAACAATGTTTGAGTTGGACAGCACTAACAGATCTGGGACCAGGCTAACACCCACCTGGGTCGTTGAAGAGGACCAGGATGTATGTTCCTGCTGATCTGGGACCAGGCTACCACCCACCTGGGTCGTTGAAGGGGACCAGGATGTGTGTTCCTGCTGATCTGGGACCAGGCTAACACCCGCCTGAGTCATTGAAGGGGACCAGGATGTATGATGAAGGTTCCTGCTGTGTTCCTCTCTTACTGTCCATGATGGAGAAGGACACTCTCTTAGCCTCAGTGATGTCATCACTCATAATGCCTGAGGTGTCGATGACAAAACATAACACTGATTACTGGGTGATGTCCATTAACCTGGGAGGGAGAGAGAGAGAGGGAGGGAGGGAGGGAGGGAGGGAGGGAGGGAGAAGGAAAGGGAGGGAGAGAGGCGGAGAGAAAAACAGACTACGGTTTGCAACTGCACATGGGGACAAATATCGTACATTTGGATAAATGTCCTCTCGTCTGATGAAACAAAAATAGAACTGTTTGTCCATAACGACCATCGTTATGTTTGGAGGAAATAGGGGGAGGCTTGCAAGCAGAAGAACACCATCCCAACCATGAAGCACGGGGGTGGCAGCGTCATGTTCTTGGGGTGCTTTGCTGCAGGAGGGACTGGTGCACTTCACAAACTAGATGGCATCATGAGGATGGGAAATTATGTGGATATATTGAAGCAACATCTCAAGACATTAGTCAGGAAGTTTACGCTTGGTCGCAAATGTGTCATCCAAATGGACAATGACCACAAGCATACTTACACATTTGTGGCAAAAGGGCTTTTTAGGACAACAAAGTCAAGGTATTGGAGTGGCCATCACAAAGCCCTGACCTCAATCCCATAGAAAATTTGTGGGCAGAACTGAAAAAGCTTGTGCGAGCAAGGAGGCCTACAAACCTGACTCAGTTACACCAGCTCTGTCAGGAGGAATGGGCCAAAATTCACCCAAATTATTGTGGGAAGCTTGTGGAAGACTACCCGGAACGTTTGACCCAAGTTAAACAATTTAAAGGCAAGGCTACCAAATGAGTAAATATTGCTAAAGAAATGCTAACTGAGTCTATGTAAACTTCTGACCTACTGGGAATGTGATGAAAGAAATTAAATCTGAAATAAATCGTTCTCTCTACTATTATTTTTGACATTTCACATTCTTAAAATAAAGTGGTTATCCTAACTGACCTAAGGCAGGGGATTTCTACTCTGATTAAATGTCAGGAATTGTGAATAACTGAGTTTAAATGTATTTGGCTAATGTGTATGTAAATTTCCGAATTCAACTGTATGTAATATAAACGTGTAGCGGGTGCACATTGTGCACTCAATGAAAATGTGTTATTTTACATGTTCTTCACAGAAAATGAGCCAAGGCCAATGTGTCTCACTTAATTGTATCATTTTTCTTTTAGTAAACATTGAAAATGGGTCCCACAGACCTGAACATCACACACGGGTTAAACAGGAATTAGACTCTGATGGGTTAAGTTGTATTGATAAATGAGCTATCAAGGCCATTCCTCTGTTGATACAGTCCTATCTGGTGTCTTACCCATATCAGATTTGCCACCAATACTCCTTATAGGACACATCACTGCACTCTATACTCTGTAAACTGGTCATCTCTGTATACCCGTCGCAAGACCTAGAGTTGATGCTTATTTATAAAGCCCTCTTAGGCTGCGAACACCGGGGCCTCACTGCGGTTACAGTCTGCGCTGATTTTCTGGCGCAGAACGGGCCGTTGGAGGTGAACATGAGCGGCGTTCCATGTCTCCTCCACGCACCTGAACCAGTTGTCCACCGCAGGAGCCTTGGTCTGACTCTGATGCCAAGGCGCCAGAACTGGCTGGTACCCCAACACACACTGGAAGGTGGAGAGGTAGGTGGAAGAGTTCTGAGCCATCTCTGCCCAGGGCACGAACACCGCCCACTCCCCCGGCCAGTCCTGGCAATACGACCTCAGAAACCTACCCACATCCTGGTTCACTCTCTCCACCTGCCCGTTACTCTCGGGGTGAAAACCTGAGGTAAGGCTGATCGAGACCCCCAGACGTTCCCTGAACGCCTTCCAAAGTGAACTGGGGACCCCGATCAGACACTATATCCTCAGGCACCCCGTAGTGCCGGAAGCCGTGTGTGAACAAGGCCTGCACAGTCTGTAGGGCCGCAGGGAGACCTGGCAGAGGGAGAGGACGGCAGGACTTCGAGAAGCGATCCACAACAACCAGGATCATGGTGTTACCCTGTGAGGGAGGAAGATCAGTAAGAAAATCCACCGACAGGTGCGACCAAGGCCTTTGTGGAACGGGTAAGGGGTTTAGCTTACCTCTGGGCAGATGCCTAGGAGCCTTACACTGGGCGCACACTGAGCAGGAGGACACATAAACCCTCACATCCTTAGCCAAAGTGGGCCACCAGTACTTCCACTTAGACAGCACACCGTCCGACCAATGCCAGGATGACCAGAGGAGGGTGACATGTGGGCCCAATTGATCAGCTGGTCACGGACAGCAAATGGAACGTACAGATGCCCAGCTGGACACTGGAGGGGAGTGGGCTCTGCACGTAGCGCCTGCTCAATGACAGTGTCCAGCTCCCACACTACCGGTGCCACCAGGCAGGAGGCCGGGAGTACGGGAGTGGGATCCATGGACCGCACCTCTGTGTCAAACATCCGGGACAGTGCTTCTGCCTTAGCATTCTGGGCTTAGACCTCCCTCCTTCAACTTCAAAACAAAAAAAACTTGAGGAGGCAGGTGAAGTGGAGGACCGAATGTACCCCTGACGCAGAGATTAGGAGACATATGTTTCCATAGCCGCCGTCTCCGCCTGCGACAGGGGATACATGTGACTCCTGGGAAATGCGGCATCTTCCAATGAGGTTTATCGCACAATCCCCCTGTCAATGTGGTGGTAATTGAGTCGCCTTCTTTTTACAGAAGGTGAGAGCCAAATCGGTATATTCGTGGGGAATGCGCAAGGTGGAGACCTGGTCTGGACTTTCCACCGTGGTAGCAGCAACGGAAACCCCTAAACACCTCCCTGAGCACTCGTGCGACCACCCCGTGAGAGCCCTCCGTTGCCACAAAACAGTGGGTTCATGACAGGCTAACCAGGGTAGGCCTAGTACCACGGGAAACGCAGGAGAGTCAATGAGAAAGAAGCTGATTCTCTCCTTGTGACCCCCTCTGTGTTACCATGTCCAGGGGAGTGGTGGCCTCCCTAATTAACCCTGACCCTAATGGTCGACTATCTAGGGCGTGAACAGGGAAGGGCATATTAACTTCTTAGGGAGCGGCTCCCGAGGTGACGGTTTTGGAGAGTCTGGCATGCCCAAAGTAAAATGCATGCCACTCAGGCCCAGAAAATAGGAGAGGCACATAATTAGTATCATTGGATAGGAAACACTCTGGAGTTTTTAAGAGTGTTAAAATAATGTATGTGAGAATAACAGAAGTGATATAGCAGGCGAAAAACCCGAGGAAAATCCATCCGGATTTGCAGTTGTTTTTGTAAATGCCCATCTTCTCCATTGTGCCTATTGCATACAATCTTATGTAGGACTGAGACTGCAGTACCTATGGCTTCCACTAGATGTCAGCAGTCAACAGTCAAAGACTGGGAATTCTAGGAGTGACCAGAACGGATGGGGAGAGGAAATTGTCAGGCGACCACTTTTGTAAACAAGGTTTGACACGTGCGAGGTTGTGAACGCGCACCACCTTATTTTCCTTTCCTATCGTTCACGTTATCCTCCGGTTTAAATATTACACCAAATATACCCAAAAGGATACGTAAGGATACATTAAAAATTATGTTTGATTTGTTTGTAGAAAGTGTATAGGTATAATTTGAACGTGTTCTCTTCACGGTTCAATGGGCGACTCAACGGTGGATTTTCTGATCATAACGCACCAACCAAACAGAGATTTATGGATATAATAAATGACTTTTTCTAACCAAAGAAGCATGGATTGTCTTCGTTGGACACTTGGGAAGCCCTCAGCAGAAGTTCATCAAAGGTAAGCGATTTTATATTAGCGATTTAATGCTGTTTGTGAGACCCGTGTTGGGTTATGGATTCATGCTAATGCGTAAATATTAGAGGTGCTACTGTTAGGTTTGAGAATATGTTTCTTTGCTACACAGGAATGTGTTTGAGCTAAGGCTGATAAGTTGTGGAACAATACAGTGAATTGTGCAAACACCTGGTGTCTGACTGGCTAATGGGCTGTGTTTAACCTTGGGAGATAACAGTATGTTGAGCTAGGAACACATGAATAGAAAGATGTTGAGACACAAACAGGACTGAGCCTGTGGCCTCAGTAACCCCGGACAACAAGTGCCAAGAGGCTGGGACCAGCCTGTGCGCCTACGATAGGCTGAGCAAGTATAAACCACACCCAGCCTCTCCCCTTACAGGCCAGCTCACGAAGCGGGAACTATCACTGTCGGGGTATTTATAAGGGACCTTTTAGGGTGTTGGCCAGTTCTCTGTTAACCCTGCGTGGTATTACATTGAACCCGTATATACAAAAATTGCATTTACCACTTATTTTGCTTAATTAAACAATCGTAATCTAGTAGACAATTTATGACTCAGATTCATATTTTATTCTTACATCAGATTTGAACTACGCACCCTAACACTACCCTCAAACAATCAAATGTTTTTTTTGAAATCTGACCATGCTGTGATATTGCCAAGAATCTGAGCTTTTGATGACTATGCAACATATTGATAAATGTATATTGATAAATGTTTAATAATTAAACTTTTGGATTTTGAATTTGGCGCCTCACATTTCACCGGGTAGTGTAGGGAGTGGGGCTAGCGCTGGAGGAACGCTCTGTCTCTCCCAGCAATCCATTGTCTGAAGAACGCGGTCCATGACGACGCCGAGATGGTGAGACATGTGCTCCTGGACGCGCTCCTCGACCTCTCTATCCGTGGCACCTGCTCCTGCTGACTCCATCTTGAGGTGTGTGATTCTGTCAAAAGCGTGTGTAGCTGGTGCGTGAGAGTCAGGCGCAGGCACCTTCCCAGCCGGAAGGTGCCACTGACAATAAACAATCACACACACAGACATGGGGGAAACCAGAGGGTTAAATACATGACAAGTAATGAGGGAATGACAACCAGGTGTGTGGGGAAACAAGACAAAACAAATGGAAAATTAAAAGTTGATCGGGATGGCTAGAAGACCGGTGACATTGACCGCCGAAAACCGCCCGAACAAGGAGAGGCACCGACTTCGGCGGAAGTCGTGACAAAGGTGATGATCATAGGTTAACCTGTTTGAGCTAGGAGGCAGTATTTTGAAGTTCGGATGAATAACGTGCCCAAAGTAAACTGCCTGTTACTCTCTTCTATTCAGCAGGTTATATTCCGTCTGAAATGTTATAGTTTATTTATAGTATTTCTAATCAATTCTCAGATGGCGGCAAGTAGACTAGTGGTTAGAGCTTTGGACTTGTAACCGGAGTTTAAATCCCTGAGCTGACAAGGTAAAAATCTGTCGTTCTGCCCCTGAACAAGGAAGTTAACCCACAGTTCCCCGGGCGCCGAAGACGTGGATGTCGATTAAGGCAGCCCCCCGCACCTCTCTGATTCAGAGGGGTTGGGTTAAATGCGGAAGACACATTTCAGTTGAAGGCATTCGGTTGTACAACTGACTAATAATGGTGACTTTGACTTTAGATACCCTAAAATGAATATAAACGATAATATTTCAGACGGAATATAGCCTGATGAATAGAAGAGAAAAAGAGCTAAGAGCGCTCCCTGCTACGCTCAAAAACCATAACAGTACACTTGACAGGAAGAACTTCTCTTACTCCATGGTTATTCAAGATAAAAGCTTGAAACCTTTTTCTAAAGACAGTTGACATCTAGTGGAAGCCATAGGAACTGCAATCTGGGAGCTATTCCCTATATAACTATATATTTTTTGGCCACCTCAAAAAATCCCACTTCCTGGATGGATTTTGCTCGGATTTCCGCCTGCCATATCAGTTCTGTTATACTCACAGACATTATTTTAACAGTTTTAGAAACTTCAATGTGTTTTCTATCCAAAGCTACTAATTTGGGTACATTTTTCATCCCAACTTCAAAATACTGCCCGCTAGCCCAAACAGGTTAAACCACTATCTTGTTCTTATATTACTCCCAACAGATCCAGGACTAAAAACGTTAACGATATGTTCAAGCCCTAAAGACTTTGACCACACCTTCTGCCATCCTATTTATATCCACGTTATTTTTCTCTCTCTGATTATAGTGCTCAGACTATTAGTTATTGCCCATTTCTAGGTTTTTATAACGGTTTTGAGTATATTCTTATTACAAATGTTCCAATTACTATAGACTGTATCTTCATCCACTTTGCAGTACGCAATTTTTAACAATCTCACCAGCCAATCGCTAATATCGTCTCTGCATTTATTATAAGGTATTTTGCAATTTATCCTAACTATAATGTTCATGTATTTTACAATTGATCCCATTTTTACTTAATACCGTTATTTCTAGTTTTCAGTTATTTATAATATCTGCTCTCTCTTATTTTTGCTTTATTATTCACCTATTATATTCCATCTTATTGTTACTTAACTTCTTTGGCAGCAGCTCACGAAGTGACCGTTTAGAGAGCCTTGCGTGCCCAAAGTAAAATGCCTCCCATTTAGGATATGCACATATTTAGTACCATTGGATAGGAAACACTCTGGATTTTCTAAAAATGTTAACATTTGTGAGTCTGTCAGTATAACAGAACGGATATGGCAGGCAAATACCAGAGGAATTTCAGTCCGGAAATATTGTTTTTTGTCACATTGGCTCTGTTTGACAGTCTCTCTATTGAGTTCTACGGCAAGCAGCTCCGAGATTTCAGTACCTATGGCTTCCACTAGATGTCAACAGTCTATATATAAAGCCTCAGGGAGATTGGAGGAAGCAGGAAGAATAGCGAAAGGACATGGCCAAGTTAGCTCAGATGTCAACAAGTTTTCTTGTGCGCAAGTCAGGCTGCGCGTCCCACTTTATTTTACTTATATAACGTTTAGGTGACCATCCGAGTGAAATATTATTGCTCATATTCATAAAAGGATAGCTAAGGATGCATTTTAACTGGTATTTGATTTGTTTAGGAAAAGTTTATAGGTATATTTGAACGCGTTCTCTTCACGGTTCTATGGGCGATTCGACGTTGGATTTTCTGAACATAACGCACCAACCAAACAGAGATGTATGGATATAATAAATGACTTTTTCTAACAAAAGAACCATGGATTGTCTTCGTTGGACACTTGGGAAGCCCTCAGCAGAGGTTCTTCAAAGGGTAAGGGATTTGTTTTCGCTGTGAAATGTGTTTTGTGTGAACCGTGATGGTTTATGAATTTATGCTAATGGTAAAATATTGGAGGTGCTACCCTCAAACAATCAAATGTTGTGCTTTCGCCGTAAAGCCTTTTTGAAATCTGAAGTGGAAGCAGAGCTTTTGATGACTATGCAACACTTGTATATTGATGAATGTTTAATAATTAAACTTTTGGATTTTGAATTTGGCGCCTTGCATTTCACCGGGTAGTGTCGGGAGCTAGCGCCCCACCACTCCATAAGTAGTTAACACAACAGCCTGACAGGATGCTCTCGATTGTGCATCTGTAAAAGTTTGTGAGTGATTTAGATGACAAGCCAAATTTCTTCAGCCTCCTGAGGTTGAAGAGGCACTGTTGCGCCTTCTTCACCACACTGTCTGTGTGGGTGCACCACTTCAGTTTGTCCGTGATGTGTACGCCAAGGAACTTAAAACTTTCCACCTTCTCCACTACTGTCCCATCGATGTGGATAGGGGGGTGCTCCCTCTGCGATTTCCGAACATCTCCTTTGATTTGTTGACGTTGAGTGTGAGGTTATATTCCTGACACCACACTCAGAGGGCCCTCACCTCCACCCTGTAGGCCGTCTCGTCATTGTTGGTAATCAAGCATACCGCTGTGGTGTCATCTGCATTCTTGATGATTGAGTTGGAAGCGTGCATGACCATGCAGTCATGGGGGAAAAGAGAGCACAGGAGAGGGCTGAGAACCCACCCTTGGAGATGTTGTAGCGCACTAACTACCCATCATCAGATAACTTTCGATTTCTAGTGTTTTCAACTTTCGATTACTGAATTATTTCGATCAGTGGTGAGCTCACCCGTGATTAATTATAAATAGTAATTGCTATTAGCTAATTCATATTGTAATTTCTGTCAGCCGAGTGTTATAAAAATATGACCACTTGTGTTAAGTCAATCTTTCCTCAGTTAGCGCAAGAACAAATGTAGCCTACATTTCTCCGGTTTGAATGATTGTGTTATGCTATAGATACTTCTGTGAATGTCTGAACATTGCATCCAAAAATAAACTAGTCACATTCTGGACGTAACTTTGAAAGGACTGTGTTGGTGCAAAATATTTATGTGACAAAAGAAAAGTATGGCCAGCTCAAATGCTGATTGTTGTGTCAATCGAAAATGGACTTCCTTAATAACCGTTCTAATCAAGCGTTCTAATCACACCGGTAAGATTGTACTCAACAGGGACCATTATAGAATGATTACACCCGTTTGTTGGTACGTGTGAAAAGGTCTATTAATTATGGGCATCCTGACCCTGTCCATTAGGAGTTAGTTAGAAAGGTAATCATACAGTAGATATTACCATTAGGAGTCAGTTAGAAAGGTAATCATACAGTAGATATTACAATTAGAAGTCAGCTAGAAAGGTAATCACACAGTAGATATTACCGTTAGGAGTCAGTTAGAAAGGTCATTAGCAGTAGATATTACCATTAGGAGTCAGTTAGAAAGGTAATCATACTGTAGATATTACCATTAGGAGTCAGTTAGGAAGGTAGTCATACAGTAGATATTACCATTAGGAGTCAGTTAGAAAGGTAATCATACAGTTAGCTAAGATGGATGACCACATCAATGACCATATTATTGAAGAAAAGCACAACAGAGCAACAAGGAGAGTGAAGACTGAGACCCATCGCTCAGGTAAGAACTAAGAAAACTCTATCACACATACACATTGACAAGACTTACACAAACACCTGACACAAAATCACAGAAAAATGCTAATAGCAAGACTTAGTGGAAAAGTGTTTTTAACTTGGGAGCACCGCACGAGGTGACCGTTTTGGAGAGCCTGGCGTGCCCAAAGTAAAATGCCCTCCATTCAGGCCCAGAAAATAGGATATGCACATATTTAGTACCATTGAATAGGAAACACTCTGAATTTTCTAAAAGTGTTAACATTTTGTCTGTGAGTATAACAGAACGGATATGGCAGGTGAAAACCCGAGGAATGTCCTGTTTTTTTTTCTTTCTTTTTTTTCGTTTATTTGTCAGGGACAATGCAGCGCACATTATTACATACATAATTATCACAGTCAGCCATAATAATATGTGTAGATGTGTTGCATAAAAGGTTTCTAGCCAATAGGCTAATTTGCAACCCCAGTCCCTGGTCAGGCCTTTCTAAACAGGTAATCCAAATATATAATTTTTAAAAGGACCACATAGTGTGAATTACACAATCATGCAGCAAATACATTGTATACAAACATCAACATTTCACAGTCGAGACCACATTACACAAAACAGCACATCACGTAACAACACAAGCCCCAAGCATCCAGCCGCTCACACCTGCTCACCTATACCCAACCCCAATAGTGAGGGCCTGGGCCGCTACATGACTATCTCCCATACCCAGACCCCACAAGTGTGGGGTGATCCTTGGCAGCATGTGCAACAACCAGGCATCCAGTACAGACAATACATAACAACAAAATTGACTCAGGGGCCACATATTTGGTTTTCTTTCAGCCAGTATTTGACCTTTCTATTAAATGTTTTCAGTTCGGTTTGTGTTTTTATTTCGGTTGGTAAATCATTCCAAAAATGGGTCCCTATCACTGAAAAACATGACTGGCCGAAAGTGGTTTTGCGCCCCTCTGCTATGCAGTTGCCACCCACTGCTCTCTTAGTGGCCACTCTCCTTGTGTTTATTTTTGTCACAAAAGGACAGAGTATGGCTGGAGCTAGATTATTTGCACATTTAAAAGTCAATTTGAGAAAAGAGAACTTAATAAAGCTATCAAAATTTAAAAGGTTGTATTTCTGTACAATCAAACAGTGGTGCCACATGATTGGTTTCTGATCCATTATTTTCAGTGCCCGTTTGTATAATGATATAATGGGTTTGACTGTTGTCTGGGAGGCTTGGCCCCATACAGTAACACAATAAGATAAGTGAGAGAGTATCATGGCATGAAAAAACAGTAAAGCTGGCTTGACAGGTATATGATACCTTATCATTCTGAAACAGTTCAGGTTTGTCGGACAGTCTTACAGAGTTTGTTAATGTGTTTATTGAATTTGAGTTGGGAATCCAGAATAATACCTAGGAATTTAAATTCCTCAACTTCCTCTATGGGTTCTTGATCTATTTTGATAGTACACTTAGCTTTCCCTCTGATAGAGAAGCACATAGATACAGTTTTTTTTACGTTAAGCGTCAGATGGTTGTCTTTAAGCCACTGGGATATACCCTCCATTTCCTTGGTCAGGGTCTCTGCTACCACAATTGGTGTCCTAGCTGATGCATAAATTACTGTGTCGTCAGCGTACATTTGACAGTTTGACACATTGCCTCATTTAGAACCCCTCCCTTATAAAAATGCCCATATAAGGGCATATGAATGCAGTACCTATTGCTTCCTCTGGATGTCAACAGTCTCGAGAAAGTGTTCTGATTCTTTTTAGATGCTTTTAGAGCATAGAAGAAGACGAATAAGGAAGTGGCCACACAGATGTCAATAGAAGTAAATGCGCGTTCACGGCTGGCGCGCTCTGTGTTTTTTTCCTTTCTTATCGCCCAGTTTATATTCCAGTTGAAATACACTGCTCAAAAAAATAAAGGGAACACTAAAATAACACATCCTAGATCTGAATGAATGAAATAATCTTATTCAATACTTTTTTCTTTACATAGTTGAATGTGCTGACAACAAAATTACACAAAAATTATCAATGGAAATCAAATGTATCAACCCATGGAGGTCTGCATTTGGAATCACACTCAAAATTAAAGTGGAAAACCACACTACAGGCTGATCCAACTTTGATGTAATGTCCTTAAAACAAGTCAAAATGAGTCTCAGTAGTGTGTGTGGCCTCCACGTGCCTGTATGACCTCCCTACAACGCCTGGGCATGCTCCTGATGAGGTGGCGGATGGTCTCCTGAGGGATCTCCTCCCAGACCTGGACTAAAGCATCCGCCAACTCCTGGACAGTCTGTGGTGCAACGTGGCGTTGGTGGATGGAGCGAGACATGATGTCCCAGATGTGCTCAATTGGATTCAGGTCTGGGGAACGGGCGGGCCAGTCCCAGCATCAATGCCTTCCTCTTGCAGGAACTGCTGACACACTCCAGCCACATGAGGTCTAGCATTGTCTTGCATTAGGAGGAACCCAGGGCCAACCGCACCAGCATATGGTCTCACAAGGGGTCTGAGGATCTCATCTCGGTACCTAATGGCAGTCAGGCTACCTCTGGCGAGCACATGGAGGGCTGTGCGGCCCCCCAAAGAAATGCCACCCCACACCATGACTGACCCACCGCCAAACCGGTCATGCTGGAGGATGTTGCAGGCAGCAGAACGTTCTCCACGTCATCTCCAGGCTCTGTCACGTCTGTCACGTGCTCAGTGTGAACCTGCTTTCATCTGTGAAGAGCACAGGGCGCCAATGGCGAATTTGCCAATCTTGGTGTTCTCTGGCAAATGCCAAACGTCCTGCACGGTGTTGGGCTGTAAGCACAACCCCCACCTGTGGACGTTGGGCCCTCATACCACCCTCATGGAGTCTGTTTCTGACCGTTTGAGCAGACACATGCACATTTGTGGCCTGCTGGAGGTCATTTTGCAGGGCTCTGGCAGTGCTCCTCCTTGCACAAAGGCGGAGGTAGCGGTCCTGCTGCTTGCCCTCCTACGGCCTCCTCCACGTCTCCTGATGTACTGGCCTGTCTCCTGGTAGCGCCTCCATGCTCTGGACACTACGCTGACAGACACAGCAAACCTTCTTGCCACAGCTCGCATTGATGTGCCATCCTGGATGAGCTGCACTACCTGAGCCACTTGTGTGGGTTGTAGACTCCGTCTCATGCTACCACTAGAGTGAAAGCACCGCCAGCATTCAAAAGTGACCAAAACATCAGCCAGGAAGCATAGGAACTGAGAAGTGGTCTGTGGTCACCACCTGCAGAACCACTCCTTTATTGGGGGTGTCTTGCTAATTGCCTATAATTTACACCTGTTGTCTATTACATTTGCACAACAGCATGTGAAATTTATTGTCAATCAGTGTTGCTTCCTAAGTGGACAGTTTGATTTCACAGAAGTGTGATTGACTTGGAGTTACATTGTGTTGTTTAAGTGTTCCCTTTATTTTTTTGAGCAGTGTATTATACTATTTATACTTACAAGTGTTCCTAAGCATACATTTACAATAATCTTTGATTGTTCTTGGACAAGTTTATAGGTATAAGTTGAACGAGTTCTCTCCACGTTTCAATGGACGATTGGAGGCTGTATTTTCTTATCATAACACGAAAACCAAACGGAGAATTATGGATATAATACATTACTTTTTCTAACAAAAGAACCATGGATTGTCTTCGTTGGACACTTGGGAAGCCCTCAGCAGAAGTTCACGCTGTGATATTGCCAAGAAGCAGAGCTTTTGATGACTATGAAACACTTGTATATTGACGAATGTTTAGGCGCCTTGCATTTCACCGGGTAGTGTCGGGAGTAGCTAGCGCCCCACCACTCAGTAAGAAGTTAAATATATTTTAACATTTAAATATGATAATTTAAGTGTATTCAGAAGTATTAAAGTGGCAATATGCACTTCAAACATAAGCAAAGCGGTCACTCCGTAAGTGTGTGCTTGCCTGTGAGTTTTTGTGAGTGAGTGTGTGTGTGTGTGTGGGTATGTGTGTGTACGTGCATGCTTGCTTGAATACGTGAGTGTATGCATGCATGTGTATGAGTGCATGTGTATACAGTGCATTTGGAAAGTATTCAGACCCTTTTACTTTTTCCACAATTTGTTTACGTTACAGTCTTATTCTAAAATAGTTTTTCCCTCATCAATCTACCTACAATACCCCATAATGACTAAGCAAAAACATGTTTATAGAAAGAAAAATGTACAGTCATGGCCAAAAGTTTTGAGAATGACACAAATATTAATTTTCAAAAAGTTTGCTGATTCTGTGTCTTTAGATATTTTTACTGAAGTATAATTACAAGCATTCATAAGTGTAAAAGGCTTTTATTGACAATTACATTAAAAGTTGATGCAAAGAGTCAATATTGCAGTGTTGACCATTCATTTTCAAGTCCTCTTTAATCCGCCCTGGCATACTGTCAATTAAATTCTGGGCAACATCCTGACTGATGGCAGCCCATTCTTGCATAATCAATGCTTGGAGTTTGTCAGAATTTGCCTCTTGAGAATTGACCACTAGTTCTCAATGGGATTAATGTTTGGGTAGTTTCCTGGCCATGGACCAAAAATATCAATGTTTTGTTCCCAGAGCAACTTAGATATCACTTTTGCCTTATGGCAAGGTGCTCCATCATGCTGGAAAAGGCATTGTTCGTCACCAAACTGTTCCTGGATGGTTGGGAGAAGTTGCTTTCTGAGGATGTGTTGGTACCATTCTTTATTCATGGCTGTGTTCTTAGGCAAAATTGTGAGTGAGCCCACTCCCTTGGCTGAGAAGCAACCCCACACATGAATGGTCTCAGTATGCTTTACTGTTGGCATGACACAGGACTGATGTCTTCTCCGGACAAGCTTTTTTTCTGGATGCCCCAGACAATCGGAAAGGGATTCATCAGAGAAAATGACTTAACCCTAATCCTCAGCAGTCCAATCCCTGTACCTTTTGCAGAATATCAGCCTGTCCCTGATTTTTTTCCTGGAGAGAAGTGGCTTCTTTGCTGCCCTTCTTGACACCAGGCCATCCTCAAAAAGTCCTGCCCTCACTGTGTGTGCAGATGCACTCACACCTGCCTGCTGCCATTCCTGAGCAAGCTCTGTACTGGTGGTGCCCCAATCCCGCAGCTGAATCAACTTTAGGAGATGGTCCTGGCGATTGCTGGACTTTCTTGGGCGCCCTGAAGCCTTCTTCACAACAATTGAACCGCTCTCCTTCAAGTTCTTGATGATCCGATAAATGGTTGATTTAGGTGCAATCTTACTGGCAGCAATATGGGGTGGCAGGTAGCCTAGTGGTTAGAGCGTTAGACTTGAAACCGAAGGGTTGCAAGTTCGAATCCCCGAGCTGACAAGGAAAAACGCTGTCGTTCTGCTCCTGAACAAGGCAGTTAACCCACTGTTCCCCGGGCGCCGAAAATGTGGATGTCGATTAAGGCAGCCCCCCGCACCTCTCTGATTCAGAGGGGTTGGGTTAAATGCAGAAGACACATTTCGGTTGAAGGCATTTGGTTGTACAACTGACTAATAATGGCGACTTTGACTTTATCCTTTATATTGTTGACAGGGGAAGAACAATGATTCCAAGCACCACCCTCCTTTTGAAGCTTCCAGTCTGTTATTCGAACTCAATCAGCATGACAGAGTGATCTCCAGCCTTGTCCTCGTCAACACTCACATCTGTGTTAATGAGAGAATCACTGACATGATGTCAGCTGGTCCTTCTGTGGCAGGGCTGAAATGCAGTGGAAATGTTTTTTGGGGATTCAGTTAATTTGCATGGCAAAGAGGGGCTTTGCAATTAATTGCAATTAATCTGATCACTCTTCATAACACCCTGGAGTATATGCAAATTGCCATCATACCAACTGAGGCAGCAGACTTTGTGAAAATTCATATTTGTGTCATTCTCAAAACCTTTGGCCATGACAGTATAAAAAAAATATAATAATGAAATATCACATTTACATAAGTACCCACACCCTTTACTTAGTAGTTTGTTGAAGCACCTTTGGAAATGATTACAGTCTTGAGTCTTCTTGCGTATGACGTTACATGCTTGGCACACCTGTATTTGGGGAGTTTCTCCCATTCTTTTCTGCAGATCCTCTCAAGATCTGTCAGGATGCGGAGTGTCGCTGCATAGCTATTTTCAGCTCTCTCCAGAGATGTTCAATTAGGTTCAAGTCCGGGCTCTGGCTGGGCAACTCAAGGACATTCAGAGACCTGTCCCTAAGCCACTCCTGAGTTGCCTTGGCTGTAGGCTTAAGGTCGTTGTCCTATTGGAAGGTGAACCATCTCCCAAGTCTGAGGTCCTGAGCGCTCTGGAGCAGGTTTTCATCAAGGATCTCTCTGTACTTTGATCCGTTCATCTTTGCCTCGATCCTGACTAGTATCCCAGTCCCTGCTACTGAAAAACATCTCCACAGCATGATGCTGTCACCACCATGCACTTCCGTTGGGATGGTGCCAGGTTTCCTCAAGATGTGACGCTTGGCGTTCAGGCCAAATAGTGCAATGTTGGTTTTATCGGACCAGAGAATCTTGATTCTTAGGGTCTGAGAGTCCTTTTGGTGACTTTTGGCAAACTCCAAGAGGGCTGATATGTGCCTTTTTCTGAGGAGTGGCTTCTGTCTGGCCACTCTACCATGGTGAAGTGCTGCAGAGATGGTTGTCCTTCTGGAAGGTTCACCCATCCCCACAGAGGTAATTTGGAACTCATCGATTTCTTGGTCATCTCCCTGACCAAGGCCCTTCGTGTGTGTGTGTTCTCCCATCAGTGTGTATTGTATCTCCTCAGGACATGAGAATTCAGGAAGAAGACTTTACAGGATGGTTGCTGTGAGCTTTGGGATGCTGTGTGTTCTACAACTCTCTCTCAACATATCCCTGAGAGTAGTCTGTGAGTGTATTGCCATCTAATCATTACACTATAACAGACTTTCACAACAAGTTCCCAAATTCAGATGACCCACTGGGTACAGGTGTCAATTCAATGTCTATTCAATGTCATTTCACTGAAATGTCGGAACAGCGTTAAGTTGGGCAGCGGCAGCTGAGGGGTCGGTTTTGGAGAGTCTGGCGTGCCCAAAGTAAAATGCTTGCCACCCAGGCTCAGAAACTAGAATATGGACATAATTAGTACTATTGGATAGGAAACACTCTGAGGTTTACAAAAGTGTTATCATTTTGTCTGTGAGTGTAACAGAAGTCATTTGGCACGCAAAGAAATCTCATTCTTGAGGCTTATAGCTCACTTTGAGGCACTGCCTATAAAAACGTCTTTGTACCAGGACCCTGAATGTAGTACCTACTGCTTCCACCGGATGTCAGCAGTGTATAGGCAAAGTTTAATGGAAATCGGAACTAATGGGTTCTATTGGGAGAAGTTTTACCCGGGGGACCTCTTTCTCAGTTGCACGTTTTTGAACGCACATTTTGCTGAGCGGTCCACTTTATTTGACTTATATAACGTTTAGGTGACCATCCAAGTGAAAGATTATCACTTTTATTCATAAAAGATAAGCTAAGGAAGCATTTTAAATCGTTTTTGTTTTGTTGAGGGAAAGTTTATAGGTATAGTTGAACGCGTTCTCGTCACATTGGATTTTCTGAACACAAAGCGATAACCAAACTGAGATTTAAGGATATAATAAATTACTTTTTCTAACCAAATACCCATGGATTGTCTTCGTTGGACACTTAGGAAGCCCTCTGCAGACGTTCTACAAAAGGTAAGGCACAGGTTTTCCCTGTGAAATGCATTTTCTATCGACCGCTGGTATGGTTATGGAAAATATGTGAGGTGCTAGCCTCAAACAATCAAATGTAGTGCTTTCGCCGTGAAGCCTTTTTGAAATCCGACAACGCTGTGATACTGCCAAGAAGCAGAGCTTTTGATGAGTATGGGACACTTGTATATTGGTGCATTTTTAATAATTCAATTTTGGAATTTTGTCTTGCATTTCACCTGGTAGTGTCGGGTGCAGCCCGCTAGCGCCCCAGTGCTGCCTGATAAGTTAATTCAACCAGTGTGGAGTGTTCCTCCTCTGTCAGCAATTTTAAGGAACTTGAAATTCTGTCTACTTTTAGCTGACTGTCTCGACCACTTGTGTTTAAGGCCTGTCACTTACAACTGTAGTAAGAAATTGTTTTTTAACTTCTTACGGAGTGGTGGGGCGCTAGCTACTCCCGACAGTACCAGGTGAAATGCAAGGCACCAAATTCTAAATCCAAAAGTTGAATTATTAAACATGCACCGATATACAAGTGTTTCATAGTCATCAAAATCTCTGCTTCTTGGCAATATCACAGCGTTGTCAGATTTCAAAAAGGCTTTACGGCGAAAGCACCACATTTGATTGTTTGAGGTTAGCACCTAACATATTTTTCCATTACCATGAATTCATAAGCCTCCACGGTTCACAGAAAACACATTTCACAGTGGGGCACTAGCGCCCCACCACTCCCTAAGAAGTTAACCATGTAGGTACTGGTATTAACCATGATATCTGACTGTTTTTAACCCTGTAGGTACTGTTATTAACCATGATATCTGACTGTTTTTAACCTTGTAGGTACTGGTATTAACCATGATATCTGACTGTTTTTAACCCTGTAGGTACTGGTATTAACCATGATATCTGACTGTTTTTAACCCTGTAGGTACTGGTATGACCCACAGCCTGATAATGCAGGTTCTACTGGGGAGGAGGACTGTGTTGAGATCAACATCCTCTGAAGGGATGGAATATCTTGTCATGTGACAGGAAACTCAACTGGATTTGTGGGAAAGTGGTTTAACATCACCATGACAACATACTGTAACACATACAGCAGCCTACGTGCACACAACTTCCTCCTTCATTCTCTCTCTCTGTCTCTCTCTCTCTTACTCTCTCTCTCTCCACACACACTCACATATGCATGCTAACACAGTTATTGTTGTATTTGTTTGTAATATCATATTAATAAAAGTCCTACTTATTTCCTGTGTGTTGCTTGCTGTGTACCAGTAATTATATTTCACACATCATCAGAAACAACATGAAGTTAGCACATTTGACTTTGTTCACTCTGCATGCAGTGCATTTCATCAATTCCAATTCAAATATATTTGTCTTACTTGCTACAGATATTTACATACTCTGATTTAGACCTGGTAGAAACATTCTCAACAGTACTAAAACACCATTAAATACACTGGATAGAGGTTGACTGTATCACCAATCAATGAGTTTAGTAGAGATATTAAAGGATGTTACTTAATAATCTTTGACAGTCAATTTTTGTTGTCAAGTTACTTAATAAGCAGAATGTCAAATGCTCATATTTGACTGTTGTTCCCCTATACGGGTCCCAAAAGAGGTAAGTGAAGTGGATATTTTCAGTGGTTCAACCAGCTGTCACTCAAAAATGACTCAACCAATCAGGTTCATTAAAGAGAAGAGGGCTGCAGCCATTTCTGTCTCCATTTCATACTCAACTGGTTAAGCCTTCCCACCAACATTATCAACTTGGAGAAGTTTGTAGTCTCAAATCTATTGTACGGACATTATAATGACCCATGTTTGTAGTCCTGGACCTCCTGAACATGTTGATGTGTATTTGGGAGTAAACTGAGGGTCCAAATCAGCAGAAAGGTGAAAGGAAAGGGGAGTTCTGGAAACTCCCTGAATTACATTGTGGGCTGTTACATATGCTATTTAATATATGTTAACAGCTAGCATTTGTTCTCCACTTCCCCTCTATGATCTATATCTTCCTGGTATGATAGTGTCCTGTCCATCATCACAAATAGCAAGTCCCATTCCCTGAGCAGGAGGACTGTGTGGAGATATACTCTAGACAAGATGACCATGTAGAGACATGGAATGATTTATATTGTGCTGCAGAAAATGGTTTAACAATAACCACTGTAACAATCTCTCACACGCACACAAGCACGGAAAAAATTACGCACACAAGTATGCAAACATGTTTATTTTTTGTATTAGCAGAGCCACAACTACCCTTGTCATTTTGTTGATACTTCCCTAGAGTTAACACCTACAGCGGTGACACAGACAGAGAGACACAGATGACTCAGAAACAGAAATATCACTAGAAGCAGGGACTTAACGTATAGAGGGCTTGCAGTTGACGTACGACGCCTCCTGGCGGCCATGTTGGAAGACCACCACATTAATTCTAGAAGCAGAGACTTGTGTATAGAAGACCTACATAGAAAGAAAGACCCAGGCATTGTTAAAGATGTCAAAGGCCATCTATGCTGAGCCAGATATGAACAAGAAGGTCAAGTTTGACAGAGGTTAGATGGAGGAGAGGATTGTGGATATCTACGTCAGTGCAGACACCCTAAGAGATGGTGAGACCAGCACCAAGTATCAGAACCGAGCTAAGACCCAGATGCAGACTGTCGAAGTAACAGTGTTTATTGTAGCAACAGGGGCAGGAAAAGACAGGTCAAGGAAGGCAGGGGTCAATAATCCAGAGAATGGGGGCAAAGGTACAGGATGGCAGGCATGCTCAAGTTAGGCAGAGGTCGGTAATCCAGAGGGGGGCAGAGGTACAGATTGTCAGGCAGGCTCAGGGTCAGTAATCCAGAGGGGTCAGGGGCAAACAGAGTGGCCAGACAGGCAGGCTCAGAGTCAGGACAGGCAGAGTGGCCAGGCAGGCGGGCTCAGAGTCAGGACAGGCAAGGGTCAAAACCAGGAGGACAAGAAAGGCGAGATTGGGGAAAAGCAAGAGCTGAGAACACAAAACACTGGTTGACTCCAACAAACAAGACGAACTGGCAGAAAACAAACACAAAACACAGGTATAAATACACAGGGGATAATGAGGAAGATGGGCAACACCTGGAGGGGGGTGGAGACAATCACAAAGACAGATGAAATAGATCAGTGTGTGACACCAAGAGAAAACATAGAGCAAACACTGCTCCTAATAATGGACCAGGAGACCAGCACTCAGGTAACACACACACTCAACCCTATTAGAGGAGGAGATCCAAGGTCCCTCCCCTAGGATTGTATTCTCCAATGTGTTTTGAGAAGGAGGGGAGGAGAGAGGATGTGAGGAAGAATTGAGGAATGATGAATTGAGAAAGAGCCCATAGACAAGTCTGTAATACCAATATTTCACCTCTATGGTGAGTTCAGAGAGAGAGAGAGAGAAAGAGAGAATGAATGAATGGACTGACTCTGACTGACTCTTACTGACAGGACCTGGAAATGGGTGAACGGCACCCCACTGACCACCCCAAGGTAAGAGACTACTGCTCTATAATAACACTGACCACCCCAAGGTAAGATACTACTGCTCTAATAACACTGACCACTCCATGGTAAGAGACTACTGCTCTATAATAACACTGACCACAGTGGAAGGAGTAGGACTGATTCTCTGTGTTGTTCATCCTCTAGGTTCTGAGAGAGTGGTCAGTCTAACTCTGTGATGTTCATTCTCTAGGTTCTGAGAGAGTGGTCAGTCTAACTCTGTGATGTTCATTCTCTAGGTTCTGAGAGAGTGGTCAGTCTAACTCTGTGATGTTCATACTCTAGGTTCTGAGAGAGTGGTCAGTCTAACTATGTTCTACTGCTGGTATTGGTGGAGTGGAGATCCTAAGGGTGGTGGAGGTCAGAACTGTGTGGTGGTACCTTACAGGTCATCAGGCCAACGAGAGTAGTGGGACTATCAATGTTCCAATCCAGAGTACTGTCTCTGTGAGAACTCTGCTGTTCTAGGAACTATCTAGTCTATGTTAATGATGGTCTGAAGACTGATGTTATAATTTGGTAGAATGCCACTTTGAACTAGACGTTAGAGAGAAGAATAAATTATCATTAATCCCACACACTTTATAGTGTGTCTGTATTCTATCATTAAGTATCCAGTGTGATAAATTGAAGGAAATTAATGTGTTCATCTT